>CM061542.1:101587253-102787253 GCA_030864215.1 Capsicum pubescens
ACAGACAGACAGATAGATAGACAGACAGACAGACAGACAGACAGACAGACAGACAGACAGACAGACAGACAGACAGACAGACAGACAGACAGACAGACAGACAGACAGACAGACAGACAGACAGACAGACAGACAGACAGACAGACAGACAGACAGACAGACAGACAGACAGACAGACAGACAGACAGACAGACAGACAGACAGACAGACAGACAGACAGACAGACAGACAGACAGACAGACAGACAGACAGACAGACAGACAGACAGACAGACAGACAGACAGACAGACAGACAGACAGACAGATAGATAGATAGATAGATAGATAGATAGATAGATAGATAGATAGTTAAACGATAGATAACTATGCACATAAAATAATGAACAAGTAGTGCATGTGCATGTATAACGAATTATTATATATGTCGGAATAAATTGAAATGGATAGCGAGTTACTAGCTGTTCGTCCAGAAAATATTTTTATTTCTCTTTCTTTATTTTTTAAATAGCGGCTGGTTATATATTTTGAGTTTTTGACTATTTTTTTGAAAGATGAGTTTTAAATTTAAAAAATGTGTTGATTAATTCTTGAAGTGAAAAACTTTTCCACTCATAAAATTTCTAGTAAAATACATATTCAATCACAACTTTATTTTTCAAATATACTTTTTCAACTTAACTACATATATTACTTTTTCCAATTTCACATTTTTAACGTCCAAACACATATTGAAATTTACAAAATCAAGAAAGGTAATTAATTGAATGATTTGTTTGCTTAATAGAGGAGTAAACGGAACAAAAATAAACAATTTTTCTTGTATTACCAACCTTAGAGAGAGCAGGGGCGGCTCAAGCATATTTGTGGCCGAAGGCCAAAATCGAATGGAGGCCTCAAGTTTTTAAGAATTTTTTTTATAAATCTATGTTAAAATTATATGATTGTTATAAAATATAAAAGAATAAAGAAGAAGAGTAGAAAAAATAGAGAGCAATTCTTATTTCTCCTGAGAGATCTCTTGATGGGGTCGAATTACAATGAAGAAAAACTCCTTTATTTATAGGGGAAGATTAAACTTGGGGGTTTCTAACTTTTTCATAAATAGACATTCACTATATATGGTAATATATTTAAAACACTCCCCC
The DNA here is from genome assembly GCA_030864215.1 of Capsicum pubescens. Lineage (NCBI taxonomy): Eukaryota > Viridiplantae > Streptophyta > Magnoliopsida > Solanales > Solanaceae > Capsicum > Capsicum pubescens. Next base: position 101,588,399 of record CM061542.1, read on the forward strand.
TTGAATGTCTAATTGATAGATAATATGCCTAGTTAAAAATTTACTAGAAAAAACCCAGTGAAAAAAAATCTAGTGAAGGAAAAAGAGTACACATCTCTAAAATACGTATATAGGCTGGCTCATTAAAAACCTAACAAGAAAAACCCAGTGGGACAAAACCTCATAAGGGAAAAAGAGTACAACGCGTATTAACTCCCCTAATGAGAACATCCTTGAGCCTTTGCATCCCGATCTTGTGCACCATCTTCTTGAAAATTGCAATTGAAGGAGACTTGGTGAATAAATCATCCACATTGTCACTTGAACGAATCTATTGCACGTTATTATCACCACTCTTTTGGAGCTCATGTATGTAGAAAATCTTTGATGAAGTGTGTTTCGTTCTGTCTCCTTTTATGAATCTTCCATTAAACTGTGCTATGCATGATGCATTATCTTTGTATAAAATTGTGGGTTCATTTTCATATTTCAAACCACATTTTTCTCGAATGAGATATATCATGGACCTCAACCATACACATTCTCGGCTTGCTTCATAATTAACTATTATCTCAGCACGGTTTGATGAAGAGGCTATGATAGACTGTTTTATATATCTCCAAGATATGGAAGTACCCACATGTGAACACATAGCATGTTTGAGACTGAGATTTATGCGGGTTAAATAAATACCCAGTATCAGCACAATCAACAAGATCGAGACTGCAATCTTTAGAATAAAATAAGATCATGTATTTGATCTCATTTCAATGTCTCCTAGTAGGAGCAGAACTATATCTTACTAACAATTTAACCGAAAAGGCTATATCAGGCCTTGTAGTATTTGCAAGATATATTAGTACACCAATTGGACTAAGATATGGTACTTTAGGACCAATTCAATTCGGCATGTTTCTCATTTCAGCAAATAATCTTATTGCTTTTGAAAACACTCCAAGAGTTTCAATGATTTTCAAACCATCAATTTATCCCTTTTAAGGATAATAAACAAGTTTTCCAGAAATTTTATATGCTTCAAGTATTTTGAATCCTTTAAGGATTTTCATATAAATTTTTTTCAAGTGACAATATTCAACATTTCATGTGTGACATCTACTAGTGTCTGGACTACAAATCAAATAAGTGTTGTGCTTACCAAGATGCATCCTTTTATGTCACTTGATAAATGATTCTATGTCAGCATGGTTAAACAAACGTAGAATTCAGATCTTCATGATCTTTCACAATATTGGGCCAATATTGTATCAAAGATATTGATGATATATCATTCTGTATTAGTTCACAATGCGACATAACAATTTGAGATCTCATCACTTTATTATTTTCAGGTACCTGAACCTCTCATAAGGTTTCATGAAGTGTTATGTCGTAGGCTCTTCAAGAGCACATTGCCTTTTTATTATGATTATTTTCTCCTTATAATTTTCAAGAATTATTTCATTTGGAACCGATTGGTATACTACATTTCATGTATGTGTAGACTTTGTCCTTTAGGAACATAAAATAGGAGCACTTACAGCTTAAATATGAGTCAACAGATGCTTTTGAGTATTTGACTTAGATTATCTTTTGAATCAGAATCTATGATAATTCCTAACATATTTCATAGTTTCTTCTAATCTCCCTCTTATGTTAGAAAAACTAACATACATCCTCTATCTTCTTTGAGAAATCCTTCTTTGTGCATTATGGTATATTCATTAATTGTATACCGTACATCAAAACTATTAGATGAAAACGTGTGGTTCTTGACTCAAAACCAACTTTGAAGGAAAATTAATCATAATTTATTGGTTTGATGCATACAAGTACTTTTGTATATAATATTTCAAACCAATATATGAAGGTTTTGTTCTCATTAACAATGGTTTAGCTATTTATCGAAGGCATTCAATGCCAAACCATCATCATCAAGATGAATTGTCTTGATTACACAATCTAAAAATTATGCTCTTGACTAAATTTTACTGAGCAAACAACTTTATGAATGTCAAAATGCACGTTGACAATAAATGTACAAGTGATCATCTTATATGTATGCATCTTAATAGATCACATGATAGGTGAACGGGCTCATATTCACCTTTTATACTTTTCAGATTTAGGGATCCAATCCCAACATTAGTTGGTCTAACCAATTTATAATGAGAACAAGCCACATTCAAAGTTCATGAAGAATTTTCTAATTCTTCAATATATGTTTATACTTAGTATACACATTTTGGGATGTCTCAATCGTTTATGTCAATTTATGAACTTTTATTTTAGCAAACTCCAAGTTTACCATGACATGTACCTTTTACTTTAGTAAATTTCAGATTTACTATACATGAATAAATCTTAGATTTACTACTTAAGAAGTAGATTTCAAAATAACTCTTCTCAGTTATTATGCCTCATTCGGAGGTGAGTTATGATACCATCACAATCAAGTGCACGTTTGTATTGAAACAATTAAAATCCTCATTTCCCAGGAATGAAATATAATCTTGCATTAATCCTATCAAATTATGATAGCTTATAACCTCTTTCAAAATATTGCTAATTTATGAGAAAATCGAGGTGTGCATATAATGTAGATAATTGTTCTCTAACATACAATATAATCATAATAAGTGTGTGAAAATACTATCACTTCTGATGATTATTATCATATTGTCCCTCCATGCTTATATATGTGCATTCAATTACTTGTCTTCTTTCAAACATATTATGTACTGCTATCACATTCACTTTAGAGAATGGAGAGTATTCAATGAGACATATGTCATGACTTTTCATCAAATATACATTATTTTGCCTTAGCCATCATAATATCACCAATATGGTGCATTGAGATTCAAATTCAATGTTTACCCATATAAAGACGTCTTAGACATAAATCTATGGTACTTGAACCCAACAACTTATCATTATAGCACATTAAGGTATCAGGACTTAAACCCGATGTATTACCCTTTTGGTGCAATAGAACTTGAATTCACCATCTTACCCTCACTATTAAAAGATGGCCAGCTTCGTACCAAAAGAAGTGAGGCACAACTAGAATGAAAATAATATAATACCTTAAAGAAGCAGACAATAGACAAAGTGGTGAATAAATTTATATGATTATAATGTCATTAAAAAATACCAAAGTGCGTATTTATTCAATTATGCCATTAAAAGTTATTTTGTTTTCAATTGCTAGGCCTCAGTGCATGTAATCAGTAGGATGGTATTGTTCTTGGAAAATGATAATTACATGAGTAATAATATTAGCCTCATGAAGATGAAGTTATTATATAATAATATAAATATGAGTACTTACCTTAAGCAATCTATTTCTGCCGAGCAAATTATCATATTTGCGGACGAAGAACAGTTGTTTAGCATCATGGTGATTAGAGACTCGTGTTGATAACATATTATAAAATATAAAAGAATAAAGAAGAAGAGTAGAGAGAATACAAAACAATTCTTATTTATCTTGAGAGATCTCTTGATGGGGTCGAATTACAATGAAGGAAAACCTCTTTATTTATAGGGAAAAACTAACCTTGGGGGTTTCTAACTTTTTCATAAATAGACATTCACTATATATGATAATGTAGACATTCACTATATATGGTAAAGTAGACATTCACTATATATGGTAATTTATTTATAACAATAATTTATTTCTTCTAATAATTATTTTTAAATTAATTATATAATTATTGCATTTAATCTTTAGTAGTCTAGATATATCATTCTTCTTCTAATAATTCTTTTCTTTATATTAATTTTTTTTTTTACAAATGAAATTTAATAATTTTTAAAAAAAATCAATAATCTATTATTGATAAGAAAAATGAGGTCCCTCAAATGTGGGGGGCCTAAGGCGGTGGCCTTTTTTCTTAAAGGATTGAGCCGCCCCTGAGAGAGAGTGATAGAGTAAGTATGGTACTCACTACACATTATGATTTTTGATTTTGTTGTAGGAAAGATGGGAAACTTCATAGAAGAAGGCAGTGACTTTCTACAATATATTTTAAGTGAAAATGCTAAACATCATTCATGTACAGTAGTGCCATTTTAAGAAAATAAGATTAAGATACGAATAAACACAAACGTTAAAACGTGCTTGTTTTGCGGAGAAATGACTTTTGAGTATTTCACAAGTTCAAATACTTTTGAAAAAGTTTTTATACTCGTGAATAGAGTCGCCACTTAATTTATTAAAGAAAATCAAGAAAACCTTTGAAATTACTTAAACGATCCAAAACAGGAAAATTATTTAAGTTTGAAGATTCTGAGTAAGCGGTTCCTATTAATACTCTTGGAAGGTTGTTAAGGCACCAAGAATATCCGCGAACTTGCAGTTATCCGGACTATTTAAAAATAATTCTTTGACTAACTTGGAGAAAAAAGTTGTTTTTTGAAAATAAATTGATTAAAAAAATATTTGCGCAAAAATAATATTTGGGCAACTTAGTGGGGAATTTAACTAGTTCTAAGAAAGCTAATATCAAATAACACAAAAAGGGAAAGGAGAGAATTATAAGACTTAGGCCCGTAAGTCCAAATCTCTGTCCTAATCTAATTGAGCTTTTGGCCCACCTTCACCTGTACTAAACTATTCATTTGGGCTTTTGGCCCATTTTCACCTGTCCTAATCTAGATCTTTGGCCTTTTGGCCCACAACCTGCTTCACCTGTATTAATTTACAACTTTGGCTCTGAGTCCCAAATGAATAAACAAGTAGATAAATAAATAAATAAATAAGAAAATAATAAAAATCGTGACTTTTCAAATTTCTTAGAGACCTCATCAATGGGTTTTGACTCATTTTCCTTCTTTTTTCATATGCACCCGCACGTCATATAATCGACTTTGGACTTAAAATTCAGACTTGAATAAAAAAGGTGGGCCTCATTTCCCATTTCAAAATGCAAAAGGAGAGAAGTCCATTTGGACACAAGACATTTTTTGCATGCAAAGAAAAGATAAAGAAATTAATATACATTCAAGGCATAAAAGTTACATATTTCAAAGCAAAAGAAAATATCAAGAATCAATTTTTGAATGACAATGATAAGCACCCTTGCATACGTATAACAAGAATGAGAGTCACCAGATAAAATACAAAGCAAAGACACCCACTTACATGCCTCATGATTTATGTTCATATTAAGAATGAATAAAGATAAAAGGAAGAAGGCCATATTCAATGAATTAATGCGAGAACAAATAATGTAAGCTTGCGGAAGTAAAAGGATAAGGAAATAAAAAAATACTCATGACTTCTAAAATTGAACAAACATAGACACTAATCCATACAACAAAAGAAAATAAAGGTTAACTTTTCAAGAAAATGAATCTTTAAGTTTCAGTTAAGGCGACATTAACGAGGATTCATACATCTAAATTACAACCAAAATTTTAGAGGAAAACATGTAACATCATATGGTTTATCTTTCTAAGACATCGTTAATTCTCTTTGGATATTATGAATCAAAGAGAGACACGAATCAAGTCTTTACACACACAAAGAGTACATATAACAATCCAAAGGGAGTAAGAAAATTAGAATAAAAGTTTAGCATCTCTAAAAGTGAAATATCATTCAATAATCATACTATGCATGGATCAAAAATATCTAAATAATTCTATGTAGCCACAAAATCCGAACTTTCTCATCATTTTGACAAAACAACATGCGAAAAAAAAGAGGAATAAACATCTTGGATGAAAAATAAAGCTAGCACTTCATCTCTCAAATGAGGATTTTGAAATTCATTAAAATAATTAACAAGCAAATGACAAGTTCTTGACTTAACCAATTACTTCTTTATTAAGGCATAATAAATAATAGTAACTATTCTTTTTGACATAAAGAAAATAGTTTTACATGCTAAAAACAAATATATCCGCCAACAATGAATTTAAACAAAGCATAAGTACGTCTTTTAAGAAAAGGTTTAAACTTTATCCATAATAATCAAAGAAGAAAGTCAAAAAGGCAAAACAATCAATATTAACTATTCTTTTTGACATAAATAAAATAACTTTACATGCTAAAAATAAATATTTTCACCAACAATGATTTTAAACAATGTATAAGTACATCTTTTAAACAAAGATTGAAATTTTATCCATAATAATCAAAGAATAAAGTCAAAGAAACACGTTCAACTATTGCTAGCTCATTTTTATATCATGAACATGAAAATATCCATAATATCAATACCACAATGTCCTATGGCCTTCAAGGCCGCCTACAATAAATAATCTCAGCAAACAAAATTACTACTATAAAATATGAAGAAAAAAGAAGATGGAGAAGAAAACTATAATAAAACTTAAAAGGGAAAGGTGTGTTTACCCTTTTTAGGATAGAAAAATAGGACTTCAAGCTTTATTCGGAGTCTTGATCACCTTTGGAAAGCAATCTTTTGAGAACCCCAATTAGACTACCGCTTAAAAATTTTTACTAATGAAAAGAAATTTAACCATTTGCTCAAAAGTTTTTTCCACTATTTGAGACTTGCTTTATACCAAAATAGTGATTGTATTTATAGGAATAGATGGGGATCCAATTCTATTAATCCAGCAATGTAGGAGAAAGTATTTAGGAGTGTTTTGGAATTTTAAAATTGAAGATAAGGTGAGGTGGAAGATAAGATGGGGGAATTATACAATGTAGTGCAATTTTTGAATTTCAAAATTGAAAAGAGGATAAGGTTGAGGGAGAATCAAACAATGTAGTACAATTTTTAAATTTCAAAAATTTGAATTTGAAAAAAGGACAAGGTTGAGGAGAAATTATACAATGTAGTACAATTTTGAATTTCAATATTGAAAAAAGGACAAGGTTGAGGGGGAATTGTACAACGTTGTACAATTTTTGAATTTTCAAATTTGAATTTGATTTTATTGGAAATTGGGTACAAATTATGAGAGTTTTTAGGAATTTAGGGTTATTTAAAATATAACCCCAATTGCAATTTAAAATTTAGCCAAATTTATTTAATTTTGACCAAATTGAAAATCAATTAGCTGATTGCATTGTAATTATGGCCAATTTGATTTCAATTATGGCCAAATCTAATAGACTGGCTAAATTAAATTAAAATTCAATACAAATTAATACTTTCTTTAATCCTTAGCTTATTAATTTAATAAAATCAAATAAATATTTCTCAAAATAAATTAATTTTTGAGAACAAATTTTATTTAAATTAAGACTTTATCCGTTTAGATTAATTTTCAAGCTTAATCAGTAAAAGTCCAATTTTGATAAAAATGTTCATTTAAGTAACAAAATTTATACAATTTCACATATGTAGATACGAAAAGAATGACAAAATTAACCCAAATAAATATTTTAGACCGCATTTATTCGAATGAAATAAATATTTTAATTTTATTAAAAATAAATAAATTCAGGGTTAAATTTAGTCGTGGAGGGCAAAAATTATGTGTCAACAACTACCCCTCCAATTGGGCTGGGTGGATGCAAGTTACCCTGGGCAAAGGGAGTTTGATATTCCTAATTTTTGTCCGACCACAAATTCATTTCTGAAAGAGATTGGTTTTTGCATGAGTTTCATGGAGTTATGGCCGGACCCCAGTATCAGGTTCCTACCTATCTCAGGTTACATGAGAATTCAGGTCACTTGTAGTTCATAAAGCTTGACTTAAAGCACAATTTTCAAAGAAATCACAAGCTATCTTGATTTTTAAATTTTAGCGAAATCGAAAAGCTGGGGAATAAGTAGATTGGGGAGAGGTTGGAATCCAGTTGAGTTTTCAACATAGAGCCCAACCTACATATCCCCAAGACTTAGGGAATCAGACTGCTTGTAGTTTGACTCAAAGTCTTTTATTTCAGATAATCTTTGGTTTGGGAGGAATGACAAGTTGATTGAGTTATGAAAAATAGGATTGTAACCTCTTAACCATGAATGTCGGATCCTTCACATCCATAGGCAAGAACTTACCCAGAAATAATTTTCAAAGCTCTAAGTAAGTTGTCACTAGAATTTGAAAGAAAGAGAAGGTTACCCTTGGCATGAGTTTAGAAATATCCCAAAAGTGAAGCTGAAACTAGAATCTCCCAAAATAACCATATGCCTTCTAATAGGTATGTGGTTGAAATGGTGGTGGCGATTATCCTTTAGCTTACGTCCAAAGAGTTTGGCGTCCCTCTTTAGACTACATCTTATTTTGCTGTTGAGAAAGAGTTCCACGTTGTGCTGCATCTTTTTTAGAGGTGTCCGCACCTGTGGTTTTGATTTGAGATATTCATTCTCTCGGATGCTCTCGACAATGTCTCAAACAAAAATCATTAGTAATAAACACAATTCATGAAAGGGGTGCATAGTTTTTTACCATATCTCCACATGAGTTATTGCCTAAAAAGCGAAGTCATCCTCTCATGTACCTATTTGGAAGGAAGTAACTTTCAATAACAGACACAACACCTCTTTTAGTTGTTGCATAATTAGCTCATTTGCTGATTGAATATGTCTTTAAAATGCGATGGCCCTTTTGGACACCGATGATACTTTATGCAGAAAGGTCCCTACAATTGTGTAATATTATGATGATACGGCAACCCTTTTGGTCACCTGTAATGCTTATTGTATGTGGAATAATAACTTCTCCGGTTATTGACAATGATTCTTTGTGGGTGACCTCGGGTAAGTTTTGCACATTTTTTGTATCGATACGACTTATAGATTTCCCTTGAATTATCAATCTTTGGATAATCTTATGCTTTTTTTATGTTGAATACAAGGTGAGTTAGAAATATCCTTTGAATTTCTAGCTTTTAGGTGATCCTGCATATTATCTTTCCTTGGATAAGAAATGACTTACTGATATCCCTCCAACGCTAGCTTTCAGGTATTCCTGCACATCATTCAACCTTGGATACAATATGACTTATAGATATCTCTCAAATTTCTAGTCTTTGGATAATCCTGCACATAATTGATCTTGGATATGACGTGGCTTATGGAGAACCCTTGGATGTATCAATTTGATAATCTTGTATATTCTCCGATAAGGATTTAGTTACGACTTATGGATAACCTTAAAACCATTGATCTTTGGGTAGCCTTGCACACTATCCGATTAGAATGTTGTTGCGTCTTACGAATGAACTATGGTCTATCAACTCATAGGTAATCTCTACACTATCCTATTTCAAATAATATGACTTATAGATAATCCTCAAATTATCAATTTCTAGGAAATCTCATATGTCATATGTTTTAAGATAGCAAATTAAGGATGTCCCCTTGAATCAATGGTTTTTGATACATTCAGATGCCGATTTATGATGAGATATCCTCGATGACAACATATCCTATCTTGTGTGTCAACAGATATTAAATGTTATGATATCCTTGACGCCAGCATATGCTATCTCGCGTGTCAATAGATATTAAATACTAATGATATCCTCGACGCTAGTGTTTCTGTATTATGTGCCAACAGATGTTAAATGTTATGATATCCTCGATGCCAATATTTATGTCTCGCGTGTCAACAGATATTAAATACTGTAATATCCTCGATGCCAGCATTTATATCTCGCGTGTCAACAGATATTAAATGTTATGATATCCTTGACGTCAGTGTTTGTGTCTTGCGTGTCAACAAATATTTAATTCTATGATATCCTCGATGCTAGCATTTTTGTCTTGCATATCAACAGATATTAAATGCTATGATATCCTCGACACCAACATTTGTGTTTCGCGTATCAACAGATATTAAATGTCATGATATCCTCAATGCCAACATTTATATCTCGCATGTCAATGGATGTTAAGTGCCATGATATCCTTGACACCAACATTTGTGTCTTGTGTGTCAACAGATATTAAATTCCATGACCCTCTTGGAAATGAAATGAAATGAAATAACCCTCTTGTTAATGAAATGAGATGCAATGGCCCTCTTGGCAATGAAATGATATGCAATGGCCATCTTGGAAATGAAATGGCTCTCTCAGCGATGATATGAAATGTAATGTCCCTTTTGTCAATGAAATAAAATATAATGATCCTCTCGGTGATAATAAGAAAATAGTTTCACCTGAGTCTATTTATCTATATTTTTTTGCTTTCTGCATGTACCTGTACTCAAGGTAGACAGTTAGTTGACACAATGTCTCTCTCACTAGCGACCATAGTCAAGCTTTATAACAGTTTAAATGACTAATTTGGATAACTTAGTCAGCTTATAATCTTCTTTTGGATACACACTTAAATGATAAATCCATCGAATGTAAAAAATGGGTAAAATCCCTTTTTGGGGGACTTCTCGAATACTATTTGTGTTGGCTCATGGAGAATTTAAGGATGACTTTTTTCTCTTACTTTTCTTGGCAAATCTTTTGATTGTATCCTTATAGGTTCATCTTCTTTGATCGTACCTGCACTCAAGGTAAATATTTAGTTGATACGAAGTCACTTTTTCTAGCGACTATTTTTTAGAAAAATTCTAAATACAATATTCACAAAGAAGATAAGGTGCCTTTGTTTTTCCTTTGTGGTCTCAAGAAATGAGATAAATAATTCAAAAGGTCCTCGATAAATGGGTATTAAATCCGTCTTTGGGGCTACCCAAAAATACCGTTCTTGAGCATTATATGCTTTGGTGTGGCTCGCAACTCGCTTGGGGATTTTTGAAAAAGATTCTAATTTTTGTGTATTGATCCCTGTATCCACAGAAAAATGATTAGTTGAGTGAAACTACTTGGTGTTGACCTTCTTCGATCCTTGGTTAGCTCCTCGCCATCTTTCGGGTACTCCTTCATGTTAGGACTTCCACCCTGACTCCCCGTCCCAATAGATGCCTAGCCAATTACTAAGTAAAAGATTTGTATAGGTTTTTGAAAGTAGCCTTAATTTTAAAACCTAGTTTCAAAAACTTATGTAAAATCTTTAAGAAAATCTCTGCCATTCATGTCATGTATTATCTCAATGAACGTCTTCCTCTTGGTTCTGACTATATCTGACATTTGAAGGAGGATTTCCAAGAATTCATCATCGTTGAGGCTTTCTATCAGAAGTTCTGTTATAGCTGAAGATTTAATCTGCCTAAACTTTGTCGCGGCTGGTGATATCTAGAACTTACCTTTGACCTCTGGTGCTGGGGGATTTGAAATATATTCCAATAAATTAGTTGAAATTTTGAGGACCTCCTCAAAATTTCTGCCCCAGTTTACTACTATTTGAGATGATATTGGCTTAAGAAGATCTGAAGTCTTTGCTGATCTTCATTCTCTTTGCTGGATGATGATCTTTTCTTTTGAATTTCGAGATTTCATCTCAAAAATTCTGCCCCAGTTTTCATTTCCTAGGGTAGTATGACCGAGCCATTGGGGCACCTACGTATCCTATTGAAGCAGGAATCAGGTCAAACATAGTTAAGGACTATGCTAAGGATATATAGAAAAATCTAAAGGTTGACCGAAGCCGTCAAAGGCTGCCTACGTATCCCATTCTTAGAAATTCAGGGCATCACGTAGTTCATACATAAAAGTAACGGATAAAATCTCCTAAGGGTTTAATCAAAGCTGACATAGGCCGTCTACGTATCCCTTTCTTGGGAATTCAGGTCAAATGAAGTTTGTACATAAGAGATAAGGGATTCTAGGAAATTACACGTCATGAAACAAATACTATCCTAAAGGCAATTACAAATAAACCAAGGAAACAAAAACTAAAACAACCTTAAAACATAGTATCTCTTTACCGCATTAGATTGATTGGTTTGGTCCACTCTTGACCATCCATCTTAGATGGAATCAGAGCTCCTCCGGATAGTACCTTGCAAACTATGTATGATCCTTACCAATTCAGAGTGAACTTGCCTTTGTACTCTTTTTAGTGAGGGAATATGCATTTGAGAACCAATTTCCCAACTTCAAATATTCGAGCTCTTACTTTTTTATTGAAGGCACAGATTATCCTGTGTTGATACAACTGACCATGACACACGACAACCATTCTCTTCTCATAAATCAACATAAGTTTTTCATAGCGAGCGTGAACCCATTCCTCGTTACTTAATCCGGCTTCTTGAATAATCCTTAAGGAAGGTATCTCAACCTCGACAGGTATCACAACTTCATTCCCATACAAAAGTAGATAAAGAGTTGCCCCAGTGGAGGTCTAAACTATTGTACGATAACCTAGTAGAGCGTAGGGCAATATCTCATGCCATCATCTCTAATTTTTTATCATTTTCCTCAATATCTTCTTGATATTCTTATTGGCAGCTTCCACGACTCCATTCATCTGTGGATGATATGCGATAGAGTTGTGATAAATAATCTTGAATTGATCACAAATGTTACATATCAAGTAACTGTTCAAGTTATCCCCATTATCAGTAATGATCAATTCTGGCACTCCAAATCAGCAGATCAACTTATTCCTGATAAAATCTGCATCTGCCTTGTTGGTGACGGCTCTATATGAAGCAATTTTGACCCACTTAGTAAAGTAATCAATAGTAACCAAAATGAATCTATGCCTATTTGACGCCGATGGCTCTATTGGTTCAATAACATCCATACCCCAAGCTACGAAAGGGTAAAGTGAACTCATCGCATAAAGCTCATGTAGAGGCATTAGAATCAAATCTCCATGTATCTGGCATTTTGGGCACTTCTACACATAGTTTCTACAATCATTTTCTATAGTCATCCAAAAGTAACAAGTTCTCAGGATCTTTCTAGCAAGGGTAAACCCGTTTATATAGGGCCCGCAGATTCGGCGTGTACTTTCTCTATTAATTTTGTAGCTTTTGCGATATTGACACATCTTAAGAATCCTAAGTCCAGAGTCCTTCAAAAAAGGATTCCCCACTTGGAAAATAATTCTTTACCAAACGTAGGATTGTTTTTCTCTGATTGTTGTTGGACCCTTCAGGATATATTATAGATTCTAAATACCTTTTAGTATGATAGTACCATAGCTTTCCATCAGGCTCCCCTACGACATGCGCACAATATGCGAGTTACTCCTTTAAGCTTATTTCCAAAGGATCAATGTAACTCTGATCTAGGTGTTGAATAATGGAGGATATAATATCCAAAGTATCAGGAAACTCATTCCATATCTCCGAGATATATCTGAAATCAACTTCCTTGAATCTTCTACACAAATCCTACACCAACTCTACATAAGGAGTAATCTTGGAGTTCTTTATCGCCCATTCCCCTCGTACCTAGTGAATTAACAAATTTGAGTCTCCAATGACTATTAATTCATGAACACCCATATCAAATACTAACTTGAGACCTAGGATGCAAGCCTCATATTCAGCCATGTTATTGGTAATGGAAAGCATAATTTATCGGTTTCTGGATAGTGTTGGTCTATTTTTGACACCAAAACTGCTTTGATTTCTGAGCCTTTGAAGTTGACCGCTCCATCAAAGAACAATCTCCATCGGGGGTATATCTCTACAATGTCTTATCTAATTAATAAAATCTCCTCATCTAGGAAGTAAGTTCAAAGTGTCTCGTACTCATTATCAACTGGATTCTCAGCTAAATAATCTTCTAAGGTTTGCCCATTGATTGTCTTTTGAGTCACATACACAATGTCGAACTCACTCAATAATATTTTCCATTTGGCCGAATTTACCATAGGCATGGCTTTCTAAAATATGTACTTCAATGGATTCATTCTAAAAATGAGATACATTATGTATGAGGATAGATAATGCCTTAATTTTGGTGCGAACTAAGTCAAAGCACAACACGTCCTTTCTACAAGCGTGTAGCGAACCTCGTATGGCATGAAATTTTTAGAACTGGAACAATATTGGCTAGCCATGTTGGATATCTTATGACTTCCATAACCTTTGATTGAATTTTCCTCATCACTTTTCCGTGATCTTCAAACTTAAGTCCGGCTTGAATTTCTGCATTTTCTGCTTTACTGGATCAAACTCGGGATTAATTGGTTATTTATGTGACACAATGTTGGTTCTTAACCCCAACATATAATCGTAGGACCAAGTAAATATATCAATGTATTCTTGTAGGAAGTGGATGGATTCTATTTTTTGTGCTTCTGTTAAGTGAACACTAACCCTTGTCTTGTTGACTTCATCGTGGTCTCCCAGGTTGACTATTTCAGTTCCCTTCAGGTTGGGCTTCTCCTGATTTTCAAATTCTTCCATATCTTTCACTAACCAATCCTCATCATAGTCTTTCCATTCATCATCATTCACCTCATTTTATTCATTTAGCCCTTGACATGACATGATATTGGCAGGTTTTAGATGTTTGTCACTTTTTCAAAAACAAGGCAAATTTTGACAATATCAAGTAGATAACAAAAATAAACAGTAAAGATTTTACAATTCAGGAAGCTTTTGTTGAACTATGAGAAAAAATTTGTGAACTTTGTCCATGACCTACACAAGTGCGAGTCTATGCCTTTTGGAAAGCATAAAAAAACAAAAGATAAGTAAATACACTTAAAGGGTGGTTATCGGGTCTCATCCGTACTATCGAATTTATGAAAAATCAAATTTCACTTTTTCATCTATCCTATTGATCGGGGAGAAATAAGTAGAGGGAAAGTCCAGTTCAATAATGTTTCCTCCAATTCATCTTCCTTGATTTTGGCTATCTTGGAAAATTCTGTCATGGCGGTATTACACTCTTCCTTATTCCATCCCTGAGACCATCGCTTATAGGTTTTGAAAAATAACTGGTAGAGTCTAATTTCACTACTAGTCATTTTTTTTTCTTACAATAAAGCTATAGTCAAGAGAGGAATCTTTATTCATTTTGATCTAGTAAAGTGGGGATACTTTATGCCAACACGGAGTAGTTTCTATTACATGTAAAGTAAAAATAACTCAAAGGCTAACGTGTTAGATTCCGTTAGTAATAAGTAATGCAAGACGATAAGACAGGAAGTAAACACATAAAGTTTTTTCTCATCGCATGCAAATTGATCCATGGAGTAATGATGACTCGAGAATTTCAATGAACAAGATTTTTCTTATATTTAAGTGAAATTTATCAGGAAGGTTCAATTCTTTTTCTTTTCGACCTTATTTCTTTTTTTAAGAAAGTGGGAGATAATAGAATATTTAAAGATAGGGGCTGGGCCAAAAGGCTGCCTACATATCTCATGAAGGAGAAATTAGGCCCTACATAGTTCGAACATATAATGGCTTCTTCTGAGTCCATAGTTAACCTTCTTGAAGTGGTATCAAGCTTTTAAGAAGTTTTAAGAATGATTGTAGACCTTTCTGAGAGACTTGGTAGACTTGGAGTATGTTTGGTCGGACTTTCATATAGTGAGTATTTTTATGCTTAAAGTGGCTCTTTGAAAAATGGGATTATATCAATTAGCCTTTGATTCGAATCAACATAACACAAGCATATTATAATAAACGTGCATCCTAATTGGGTAACCCTTTTGAGCCAAGGGTTTGCCTAATGTATTTGAAGGAAGTATATGCTTTTTAAAAAACAATCTATTATTCTATACATAAAGGGCATAAATTCTTACAAAAGTTAAACACAAGGGATACAATCTTTAGGGAAAGGTAAAATAACAATGAGAAAAAGAACAATGTCCTGCGTAGGGGATAGGAAATACTAGTTCTTAGATACTCTTCTATCGGTCTTCGTCCTCTTAATTTTATCCACTTCTTGTCATAGGCGACATCTATTGATGATCAAGCAATTCTCGTATAAATTTTCTCTATACTCATATATCATTTGTCTAGAAAATCATGCAATCATCCAAATTGATCAATCTCTTGCCTAGCTCGCTTTAATTTTTCCCCTCAATTGGTGGATAATTGAAGCGTCCTTATATGAGATCAAACAATCCCCTACCCCAAAATATAATGGATTAGATTAAATAACATACATTTCTTCAACACACAAATATAATTCATTTTTAATTGACTCGTGACCAATAGATGTAAGGTAGGTTTTCTAAAAGACCCAATACCCTCTCGGGCATTGGGTCGTCCTAGGCTCATACCTAAAAGAGGGTTTTGGTTTAGGTCTATCCTGGGTGTCTAGAGTGGGTTTGGACGCAGGTTCCCATGCGAACAACTTGAGTTTGGAAATACAAACAGCCTCCGACCACCTAACGTGCCGGTAAATCATCGTGTTCCCAACACTTTATTAGGAATTGAACAATTAAGGACAGGACATCCACAAAACCCCAATCAATTTATATATTTCAAATAGGAAGTATGCCATGAAATGCAATAATTTAATTTCACAAAATTTAAGCACATAAGAACATAAACAGTTTAAACACTATAATAGTTAGTTAAAAAAGCCAAATTCAAACATTTGGATAGAACCTAGTTAAAAAATCCCCAACAGAGTCATCATTTCTGTTTTGTGGAGATATGACTTTTGAGTTTTTCATAAGTTCAAATACTTTCAAAAAAAAATTAAAGTCGTCAATAGAGTCGCCACTTAATTTATTAAGGAAAATCAAGAAAACCTTTGAAATTACTTAAACGATCCAAAACAGAAAAATCATTTAAGTTTAAAGATTCTGAGTAAGCAGTTCCTATTAATACTCTTGTAAGGTTGTTAAGACACCAAGAGTATCCTCTAACTTGCAGTTATCCGGACTATTTGAAAATGATTCTTTGACTAACTTAGAGAAAAAAATAGTTTTTGAAAAGAAAATGATTAAGAGAACATTTGTCCAAAATTAATTTTTGGCCAACTTAGTGGGGAATTTAACTAGTTCTAAGAAAACTAATATCAATAGCACGAAAAGGGAAAGGGGAGAATTATAAGACTTAGGCCCATAAGCCCAAATCTCTGTCCTAATCTAATTGGGCTTTTGGCCCAACTGCACTTGTCCTAAACTATTCATTTAGACTTTTGGCCCATCTTCAACTGTCCTAATCTAGATCTTTGGGATTTTGGACCATAACCTGCTTCACCTGTATTAATTTACAACTTTGGCTTCGAGGCCCAAATGAATGAACAAATAGATCAATAAATAAACAATAAGACAATAATAAAAATCGACACTTTTCAAGTCTCTTAGAGACCTCATCCATGGGTTTTGACCTATTTTACTTCTTCTTCCATATTCTTACACCTGCACGTCATATAATCGACTCTGTACTTAAACTTCAGACTTGAATCGAAAAGGTGGGCCTCATTAGCCCATTACGAAATGCCATAGGAGAGAAGTCAATTTGGTCTCGAGACATTTTTGGCATACAAAGAAAAGATAAAAAAATTAATATACATTCAAGGCATAAAAGTGACATTTCAAAGCAAAATAAAAATATCAAGAACCAATTTTTGAAAGATAATGATAACCACCCTTGCACACGTATAACAAGAATGAGAGTCAACAGATAAAATACAAAGCAAAGACACCCACTTACATGCCTCCTGATTTATGTTCATATTAAGAATGAATAAAGGTAAAAGGAAGAAGGCCATATTCAATGAATTAATGCTAGAACAAAAAATGTAAGCTTGCGAAAGTAATGGGATGAGGTGATAAAAAAAAATGCCCATGAATTCTAAAATTGAACAAACATAGACACTAATCAATATAACAAAAGAAAATAAAGGCTAACTTTTTAAGAAAAGGAATTTTTAAGTTTCAATTAAGGCGATATTAATGAAGATTCATACATCTAAATTACAACCAACATATTAGGGAAAAACGTGTAACGATATATGGTTTATATTTCTAAGACATCGTTAATTCTCTTTTGATATTATGAATCAAAGAGAGACACGAACCAAGCCTTTACACACACAAAGAGCATATATAATAATCCAAAGGAAGTAAGAAAATTAGAATAAAAGTTTAGCATCTCTAAAAGTGAAATATCATTCAATAATCATACTATGCATGAATCGAAAATGTCTAAATAATTTTATTTAGCCACAAAAATCCGAACTTTCTCAACACTTTGACAAAACCACATGCGAAAAAAAATGAGGAATAAACATGTTGGATGAAAAATAAATCTAGCACTTCATCTCTCATATGAGGATTTTAAAATTAATTAAAATAATTAGCAAGCAAATGACAAGTTCTTGACTTAACCAATTATTACTTTATTAAGGCAAAACAAACAATAGTAACTATTCTTTTCGACATAAAGAAAAAAACTTTACATGCTAAAAACTAATATATCTGTCAACAATGAATTTAAGCAACGCATAAGTATGTCTTTTAAGCAAAGGTTTAAACTTTATTCATAATAATCAAAGAAGACAGTAAAAAAGGAGAAACAATCAATATTAACTATTCTTTTCAACATAAAGAACACAACTTTACATGCTAAAAATAAATATTTCCGCCAACAATGAATATAAACAAAGTATAAGTTCATATTTGAAGCAAAGATTGAAACTTTATCCATAATAATCAAAGAATAAAGCCAAATAAATACATTTAACTATTGTTAGCTCTTTTTTATATCATGAACATGAAAATAACTATAATATCGATACCCAACGACCTATGAACTTCAAAGCCATCTACAACAAACAATCCCAACAAAAAAACTTACAACTACGAACTACGAAGAAAAAAAAATAAAGATGAAAACGATAATATAACTAAAAGGGGAAAGGTGTGTTTACCTTTTTTGGGGCAGCAAAATGGGACTTCAAGCTTTCTTCGGAGTCTTGATCACTATCGGAAAGCAATCTTTCGAGAACCCAAATTAGACTACCACTTGAAAATTTTTACTAAAGAAAAGAAATTTAACTATTTTCTCAAAAAAAAAATTCCACTCTTTGAGACTTTTAGACTTTAAGACTTGCTTTCTACCAAAATAGTGGTCGTATTTATAGGAAAGGACGGGGATCCAATTCTATTAATCCACCAATGTGGGATAAAATATTTAGAGATATTTTTTGAATTTTAAAAATTGAAGATAAGGTGAGGTGGAAGATAAGATGGGGGAAATTGTACAATGTAGTCTAATTTTTGAATTTCAAAATTGAAAAAAGGATAAAGTTGAGAGGGGAATTGTACAATGTAGTATAATTTTTGAATTTCAAAAAATAGAATTTGAAAAAAGGACAAGGTTGAGGGGGAATTGTACAATATAGTATAATTTTGAATTTCAAAATTGAAACAAGGACAAGGTTGAGGGAGAATTGTACAATGTAGTACAATTTTTGAATTTCAAAATTTAACTATTAGGATTTGAATTTGATTTTGGTGAGAATTGGGTAGAAATTATGAGAGTTTTTGGGAATTTAGGGTTATTTAAAATATAACCCCAATTGGAATTTAAAATTTAGCCAAGTTTATTTAATTTTGACCAAATTGAAAATCAATTACCCGATTGCATTGCAATTATGGTCAATTTGATTTTAACTATGGTTAAATCTAATATATTGACTAAATTAAATTAAAATTCAATACGAATTAATATTTTCTTTAATCCCGATCTTCTTGATTTAATAAAATCAAATAAATATTTCTCCAAATAAATTAATTTTTGAGAACAAATTTTATTTAAATCAACAATTTATCCATTTAGATTAATTTTCAAGCTTAATCAGTAAAAATCTAATTTTGATAAAAATATTAATTTAAGTAACAAAATTTATACAATTTCGCATATGTAAATATGAAAACGTATAATCGTCAATTAAATGACAAAATTAACCCAAATAAATATTTTAGAGAGCATTTATCCGAATGAAATAAATATTTCAATTATATTAAAAATTGAAGAAACCCAGGGTTAAATTTAGTCGCGGACGACAAAAAATAGGTGTCAACAAAGCTAAAATTGATTGCTAGATTTGGAAAGGAAAAGATTTACAATCTAATCTTATTTTAAATTATTTTGAAAATAAAATTCTATATCTATTGCTTTTACAAGATTACAATAATAGAAAAAAAAACATTAAAAACCAAAACTCTATATCTACTACTAAAATTTACATAAATATACCTCTTAAGTTACAGTTGTTATATAAAATCCCATATGGAAAAACTAATTACAAATACCCTATATTTTATATTTTCTTTACAAATACCCTATCTTTTATATTTTCTTTCTCCAAAATCCTTATACATATCAAACCATCCATTTTAGATCGACTAATGCTCCACAATATATGCCTAAAATCAAGCAACCATTATGTAGTAGTTTCATGATTTCAAATTTCAAATATTATCTAATAAAATTGCTCAACTTCATCATCTCTTCAATTTATTTTTGAGGTTTGTTTAATTTCTTAATTATTTCAACTACCTAATAAAAAATCTATGAGTTGCTTTGTTGCATGTGCTTAATTCTCAAAATCTAAGCATTGTAATGGAGTCTGGTCCGAGCTTTGTTTAATTTTTTAAATTTTTTAATTTTATCAAATCAAAAAACTAAGGGTTTGTTTGTTGGATGTGCTCACTTATCACAATCTAAGCATTGTAATGGAGTCTGATCCAGGCTTTAGTTTAGGGCTTAGTCAATTAGATATTAAAAATAAACAAATTTCATTTTTGAATTTGTTCCTGAAATGTTCGACCATGAGGATCTCAATTTTGCAAAAAATGAATCAAAACACCAAAATAATCCATCAAGATGAAGAAGTTCAGGGAAGTTTCTCGTACAATCTCTACAAAACTCGTTGCAAAATCTGCAAGTAAGAAAAAAAGTGAAGAATCAGCACGACCACGTCTTCTAAAGGTATAGTAATTTGTTTTTTAATCTGTATTCTTTTTGTCAAATTTAGGCATTCTTATACATTGTTATACATTTAATGTATAGGGCTAAAAGAGGCTTTTTGTATGAGATCTGCTGTTATTTCTATCCCTCATACATTACTATTCATTGATCGATTCTGATTTGATACATGTAAGGGTTATTATAAGGGTTGTTAATGGTATGCAATAGATGAATGTAATTTATTTTTGATACATAACATACATAAGTTTATGGTTATGATTAGGAAATTAATTCATTTCTAATACATTTTAAGCTATGTATATTACAACATGATACATAAGTAAGCTATGTATAGGATTATGTTTTTCTGCAATTATGTTTACCATATACATAAGCATGTTATGGTTAAGACTATGGTATCTGCAATTATTTTTTACCTTATACATTTCAAGTTATGTATATTACAGTCAAATTTATAAACTTGTACCTATTATTTCTGTCTATATAAAATAAAGTTTGGTGTTAGATTTTAATAATGTTGGAATTCAATGTTATTATTTCAAGGGATGAAATATCATATTGACAAAGTTCCAACTCATCCATTGCATATTGATTGTTCATTCAATCAAAATTTTGGAGAAGATATAAAAGATTATTTGGGCAAAAAAAACTTTAGTTATTTCGAAATACACTCTTTGATGTATTCCTCAACGTGCCTCACTGCAACTTTCAAGGCCAAATATCCAAATTCCTTTTGATGCTAGAGATTCAACTAGATAATTCAGACAAGATACATGTGTACAAGGAACTATTTTGAAATTTACTATTTTTGAGTTTGCTGTAATTACCGATCTGAAATATACTGGTAATATCAATGATTACCTGTATACTAACTTGGCCACATCTACTCTAATGTCCAAGTATTTATCCAATGAAAAATCTAGAATATCTAAGCTCGCATTGATTCAACATGTCAAGATGGGAAAATTTGACAACACTCAAGATGCATTGAATATGGCGATATTGAACTTCATTCATACATTTTTGTTGTCATAATCGCGTGATGTACTAGTTAGTATAGCTCACTTTCAGATAGCAGAGGATGGGTGTTACGAACAATTCCCATGGAGGAAGTATTTGTTCGAGAAGTTAATTAATACACGGAGACAAAAAAAATTTATTGAAAAATAACTGGGAGAAATATCACACGTACTGAATATGTGGATGTATGAGTGTTGTTTTGAAGTAGATGAAAAGATTAGTGTCCGTCAGAGTAACATTATTTCAAGAACTTCCAACTGGTCTATAGTGAGAGTGAGGCCTAAAGATGAGAAGTTTAAGGCTGGAATGTGCAGTAAGGTAAATATCATTCACTATCTGATTTTTTGTTTTTTTTCTCCCATACATATGGTTTGACCACTATTATATGTATTATACATTCATAGTTTATTTACAACAACCTATGAACCATACTTTAAGAAATTTAGAGGCTTGATTTATCATTTAAGAAGGGTATTGAGATATATGATCCATTGGCTGATCGTAAGTTGAAAAGGATCGTTGATGACAAGCAGACACTTCTTACTCAGTACCTAAACGTTTTGATAATTTGGTACAAAATAACCACTAGAAATATTAATCAAGGGAGGATATTGTTTAGATTTTTTAGCTGCACAATATTTAAAAAAACAACAATGTTTGACAAAAATACAATCAAAGTGCAAGATCGGGAGAAAGCTACACTAGATCAGTCAAGAGGAAAAGTACCGATGGCTGTTTCAAAAACACCCAATGAAACAACAAAATAGGGACCATTTCAGTTTTAACATGATCAATAATTGTATCTACGTAGTGCGAGGAAAATAAGACATTTAATGCATCTTTTAGTATGCCTTAAACAAATTCTATATTGAAATCTGACATAGGTGAGTTAAAGTCATACTTCTAGTCTTATGCAAGTACAATTTCGTTTGTGTCGTTTGTGTGCACTAGATAACACTGAAACTCAGATACTTTTTTTTATGTTTGAAGGGTGAAAAAAAGATTGAAGACCTTCAATCATTACTAGCAAATCAACATGCTGAACTAATGCAAGTTTTGAAGCAAAAGAAAGCGAAGAACAAATAGTACATAATTTATCAATTTAAACTTTAAGACTAATTAAATTATGAATTTGCTGCTAATACGGTTCATATAGGTTGAGGAAGGGTCTAATGATCCATTTCAAGATTAATCAAAAAAGGAAGAATGTGACGCAAATAATTCAAGAAAAAGGACAGTCCAAGGCAATCAGAGTTGTAGGTATTTTTAATGATATTTTTTAATTAGATGTATTTTGTTTTACCGTATTTATATTTTTCTTAGGTGAGTATCAAGATGATGACGGGGGCAGGGGTCCACTTGGAGGTCTTCCAACAGATGAACACGTTGATGTTCAACCTATAGAAATGAATTATAAAGACTGTGTCAAGATAAATTCCGAACATACAGAAACAAGTGATTTCCACTACGAATAGAAGGTAATCATAAAACCTCACATATTATTAAATTATGATATTAAATAGACGCGTATAAAGTAAAGCATGAGATAGGTGGCTAAATATATTTCAAATGCTCTTTATGGTATATTTTACTTACACATAATTACTGTATTACACAAAACATATTACTATAATGCATAGGGTATCTTATACACATAGCTATATGTATAAGATACCCTATACATTATACTATAATAGTTTTGTATAATAAGTATAAATTATATATGTTTTCTTATAATATGTATTATCTCGATGGGACCATCTCATATCAATTTTAATTTTAACATTACGTAATTTGTGATAATAAGTGTACTAAATATATTATTTCTAGTATTTGTATAATATCATATACATCCCATGTAATGCATATGATGAAGACACTGTTATTTATAAGAGTGTGCTGGTGCTTCTGTTTGGCTATGAATTAACTAACTGATTATTGATCACAATTACACATCAAATAAATAATTAAAAAATTTTAGGATGCTTTCAATGGCACTTATCAGAATTAGTACAAGATGTGATTAATACATTGATATATGAAATGTCAACTCCAATGATTGCAAATCCACTGAAGGTTGTTAGTCCAAGTAAAATGACAGAGAGTCAGTAGTTAATATCCGATAATCAATTTTCACCTGATTTTTCAAATGGTTAAATTGGTAGTCGCGGTGCCATGAAAACACTAGCTAAATGGTTAAGACAGAAGTCAAGGATTTCAAGTCACCTTACTTAAGGAAATTTGGAACAAGTTCAAAAGGTGATGGGAGTTTCAATAACGATGAGCAACAGAAGCATGCCTTTGATGGTAAAACATATCTGAAGAGTTACCTAGTGTATTAATGTCGCAATACTCGGAATGAATTATGCAAGTTTTATTGAAATATCATGTCAACAATTAAAAAAAAAGGAGCCCGGTGCACTAAAGCTATCGCTATGCGCGATGTCCGGAGAAAGTCCCCACCACAAGTGTGTATAGTACGCAGTCTTACCTTGCATTTCTGCCAGAGGCTGTTTTCTAGGCTTGAACCCGTGATTTTCTGGTCACATGGCAATAGCTTTACCAGTTACTCCAAGGCTTATCATGTCAACAATTAATAATTTAAAACTCTTTCTTTAAAATTGTTCGTATAATAACCTTATTTTAGCTAAAATTGCATCATAATTAATGAAATAGGAAACTAAAGTATGATCACTACAGAATTAAATGTTCTGATCTTGGCTTTGAAAAGCTGAATTTTGCCATTGCCCATTCACAATTAAAAACTTAATTCTACACGATGTCGTAACCTAACACATGCTAAAATGACGAGGTGCATAACTTTGATCTGTTATTCGTATTTTAATGTTGATTTTATCATGTTAGGACTTGCACAACTTATATAATTGATAAAAGAAACATAGTATAATTTTTTAAATAAAAGTTATTAAAGGTTGTTGATTATCAATATCTATATGTTCTTCAGTCAACACCTATAAATCACTGTGTACTGTCAAACTTTATAGATCACTATTAAATTTACATTTAAAAATCTATACATAATGTTACTGCTTATATAACCTCTTGTATATGAACATACATTGTAATGTATATGGTATGAATATACAATTCAAACATGTCTTCATTTAACAAACTTTACATTTGAATTGATATTTATAGTAATGGAATAGCTGAAAATATATGTACGAAATTACCATACAGTATCTATCCTATATTTATGATATATGCATATGATTATGAAGTTATGATAAATGTATATGGTTATGATTAGGATATGTATAGGATTACCATATAGATGTTTCATATATGCCTGAAAATAAGTATAATAACATGCATGAGAATACCTGAAAATATATATAATAACATGTGTTGTAATGTTCTGCAACACAGGTTAAATGAATGCGTTATATCTTGGTCAGTTGCATAACTAACACCACATACACAAATTTTATTTTTTTATTAAATCACAATACAATGTCTACTGTCTAATAGTAAAAGGATTTACATAGCATACCATATATATAACTGGTTATGTATTACTGCTACATAGATAAAGCCAATGCATAGCTGATTGTGTTGTTATTTTTTTATCTGTATAACATATTGATGTGATTTTCTATAATCTGCGAAATAAATCAAAGCAGTAATTCAATCAAGAATACTAATACACAACTGCATATTGCTTCTTCAACATACATTGAGAAGACACATCATAGGTATTATCATAATGCATCACATAATTTGACTTCTACGCAGGAAGACTATGCCCAATCATGTCTTATTACAAGACACGAGGAATTATTAACCAACATAATAAAGGATTCAACATTCCTGCGGACTTTCCTTGGCATATGGTTAATGTGGTGTACGTTCTGACTAATTGCGATGGAGAATTTCATTGTGTGTTGGCAATTATTGTACTGAAGAAAAGACTCATATGGGTGCATGACTCATTATTCACTTTCAGAAATAGGGATTCATCTCCTGAAATTCATAAGTTAGCAGTGATGTTGCCAACTTACTTTTATGATAGTGGAGTTCTGAAAAAAGGATAGAACGTACTAACTGAGTGAACCTAAATGCATACAAGGATAAAATTGATCAGTAGACACAAATTATGAATCAACACCCAAGTGATGTCGAGTATGTGGAAAACGTTGTCCAACAATCATGTGGTAGTTTATAAGTGCATTATGTAAGAATTATATATGTATAATGCATACTAATTTTTTTAATTTTGCTAACTAATAGAACTTTTTTCAATTCAGAGACTGGTATTTTTGTATTCGGGTATGTGAAGTGTTTGAGTGAAGGACTGACAGTACCTTCAGCTAGGTTTGAAGCACAAACCCATTATTTGTGCTATGTTTCCTTACTATAGAATTACAAAGTGTTCAAGGTCAATAATGGATAAGTTAGCAAAAACGACGATCCTCCGAGACCAAGGCCAAGCTATGTTCCCCCGCTTGATGAAACAGGAAATGTTAGTTTAGAATAGTTATGAATTTTATCTACCTTCTGAACAATTTTATATTTTTTATAGAATGAATATTAAAGACACGATCATACCCAGTTTGAATGCATCAATAGTGTTTTGACTTGTATTTTATTTTTTGTTCCTCGACAAAATGATTAACTATGTTAACTAACACATTTTCTTCTACTTTGTTATATAAGTGTGTTTTGTTTCTAATTTCAATCTTATACATGCCTCAGTTATGTATAGGATTAGACAAATCTTTTTATTGAGATTTTTTGTTATTACTAAACCTCATACATTAAAATGCAATGTGTATGGTCTGACCCTTCTACACTGATCCATATAAGAGATATGTATAAAAGTTCTAACTGCTATGTAATAACAATATGTACTTCATTGATGACTTATAACATAGATATGTATATTGTTATGTTTATAAAGTAAAGTCAATTCCAAGACATAATTAGACGATGCATAGTATTACCCTAGAATTATTGTTCTATGTATTAGATAATTAGACATGAATATGGTTTAGGTCTTATAAATTTCATGCTATGTACAATACAGCTAATACATAAGTAAACTATGTATAGGATCATATTTTACCTTATACGTTTAGGTGATATCTCACATACATGTAATAGATTTATGTATATATTGTTTTTACTTTACAACTAACTAATCAGTGAGCCTATAGATACATTCATATACGTAATGCCCGCATACATCACATCTACATGTACCATGTGCAACATATACATAACATTACATTTGATTCTTATACATCAGCTTTTTCAATTATATATTGTATTTCACTTCTAAATGGACTTTCTCAGATTATGGCATAACATTCAGCGACATGAAACTACAAAAATTAGTATAACGCATTGTAATAGTACATAACATTCAAACATTTTTTTTATAAGGGATAACTACATGACTTAGCAAATAGACTCCTAATTTTCCTATTTAGCCTAAGTTTTAATTAATTACAATCCATAGCACCCTCTTGTCTACTAAATACAATTCATAGCCTCTCTTATTTATTTTCTCTCTTTCTCTATTTTCTATTACTCTCCTTTTTTTTTCAATCTTTTCTTCATTTTTATTTTCCTTTTTTTTAGTTTTATCTTTCTTTTCTATTTTTTTCATTTTTTTTCTGTTCCAATTTTTTCTTTTTCTTTTCCATTTTCTTTTTTTCCTTTTTATTTTTTTCTCCATATTTTTTTCTTTTTTTAGTATTTGTTCTCTCATTTTTGTTGTTGTAGTATTTTATGTTTTATATATGATTATATTTTATATTTATTTGTATCATAATATATATTTTAAATAAATTTATTATTTGTAGTTAAATAGTTTAACCATGAATACGTACAATTTATCATTTATATTTGTATACAAATAAGTATATGGATTAATTGTATTTGCTTGAGTCTTAAATATATAAATATGCAATGTGTTATTCAATGCAAATGCATCGTTAGTATTTGTATTTAAAATTTATTATTTGTATTTGTATTTGTATATAAGTTGTCACGACCTGACCCCGGACCTGACCGTGATGGGTATCTTAAGACACGAAGGACCAAGACTACCCTCTTAGCCTATCCAATCTAAACATAATTTAGATAATAACAAGCGAAAGACAACCAGAGAATAAAGAAAAATTAGTTAATGTAACTCAAATAAGCTCTAAGAGTCAACAACACCATCCAACCCACATATATGTCCATAAAAGCCTTTAAACCAATTCGAATATCAAACTAGGTCGGGACATGCCTCCGATCATGGCAAAAAAGGAATTCAAAATATGACAAAAACTTATAAGATTTTGATACTCACAAGGAAAGCAATGAAACACCTGGACTTCCGAAATATGGAGGCTCACCACTTCAACGCTGACCAACCGATGAATCAGAATCCACCTAACGCTGCACAGGGGTAAAAGAGGTATCCTCAGACCCTTCATTATGAAATAATATAGCATCCTAGGATGGTTAGCAGGGCGAGTGCTAGCATGTAAGCCGGGATAAGGATTAAATAATTCCATTTCAAAATCAAGTCCAAACTCAATGTACATGTTCACATACATGCATAAATATACATATCTATAAAGTGTCGGGATAGGGAACAAGGTTTAGCATGAAATTTAAAATCATTAACCTGGATTGTGTAGCTCTAACCATCCTAAATACACCTACGGGCTATATGGGTTTGGCTTCCCTCATCGAAAGGGCCCCAGTGCGTCTTAATCGCACGAACCATAGCAGTCCAAGGAAAAACTAGAGAATCCATGACCCCACATAAATCTAAGGTATATATATATATATATATATATATATATATATATATATATATATATATATCAAGTATGAAATATGCATATGGTCATGAAGACCCCTATGCCGATAAACTTTGTTTCCAATATCGGTCCTCTCGAGACCTCCAACTTTCACAGCGAGCCACACAACCCCATTAAGCCCAACTAAAATGTTTGCACATAACCAATCTATTAACCAATAACCATTTATTAGGCATTCACCATTGGTATTGTCATACAAATAAACTTGCAAGCTTATAGAATCATGTCATTCTAATTATCCACCAACTTACGGGAATCTACGACCCCCAAACTCCAATTTAAAACCAAATTATGGCCACTAAGGCCTTTCAAAATCATTTATATTCCAATAACCTTTTACGCAATGCAATAGTTTCAAAAGTGGTTAAATTATGCATATAGTCATGTTTCAAAGCCTATTTCATAAAGATAGGTTGAGGTCATTACAAATTCTATTACCAAAATCCATAAGTTTGGGGGAATCCACGAACCCCATTTCATTATTCATAAATTTGGGGGAATTCACAACCCCATTCCATTATCCATACCCATGCACCCAATGAGTTCCAAAATTCATCCATAAAGCTTAAATAAATGCATGTAAGCCACAGAAATACCATTTAAACAATAACCATCTAAAACCCTCAACACAAGTTTCAAAATCAAACACTAAACCTACAAGATTATAAAAACATTGCATGTCATATAAAATACAATTTTAGGGAAGAGATACATGCCTGAAAATATCATGAATTTAGAGAAGAAGCTGCACTTTGAGTCCTAGATGACCAATCCCTAGAAACCCTATCCTTGCTCTTGATTGGGGAATTTAAAAAAGAAGAGTAGTTTATGGTTATGTTAATTGGGTGGAAATAGGGCTAAAAGAAGGTTTTAAGTCGTGGGAATAGTGTATAGGAAGGAAATAGACCAATTTAACCTTAATGAAGAACGTTCAAGAAAATAACTCCCAGTCGCTATGGGTCTCATAACGACTCGTGGTCACTAGCCATGAGTCGTCACCATGACTCATAGTCTGGGCAGTGACTCAAGGACTCCTCATTTATTTG
Source organism: Capsicum pubescens (assembly GCA_030864215.1). Classification (NCBI taxonomy): domain Eukaryota; kingdom Viridiplantae; phylum Streptophyta; class Magnoliopsida; order Solanales; family Solanaceae; genus Capsicum; species Capsicum pubescens. The sequence goes on from CM061542.1 coordinate 101,617,989, forward strand.
GTCACGAGTCTGACCCTACGACTCATGACCAGACCTTACAACTCATGGGGTCTTAGCCGTACTCAAGACATAAATAATGGACCCTCTCACTGGTTAGACCATGATTAAAACTAGACGTCTCATAAGGAGTCTTCACGACTTATAGGGTCTTAGTCATAACCTGAACTATTATCATAATCATTGAGAAAAATTCAGAGATCAAAACTTGGGGTATTACACTACACCCCTCCCCCAAGGATCATTCATCCCCGAATGAGGAGTTAGGCACCCCTTGGAACGAATACATAATTAAATACAACCACCAAACCATAAACAAATATCCAAAAAATGATTAGAGCAAAAAGGGAACCCATATCTCAAACACTTCCATCCAACACGGGGAACGAGAGCGGAGATTTGGACTTTATGTCTTCTTCGGCTATCCATGTAGCTTCTTTCACCTTTTGATTTCTTCAAAGAACTTTTACCAAAGCAATATCCTTAGTCCTCAACCGACGGACTTTCCTATCCAAAATGTCAACTAGGACTTACGCATAGGATAAGGAATCCGAAATACCAACATCTTCTAAAGGGATAATTAAAGAAGGATCACCTACACACTTTTTCAACATCGACATATGAAAAAATGAATGAATAGAACCCAATATCGCTAGCAACTCTAATTCATAAGCAACATTCCTCACTCTTCTCAAAATAAAATACAGATCAACATAGCAGGGCTGAGCTCCCCCTTCTTCCTAAACCTCATCACTCTCTTTATAGGAAAAATTTTAAGAACGCCCAATCACCTACATCAAACTCTAAATCCCTTGGACTCACATCCGCATAGGACTTTTGGTGACTTTAGGAATTCTTAAGCCTATCCCTAATTGCCTTCACCTTCTCCATGGCTTGGTAAACCAAGTCAGGACAAAACAAACTAGTCTCACCAACTTCAAACCACCCAATGAGAGACCTACACCTCCTACCATAAAGGGCCTTAGAAGGAGCCATTCTAATGCTAGAGTGATAACTATTATTATACACAAACCCAATGAGAGGCAAGTGATCAACCCAACTACTTCCAAAATCAATTACGCAAGCCCTTAGCATATTCTCCAAAGTCTGAATAGTCCTCTTCACTTGCCCTTCTATTTGAGGGTGGAAAGTGGTGCTAAGGTTCACCTTATTCCATAAACCTCTCTTGAACAAACGTCAAAAATGATAAGTAAACCGCATACCATAGTCTAAAATGATGGATATCGGTAAACCATGCAACTTGATGATTTCCTGGACAGATAACTTAGCATAGTCCTCTCTAGAGTAGTTAGTCCTCACTGGCAAGAAGTTAGCAGACTTAGTCATCCTATTCATAATGACCCAAATTGAATCATACTGATTGCAAGACCGCAAAATACCCTTAACAAAATCTATATTTATTATATCTCACTTACATATAAGCAACTCAATTTCTTGAGACATACCACCAGGCCTCAAGTGCTCAAACTTTACTTGCTGACACACCATACATTTAGCCACAAAGTTAGCTATATCCCTCTTCATATTGTTCCACTAATAAATCTCCTTCAAATTATGATGCATCTTTACCAAACCTGGGTGAACTGTATACCTCGACTCATAAGCCTCGGTCAAAATCCTTTCTCGTATCCCATCAACATTAGGAACACGCAACCTGCCTTGGTACCTTAAGATACCATTACCACCCATAATATTTTGTTGTCCAACCTCATCCTTAATCTGCATAAGAATGGAATCCAAGTCTTATTTCTCCTTCATCGCATCACCAAGAGATAATTTAACCACTTCTTGGACAATAACTACTTCCTCCTCAAAGTCTAAAAGACGAACTCCCAAGTTGGCCAATATATGGATATCCTTCACCAATCCTTGTTTCTCTTCGTCCATATGAGATAATCTTCCCATGGACAACCTGCTAAGAGCATAAACAGTCACATTAGCTTTACCTGAATGATAGTAAAGACTCATGTTGTAATCTTTAAGAAATTCAAGCCATCGTCTCTACCAAAGATTCAACTCCTTCTAAGCAAACCCTACTACAAACTCTTATGATCAGAATAAATATCTATATACACCCTATACAAATAATGGCGCCAAATCTTCAAAGAAAATACCATAGCCTCTAACTCCAAATATTGAGTTAGATAATTCCTTTTATGAACCTTAAGTTGCCTAGAAGCATAGGCCACAACCTTTCCATGCTGCATCAAGACACAACCCAGTCCCACACAGGACACATCACAACACACCACAAATCCCTCAATACCCTCGAATAAAGTAAAAAACAACACATAATTTGTGAAACTCCACAAAATCCTAAGCTCAACTCAGTCTTTTAATCTTGCTAAGGGGTCCCAGACTTAGAAAATTCTAGCCAAGTATTTAGACTTAGTGTTATTTTGGCCTTCGTAAATTGGAAACTCTATTTCATGACTCTTATAACCTTAAAAGGTCAATCTTTAGGTTAATTCATGATCAGGAATATCAGTAGGTGTTCCCGGATGAGTTTCATATTTATCGAAACTCGTTTAAACCATGTTTGGGAATCCAAAATAATGTATCAGTGCGATCTCGGTGCGACACGGCGACCATCACGTCAATCAATATTTTTCCTTGGCCTTAGTTGCAATTTCCAGTGAACCGATACGGACTTAATGCAGTGCATTGGCTATCGCATCGGTCTGCACGTCGATAGTTTAGTTTTCAGTCATTAAAAAGCTGCATCCTCAGGGGTAATAGGGTCTTTTTCCCATGATTATCAGCACCTAAAATAGGAGATTAAGCCCCTGTAGAGGCTATATACATTCACTATTCTCAAATTTATCAAGAACAAAAACCTTAGGGGGATCAACTTTAAATCAAGAACTCAAGAAACCACCACCAATCTTTCAGAATTTAGGCACTAAGGTATGTGAAATATTTATCCAAGGGTATCCTTCCACCCTTGGATTCCAAGAAACACTTTAAAATTTAAGTTAATTGATTTTGATGGATTTCTTGTTGGATCTTGAATATATTCATGATTATGATGTTAATGGTGATCTAACTCCATGATTTGCCCCAGGTTTTATACAAACTAGTTAATTGTGAATTGAACTTTGTGAAATTCATGTTAAATTATTTAGTTGTAAGTTGAATGTAGAATTCATAATAGTACTACATGTGTCTTGATATGTGAAATACTCATACTTCTCAAGTGTTTGTCAAAATGCCTATGTGAATTGACTAGTCCAAGCATAATATGCTATTATGTGAATTTAATCTTGTACATGCCCAATGTATATCAAGTGTTTGACATAAATGCCTACGTGAATGTATTGTTAGTAAGCTAGTACCATTATGCTACTAAAGTCATTCGGTGATTTAATTTTTGTGCTATTGAGTCTTGGGGGTATTTAATACCCAATAATTTAGTTGTATGCCTAGAGCCAGTATCAGTTACAGAATAGTATTCATCCATGTCACGATCAATAGAATTTAGTCAGTTACAGAACTCAGGGAAATTCAGTAGTAGTCAGTCAGTTAATATAATTCAGTAGTATTCCGTCAGTCCACGGAACTCAGTGAACTCAATTCAGTTCAGTTAAATAGTATGATCAGTAATAGTTTAGTCTAGCATAGAACAATTTAGAAATTAGTCTAGGTCTATTTAGTAAGGAGTAGGATTCATCACCGAGTGAACCCAAGGATGGGGACTCACCTTCCAGTAGAGGTTGTGATCCTTCGAAGTAGTCCTTGTGTTCCAGAACTACGTAGCCAGCGTAGGTTGAAACATTAACCTGCCAGTTGAGGGTTGGTGAGGTAATCTACCTTTCAGTTAAGGGTACCACCATTCTCATTTAGAGCACCTGCCAGATAAGGTGACTCAGCTTGTCTTTACCCATGGCACAGTACTGACACCCTTCCAGCTGGGTTACAGGTTAGACCCCAATCAATTCAGAGGGGGGCATATCGGTTAGATGATTACTTTCCATAGTCTCAGTTTTAGTTCCAGTCTCAGAATAGAACTCATTTCAGTTCTACAGATTTAGGACTATTAGATACAGTTACTCAGCTCAATACGGAACACAATATAGTTTCAAAGGATCAAGACTGTCAAATACAGTCACTCAGTTATTAGCTACACAGTATTAGTAAACTCAGATATCAGTAAATCAGTAACTTAGATGTCAGTATCTAGTGTTATTATTATCTCAGTTATAGTTTACATATTCACCCATGTACTCTTATTCAGTTATATTCATGTCACTCAGTCAGTGTTTTTCATGCATATGAACCCATGCATTTTAGCCTACCTCACTTTGCATACCGGTACATCCAAAATATTGATGCATACCTTTCTTTTTTGCTATGACATTTTATATCATAGGTTCAGACGCGCGGGCTCCCGATCATACTTAGCAGTTCAGATATTCAGCTGACAGAGTTAGTCATGAGTCCTCATAGTTTGAGTACATGATGATTATTTCAGTAGTTCAACTTATTTCAATAGTTTGGAGTTAGTTGGGTACTTGTCCCATCAACTCTATATTTCAGGTAGTAGAGGCGTTTTACACTAAAGTATTTTTTAGACTGATATTTTAGTTTTGGTATTGTTGTACCATATTCTATTTTATTACAGTATTGAACCTTATGGCATATTTTATATCTAATTTCTGCATATTTATAGTATTACTATTCATTTATTATAGCAAGTACCATTCATGGGTTAGCTTGTGGTCCTTCGGGATTATGAGCACCGTGTAGCGTTTGGGGTACAGACTCGAGGTATTACAAAATTTGTATCAGAGCCTAAGATTCAACAAAGTCCTAGGAAGTTTGAAAGCTGTATCTAGTAGAATATTGTGCATGGGTGTGTAGCATGCCACACTTATGGACAGGAGGCTATTAGATGTTTTAGGAAAAGTTTCCCTTCTTTCAGTAATTATGTCATGTGAGTGAGCATGAGCTCAAGTTAAACACTTAGTCTAATTTATCTCTTCCTCATGCTTCCAGAATATGTCATCCAGAAAAGCTAATGAAAGAAGTAATGAAAACCAGTTAGCCCCTTCGCACGTTCAGGTAGATCCCCTGAATGAGCATGTTTCTCACACTGAGTTTTAAGCTGCCTTCACCATCTTAGCTCATTCAATAGTTGCTCATAACAATCATCTGGACGTTATCCTCTCTAGTCTTATGGATCATGCTCCGTAGAGTAAGGAAGAGAGGCATAGAAAAAAGGAGAGAAAGAATAAGAAGGCCAGAACATCTAGACCAAAAAGTGGCTGAACCAATCCCCTTTGTCTAAAATATGGTAGAAATCACCATGGTATCTGTAAGGCTGGAAGTGATGTGTGTTTTGGGTGTGGCAAGCCAGGTCACAGAGTCAAAAATTATCCCCAGTCAGGTTCCCAGGGTCAGCATAATAGTCCCTTAGCTCAGTCTGGTTGCCCAAATCAGCATGGTGCCACTTCTAGTGCTACCAGTGGGCAATGCCCAAATAGACTCTATGCACTTCAGTCCCGACAGGATTAGAGGATTTCTCCTGATATGGTCACCGGTATATTACAAGTTTATCATTTACATATTTATGTTTTGCTAGACCCAAGAGCTTCATTGTTCTTTGTTACTCCTTATATAGTTGTTGACTTTGGAGTCAGTCCCGAAATCCTAGCAGATCCTTTCTCATTCTCTACCTAAGTGGGTAAATATATCATAGCACGTTAGGTATACAGGAACCGTATGGTTTTGATATCTCAGAAAGTCACTTCAGCAGATATAGTCGAATTAGAGATGACTGATTTTGATATCATTTTTGGCATAGATTGGCTTCATTCCTGCTATGCCTCAGTCGACTGTAGAAACAGAATTGTCCAGTTTTAGTTTCTGAATGAGCCCGTCCTATAATGGAGGGGTAGTACTTCACCACTTAGGGGTCAGCTTGTTTCTTACCTTTGGATGAGAAAAATAATATCTAAGGGATGTATCTACCATCTCATTTGAGTTCAAGACTCTAGTTCAGAAACTCCTACTCTTGAATCAGTGTCAGTAGCATGTGAATTCCCAAATGTGTTTCCCGAATATCTTCCCGGAGTTCCTCCTTAAAGAGAAATTGATTTAGGAATAGACCGTCTTCCAGATACTCAACCCATATCTATTCCGCCATACATAATGGCCCCAGCAGAACTCAGAGAATTAAAAGAACAGTTAGAATATCTCCTAGATAAGGGATTTTTCAAACCAAGTATGTCCCCGTGGTATGCACCAGTTTTATTCGTGCGTAAGAAAGACGGTTCTCTCAGAATGTGTATTGATTACCATCAGCTAAATAAAGGCACGGTCAAGAACAAGTATCCACTTCCCAGAATCTATGACTTGTTTGACCAACTTCAGGGTGCCAATTACTTTTCTAAGATAGACCTTAAATCAGGCTATCATCAGCTCATAGTTAGAGAATGTGAAATCCCACAAACAGCTTTCAAAACTCAATATGGTCACTTTGAATTCTTAGTTATGTCCCTTGGTATTACCAATACCCCAGTAGCTTTCATAGACTTGATGAACCATATGTTCAAGCAATACTTGGATATGTTTGTCATAGTCTTCATAGATGATATCCTTGTCTACTCCGACAGTGAACATGATCATGCAAATCATCTCAGAATCGTATTCTAGACTCTTGTAACCCATCAGTTATCATGATATCTGTTCATATCTTACATGTCAGCTCTATGATCATAGCTCATACTCATGCACATTAGCAATCATGCACACTTATAGTTCCCAGTATAAGGAGTTCAAGTTCACTCATGGTTATGAATCATGTTCCGTGAATACAAAAACACTAGACTCAGGTCATATAGCTCATGACTTATATACTCATGTCATGCTTTGCAGTATGTTCAGTTCCCATGACTCATGTTATATCCCTAATAATTAGCTAATTCAAATTATGTCACGCATATCCTCAGTTTAGGTCTCTTGGTGCATCTATGATGTTGACATTCTATTCTCTAAGCCTCGATAAGTGTCGAGTTTTATATAGTATTCATTCATGCTTCAGGTCCTCATGTTTTAACCCTTCAGTGCACTCTCCTTATGAAATGATATAGTGATGAGAGATTGCATACTTGTGATGCACAAGGTAGTAGTCATGGAAATAGGTTTGAATATCAGGTTAGCGTACAGGTAAATAGCTAGCAAAAAGTTGTATTTAGTTGTTGAAGGAGGGGGGATCAGGATTTTTCATGACATGAGAAGTTGATAAAATACAGAGTATCAGTGTCTATTCAGACCCCCGATTTATATCAGTCTCCATCACATACTTATAAGAACCCAGTATTCAGTTCCAGTATAAGTCTCAGTTACAGTCTCAGTTACTATTTTAATTACAGTCTCAGTCCCAGTCTCAGTCCAGTAATCAGATCAGAAACTCAATTTAGTTTTAGGTTTGCTTGACCATAGCATGCAGTTATCAGTTATCAGTATTTCAGTACCTCAATTTACCGACTATTTTGGAATCATATTATGCGTTTGGTCTTGCATTCTTAGATAATACAGTTTTCACGAATTCATGCTCAATTATCTCATGTTACTCAATCCATCCCTTTCTCATATGCGTAATACTCTATAGTTTCAATTCATTTATTCAGACTAAGTACAGTTTAGTCTTACATGCCCAGTATTCAGCTATCAAACATTTAGTTAATCAGATAAGTTAGTATGTTTATGCATTTGTACTTAACGCCCATATGAATACTTACAGTAGTCTTAGGTGAAGTGTCATAATGGGGTAGAGAGTATAGTTGAGAGTGTATTCGAGGAATATGTCTATGCTTGAAAATTTGTAGTTGTAGTGCATAAGGCTTAGTCACTCTATCTTAGATGATGATTCGTAGGCCTCGCCTCAGTTACAAAATTTTAGCCAGGATGTGGTTTCTTATTCAGATATTTTATTCAGCCCATGCCAAGATTCCTTGCTCCCTAAAGTCACTAGAATTCTATAGAAAGAGTCTCAAGGAAATTCTCCAGTCGAGTATTAGTTTTCAGTATGAGTTAGTTCGTAAGACAATAATTCAGTTTAGCAGCCATGAAGACAAGTTCGTATGGTTTGGTTTCCCAGTTTTCCTCAGTATCTTATCTAAGTCAGCATTCTTCAGTGGACATAATTTCCCAAGGGGGAGATGCACTATAATCCCTAAAATTTCATGACCTAAACCTTTCATCTTCTCTTTACGTAATGAATCCAGTTTGGAGTAGTGGGTACTCCTAGGTGGACCCTCAAGTTCCAATCTCAGTCGTAATCCAAGTAGTTAGGGGCTCAGTTTCGTTCATGATAATCAATTCCTGTATCATGTTTCAGGCTCAGATATGTTTTCATGTTCCCGTTCATGCATATTCAGTAAATAATTTTGAGTTTGGGATCTGGGATTTTATATTCTTAAAAATCTCTCCTATAAAAGGAGTGAAGTGGTTGAAAAGAAGAGGGAGCTTAGTCCCCGATATGTCGGTCCTTACCAAATTCTCAGTCGTTTTGAAAAGGTAGCTTACGATCTTGAGTTACCTTCAGACTTTAGCTTTAGTACATCAAGTGTTTCACATTCCCTTGCTAAAGAAGTGCATAGGTGACCTCGCAACTGTAGTCCCTATAGAGTTCATGGACGTTCAGAATAGTCTCTCTCTTATGAAGAGGTCCCAGTCGAAATCCTTGAATATCAAGTTCGCAGACTAAGGAACAAAGACGTCCCTCTAGTCAAAGTTCTTTGGCAGAATCAGTCCGTTGAGGGAGCTACTTGGGAAGCAAAAGCAGATATGCGAACCAAATATCCTTACCTCTTCTCCGCAAACTCAGACTCAGCCCAAGGTAATAGATTCCCTTTGAATTTACTCAGTCTCATAATCAGATATAGCAAAAAACTTGGTATTAATTAATGTTGCATACTCAGTCATGCATTCATGAATCAGTTCAGTCATGTACTTATGCATCAGACATGCATGTCCAGTGTATAAGCCCAGCTTATCAGTAATCCCAGTCATGCATTCATGAATTATGTTCAGCTATGTACTCATGCATCAGATATGCATGTTCAGTATGATAATTTAGTATATCAATAATTTCAGTCATGAAATCATGCTTTAGTTGTGTATGTTCAGTGTCTAAGTCCAGTCTATCGGTATTCTCAATTTAATCAGTCTCATTCAAGGATGAATGTTCTCAAGAGGGAGATATTGTAATACCCCGCAAAATCCTAAGCTCAACTCAGTTTTTTAAGCCCTCTAAGGGGTTTTAGACTTAGAAAATTCTAGCTAAGTATTCAGACTTAGTATTATTTTGGCCTTTGTAAATTGGCAACTATATTTCATGACTCTGATGACCTTAAAACGTTAATCTTTAGGTTAATTCATGATTAGGAATGTTAGTAGGTGTTCCCGGACGAGCTTCATATTTTTTGAACCTCATTTGAACCATGTTTAGGAATCCAAAATAGTGCATCGATGCAATTTCAGTGTGGCGCGGTGACCATCGCATCGAACAATATTTTTCCTTGGCTCCAGTGGAAATTTCTAGTGAATTGATGTGGACTCAACGTGGTGCATTGGCTATTGCATCGAAACCAATGACGCAGAGCGTCGGTCTGCGCGTCGACAGTTTGGTTTTTAGTCATTAAAAAGTTGCGTTCTCAAGGGTAATAGAGTCTTTTTCCCATGTTTATCATCCCCCAAAACACGAGATTAAGCCCATGTAGAGGCTAAATTCATCACTATTCTCAAATTTCTCAAGAATAGAAACCCTAAGGGGATCAATTTCAAATCAAGAACTCAAGAAACCACCACCAATCTTTTAGAATTCAGGCACTCAGGTATGTGAAGTGTTCATCCAAGGGTATCCTTCCACCCTTGGAGTCCAAGAAACTCTTTTAAAATTTAAGTTAATTTATTTCATGGATTTTTTGCTGGATATTGAATGTATTCATGATTATGATGTTAATGGTGATCTAACTCCATGATTTGGCTCAAGTTTCATGCAAACTAGTTAATTGTGAATTGAACTTTTTGAACTTCATGTTAAACTCTTGAGTTGCAAGTTGAATGTAGAATTCATGATAGTACTACAAGTGTATTGATATGTTAAATACTCATACTTCTCAAGTGTTTGTCAAAATGCCTATGTGAATTGACTAGCCTAAGCATAACATGCTATTATGTGAATTTAATCTTGCACATGCCCAATGTATATCAAGTGTTTTATAGAAATGCCTACATGAATGTATTGTTAGTAAGCTAGTACCATTATGCTACTAAAGTCATGCAGTGATTTGATTTTCATGCTATTGAGTCATGGGGGTATTTAATTCTCGATAATTTAGTTATATACCTAGAGCCAGTGTCAGTTACAGAATACTATTCAGCCATGTCATGATTAGTACAATTCAGTCAGTTACAGAACTTAGGGAAACTCAGTAGTACCCAGTCAGTTAAAAGTATTCAGTAGTATTTTGTCAATCCACGAAACTTAGTGAACTCAGTTCAGTTCAGTTAAACAGTATGATCAGTAATAGTTCAGTCCAACTTAGAACAGTTTAGAAATCAGTCCAGGTCTATTCAGTTGGGAGTGGAATTCAGCACCGAGTGAACCCATGGATGGGGACTCACCTGCCAATAGAGGGTATGATTCTTAGAAGTAGTCCTTGTGTTCCAGAACTACGTAGCTAGGGTAAGTTGAGAAATCAACCTGCCAGTTAAGGGTTGATGAGGTGATCTACCTGCCAGTTGAGGGTTGATGAGGTGATCTACCTACCAGTTGAGGGTACCACTATTCTCGTTCAAAGCACCTGCTAGATGACGGTGACTCAGCTTGTCTTTACCCATGGCACGAAATTGACACCCTTCCCACTGGGGTTAAATATTGGACCCCAATCAGTTCATAGGGGGCAAGCCGATTAGATGATTACTTCCCACAGTCTCAATTTCAATTCCAGTTTCAGAGTAGAACTCAATTCTGTTCTACAGATTCAGGACTGTCAGAAATAGTCACTCAGTTCAGTACGAAACTCAGTATTATTCTACAGGATCAAGACTGTCAAATACAGTCACTCAGTTATCATCTACACAGTATCAGTAAACTCAGATATCAGTAAATCAGTAACTCAGATATCAGTATCCAGTGTTATCACGATTTCAATTATAGTTTACGTATTCACGCATGTACTCTTATTCAGTTATATTCATGTCATTCAGTCAGTGTTGTTCATGAATATGAACCCATGTATTTCAGCCTACCTCATTTTCCATACCAGTATATTCAAAGTACTGACGCATACCTTTCTTTTATGCAATGATGTTTTATATCATAGGTTTAGATGTGCAGGCTCCCGATCATACTTAGCAGTTCAGATATTCACCTGAGCTATTTAGTGGTGAGTGCTCTTCGTTTGAGAACATGATGATTATTTCAGTAGTTTAGCTTATTTCAGTAGTTCGGAGTTTGTTGGGGACTTGTCCCATCAATTCCATATTTCAGGCAGTAGAGGCTTTTTAGACTAGAGTATTTTTCAGACAGATGTTTTAGTTTTGGTATTGTTATATCGTATTCAGTTTTATTATAGTATTGAACTTTATGGCATGTTTTCCGCCTAATTTCTTCATATTTGTAGTATTACTATTCAGTTATTGTAGCAGGTATTAGTCATAGGTTAGCTTATGGTCCTTCAGGATTATGAGCATCTTGTAGCATCTGGGGTACAGACTCAGGGCATTACATAAGTCAACTTATCTTTAAACTTCTCAAAGCTACCCCCACAAGCATCAAACCATAAGAACTTCCTCTTCTTTTGACTTAACTTCACCAACGAAGTATCAATAGAATAGAAACTCTCCACAAACCACATACAATACCCTGTTAAACCCAAAAAGCTCTGAATGTTGGTTGGATTCATAGATCTAGTCCACCTCTTAACCGCCTCAACTTTCTATGGATCTATTTTGATACCTTCACTAGAAATAACATGGCAAAGGAAAATCACCACATTCAGCCAAAATTTACTCTTAGAGAATTTAGAACACAATCTTTGATCCTTAAGAGTGTGCAACACAATTGAGAGGTGATTGGCATGATTCTCCTCGCTCTTGGAATACACAAAAATATCATCAATAAAGATAATAACAAACCAATCCAAGAATTGTGTGAACACCCGATTCATAAAATCCATGAAAGCAGTATGAGCATCGGGTTCAAAAAGCAGTCTTGGGAATATTAGTCTCTCTAATCATCAACTGATGATAACCCGAGCGAAGATCAATCTTAGAGAAGCATCTAGCACCCTGAAGCTGGTCAGAGAGTTCATCAATCCTAGAAAAAGGGTATTTATTATTCATTGTAACCATATTTAACTGTTGATAATCTATACAAATCGGAAGAGAACCACATTTATTACATAGAAAAAGCACGGGAGCACCCCATGAAGAAACACTAGGTCGAATGAAGCCCTTATCAAGGAGATCCCTTAACTACTTCTTTAGCTCTTTCAATTCATTCGGAGCCATTCTATAAGGAGGAATAGAGATAGGATGAGTATTCAGAAGAAGATCAATCCCAAAGTCTATTTCCTTATCGGGAGAAATATCAGGATGATCTTTAGGAAATACTTTAGGAAACTTATTGACAACAGGGATAGATTGCAAAGAGGAACCCTCATAACTAAAATCCTTAACCTGAACAAGATGATATAGACTCTACTTGGAAATCAACTTCCAGGCTCTAAGAAAAGAAATAAACCTCCCTTTAGGCACTAAGGAACATCCATCCCATTCAATTACCAATTCATTAGGGAATTAGAAACTGACATTTTGGGTCCTACAATCGAAGGAAGCATAACACGAATGGATCCAACCATCCCCAAAATAACATAAAAATCCACCATGTCCAACTCTATCAAATCAACCAAGGTCTCCCTATGAAAGATGGTCACCACACAACCCCTATAGAACTTTCTAACCATAATAGTATCACCCATTGGGATGGACACAGAGAAAGGCTCAAGAATAGTCTTGGGACCTTAACCGAAATACATAGCCATATAAGGGGTCATATAAGATAGGTTAGACCCCAGATCAAGCAAATAATACACATCAGGAGATGCCTCTGATTATTAGTGAGTAGCAAGAGCATTAAGATAATTTTGGACAGTGCTGATACCCAAAGTAGAACCCTTTGGTATAGGAGATAAAGAAGTAGCATCCGAGACCTTATTAGCTTCCGCAGAAACTTTAGTTGTCGAACAATGTCATTGCATATGACTAGGCTGACCATCATTATAGTACTAATTTTTTACCTCATCACTGACCACGATAAAACTATCCACAAAATTGAAAGAGACGATATGATGGGATTGACTGATCTCTACTAGCTTGAGATTGGGTTCCATGTGTATTAAAACCACTGTCATCCTGAAAGAAAAGATCACTAGTCGACTTAGGATAAGGATCAATAGTCCAACGAATATAAACCAAAATTTCCCCAAGTCTTCTTCTTGCTTTACTACCTACTATTTCTTCTACTATTCTATTGATTTTCACCATGCTTTGAATACCTAAACTTCTTATTCTTTCTCTCTTTAATTTTTTCCTGCTTTTATTCTCATCCTCAACTTGCTGCATATAAACCACAAGTCTTGATATGTCTATATCATTATTCAACATTGCAGCCTTACACTCCAATATTAAGTCACGAGATAAGCCCAAAGCAAACTCCCTTATCTTAGCCCTCATGCTAGGCACCAACTCTAGAGCGTAACGAGACAACTGATGGAAATTAAAGTCATACTCATTCACACTCATCCTAACTTGTCTCAAGTTCACAAAATCTTTGGATTTAGCCTTCCTCAACTCCTAAGAAAAGAAACAATCAAGAAAAAGACAAGAAAACTCCTCTCGCATGGCCTTCTTAGCATCATCACCGCTCAATTATTACCACTCCTTATACTATTGATATGCCTCATCTTTCAACTGATATGAAGCAAACACCACACCGTCAATATCAATAGCATGGATCACTCAAAAAATCTTCTTTATCTAATTAATAAATCCTTAAGAATCCTTCTCAACCGCAGATCTTGTAGAGGTTTGGGGATTAAACCTCATAAACTAACCAACCCTACTATCCTCAGATAAAACCACAACATAACATACTAGGACATACTGATGAGACAAATAAATCACCAATTAGGTAAGCAGATGAATAGAATGATGGAACTTTGCATTAAAGATGTTTTCTTGAGGTGACTGAGCATGAGTGTCACCAATCGGAAAAGGACTAGTGGGGACTGATGGGACTCTATGTGAGGTATTACAATCAAAAGCAGAGGCCCTAGAATAGTTTTTCACCCAATAAGCAAGTCGAGTTACATCTATATTATCCTCAGGTAGGACGGCTGGACCGACAGAGTTTGCACACACATCAGATCTTCAGGGAGGCATGATTTAAAATATGAGAAAATTGGGAGTTAGAGAAATTCAATGACCCTAGACTCTATAGTCCAAAATATACATCAGGTATGCACACTACACACAGATAAATAGGACTCTACTCGATACGGCTTTGTAGATACCCAAAGGCGCTGAACCTATCCTTTAATACCAAGTTTGTCACAACCTGACCTCAGGCTTGGCCATGATAGGTATCTCAAGTCCATCGAGGATCAAAGACCACCCTTATATCCTATCCAATCCAAACATAATCTAGATGAAGACAACCAGAGAGTTAAGATAAAATAGTTAATGTAACTCAAATAATCTCTAAGAGTCAGCAACACCATCTAACCCACACATATGTCCACAAAAGCCTCTACACTAATCTAAATAACAGACTAGGTCGGGACATGCCCCCGACCATGGCAAAAAAGGAATCCAAGATATGAAAAAAAAAACTATGAGGATTTTGATACTCATAAAGAAAGCAATGAAATGTACAACCTTCTGGAAGATGGAGGATCATGCATTTAATGCAGTCCAACCAATGAACCAGAATCCACCTAATATGGCACAAAGGTAAAAGAGGTGTCCTTGGATCCTACATTATGAAATAATGTAGCATCCTAGCATGGTTAGCACGGCAAGTGCTAGCATATAAGTCAATATAAGGATAAAATGATGTCATTTTAAAATCAAATCCAAACTTAATGTATATGTTCATATACATGCGTACGTACATATATCTATAAAGTGCTAGGATAGTTTAGAATGAAATTTAAAATCATCAACCTAGACTGTGTAGCTCTAACCATCCTAAAAATACCCATGGGATATATGGGTTTGGCTCCCCCAACAGAAGGTCCCCAGTGCGTGTAGCCGCACAAACTAGAGAAGTGCAAGGAAAGGACTGGGAATCCATGACCCTATGCCAATGATAGGTATATATATATCAAGTGTGAACTATGCACACGGTCATGAAAACCCCCACACCAAAAACTATGGTTACTAGTATCGGTTTTGCCGAGACCTCCACCTTCCACGGTGAGCTACAAATCCTCTCATTGAGCCCAATTAAAACATTTACACATAACCCATCAATTAACCAATAACTATTTATTTGGCATTCACCGTTGGTATCATCATATCAATATGCTTGTAGGCTTATATAATCATGTCATTCCAATTATCCACCAACTTGGGAAATCCATGACCCCAAGCTCCAATTTAAAACCAAATCATGGCCACTAAGGCCTTTCAAAACTATTTATATTCCAATAACATTTTATGCAATCCAATAGTTTCAAAAGTGGTTAAATTATTAATATAGACATGTTTTAAAGTCAATTTCATAAAGGTGTATTGAGGTTATTACCAATTCCATTACCAAATCCAGAAGTTTGGGAGAATCCACGGCCCCCATTTCATTATTCATAAATTTGGGAGAATCCACAACCCCTATTTCATTATCCACACCATGCACCTAATGAGTTCCAAAATCCATCAATAAAGCATAAAAAATATGTGTAAGCCATAGAAATACCATTTAAATAGTAACCATCCAAAATATTTAACCCAAGTTCCAAAACCAAATATTAAGACCACATAATTATCTAACCATTGCATGTCATGATAAAATAAAACTTAGTTTAAAACTGTCAAAATTTTGGGTGTTTTATTTTGGCCTTCGCATGCTTAAAATATTGATTTTTGACTCAAATTATATTTGAGGATGTTAAAAGGGTAACATGTAAGAGTTTCAAAATTTTTAGATAGGGCATGGAGTGGTTTTGAGTTATTGAGGTAGTAGGCCTCTACAATAGCCCTGTATCATAGAGGCTAGTCTCCACAATAGCCTTTGTGTCAAGAAGGTAGGGTCTTTGTGATAGGGTCTGCGGCATAGAGGATAGCCTCCGTGATGAGGTCCGTGCCACAAGCCTATAGTAATTTTGGGTTGTCTTGTTCTTTTAAAGTGGGATGATGGGTAAATGAGTCTTTTCACCTATAAATATTTTCTCATCACTATAAGGACCTATTTCTGCCAGTTTTCAATATATGAAGGTCATTTTCATTACTCTCAACCATCCTCACTCAAATTCCTCTTTTCAAGTCAAAACTAGGATTCAAGGAGATGATCCTCTAGGATCCTAAGGGTGTGGTTTTCTTTGATTATCATAAGTAAATGGATCATAAGTGATCATCTAGGGTCCTAAGGCATGTATCTCTTTTCCTATACTTATACTTTTCTTAATGACATGAATTTATCATAAATACATGGTTTTGAAGTGTGTTTTGGCATTGTTAGGGGCTTTTGACATGATTGGTCATTAAATTAATTTTTCCATGGTTTATGATGCAATATTCATGATTTATTATTGATTTTGAACATCGTGGGGTGCATGGGAATGGTGAATACATTGAGGGGTTATGTTTAAACCCTAATTTGATGATTTTTCCTTGAAATATGGTTTGGAAATAATGTGCCCTCAACATATTTATGAAATTGACCATGAATATAATTTTGTCACATAGTTTGACTCTTTCACTTAAACTAATGCATTGGTATAAAAGGCTAATGAGCTATGGTTTGCTTTTATTAAACTTGGGGTATGTGGATTCCCCGTGTGAATGTTAATTAATTTAATGGGTTTGAGTCCCAATTGATTTAGTGAGTTAGAGTCTCAAATGGCTAAGAATTGATATAGCATAATAATGAACTTGCAAGCGATGTTGATTTGATGATACCAATGGGTTGCCTTGATGCATAACTGGTTTAATAAAATAGGCATGTGTATTAAATATTTTAATTAGGCTTAAGAGAGGGTTGTGTAGCTAACCATAGAAGGTAGAGGTCTCAGTGGGGATAATACTAGAAACCACACTAGCTGGTGTGGGGGTCTAAATGGCTTGAGGGTTTGAGTCCCCTTGCTTATGACCATGTGTTTTGAGTTCACCTTTTTATATCATTGGGAGGTTTGATCCCCCATATTACATGAAATAATCAGGTTCTTAAGTCACCTTAGTATATGATTAGGAGGTTCGAGTCCCCCGTGCATATATATGAAATTATTCTCCGATTCGTACAACTACACACACCGAGGCCCTATCAGGGGGTTAGATCTAGGGCCTATAAATCCCATGGGTATATGATGGTTAAGTTATACAGTCCGGGTTAATATTTCTAAATGTTTAAGTTAAGCCTTGTTCCCTACCCCGACATGAGATATATATATGTATGTATTTGCATTTGATGGTACACATGAGTTTTGACTGGTTTAAAATTATTATTTATGGCATTATTTATTCCCTTATCCCTGAGTTACATGATAGACCTCAAACCACTAACCGTCTTCATATGTTGTATCCCTAGGATGCAGGAACTGGTCATACTTCTACTTCTCTTACACAGTGATCAGGTGTTCATGGTTAGTTTGTGAGTTGACTTGAAGTAGTGAGCTTCCATACTTTGGAAGACTTCATTTCATGTTTGGTTCCTTATGTCATTAATTTTATTTCATATTTGTTTTGGCTATGAGTGAGGGCATATCCTGACACTTTATTAGTACTTGATTTTTGTTAGAGGCTTTGTGGATACTGTGGAATTGGGTATTGTGTATGTCTTTGGATGTTGATCCGTTACAAAACCTTCTTGGATTTCTTATTAAATTTTGTCTTATGTTGGTATTTATCCACTGCAAGATGTTCTTAGTTGTATTGTGTAATACCCCATAAGATCCTAGCTCAATTTATCTCATGAAAGCATGTTAAAGAGGTCCAAGACTTAGAAATTTCACTTAAGTGTTGGGACTTAGTCATTTCCAAGGCCTCTAAACTTTGATAATTTTATTTTTTACCTTTCTAACCTCAGATCATCGATTTTAAGCTGATTCATAATTGAGGTTGTTCAAAGTGTGTCTCGGGTGAGTTTTGAAATTTTCAATCGATTGTAGGGGCATGTTTAGAGAAGAAAAATAGTAAGGGCACTGAGATAGGCCTGCGATACGGGGCTTAGCCCTCCGCTTTAGAGAACACAGCGTGGGGATTCGCCCACCGCTCTGGAGCCCACGACGTGGGGCTTGGACCATCGCTCTAGATCCCACGGTGCGGGGCTTAGCCCGCCGGTCTAGAGCCTATGTTGCCCCCTCTTTTATCTGTCCAACTTTTGTTATTTGTTATTTAAAGGCATTTGTGTCAATTTCCCCCACCCAAACTCATCAATAACATGAAATTTAGGTCCTCAAGAAGCATTATTTTCCCCTTTATTCATAGAATCTCTCAAGAAAACCATCTTCTACCTCAATAACAAACCCTAACCCATTCTCAAGGAATCAAGGAACTCAAGATTCAAACCTTAAGAAATCCCCAAGAATCTTCACAAAATCATCTAGTGAGATATGTGTGATGTTCATCCATGAAGTCCGAGAATCCCTTTTTGGTTTTAAATTATGAGTTTTTCATGTTTAAGTTAAAATATCTCCATGAATCTCTTGTGAATTCAATTACAAGTTATGTTTATAAGTGTTTTTCAAGTGGGATGAGCCATTACATGCTTTAAATGTTGTAATCTTCATGTTAAATCCCTAAGTTATGATTTTAGTCTTTTAATCATGTTATTCTCGCATGCTTTACCCAATCCCATGTTTAAGTTCATGACTCTATTGTGTTTGATGAAATGTCTAAGTGTTGGGTTTTGAACAATGATCCTCTACTATGGTTTTAAAGCTTTTATAGGGCATTATTGTTGATTCCATTTAGTGTTGGTGGGTTATGAACACTCGATACCTATGTGATTTACATGAATTCATCTTTTCAAGTACTCAGACAGTTAATCTATGACTCTTATCAGTATACTTACAAATTTATAATTATGATAAGCACTATCAGTTATGTAATAATATTTAGTCTAGTTCAATCTATTTCAGTATTAGTGTCAGTTCAGTTAGGAGTAGGATTTAGCACCGAGCAAACTCAGGGATGAGGTCTCACCTGACTGTAGAGGGTGTGAAACTTAGTAGAAATCCTCGAGTCTACCTGCCAGTTGAGGGTTAAATAAGTGTCTACCTGCTAGTTGAGGGTGACGTATACTCTTCAAAGATCCTGCTAGCTGAGGGTGACTTATTAGTCCTTCTTGACACCAGTTTAGTGGATCCATAGAGCCAACGTTTATACAAATGGCACGGTACTGACACCCTTCCAACTGAGGTTACAGGTTGAACCTCGATTAGCTTAGATTGGGGCATGTTGGTTATATGATACCTCCCTCAGTCTTAGTATAATATTTAGTATAGTTTTAGTTTAGGTTTATCTGACCAAAGCATACAAATTCTCAGTTATTCAGTTACCAGATTTCAGTCTTTCAGTTTATAGATTATTTTAGATATATGTTTATGCTTGGTCTTGCAATCTTAGATGTTATAGTGTTCATACATTCATGTTTAGTTATCTTATTTTATTTAGTTAGTCCTTAGTTCATATGCACAGTACCCCATGTATATTAGCCTAACCTCATCTCATATACTAATACATTCAAAGTACTGATCGCATACTCTTCTTTGTGCTATGATGTCTTATATCAAAGGCTCGGACGCATAGTTTCCCAACTGTAGTTAGACAGCTCAGCATAATCTAGCAACCATAATGGTAAGTCCTCATCAATCGAGGACATGTTATGTTATTTAGTTATTTTTGTATTTTATTTTATTTAAATTTATATTTCCTTCACAGTTTATCTTCCGCACAGGTGTTATGTTCTTATTTATTTAGTGCTCACAACAGGTACCAGATCATGGGTTAGCTTGTGGTCACTTATAACCATAAGCACCATTGTTGCGACTAGGGGGTATCCTCGGGTCATGACTAAACTTGGTATCAGAGCAAGTTCTTAAAGTGTCCTAGGGAATTTGAAAGTCACGCTGAGTAAAGTATTGTGCATGGGTGTGAAGTGCGCCATACTTATGGACAAGAGGTTACAACTTATTTTAGGAAAATTTTCCCTTTTTTCAGTATTCATGTTGTGCGATAGAGCATTAGCTCTACTTAAAATCTCTTTCTAACTCATCTTTTATTCCATTTATAGATAATGCCTCCTAAAAGAAATAACAAAAGAAGGAACGGGAATCAGTCTGCACCACTACATATTCAAGAAGATCCCCTGATAAAAATGTCTCTCACGCCGAGTTCATAGCTACTTTTACTATCATAGGTCATTCACTAGATGATCAGAACAATCATCGAATTGCTACCCCAACCAATCAATGGCAAATGCAGCTGTGGTCAGGATTCAGGATTTCACGTTGATGAAACCCCCTTTGTTTTTGGGATCCAAGTCTGAGGAGGATAACAGGAATTTCTTGATATGGTTTAGAAAGTGACAGATATTATGGAGGTCACGTCAAGTGAGAGTGTAGAGTTTTCTATATATCAGTTACAGGATGTAGCTCATACCTAGTTTAAGCAGTGGAAGGAGGATAGGGGTGCTGAGGCAGGGCCTATAAAGTGGAAGAAGTTTTCCATGACTTTTCTAGATAGTTTCTTCCCATTAGAGTTGAGGGAAGATAAAGTGTAGGAGCTTATCGATTTGAAGTAAGGTAATATGAGTGTGAAGAAGTACTCATTAAAGTTCACTCATTTAGCAAGGTATGCTCCTTCAATGGTGGCTGATAATAGGTCTAGAATGAGTAAGTTTATATCTAGTGTATGAGATAGTATGGTTAAGGATTGTATGATCGCAATGTTAATTAAAGATATATATTTATCTAGACATATGGTTCATGCTTATCAGATTGAGGAAGAGAAGATTAAGGATAAATAAAGAAAGAATAAGAGGGCCAGAATGAGTAGTTTTAACTTTTCCCATCCAAGGTTAGAGGGTGGTAACCATTCTCAGTTCCGTCAGAAGTCTTCAACCCTAACCTCTACCCCATCTTCAGCTAGTATACCTGTGCCTAAGTTCAGGTAAGATAATCAGGATAGAGCTCCAGGCTCCAAGTCCCAGGGTAGTGTGAACAGTGGTCGTACCAATTTGCTTTGCTAAAAATATAGCAGGAATCATCAGGAAATATGTAAAGCCGGCAGTGATGTGTGTTTTGGATGTGGCAAGCCAGGCCATAAAGCCAGAGATTGCCCAAAGGTCATCCAGCAAGATCATTCTAATCATCCTCCAGTGTTAGCTGGTTGCTTAACTTAGCAGGGTGTCACTTCTAGCGCAACTAGTGGTTAGTGACAGAGCAGATTGTATGTACTTCAGTCCTGATAGGATTAGGAAAGTTCTCCTGACGTAGTTATATGTATGTTACATGCCTTTGATCTTCATGTTTATGCTTTATTAGATCCTGAATCTTCATTTTCTTTTGTGACTCCTTATATAATAGTCAATTTTGGTGTTAGCCCTAAATCTGTAGTAGAACCATTCTAAGTGCCTACTCTAGTAGGTAGCTCCATTGTAGCCAAGCGGGTATACAGGAACTGCCCGATTATAGTATCCCATAAATTCACCTCAGCTGACCTTATGTAGCTAGAGATGACTGATTTTTTTGTCATTCTCGACATTGATTAGCTTCACTCATGTTATGACTCAGTTGATTGTAGAAATAGAGTCATTCAGTTTCAGTTTCCTAATGAACCAGTCATTGAATGGAGGGGTAGTACCTCTGCGTTTAGAGGTTAGATCATTTCCTATCTTAAAGCAAGAAAGATGATATTTAAGGGGTGTGTTTATCATTTTGTTAAGTCAAAGACTCTAGTTCTGAGACTCCAAGTGTTGAGTTAGTTTTAGTAGTTAGGGAATTTCCAGATGTGTTCCCTGAAGACCTTCTCGGAGTTCCACCCAAAAGAAAAATTGACTTTGGAATAGATCTCCTTCTAAATACCCAACCTATCTTTATTCCACCCTATAGAATGGCTCCAGCTGAGCTTAAGGAGTTGAAAGAGCAATTGAAGGATCTCTTAGAAAAGGGATTCATTAGGCCCAGTATTTCCCTATGGGGCGTTCCAGTCCTGTTCGTGCGTAAGAAAGATGTTTCTCTCAGAATATGCATCGATTACCATCAGTTAAACAAAGTCACAATCAAGAGTAAGTATCCACTCCCCAGGATTGATGACTTGTTCAACCAACTTCGGGGAGCTAGTTATTACACTAAAATAGACCTCAGGTCCAGCTATCATCAGCTTAGAGTCAGAGAAGGTGATATTCCAAAGATAACTTTTAGAACTCGGTATGGTCACTTCAAATTCTTAGTTATGTCCTTTAGACTAACAAATTCCCCTGCATCTTTCATAGACTTAATGAATAGAGTGTTCAAGCAGTACTTGGACATGTTTGTCATAGTCTTCATTGATGATATTCTTATCTATTCCCATAGGGAGAATGATCATGCAGACCATCTGAGAATTATGTTACAGATTCTTAGAGCTCATCAGTTATTTACCAAATTCAGTAAGTATGAATTTTGGTTAAGATCAGTAGCTTTACTTAGCCATATTATTTCTGTTGATGGCGTTAGAGTTGACCCTCAAAAGATCAAAGGAGTAAGAAACTAGCCCAGACCCATCTCTCTATTAGATATCTGGAGTTTCTTAGGCTTGGCAGGCTATTATAGACTATTGTTTTAGGGGTTCCCTTCTATTGCATCCCTCATGTCTTGATTGACTTAGAAAAAAGTCAAGTTTAAGTGGTCAGATTCTTGTGAGAAGAGTTTTCAGGAGTTGAAGACTCGACTCACATCCGCTCCAGTATTGACTTTGCCAGATGGTTCAGGTGGATTTATGGTTTACTGTGATGCTTCCAAAGTTGGTCTGGGTTGTGTGTTGATACAAAGAGGTAAGGTCATAACCTATGCCTCTAGATAGCTTAAGCCCTATGAAAAGAATTATCCTACCCATGATCTTGAGTTAGTAGCTGCTGTGTTTGCTTTGAAGATATGGAGACATTACCTTTATGGAGTTCATGTTGATGTGTTCACGGATCATAAAAGTTTGTAGTATGTATTCTCGCAGAAAGATCTGAATCTTTACCAGAGAAGGTGGCTTGAGTTGTTAAAAGATTATGATTTGAGTGTGTTGTATCATTTGGACAAGGCCAATATAGTGGAAGATTCCCTTAGCAGGTTATCTATGGGTAGTGTTTCTCATGTTGAGGAGGATAAGAAGAAGTTAGTCAGTGAGGTTCATCAGCATGCTAGATTATATGTCCCGTTGGTTGATTCAGCAGAAGGTAGTGTATGAGTTCAGAATGTTTTGGAATCATCCTTGATTGCCAAAGTAAAAGAAAAGAAAGATAGAGACCCTAGTTTGGTTAAGTTAAAGAAGGTGGTTAGACACTAAAAGGTGGAGGTTTTCTCCCAAGGGGGAGATTATGTACTTCATTGTTAGGGTAAATTTTTTATTCCGTGTGTTGATGACTTGAGACAATAAATACTTGCAGAAGCACAGGGTGCGTGATACTCTATCCATCCAGGAGCCACTAAGATGTACCGTGACTTGTAAGAAATCTATTGGTGGTGTAGTATGAAGAAAGATATTACAGAGTTTGTAGCTAAGTATGCTAATTGTAAGCAGGTTAAGGTTGAACACCAAAGGCTTAGTGGCACATTGCAGGAGTTTAGTATCCCCACTTGGAAGTGGGAAGTGGTGAATATGGATTTTGTGTCAGGGTTGCCTCACACGCGTCGTCAGCATGATTCAATATGGGTCATTGTAGATAGAAAACCAAATAAGCTTATATCTTGCCAGTTCATACTTCTTACTCAGCTGAGGATTATGCCAGGCTCTACCTTAGGGACTTGGTTAGGTTGGATGGGATTCCGTTGTCTATCATATCAGATAGAGGTACTCAATTTACCTCTCACTTTTGGAAGGCTTTTTAGAAGGGTCTTGGAACCTAAGTTTATCTCAGTACAGCTTTTTATCCTCAAATAGATGTCCAGGCATAAACAACCATTCAGACCTTAAAGGACATGTTGAGAGCATTTTTTATTGACTTTAGAGGTAGTTGGGATGATCACTTAACTTTAATTGAGTTTTCCTATAACAACAGTTATCACTCCAATATTCAGATGTCTCTATTTGAGGCTCTTTAAAGAAGGAGATATAGGTCTCCTATTGGTTGGTTTGAGGCAGGTGAAGCTACTTTGATAGATCCAGATATAGTTTTTGATGCGATGGAGAAATTTTAGTTGATTCAGGAGAGGCTAAAGACAACCCAAAGCCATTAAAATTATTATGCAGCTGTGAGGAGAAGAGATCTTGAGTTTGAGGTTGGTGATTTAGTTTACCTAAAAATCTCACCCATGAGGGGAGTAAAGATATTTAGCAAGAAGGGAAAGCTCAGTACCTATTATGTTGGCCCATATAAGATCTTGAGTCATTTTGGGAAGGTAGCTTATGACCTAGAGTTGCCTGCAGATTTAGCATCAATGCATCCAGTTTTTCTTGTTTCCCAGTTGAAGAAGTGTGTTATTGATTCAGCTGTTGTTGTACCATTAGAAAGCATTGATGTTCAAGATAACCTTTCTTACAAAGAAATTTCAGTTGAGATCCTTGATCATTAGATTCATAGACTAAGGATCAAAGAAGTTTCCTTGGTCAAGGTTCTTTGGCGGAATCAGTCCATTGATGGAGCCACTTGGGAATCAAAAGCAGATATGTGAACCAAGTACCCTAATCTTTTCTCTGCGAACTCATATTCAACTTAAGGTAACGATTTTCCTCAGATTGACTCTTCTTTGTTCTCAATTTTAGCTATGTAATCCACCTCATGTCGTTGCATACATTCATTTTAGTTCATGTATCATGTTCCAGACTCAGTAATGCAATCATGTTTTCAGTCATGCATGTTCAGTTTATGATCTCAGTTATTTCAGTTTTCTCAGCTAAACCAGACTCATTCGAGGATAAATGTTACCAAGGGAGGGATATTATAATATACCATAAGATTCTAGCTCAATTCAACTCACGATTTCATGTTAAAGGAGTCCAAGACTTAGAAATTTCACTAAAGTGTTGGGACTTAGTCATTTTCAAGGCCCCTAAACTTTGATAATTTTTTTACCTTTCTGACCTCATAGCGTCGATTTTTAAGTTGATTCATGATTGGGGTTGTTCAAGGTGTGTCTCAAGTGAGTTTTGGAATTTTTAGACGAGCGTAGCAGCGTGTTCAGAAAAATAGTAAGGGCACCGAGATAGGCCTACGGCGTGGGTCTTAGCCCGCCGCTCTAGATCTCGTGGTGCCCCTCCTTTATCCATACAACTTTTATTCTTTCTTATTTATGGGCATTTAGGTTAATTTCCCCCACCCAAACTCATCCATAACATGAAATTTAGGTCCCCAAGGAGCATTATTTGCCCCTTTATTCATAAAATCTCTCAAGAAAACCATCTTCTACCTCAAGAACAAACCCTAACCCATTTTCAAGGAATTAAGAAACTCAAGATTCAAACCTCTAGAAATTCCCAAGAATCTTCACGAAATCATCTAGTAAGGTATGTGTGATGTTCATCCATGGAGTCCAAGAATCCCTTTTTGGTTTTAAATTATGAGTTTTTCATGTTTAAGTTTAAATATCTCCACGAATCTTTTATGAATTCAATTATAAGTTCTGTTTATAAGTGTTTTTCAAGTGGGGTGAGTCATTACATGTTTTAAATATTGTAATCTTCATGTTAAATCCCTAAGTTATGATTTTAGTCTTGTATTCATGTTATTCTCACATGTTTTACCTATTCCCATGCTTAAGTTCATGACTCTTATGTGTTTGATAAAATGCCTAAGTGTTGGATTTTGAACAATAATCCCCTAATATGGTTTTAAAGCTTATATATAGCATTATTGATGATTCCATTTAGTGCTGGTGGGTTATGAACACCCGATACCTATGTGATTTAGATGAATTTAGCTTTTTAAGTACTCTGAAAATTAATCCATAACTCTTATCAGTATACTTACATATTTATAATTATGATGAGCATTATCAGTTATGTAATAATGTTCAGTCTATCTCAGTATATTCCAGTGTCAGTTCAGTTAGGATTAGGATTTAGCACCGAGTAAACTCAAGGATGAGAGCTCACCTGATAGTAGAGGGTGTGACCTTTAATAGAAATCCTCGAGTTACAAAACTACTTAGACAACATAGGTTAGAGATGTCTACCTTCCAGTTGAGGGTTGACTAAGTGTCTACCTGCCAGTTGAGGGTGAAACATCTCTTTATAGCACTTGCCAGTTGAGGGTGACTCATTAGTCCTTCAGGACACTAATTTAGTGGATCCACACAGCTAGTGTTAGTACCTATGGCATGATACTGTGACCCTTCCAACTGGGTTATAGGTTGGACCTCAATTATCTCAGATTGGGGCATGTCGGTTAGATAATACCTCCCACAGTCTCAGTACAGTATTCAGTATAGTTTTAGTTCAGATTTGCCTGACCAAAGCATACAGATTCTCAATTATTTAGTTACTAAATTTCAGTCTTTCAGTTTACAAATTATTTTAGATGTATGTTTATGCTTGGTCTTGTATTTTCAGATATTATAGTTTTTATCCATTCATATTTAGTTATCTCATGCTATTCAGTTAGTCCATATTTCATAGCTATAATACCTTATGTATATCAGTCTAACCTTATCTCATATACCAATACATTCAAACTACTGATCACATACTCTTCTTTATGCTATGACGTCTTATATCATAGGTTCGGATGCACAGTTTCCCGATCGTAGTTAGACAGCTCAGCGTAATCCAGCAGCCATAGTGGTAATTCCTTATCCATCGAGGACATGTTATGCCATTCAGTTATTTCCGTATTTTATTTTATTTAGATTTATATTTCCTTCTCAATTTTTCTTCCGTATAGGTGATATGTACTTATTTATTCAGTGCTCACAGCAGGTACCAGCTCATAGGTTAACTTGTGGTCACTTGTAACTGTAAGCACCATTGTTGCAACTAGGGGGTAGCCTCGGGTCGTGACATATTGGGATAGGCTTGGGGAAAATCTTCGATCCTCGATGGACTTGGGATGCCCATTATGCCCAGGCCTCAGTTTGGATTATGATAAAGTTGGTATCAGAGCCTAGGTTTTGATGTCATAAAGTGTCCATAAAGTCGTATCAAGTAGAGTCCTTTTTAGGAGTCTATAGCGCGCCACACTTGTAAGGAAAAGGCTACGAGGCATTTAGGAATGTTTCTCTTTTTTGTTGTCCTATATTTGGGCTATAAAGTCTAACGTCTTAGATTCCTCTAACTCCCATTTATTCTCCTTTTGGATCATGCCTCCCAAATGATCTGAAGCTCATGAAAACTCATTTTTCCCATCTAAGGACGATGTTGGTAAATCTCATCTTACTTATGGGATACATACCCTGTCTAGGGTCGCTAATTCTAATTGTCCCCATGGAGTTCCATCTGTCTCTACTGATCCTTCTTCAGTTAGTGGCACTCATACTCAACCACCTCAAGGAGATATTACTAATGGTGAGTTTTGCCAATCTATTCATCTATTGAATAAATTGGTAATATCTCAGTCACGTCAGACTGGTTCTTCTGGTATTTTTAGGAGTTTATCTGAGTCCACTATAGTTGGCTAGTTTATGAGATTGATCCCTTTGACTTTAACAGGTACTAAGGTTGAAAAGGATCCTCAAGGTTTTATAGACAAGATGGAGAAGATCTTTCGGGTTATCTATGCTACTGAAGTAGAGTGCGTGGAATATTCTGTTTATTAATTGAAGGATGTGGCGTACCAATGGTACGAGGAGTGGGAGCATCTTAGGGGTTATAATGTTGTATCTTCTTTGTGGGATGATTTCTATAGTGTCATTCTGGATTGCTTCTTTCCTCAGGAGTTGAGGAAGTTAAAAGCTAAGGAATTCATGAATTTAAAGTAAGGCAGGATGACAGTAAAAGAGAATACATTGAAGTTTCACCAGCTGTTGCGGTATACTCCTAAAATAGTGTCTAGGATAAGGTCTAGAATGAGGAAAAAAAATTTGGTTTGTCTTGTGAGTTAGTTTTGGAGAGTAAGGATGCCTTGTTAAACAAGGATATGGACATCTCTCGATTGGTAGTGTATATGCACCAGGTTGAGGAGGAAAAGAAAAGGCAAGCAGATATGGGAGAGAGGTAGTGTATGAAATTTCTATATTTAGATTAGGGTGGGGGTAAGCAGCAGAGTAGTAAAGATGGTGGAATATGGTCTAAGAAGAGGGGGGAAACTCGGGTTCATATTTGACGGCTAGTGCTTCATATTCAAAGCTATTCGAGGATTATTATTTTTAAAGTGGTGATAGTTATAGGGCAGAGGGTGCCCAATCCTAGTCCAATGGGGCCCATTCAGCTCCATCATATCCTCTTTACAAATTTTACGGTCTGTTGCATCATGGATTTTATGATTAGAAGAGAAATATGTATTTTGGTTGTGGTCAAATTGTTCATCTACAGTGGGATTGTCCTTCAAAGGTTGTTTTTAGGGCTAATAAGGTGCCTATTGCTACTTTATCAGCTCCTGTACCAAAGGGTTCCACTTCTAGCTCTGGTAGTGGTCAAAACCCCCCTCTATGCTCTTACTACTCGACAGGAATCTGAGGCATCCCCTAATGTCGTAACTGGTATGTTAAAACTCTTTTCTCATAATGTGTACTATTTACTTGACTCGGGGGCTACTCTTTCTTATGTGACCCCATTTGTGATTGTGCATTTTGGTTTTGGTACCGAGTGTATTTTGGACTTTTTTCTATGTCTACCAAGGTGGGTGACTCGATGGTTATGAGAAGTCCCCCGTGCATATATATGAGATTATTTTGTAGTTCGTACAGCTACACACACTAGGTCCTTACTAGGGGGTAAGAGTTGGGGCTCATATAGCCCGTGGGTACTATTATATGATGGTTAAGCTACACAGTCCAGGTTGATATTTCTAAACATTCATGTCAAGCCTTGTTCCCAACCCCGACATGCGATATACATAGATATATATATATATTATGGGTACTCAATATATATATATATAGTTGCATTTGATGGTGTGCATAAGTTTTGACTGGTTTTGAATCATTACGTATAGTATTTTTGGTTCCCATATCCCTGAGTTACATGCTAGCGCTCCAACTGCTAACCATTTTCAGATGTTGTATCCCTATGTGATGTAGGAATTGATCATACTTCTACTCCTCTTGCACAGTAATTAGGTGTTCATTGTTGGTTCGTGAGTTGACTTTAAGTAATGAACTTTCATCCTTTGGAAGACTTTATTTCATGTTTTGTTTCCTTATGTCATAGACTTTATTTCATATTTGTTTTGTCTAAGGTCGGGAGCTTGTCCAGACACCTTATTGGTACTCAATTTTTGTTAGAGGTTTTATGGATACTGTGGACTTGGTAATTGTGGATATCTTCGCATGTTGATC
This sequence comes from Capsicum pubescens, assembly GCA_030864215.1. Classification (NCBI taxonomy): domain Eukaryota; kingdom Viridiplantae; phylum Streptophyta; class Magnoliopsida; order Solanales; family Solanaceae; genus Capsicum; species Capsicum pubescens. The sequence goes on from CM061542.1 coordinate 101,647,856, forward strand.
CATTACAAAACCTTCTTGGATTTCTTATTACATTTTGTCTTGTGTTGGTATTTATCCGCTGCTAGGTATTTTTAGTTGTATTGAGATAGGTTCAGGGGGCGTTCTCCGGTCCTCGGTGGACTTGGGATGCCCGTCATGGACAGATCCTGGTTTGGGTCGTGACATTTAGGGAAGAGGTACATGCCTGAAAATACCAAGAATTTGGAGAAGAAACCACACTTTGAGCCCTAGATGACCAATCCTTGAAAACCCTAGCCTTTCTCTTGATTGGGGAATTTAAGAGAGAAGCGTAGTTTATGATTATGTTAATTGGGTGGAAATAGGGCTAAGGGAAAGTTTTAAGTAATGGAAATTATGTAAAGGATGGGAAAATACTGATTTACCCTTGATGAAAAACGTGCAAAAAAATAACTCCCAGTCTCTACGGGTCTCGTAACGACAAGTGGTCACTGTCCATGAGTCGTCACTACGACTCATAGTCTGGGCAATGACTCAGGGCCACCTCATTGGTTTGGTCACGAGTCCCACCATATGAATCATGACCAGACTTACGATTCGTGGGGTCTTAGTCATACTCATACGACTCGTGACCAGACCTTATGACTAGTGGGGTCTTAGTCATACTCAAGACAAAAATAATGGACCCTCTCACTGGTTAGACCATGATTAGAACTATAAGACTCGTAAGGAGTCTTCACAAGTCGAAGGGTCTTAGTTGTAACCTGAACAGTAAGCACAATCACTGATCAGAGTTCAAAACCTGGAGTATTACATAAGCATCATTTTGTATGCATATGATTCAAGTTGTATAAACATGTATCGTTTGATGCAAATGTAACCTTTGTATTTATATAATTTATCATTTAATCAATACAAGTGTTCGTAGAAAGAAAAATATGTTTTCAATTGTTTAAAAATACAAATGATCTAGTCAAATACAAATAAATGAAACAAATTAAATTACAAATAAAAGTACAATATGCGATCAACTTACAAATATAAATACAAAATAGTTCTTTAAAAATACAAGTGCATAGATAAAAATAATACACAAATACAAATAAAATCACAAAATATAAATACAATGTCTAGTCAGTTATAAAATACAAATACAAAATAATTCTTTGAAACACAATTGCAAATTGTATAAAATATAAATGAAGGTGCGAACTAGCGAACACAAATACAACGGTGAACTATAAAATACAAATTCAAATGCGAACTATAACATACAAATACAAGTGAGAACTATAAAATACAAATACAAATAAGAACTATAACATACAAATACAAGTGAGAACTATAAAATACAAATACAAATGGGAACTATAAAACATATACAAATACAAGCGCAGATTATAAAATACAAATACAAATATAATTGTATCAACGAATACAAAAATATAAATGATGATGTGAATACAAAACGATAGGCAATTATGAATTATCCTTATGCATCCTAATGTGAGCATCGGGATATATTATGTTTAGCATATGAATGTATCGCGGCATTTTTTGATATCCATCGGCCAGACCACCTCTAAGCATCACTATTGTCTGCTCTTTAGCTCACCATGCCTTTATGTAATTCATACCAACTCCGTAAATGACTTTCATTTCTTCAATTATGTCGTCTGGTGTGTATATTCTCTTATGATTAACTAACTTTGGTGTTTTAAATTTACTTATAAAAGTTGTTGTACTCAACAAATATTTTAGAATCCTATCACTGACTCGACAAGTATGTTTGGAATCAAATTACCGAACCATAAGAATATCCAATTTATGTAGACTAGATGCCTTCAGAATCCATTTGCAATCTTCATAACGGCAATGTAGTACATGGCTGAAAGTATAATACTAAATCAGAATATTGTAGGAAGAATCTAAGTTGTATAGATGTATTTAATTTCAATACAATATTATTCCTTATCATTTTTATTTACAAAATAAATGCAATACACATTTTATTACAACCATATAGTAATCTAAATTTATGTAATAGCTTGATATTTAGATTTGTTATTACATAACTGAATGCATGAACATGTTCCTCATACATTACAATCTATGAAAAAGATACTCTATACATTATACTAATTTGAGTATGAAACAATTTACATTAATGTATTAATGCCCTGTAATCATATACATACGATTTCATGTGTAGTGTTTTTTCAACAAAAGACAACTAATTATAAGGATTTCAAACATACATCTGTTAGTTTATGTATAACACTATCAAATAACAAAATAGATTTACACATCAGCTTAATGTGTATATAATAAATTTAACCATAAAAAATAAAAACTTTACATAATCTTGCTAAATAAATAGATCCGTATCGTACCTCTCTTTGTCAGATCCTTTAGCTCTGAAATTAAAGCCATCCAATAATGCATATTTTGCCATTACAGAAACAAGAGTCGCTTTATCCTTATAAAGATGATTCACTTTTAATTATGTATTCTTGCTATCAGTAATGAAGTTTTTTACTTCAAACTCTGATACGTATAATGAGTACTAATTTTCCGATTCAAGAACTGATAGATCAAGCACATTTGTTTCCATTCCTCCAACACAAACAACATCTTTAGTTTTGCGGTCAAATGCTAACTCTTCTCTTGGCTTATTCGATGTCGTTACATACAAAGGATACATTAGAAATCCAAGAAAACCTTTCTTCAACTCCACATACACCCTCACTCCATTATCATTCCTTACAATAATTAGTGAAGAATTTCTTTGTACGACATATTGAACATCAATTTTTTCGTAGTTCATCAATATTTAATTCTGATGCAATCGCCGAGATCTACCTCAAATATGAGATACTTTCCGCAACAACAATACCATCACTTTTATAGAGTTTATATAGTATTTTGGATTGTCAAACATGGAAATGCTTCAAGAGAATTGTACGATCATATTCTTGATCAATTTTGCCGAAAAACACAGCTTTAGGAAAGGAAAAATTAATTAATTGGGAAAATAGAGCAATTTTGATCAATAAAATTTGTGTGCTATTTCAATTCTTTGGAATTGAAATGTTGTTACTGATTTTAAGGTTCCATTAATCACAATTTCAATAAATAGCGTGAATTATGTAACACACTAAAGATGGCTGATTTATTTTCCTTAAATAACGTTAAAACAGTTAACTCATACACATAGGTTGTAATTTATAACAACATTGAGCAATGTATAAGAACATTTAAATCTGAGAGAAAGAAAAACTAAATAACAAATCCAGGAGAGAGGGTAATTAACTAGCTAAATATTAGTATTTATGTTGTTTATACTTAAAAATATCTCTTTTCCATTTCTTATTTTTTTATTAGAATGGTATGGGCAGAACGTGTGTCATGACCTAAAAACGAGAGTCATGATGACACTTGTCACGGCGTACCTTGACAAATAAGTCTATCACCCAAACTGATACAAAAAGGGAAAAAGACAAAAATATCCCAAGGTAAGGTTTCTAGATCGAAGCCAAATCATATAAGTAATCATAACAATGCAGAAAGAACTAATTCAAAATACCAAGCATGCCAAAAATCAGGTGTCAATAGCATAAGAACTACTAATACAATCCAAGAGTCAAATACATCAGAAAAATAACCACAAAGGAATAATAATAATCTCTGAATACTTATAAAGACATAACTACTATAGAAAGATAGAGGTGAACTTTGGACGCATGAATGTCCAACCACTACCTTGGAAGATCTAACAATCGCCCGAGTCAATCAAGATGAGGCGAACTCGAGCTAGGACCTGCACCGAAAGGGTACAGTAAGCATGAGTTTGGTCTACTTGTACTCAGTAGGTATCATAGGACGACTAAGAAAAGTAGTAAATAAAGCATACAAAACACACAATAAGCGCACGTCACGTACAAAGAAAATATCCCACAATGCTAGCCCACACTTCTTGCACTAACAGTTCTAATGTATATTACATATATTATAACAACACACCAAGATATAGAACACAAGTATATATTATGTCACATATAAATAGAACAAAAGAGAACATGTAGATACAAGATCTCAAATACAACTAAAGAAAGGTAAGACAAATATGTAGATGACACGTCAATATGACAAGACAACATAACATAAACACAATAAAGTAAGTGCAATGTATATGACGGCGACGATAATGATGATGCACAAGGTCGTCGCACAACCTCTGGGATCGTTGCACAATCTCCATATACACCTACGGAGCTAAATCTTCCTGTCGTAGGACCCATGGGGGGTTCGTTAACCAATATACAATCCACTTTTCTCATATCTCATTTTCGGCATATCCCACAGAAAGGATTTTATAAGGTGTTACAATATCTCTTAAAAAGGTATTGCCAGTATTTCCCAAATGTTTCCACGGTGGTACCAATGTTTCATGAATGAGTATGATATGAAGATATAATGCTCACAACCAATCACAATGAGTATTTTCACAAACAACCACATGATATATTTCCAAAACCAACAACAATGATATTTCTCCACAACCACATGAGCTAATATCCACTCATTATTTTTGTATCATCCATGAATGTTCACATGTCTCATTTGCCAATAAAGTATGAAAAAAATCACAATACACCAATGGTATCACATTAAGCATTTTAACAATACAATGCAATTATTCATATGTATTCAAGGCTATTAATATCACATAGGACCCCACACGGTCACATATATCACATAACATCTCAGTTTCGACAATTATATCACATATAATCTCCCACATGGGCACAACACATAGATAGTCATTTTTAATGATTAGTTCCGACCCTTAGCATGCATTTTGTACCATCATTTACTGCCCAGCATTGTCTGAAAAATTTAAGCCATAACCTACCTGGAAAGTCGAAACCGATCCGCTACACTTGAACCCGTAATTTTATTTTTCACGAACAATCTCGAACTCCACTAAAAACATCAAATATGAAATCTATGCATCAATGACACTCATATTGACTACTTTTGGTTCGGGGTCAAAACTAACCCCTGAAATGAGTTTTCATAAAAGAAGGGTAAAATCAGAAATTTACTTCAAAAATATGTTCCCCATATTTTTTAGGAACCTACAACTAAAAACCCAAGTTAAATCGGTAAAAAACGAGGTTCAAATCGAAGAAAAACTATTTTTGAGCTTCATCGGGTAAAATCTTTGAAATACGGGTTAAAATAAAAAATCAGAGTTGTTTTGACTGTTAAATTGATGAAAAACTAGTAATTATAAGATAAAAAATATTATTCAAGTGAAAAGGAGTGAAATTGGGGTTTAGAATCAAGCCCTACGATTTTTGGGGTTTTAAGAAATTAATCAAGAAATTACTAAGAAAATGGTGAATTCTTACCTTAAATCCGTAATAAAACCAAGAAATAGATGTTAATCTAGATTCCCGAGCTCCCACACTATTTTAGGGTTTAACTCTCAAGAGACAAGATGAAAATGCGCAAAATGGGCCAAAAATAGGTGGAAAAAGTTGTTATATTGCAGTTTTTCTGCAATATTAAGGGTTGGTTTTTCACTTAAGTCGAAATGGATTTTGATGGGGTGCCCGGGATTTATTTGAAGTCCGATATACACAAACGAACAATGGAACCATACTAAATTTGAAGTTTCGGACGCGATGACCATATCATATTTTCAAAAAATATTGTTTTCACAAAGTTGATCCCCGAAACCCGAAATCACAATTTTCTAAATCGAGGGTCGAAATGAGACTTAAAAGCCATAAAATCATACCAAATATGCTAACACCATAAAATCAACATTCTGGATCTGCTGGCAAAGTCGGATTTTCCATCCTAGGTCGTTTTGATCAAATGTGGGTCTCACACCCATATTTCTAATTTTTCAACTTTCTGACCAATAGGTCAAAATGAGATCGGGTGCACCGGGATCCGAACCAAAGGTCTACTTAGCCTAAAATTAATATTCCAAAGCTGCTACTGCAGTTCGTTCGGCCATCCATCGCACAGATAAAAAATATCCACATAAGTCCAAAATAAGGCTCCTAAAGCCAGCAAAAACTATAATATCACATAAATGGTACCAAAATGCATTGAAAATCATGACAATCACTCCCAAACCCAGGAAATATTATAATGCAGCTACAGGGAGGGTTAAAACAGTCAAATCACACAAAATCAAATATTTCACATATTTCATCAAATTTTTAGGTCGTTACATCATCCACCACTAAAAATCTAGTTCATCCTCGAACTAAGGCAAAGAAATATCTGAATTAATGAAGAGTTGAGGATAAGAACTATGCGTATTAGACTCAATCTCCCAAGTAGCCTCATCTACAAGTCGATGTCCCCACTGGACCTTAACCACAGGGATCACTCTAGAGTGCAACTGCCTAACATCCCTAGCCAAAATAGAAACTGGCTCCTCAACAAAGGACAACTGCTCATCTAACTGAATCGACTCCCAACAAATGGCGTAAGACTTATTAGGAATATAGCGACAAAACAAAGAAACATGAAAAACTGAATGAATAGCTGATAGATAAGGGGGAGAAGCCAACTCATAAGCCACATCACCAACAGTTCGAAGAATCTCAAATGGACCAATTTACCTGGAGCTAAGCTTGCCTTTCTTCCCAAACCTCATCACACCCTTCATAGGTGAAACTCGAAGGAAAACACGATCACCAACACCTAATATCAAGGTACAAAGTCTACGATCAACATAGCACTTCTGCATACTTTGAGTTGCTCTAAGTCTATCCTGAAAGACCCAGACTCTAGCCAAAGACTCACGATGCAAACACGTACCTCGAGGTTTTACCTCTGAAACATCAAACCAACCCACTGGGGAGTGACAAATCCTATCATACAATGCCTCAAAAGAAGTCATATCAACACTACAATAGTAACTATTATCATATACAAATTCTGCTAAAGCCAAATATTGCTCCCACTAACCACTAAAATCCATCACGCATGCGCGGAGCATATCCTTTAAAAACTGGATAGTCCGCTCTGTCTGGCCATCAATATGGAGGCGAAACATTGTGCTAAGATCAACCCAAGTACCTAACTCATCCTGAAAAGCCTTCCAAAAGTGATATGTGATCACAAAACCTCAATCTGAAATAATGGACACTAACGCACCATGCAAACGCATAATCTCACGAATAAAGATATGGGCTAACCTCTCAGCACTGAATGAGACCTAAACCAAAATAAAATAAGCTGACTTGGTCAATTGATCCACGATGACCCAAACACTATCAAAACCATGAGAAGTACGAGGCAACCCAGTCACAAAGTCCATAGTGATTCATTCCCACTTCCACTCGGGAATGGGTAACCTCTGAAGTAAACTACCAGGCCTCATATGCTCATCCTTCACCTACTGGCAACATAGGCAACGAGCAATAAAATCCTCTATATCTCACCTCATACCACCCCACCAAAAGTGTTGTCCCAAATCATAATACATCTTAGTCATACCTGGATGGATAAAATATTTGGAACAATGGTCCTCCAGGATACTTATTCTTAACCATCACCTTGTTTAACCATCGATAATAAATACACATCCTCATAGACCCATCTTTTTTCTTCGCAAATAAGATAGGCGCACCTTAAGGTGAAACACTAGGTCAAATAAATCCTTTATCCAACAACTCCTACAACTGATCCTTCAGTTTCTTCAACCCTGTTGGTGCCATCCTATAAGGAGGAATAGAAATAGTCTTGGTGCCCCAGCTCAACATCAATACTAAAGTCAATATCTTGATCCGAAGACATACCAAATAAGTCTGAAGGGAACACATCCATAATCTCATGAACGACACAGATAGAATCTAAGAAAAGAGGTAAAACAATACTGGTGTCATGAATATGGGCCAAGTAAGATAAGCATCCCTTCTTAACTAATTTATGAGCCTAAACATAAGATATAATGCTCTTAGGACCCGAATAAAGTGCACCCTTCCAAGCTATCCTTGTCACACCATCCAAAGCTAAAGTCACAGTCTTAGCAAAATAATTTAAGATAACATGATAAGGAGCCAACCAATCCATACCTAAAATAACATCAAAATTGACCATATCTAACACAAGAAAGTCTACCAAAGTCTCACACCCAGCAAAAGTCACAACACAAGATCGATGCACCCAATCCACCATGAAAGAATCACCTACCGAGGTAGATACATGAATAGGCATGGAAAGAGGCTTACTAACAGAATCAAAATCCAAAGAAAAATACACAAACACATAGGAGAAAGTCGATCAAGGAACAAATAATATAGATATAGGTATGAAATAAAAGGAACAATACCTGAGATCATAGCACCTGAAGCCTCTGCCTCAGATCTGAATGGTATAGCATAACACTTTTCATGGCTACCAACTGACTGAGTAGCCCTACAACCACCAACACGAGCTCTACTATCTCTACCTCTTGCACCTTTGGTAGAACCCCTGCCTCTCACAGCTGAAATAGGAGTATCTCTAAACACACGACAAGAACATTCCTTGGCCATATGTCCAATCTTATTACACATTTAGCAACCTCTATGACCAGTCTCAATAAGAGAAAGTACAACTGAGCCCGAACGGCCACCCTGAACTGCTGAACTAAAACATCCACCAGTTGAACTCTTTAAAATCACATGCACTGGCCTACCATGGTATCCATGAGAACTTCTAAAATCAGTACCTCGTTAGGTCTGACTCCTAAACTTACCAAAATATCGCGCCTTCTTGGCGCCTCCCTGAGATGCACTAATAATACCATCTGTCATCTTAGCATGATCCATAATACTCTAAAAAAGGCCCCAAACACAACCAAATAAGATGTAGCCAACTGAACAGAGACATCCAAACCTTTTACAAACTTCTGTTTCTACTCAAACTCGGTGGAAATACTATCATAGGAATATTTGGACAAGGTATAGAAGTTTGCCTCATACTCAACAATAGTCATGGATCCTTGCTCCAAAATATCAAACTCGTCGCGCATACGGTCTCTCAAATTAAAAGGCACAAATCTCTTTAGAAAAGCCTCAATGAATTGATCCCAAGTCATTTTGGGAGGATCACGGGGTCTACAACTGACAAGCGACCTCCACCAATCTCTCACTGCATCTCTCAACTGATAAGAGGTATAACCAATTTCATTCGCATAGATAGACTGAAACACAACTCAGAATACAAGGTATGAAAGAACTTTGCACGATAAAGAATGAAATGAGGAAAGTTTACTAAAGACGTCCTACAACCTCTCAAAGCTAGATACGGACGTCTACGTACCGGTCCTTGAGACTTTATTAGAAATCTCATTCTTAGACTGTTGAGACCTATTATAACGCCTCAAAAATGGGTTTTGAGACATCCACGGTGCTCAAGACTATGAGTAGCCTTAAGCTAACCCTGTAAGCCTTCTACTAAATCTGAAGATCATAATAGGAAAGTATAGATATATAATCAAGCTAACATGCTAAAAATACTAAACTCAAGAGTCTGATCAATCAATACTGAAAATCAGAATCATATCTAGCAGTCTGACAAGCCTCTACTATTAATACTAGAGAGTCACTGGGATAAACCCCCAGCTGACTCAAACTATTTAAAAATACTAAATCATCAATACTAATAAGGTAAAAAAACTAAATTACTAAGTCCCCAAACTATGTGGACTCACCAACTGTCGGGATGTAGATGGAGATGCTTGAAATCACTCACACTACTAAAACTGAGCACCTGAACCTACATTATGAGACAATGTAGCACATAGACGTATATGTGGATCAGTACTTCTGGTTTGTACTGAGTATATCAGGGTGAATGCATAAGTAAATCAATTTCTCAAGATTATTATAAATTTGTAGAAGAATGCTGCTAAATGTAGATAACTCACATAAGCTAGAATATCTGAAAACTAAAAATCATAATCATGGATAGAAAAACATGTTGCATAGATCAAGTGAGTCATAACATTTAGTTTCTAAAAGTTGTACTTGTATTCTATCTTTAAATCATGTTGTCTAAGTGTAGAAAGGACTTATTTTTATATCTGAAATCTGAAAGTTGACATTTGTAACTAATGCCTAATATAAAGCAATATCTGAATAAAATTTGTGAGCTTTTACCCTTAGTTTCTAAAAACTTTTCTATTATTCTTTTTTGTAAGTTGTAGGGAGGTTCTTCTAACCGACACACACTATGTGAGCTATCATAGTATCCAACATCTAGTTCCCTTATGGGAAAACCTCACGTTGGGGAGAGGTGTCATACTCTTTCCAAGGAGTATAACCTAATCTAAGTGATCATATCTGTAACTGTCATCCATATAGAAATGGAAATAATCTGATAATTTGTACCTACATTAACTAGTAGTTTTGAGGCATATAAACATACCTAACTCGGTGCTAAATACTACTCCCTTTAATCTATATGCTCATTCTATTAGAAATCCACTTTAAAACTAGTATAAATGGTTTACAATAAAAACCAACTGTATATTTGTTAATTAAAAACTGTAACTGAGACAGTAAAGTGGATTCCATGTCTAAGCTGAGATCAAAATATCAAATCTTTATTAAAATCTGAAAATAACTAGTCATGGGATGCTTAAAGCATAGTCATTCTTGAAATATCTTTATACAAACTAGGGCTTAATAACCCATGCTTCAAATTCATGTCAAAACATCATAATATTCATGCTTGATAATGTAAATATTGGTAATTCAATTCAAAATTTGGAAATTACTGCAATACGCATGAAAATACAAAAATAGTCATGCAATTCAACGTCTAATTCACTTGAAATCTCATAATCTTGCAAATAGCAATATTGGGTATAAATCCTAATTCAAAACTCACGTAAACTCATGTAAAATTATCTTCAAAAACTAATTTTGGGCACAAGGATGAAAGAATTATCCTTGTTTAAAACTCCACATACCTTAATTGATGATTAAATGAAGAAACTTGAATTTTGAATCCCTATTTGTGGTCTTGAAGATAGATTCTTAAAGTTCTTGAATTGGGAATCTTTAATTTTGATCTATCTTGGAAAAAGAATGGTGGAAATTGGATTTCTTGGGGATGAAGGTTTGATGTTCTAGGGTTTCTTTGAGAAAATGTTGATGAAAAGTGAGCATAATAGGCTGAGAATAGGTTTAATCCTCTGTTATTCACAATTTTGGTGCTTGGGAAAAGACTAAATTACCCTTTTAAATCTCTACTCACAACTGGAAATCCCAATTTTTCCACCCACCGCGACGCGCTGCTATCACGGTGGCTTACTTGAAATAGGACGATCGCTATGTTGGCCTTTGCCACAACGCGATGTAATCATGTTGCGCTACTGGAAAAGGATGAGTGCCATTTTTAACTCCACCGCATTGTGGTACCTGTCCAATTAAGGATTTTGACGTGATATGGGCAAATCGTAGTGAATTACTGGAATGGGATGAATGGGAACTGGAGCTTCACCGTGATGTGGGTCAATTGCTATGCTTCACTGGAATTGGACAATTGCGAATTTTTCCTTCACCGTGACATGGTGCTTATTGTGGGGCCCTACTATTTTCACTAAAATTGCCATAACTTCTTAATCGAGTATCGGATTGAGGTAAAATTGGTATCGTTGGAAAGCTAATTCAATTATCAACACATTGGTGCGTCTAGAGATTGAAATTCTACATGTATCAAGAGTTATTCATTTTTTTCAGTTGACCCTTTATATTTTAGGAGTTAAACTGTGCTAGGAAAAAGTATGGGGTATTATAATGTCTCCCTCTTAGGATAATTCATCCTCGAATGAGGCAGATTAAATCTGAAGATGCTAAGAAATTGAGGCTATATGATAGCATGCACAACTGAAAAAAAATGGCATGTCTGATTCTAAATCATACTGAGTGACTGAACTAATTTTTGAATGCATGAATTGATATGAAGATAACTATATAGCTTAATTAGAGACTGTAAAAGAACTAAATTAAGGAGGACTGTTACCTTTGGCTGAATCTAAGTTCGTGGAGAAAAGATAAGGATACTTGGTACACATGTCTACTTCTTCTTCCCAAGTAGCACCCTCAACAGACTGATTTCGCCACAGAACTTTGACTAAGGGAACTTCTTTGTTCCTTAGTATACGGATCTAATGATCAAGAATCTCTACAGGAAGTTCTTCGTAAAAAGGCTATTCTAAATATTTATGCTTTCTACAAGGACTACAATAGTTGAATCGTCCATACACTTATTCAATAAGGACATATGGAACACTAGGTGGACAGATGAAAAGTCTGCGGGTAGCTCAAGCTCGTACGTTACCTACCTAACACGACTCAAAATCCAGTAGGGGCTTACATATCAGGGACTAAGATTCCCCTTTTTGCAAAATCTCTTTAACCCTTTCATGGGTGAAATCTTTAAATAAACAAAATCATCTATTTCAAACCAAGATCTCTCATTCTTACATCTGCATAACATTTCTGACGAGTCTGAGCTACTTTTAATCTCTCTCAAATCAACTATACTTTCTCCATGGCTTCAAAGACCATATCTGGCCCAATCAAAGTAGCCTCACCCGCTTCGAACTAAATAACTGGTGATCTATATTTCTGCCCATAAAAAGCCTCAAACGGGGCCATCTGAATACTAGAATGGTAACTGTTATTATAGACAAACTCGATCAACGACAAGTGGTCATCCCAACTGCCTTTGAAGTCAAGAACACATGCCCTTAACATATCCTTTAAGGTCTGAATTGTCCTCTCTACCTGGCCATCTGTCAATGGATGAAAAGTTTAACTGAGATGAACTTGGGTACTAGGACCCTTCTGAAAGGCTTTCTAAAACTGAGAGGTAAAATGAGTACCCCTATATAATATGATGGACAAGGGAACTTCATGCAATCTAACCAACTCTTTGATATATAGCTAAGCATAATCTTCTGTCGTGTAGGATGTGTGAACTGATAAGAAATGAGCTAATTTAGTCAATCTGTCTACAATAACCCATATCGAATAATGCTGATGACGTAAATAGGGTAATCCAGTCACAAAGTCTATATTCACCTCTTTCCACTTCCAAGTGGGGATACCAAACTCCTGCAAAGTGCCACCAGGTCTTTGGTGCTCAACCTTAACCTATTGATAAGTCGAATACTTGGCTACAAATTTTGCAATATCATTCTTCATACCACTCCACCAATAGACTTCTCACAAATGGCGGTATATCATGGTGGCACCCAGATGAATAGAATAATGCGCACCATGCACTCCTGCCATAATCTGATACCTCAAATCATCAACACATGACACACACAATCTACTCTGGTATCTCAACACACCATCTCCCCCTTGGGAGAAAACCTCTACCTTTTGGTCTTTAACTAACCCCTTTAGTTTGACCAAACTAGGATCCTTATCCTGCTTCTCTTTCACTTCCAAAACTAGAGAAGATTTTGAACTACTCTGGACCTAAACATTCCCTTCAGTTGAGTCAACAAAACTCACACCCAATCTAGTTAACCGGTGAACTTTCTGAACTAGTTCTCTCTTATCATTCTCCACATGAGCAACACTGCCCATAGAAAGTCTACTAAGGGTGTTTGTCACTATATTGGCCTTGCCTGGATGATACAACACACTCATATCATAATCCTTAAACAATTCTAACCATCTTTTCTGATAGATATTTAACCCCCTCTGGGTAAATACATACTGCAAACTTTTTTTATCCGTAAACACATCAACGTACACCCCATAAAGATAGTGCCTCCAGATTTTTAATGCAAACAAAACAGCAGGTAACTCAAGATCATGGGTAAGGTAGTTCTTTTCGTGAGGCTTAAGCTGTCAAAGGGAACAGGCTATAACCATACCGCTCTTCATCAAAACACAACCCAAACCGATTCTAGAGACATCACAATATACAACGAACCCATTTGTACCATCAGCTAGCACTAAAACTGGGGCTTAGGTGAATCGAGTCTTCAACTCCTAAAAGCTCTTTTCACAAGAATCTGACCACTAAAACTTAACCTTTTTCTGAGTTAATCTAGACATAGGGGATGCGATAAAATAAAAACCATCAACAAAGTGTCAATAATGACAAGTTAAACCCAAGAAACTTCTAGTGTCTGACAGAGAAATAGGTCTAGGCCAGTTTCTTATTGCTTCTGTCATTTGGGGATCAACTCTAATACCCTCACTAGTAACAATATGACCAAGAAAAGCTACTGATCTTAGCCAAAATCCACATTTGCTAAATTTAGAGAAAAACTGGTGATCCCTAAGAGTTTGTAACACAATTCTAAGGAGGTCTGCATAATCATCCTCACTATGAGAATAGAATAGAATATTATCTTTAAACACTATGACAAACATGTCCAAATACTATTTGAACACTCTGTTTATCAAGTCCATGAAGGCTTCTGGGATATTAGTAAGACCAAATGACATGAATAGAAACTCAAAATGACCATAACGGGTCTTGAAAGGTATCTTCGGAGTATCACATTCCCTTAATCTAAGATGATGATAGCCGGATCTAAGGTCTATCTTTGAGAAGTAACTTGCACCTTAGAGCTAGTCGAATAAGTCATTAATTCAAGGAAGAGGATATTTGTTTTTTATTATGACTTTATTCAGCTGACGATAGTCAATGCACATTCGCAAATAACCAACTTTCTTTCGAACTAATAGGATGGGAGCGCCCCATGGAGAGACACTAGGCCTTATCAAACCTTTATCTAAGAGGTCTTTAAGTTGTTTGTTTAACTTTTTAAGCTTGGCTAGAGCCATACGATATGGAGGAATAGAGATAGGCTAAGTATCTGAAAAAAGGTCAATACCAAATTTTATTTCCCTATTGGGAGGTACCCCTAAAAAAATTTCGAGAAAAACATCAGGAAACTCATTGACTACACGATCTGACTGAACTGTTGGAGTCCCATACTTACTATCTTTGACTTAAACTAGATAACAGCTACACCCTTTTGAGATCAATTTTCTGTCGTTAATATAGGATATGAAATGACTCTTGGGAGACATTGATTACCTTTCCACTCAAAGACTGGCTCATCTGTAAACTGAAACTTTACCACTCAGGTGTGACAACCTATAGATGCATAATAAGAATGGAGACAATCCATGCCAAGAATAAGGTCAAAGTCGACCATATCTAACTTTATTAAATCTACTAACGTGATTTTATAAAGGATAGTGATAGGACACTTTCTATAGATCTGTTTGGCAACAACTAACTTACCCACTGGGGTAGAAACTAAGAAGGGCTCAGGGATCTTTCCAGGACCTATTTCAAAATTTACTGCAACTAACACATAAGAGAAACTCGACCCGGGGTCTAACAACACATAAATATCACGATGAAAGACACGAAACATACCAATAACAACATCTGGTAAATCATCTGACTCCTGATGGGATGGTAAAGCAAAAAACTGATTCTGGCGTTGACCGCTACCTGTACTAGATGATGCGCTCTGGGGAGAGACTGGGCGACCTAAAGAGGTTGGTGCGCTAGTAGACTGAGTCTAGGGATGAGCATCCCTATTTTTCTGCTTAGCATGCGGACACTCATTGATTTCATGTCCCAAATTACCCCAACCATAACAACTTTTTTGTCCCAACAAGAACTTACCATGATAATTCTTACCACACTTAGCACATGGAAGATAAATGGGTTTTCCACTTACTTTATTCTGAGATCTGGACAGAGAAGTCTTACCTCACTTCTCTTGCCTAGCTCTGAGGGTGGGAGCACTAGCTGAAGATGGTGCTGGCATAGATGAATGATTCTAAAACTGCGAATGATTTCCCCCTCTAAACTTTGTTTAGCCATACTCAAACTGCCCGGTTCTAGCCTTCTTATTTTCTCTCTCTCTTCCATTCAATTTTTCTTCCTTAATTTGTTGAACATAAATCATCAACCAAGCAAGATCCATGTTCCCAATAAGCATGGTAATGCTATACTCTTTGACTACCAAACCAGATACCTTAGTAACAAACTTACACATACTCACCCTAGGTTCATCCATAGTATCAGGGGCATACTTAGACAACTGGTTGAAGTTAAGGTAGTACTTATTCACTGTCATCGAGCCCTACTTCAGGTTCATGAACTCATCTAACTTAGCTTTTCTTATTTCACGCGGAAAGAACCTACCTAGAAATGCATCCTAAAACACCTGCCAACTCATGGGAGCTACATTCTTACCTCTACCATTCTTCGTCATAACCATCCAATCATACGCTACATCCTTCAATATATAGAACGCCAACTCTACACTCTCCTCTTCAGAAATATGCATAATCTGGATGATCTTTTTCACCTCATTTAAATAAAGTTATGGGTCCTCACCTTCTTATAACACCAAGAACTCTGGTGGATTCATTCTCATAAAGTCATGAATTTTGGCTGCTGCATTCTGCTAAAGTTGGACTTTCACCTGATGGTTTCCCTGATCATTATCAGTCACAATTTGGGCCAACGCCTGAAAGGCAGCCCAAAATTTAGTATGGGATACATTTTTATTTAGTGGGTCAGCAGGCTGGGGTGGTTGGTTATTATTTTTGTGGACGTTAGCTCAACGAGAAGGCATATTTAACCGTCACGTAAAGGCACAAGTTAAAAGCAGATAGAGATATTGTAAGAATAATGTATCATGAAAGAAAGAGATGACTACCTAAAATGTTTCGTAGCCTCTTGTTCATAAATATGGCACGCTTCATACCCATGATCAAGACTCTACATAACGCAGCTTGTCTGACACCCTAGGACTCTTATAACCTAAGGCTCTGATATCAAGTTTTTAATACCCCAAAAATAAGTTTTGAGATGTCAAACGGTGCTAAAGACTACGAATAGCCTTAAGCTAACCCTGTAAGCCACGGACTAAATTTGATGCTCATAATAGGGAAATATACATATAGAATCAATCTAAAATGGTGAATTATGTAAGAGCTAAGCTAAAAATGTCTGAATATAATATATGAAAATACTAAACTCAAGAGTTTGATCAATCAATACTGAAAATCAGAATTATATCTAGCAGTCTGACAAGCCTCTACAACTAATGTTAGAGAGTCACTGGGACAAACCCCCAACTAACTTGAACTATCTGAAAACACTGAATCATCTATACTAATAAGATGAAAAACTGAATGACTAAGTCCCCAAACTATGAGGACTCACCAACTATCAGGACGTAGATGGAGATGCTCGAAATCACTTACACTGCTGAAACTGAGCACCTGAACCTACATTATGAGATAATGTAGCACATAGACGTATATGTGGATCAGTACTTCTGGATATTACCGAGTATATGGGGGTTAATGCATAAGTAAATCAAAATCTTAATATTATTACAAATTTGTAAAATAATGCATACAAAATGTAGATGACTCACATAAGTTGGAATATCTGAAAACTAAAAACCATAATCATGAATAGAAAAACATGTTCCATAGATCTGGTGAGTCATAACATTTAGTTTCTAAAACATGTACTTGTATTCTATCTTTAAATCATGTTGTCTAAGTATAGAAAGGACTCATTTTTATATCTGAAAGCTGACATCTATAACTAATGCCTCATATAAAAGGATATCTGAATAAAATTTGTGAGCCTTTACCCTTAGTTTCTAAAAACTTTTTTGTTATCCTTTTCTATAAGCTGTAGGGAGGTTTTTCTAATCGACATACACTATGTGAGCTATCATAGTATCCAACATCTAGTTTTCTTATGGGAAAACCTCATGTTGGGGAGAGGTGTCATACTCTTGCCAAGGAGTATAACCTAATCTAAGTGATCACATCTATAACCGTTATCCAGATAGAAATGGAAATAATCTGATAAATTGTACCTACGTTAGCTCGTAGTTCTAGGGCATGTGAACATACCCAACTCGGTGCTAAATACTACTCCCTTTTTAATCTTAATGCTCGTTCTGTTGGAAATCCACTTTATAACTAGTATAAATGGTTTACAATAAAAAACAATTGTATATCTGTTAATTAAAAACTGTAACTGAGACTGTTAAGTGGGTTCCATGTCTAAGGTGAAATCAAAAGATCAAAACTTTATTAAAATTTGAAAATCACTTGTCATGGGATGCTTAAAGCATAGTCATTCTTTAAACATCACCATACAAACTAGGGTTTAATAACCTATGCTTCAAATTCATGTCAAAACATCATAATGTTCAGGCTTGATAATGTAAATATTGGTAATTCAATTTAAAATCTGGAAATTACTGTAATACGCATGAAAATACAAAAGTAGTCATGCAATTCAACATCTAATTCACTTGAAATCTCATAATCTTGCAAATAGCAATATTGGGTATAAAGCCTAATTCAAAACTCATGTAAAATTATGTTTAAAATTTTGGGCAAGGATGAAAAAATAATCCTTATTGAAAAAAACCACATACTTTAATTGATGATTAAATGAAGTAACTTGAATTTTGAATCCCTATTTGTGCTCTTGAAGATAGATTCTTAAAGTTCTTGAATTGAGAATCTTTAATTTATAGCTATCTTGGAAAAATATTGGTGGAATTTGGATTTCTTGGGGATGAAGATTTGATGTTCTAGGGTTTCTTTTAGAGAAAGTTAAAGAAAAGTGAGCATAATAGGCTGAAAATAGGTTTAATCCTCTGTTATTCACGAATTGAGGGCTTGAAAAAAGACTAAATTGCCCTTTTAAAATTTTACTCAAAATTGGAAATCCCAATTTTTCTACCAACCGTGATGTACCGCTATCGCGGTGTCTTACTGGAAAAAGGACGATCGTTATTTTGGCCTTTGCCACGATGTGACGTAATCATGTTGCGCCACTGGAAAAGGACAAGTGCCATTTTGCACTCCACCGCGAGGCGGTACCTGTCCAATTAAAGATTTTGATGTGATATGGGCAAATCGCGGTGAGTTAATGGAATAGGACGAATGGGAACTGGAGCTTTACCATGACATGGGCCAATGGCGGTGCTTTGCTAGAATCGGACAATTGCGAATATGTCCTTCACCGCAATGTGGTGCTTATTATGGGGTCGTACTATTTTCACTAAAATCACCATAACTTCTTAACTGAGTATCGGATTGAGGCAAAATTGGTATCATTGGAAGGCTAATTCAATTATCTACACATTGGTGGGTCTAGATCTTGAAAATTCTACATGTATCAAGAGTTATTCTTTTTTTTAAGTTGACCTTTGACATTTTAGGAGTTAAATTTTGCTAGGAAAAAGTGTGGGCCATTACAATATCTCCCCCTTGGGATCATTCATCCTCGAATGAGACTGATTAATCTAAAGATACTAAGGAACTGAGGCTATATGCTGGAATGTACAACTGAAAAAAATGGCATGCCTGATTCTAAATTAAACTGAGCGGCTGAACTAATTTGTGAATGCATAAATTGATATGAAGATAACTATTTAACTGAATCTCAGACTGGAAAAGAACTATATTAAGGAGGATTATTGCCTCTGTCTGAATCTGAGTTCGTGGAGAAGAGAGGAGGATACTTGGTACACATGTCTGCTTCTACTTCCCAAGTAGCACCCTCAATAGACTATTTTTGCCACAGAACTTTGACCAAGAAAATTTCTTTGTTCCTTAGTCTACGGATCTGATGATCAAGACTCTCTACTGGAAGTTCTTTGAAAGAAAGGCTATTTTGAATATTTGTGCTTTCTAGAGGGACTACAACAGTTGAATCATCCATGCACTTCTTCAATAAGGACATATGGAATACTGGGTGAACTAATGACAAGTCTGTAGGTAGCTAAAACTCATACTCTACCTTCCCAACATGACTCAAAATCTGGTAGGGGCCTACATATCGGGGACTAAGCTTCCCTATTTTGCCAAATCTTTTTACCCCCTTCATGGGTGAAACCTTCAAATACATAAGATCATCTATTTCAAACTTAAGATCTTTTATTCTTATGTCTGTATAAGATTTTTGATGACTTTGAGCTGCTTTCAATCTCTATCGAATTAACTGAACTTTCTGCATGACTTCAAACACCATATCTGGCTAAATCAAAGAGGCCTCAACCACTTTGAACTAACCGACTAGTGATCTACATCTTTGCCCATAAAAGGCCTTAAACGGGGCCATCTGAATACTAGAATGGTAATTGTTATTGTAGGCAAACTCAATCAACTGTAAGTTGTCATCCCAACTACCTTTGAAGTCAAGAACACATGCCCTCAACATATCCTCTAAGGTCTAAAGGGTCCTCTCTGCCTGGCCATCTGTTTGTGGATGAAAAGCTGAACTGAGATGTACTTGGGTACCAAGACCCTTCTGAAAGGCTATCAAAAACTGAGAGGTAAACTGAGTACCCCTATCTGAGATGATGGACAAGAAAATTCCATGAAATCTAACCAACTCTCTGATATATAGCTTAGCTTAATCTTCTGTTGTGTAGGACATGTGAACTAATAAGAAATGAGCTGATTTAGTCAATTTGTCTACAATAACCCATATCGAATAATGTTGATGACATAAATAGGGTAATCCAGTCACAAAGTCTATATTCACCTCTTTCTACTTCCAAGTGGGGATACCAAACTCCTGCAAAGTGCTACTAGGTCTTTGGTGCTCAACCTTAACCCATTGATAAGTCGAACACTTGGCTACAAATTTTGCGATATCGTTCTTCATACCACTCCACTAATAGACTTCTCGCAAATTACAGTATATCATGGTGGCTCCCAGATGAATAGAATAACGCACACCATGCACTTTTGCCATAATTTGATGCCTCAAATCATCAACACATGACACACACAATCTAATCTGGTATCTCAATACACCATCTCCTTCTTGGGAGAAAACCTCTACCTTTTGGTCTTTAACTGACCCCCTCAGTTTGACCAAACTAGGATCTTTATCCTGCTTCTCTTTCACTTCCAAAACTAGAGAACATTTTGAACTACTCTACACCTAAACATTCCCTTCAGCTGAGTCAACAAACCTCACACCCAATCTAGCTAACCGGTGAACTTCCCAAACTAGTTCTCTTTTATCATTCTCCATATGGGCAACACTGATCATAGACAGTCTACTAAGGGCGTCTGCCACTATATTAGCCTTGCTCGGATGATACAACACACTCATATCATAATTCTTCAACAATTCTAACCATCTTCTATGATGGAGATTTAACTTTCTCTGGGTAAACACATGCTGCAAACTTTTTTCATCCGTAAACACATCAATATGCAGCCCATAAATTTAGTGCCTCTAGATTTTCAATACAAACACAACAGTAGCTAACTCAATATCATGGGTAGGGTAGTTCTTTTTTGTGAGGCTTAAGTTATCTAGAGGCATAGTCTATAACCTTACCTCTCTACATCAAAACACAACCTAAACCAATTCTAGAGGCAGCACAATATATAACGAACCCATTTGTACCATCAGGTAGCGCTAAAATTAGGGCTTAGGTGAGTCGAGTCTTCAACTCCTGAACACTCTTCTCACATGAATCTGACCACTGAAACTTAACCTTCTTCTGAGTTAATCTAGACATAGGGGATGTAATAGAAGAAAAACCCTCAACAAAGCATCTATAATAACCAACTAAACCCATGAAAATTTTAATCCCTGATGGATAAATAGTTCTAGGCCAGTTTCTTACTACTTCTGTCTTTAGGGAATCAACTCTAATACCCTCACTAGTAATAATATGACCAAGAAAAGCTACTGACCATAGACAAAATTCACATTTTCTATATTTGGTGAACAACTAGTGTTCCCTGAGAGTTTGCAATACAATTCTAAGGTGGTCTGCTACAAGAATAGACAAGAATATCATCTCTAAAGACTATGACAAATATATCCAAATATTGTTTGAACACTCTGTTCATCAAGTCTATGAAGGCTTCTGGGGCATTGGTAAGACAAAATAACATGACTAGAAACTCAAAATGACCATAACGAATCCTGAAAGCAGTCTTCGGAATATCACATTCCCTTACTCTAAGATGATGTTAGCCGGATCTAAGGTCTATCTTTGAGAAGTAACTTGCACCTTGGAGCTGGTCGAATAAATCATCAATCCTAGGAAAAGGATATATGTTTTTTACTATGACTTCATTCAGCTAATGAAAGTCAATGCATATTTGCAAAGAACCATCTTTCTTTCAAATGAATAAGATGGGAGCGCCCCATGGAGAGATACCGAGCCTTATAAAACCTTTATCTAAGAGGTCTTTAAACTGCTCTTTTAACTCTTTAAGATCGACTGGAGCCATACGATATAGAGGAATAGAGATAGGATGAGTATCTAGAAGAAGGTTAGTACCAAATTCTATTGCCTAATAGGGAGGTACCCCTGGCAAATCTTCGAGAAAAACATCAGGAAACTCATTGACTACACGAACTGACTGAACTATTGGATTCTCAGACTTAGTATCTTTGAATCGAACTAGATGATAGATACACCCTTTTGAGATTAACTTTTTGGCTTTAATATAGGATATGAAATGACTCTTGGGAGACACTGAATTACCTCCCCACTTAAAGACTGGCTCATCTGAAACTGAAACTTCACCACTTGGGTGATACAATCTATAGATGCATAATAAGAATGGATCTAATCCATGCCAAGAATAAGGTCAAAGTAGACTATATCTAACTCTATTAAATCTACTAACGTTATTTTATGAAGGACAGTGATAGGACACTTTATATAGATTTATTTAGCAACAACTCACTCACCCACTATGGTAGAAACTAAGAAGGTCTCAGGGATCTTTTCAAGACCTATTTCCAAATTTACCGCAACTAATGGGGTCACATAAGAGAAACTCGACCCGGGGTCTAACAATACATAAATATCAAGATGAAAGACATGAAGCATACCAGTAACAACATCTAGTGAATCCTCTTTCTCCTGATGGAATGGTAAAGCATAAAACTGATTTTGGCATTGATCACCATCAGTACTAGATGATGCGCCCTGAGGAGGGACTGGGTGACCTAGAAGGGCTGGTGCACTAGTAGCCTGAGTCTGGGGACGAGCATCCTTGTTTCCCTTCTTAGAATGCGGACACTCTTTGATTTTATGTCCCAACTTACCATAACCATAACAACTTTTTTGTCCCAACAGGCACTCACCAGGATGATTCTTACCACACTTAGCACATGGAGGATACTGGGCTTTCCACTTACACTATTCTGAGATTTGGACATAGAAGTATTACCCCACTGCTCTTGCCTAGCTTTGGGGAAGGGAGTACTAGCTGAAGATGGCACTGGCATAGATGAACAATTTTGAAACTACGAACGATTTCCCCTCCAAACTTTGTTTGGCCATACTCAAACTACCCGGTTCTAGCCTTCTTATTTTCTCTTTCTCTCTCCCTTCTAATTTTTCTACCTCAATCTGTTGAGCATGAATCATCAAACTAGAAAGAATCATGTCCCCAATAAGCATGGTAGTCCTACACTTCTTGACTATCAAACCAGATACCCCAGTAACAAACTTACTCATACTCGTCCTAGGGTCAGCCATCGTATCAAGGGCATGCTTAGACAACTGGTTGAACTTAAGGCAGTACTCCTTCACTATCATTGAGCCTTGCCTCAGGTTCACAAACTCATTTACCATAGCTTCTCTTATTTCACACGGAAAGAACTTGTCTAGAAACGCATACTAAAATATCTCCCAACTCATGGAAGTCGTATTCTTACCTCTAACATTCTTCCACATAACCACCCAATCATATGCTATATCCTTCAATATATAGGATGCCAACTTTACACTCTCCTCTTTAGAAAAATTCATAATTTGGGTATTTTTTCACCTTATCTAAATAAAGTTGTGGGTCCTATCCTGCTTTTGACCCAAACAACTCTGGCGGATTCATTCCCATAAAGTCATGAATTTTAGCTGCTGCTAAATCCTTATTCTGCTGAAGTGGGACTGTCGCCTGATGGTTGCCCTGAATATTAGCAGTCAGAACTTGGGCCAACGCCTGAAAGGCATCCTAAAATTCAGCATAGGATACATTCTCATTCAGAGGGTCAGCAGGCTGGGGTGGCTGGTAATCATTTCTGTGGGCGTTAGCTCGACGAGGAGGCATATTCAACTGTCACATAAGAGTACGAGTTAAAAGAAAATAGAGACACTGTAAGCACAATATATCATAAAATAAAGAGATGATTTCATAAAATTTCCCATAGCCACGTGCTCCTAAATGTGGCGCGTTTCACACCCATGATCAAGACTCTACGTAACGCGGCTTGTCAGACTCCCTAGGACTCTTATAACTTTAGGATCTGATACTAAGTTTGTAACACCTCAAAAAGGGGTTTTGAGACGTCACACGGTGCTCAAGCCTACGAATAGCCTTAAGCTAACCCTGAAAGCCATCTACTAAATCTGAAGCTCATAATAGGGAAGTAAAGATATATAATCAAGCTAAAATGTAAAATTCTGTATGAGCTAAGATAAAAATATCTAAATATAATATCTAAAAATACTAAATTGAAGAATCTGATCAATCAATACTGAAAATTGGAATCATATCTAGCAGTCTGACAAGCCTCTACTACTAATGCTAGAAAGTCACTATGACAAACCCCCAGCTGACTTGAACTATTTGAAAATACTAAATCATCTATACTAAAAAGCTAAAAAACTGAATGACTAAGTCCCCAAACTATGAGGACTCACCAACTGTCGAGATGTATATGGAGATGCTCAAAATTACTCACGCTGCTGAAACTGAGTACATGAACCTACATTATGAGACAATGTAGCACATAGATGTATATGTAGATCAGTACTTCTGGATTGTGCATAGTATATAAGGGTGAATGCACAAGTAAATCAAAATCTCAATATTATTATAAATTTGTAAAAGAATGCATGCTAAATGTAGATGACTCACATAAGCTGGAATATCTGAAAACTAAAAATCATAATAATGAATAGCACAACATGATGCATAGATCTAATGACTCATAACATTTAGTTTCTAAAAGTTGTACTTGTATTCTATCTTTAAATCATGTTATCTAAGGGTAGAAAGGACTTATTTTTATATTTGAAATCTGAAAGATAAAATCTATAACTAATGTCTCATATAAAGCAATATCGGAATAAAATCCATGAGCCTTTACCCTTAGTTTCTAAAAAAATTTCTGTTATTCTTTTATGTAAGCTGTAGGGAGGTTCTTCTAACCGACATACACTATGTGGCTATCATAGTATCCAACATCTAGTTCCCTTATGGGAAACCTCACGTTGGGGAGAGGTTTCATACTCTTGCCAAGGAGTATAACCTAATCTAAGTGATCACATTTGTAACTGTTATCCATATAAAAATAGAAATAATCTGATAATATGTACCTACATTGGCTTATAATTCTGGGGCATGTGAACATACCCAACTTGGTGCTAAATACTACTCCCTTTAATCTGTATGTTCATTATACTGGAAATCCACTTTAAAACTAGTATAAATGGTTTGCAATAAAAAACAACTGTATATTTGTTAATTAAAAACTGTAACTAAGACTGTTAAGTGGATTCCATGTCTAAGATGAAATCAAAAGATCAAAACTTTATTAAAATTTGAAAATCACTTGTCATGGGATGCTTAAAGCATAGTCATTCCTTAAATATCACCATACAAACTAGGGATTAATAACCCATGATTCAAATTCATGTCAAAACATCATAACGTTCAGGGTTGATAATGTAAATATTGGTAATTCAATTTAAAATCTGGAAATTACTGCAATACGCATGAAAATACAAAAGTGGTCATGCAATTCAACATCTAATTCACTTGAAATCTCATAATCTTGCAAATAGCAATATTGGGTAT
Organism: Capsicum pubescens; assembly: GCA_030864215.1. Lineage (NCBI taxonomy): Eukaryota > Viridiplantae > Streptophyta > Magnoliopsida > Solanales > Solanaceae > Capsicum > Capsicum pubescens. The sequence continues at coordinate 101,673,736 of CM061542.1, forward strand.
AAACCCTAATTCAAAACTCATGTAAACTCATGTAAAATTATCTTCAAAATCTAATTTTGGGAAAGGATGAAAGAATTATCCTTATTGAAAAACCCCCCACATACTTTAATTGATGATTAAATGAAGTAACTTGAATTTTGAATCCCTATTTGTGCTCTTGAAGATAGATTCTTAAAGTTCTTGAATTGGGAATTTTTAATTTTTAGCTATCTTGGAAAAAAAATGGTGGAATTTGGATTGCTTGGGGATGAAGATTTGATGTTCTAGGGTTTCTTTGAGAGAAAGTTGATGAAAAGTGAGCATAATAGGCTGAGAATAGGTTTAATCCTTTGTTATTCACAATTTGGGGGATTGGGAAAAGACTAAATTTCCCTTTTTATAATTTTACTTAGAATTGGAAATCTTGATTTCCCCACCCACAGCGACGCGACGCTATCGTGATGGCTTACTGGAAAAAAGACGATCGTCATTTTGGCCTTTGGCGCAATGCAACTTGATCATGTTGCGCCACTAGAAAAGAAAGAGTGTCATTTTGCACTCCACCGCGATGCAGTAGCAGTCAAATTAAGTATTTTGATGCGATACAGGCAAATCGCGATGAGTTACTGGAATGGGATGAATGGAAACTAGAACTTCATCGTGATGCGGGCCAATCGCGGTGCTTCACTAGAATTGAACAATTGTGAATTTTTATTTCACCACGATGCGGTGCTTATCGCGGGGACATACTGTTTTCACTAAAATTGCTATAACATCTTAACCGAGTATTGCATTTAGGTAAAATTGGTATCGTTGGAAAGCTAATTCAATTATCTACATATTGGTGGATCTTGAAAATTCTACATGTATCAAGAGTTATTCAATTTTTTTTAAGTTGACCCTTAAAATTTTAGGAGTTAAACTGACCTAGAAAAAAGTAAGGGGTATTACACCAATGAAACCTGGCTTCTCTGATACCAATTTTTCACGACCCAAAAATGAGGGTTGTGATGGCACATGTCGCGACGTACCTAGACAAGTAAGCCTATCACTCAAACTTATGAAAAAAGAGAAAAAGACAAAAATATCCCAAGGTAAGGCTTCTAGAATAAAGCCAAACCATATAAGTAATCATAACAATGCAGAAAGAACTTATCCAAAATACCAATCATACCTAAAACCAGGTGTCAATAGTGTAAGAACTACTAATACAATCCATGAGTCAAATATATCAGAAAAATGACCACAAAGGAACAATAACTGTCTTTGAATACTAATAAAGACATAACTACTATAGAAAGATAGAGGTGAACTTCGGACGCATGAATGTCCAACCGCTACCTTGGAAGCTCTAACAATCGCCTGAGTCAATCAAGATGAGGCGCACTTGAGCTAGGACATATACCGAAAGGGCACAATAGGCATGAGTACAGTCCACTTATACTCAGTAGGTATCATAGGCCGATCAAGCAAAGTAGTAAATAAAGCATACAAAATACATAATAAGGGCATGTCACCTGTAATCAGAAAATATCCTACAATGGTAGCCCACACCTCTTGCACTAACAGTTCTAATGTATATCACATATATTACAACAACATACCAAGATATAGAGCACAAGTATACATTATGTCATATATAAATAGAATAAGAGAGAACATGTAGATACAAGATCATCAAATATAAGTAAAGAAAGGTATGATAAATACATAGATGACAATTCAATATGTCAATACAACACAACATAAACACAATAAATTAAGTGCAATGTATATGACGATGATGATGCACGAGGTCGTCGCACAACCTTCAGGATCATCACACAGTCCCCGTATAACCCTACGAAGCTAAAGTTCCCCGACGTAGGATCCATGGGGGGGTCGTCAACCCATATACAATTCACATATCTCATATATCCTTTCTAGCACATCCCTCGGAAAGGGTTTTATAAGGTGTTGCAATATCTCTTTAAAAAGTGTTGCCAGTGTTTTTCAGATATTGCCATGGTGGTACCAATATTTCATGAATGAGTACGATATAAAGATGTAATGCTCACAACCAATCAAAATGATCATTTTCACAAACAACCACATGATATATTTCCAAAACCAACCACTATGATACTTTTCCACAACCACATGAGCCAATATCCACTCATTATTTTCGTATCATCCATGAATTTTCACATGTCTCATTTGTCAATAAAGTATGAATATAATAATAATACACCAATGGAACCACATTAAGCATTTTAACAACATAATAAAATTATTCAGATGTATTCAAGGCCATCAATATCACATAAGAACCCACACGGTCACACATATCACATAATATCTCAGTTTCGATAATTACATCACAGATAAGCCCCCACATGGGCACAACACATACATAGATATTTTTCATGATTAGATCCCACACTTAGCATGCATTTTATACCATCATTTACTATCCATTCCAGTCTGAAAGAGTTAAGCCATAACCTACCTCAAAAGTCGAAATCGATCTGCTACACTTGAACCCGTGACCTTACTTTTCACAAATAATATCGAACTCTACTAAAAATATCAAATATGAAATCTACACATCAAAACAAAATCAACGACACTCATATTGACTACTTTTGGTTCGGGATTAAATCGGACCCTCGAAATGGGTTTCCAGAAAAGAAGGAAAAAATCAAAAATTTACTTCATAAACATATTCCCCGTATTTTTAGAAACCTATAGTTGAAAACCCAAGTTAAATTGAGTCAAAAACGAGGTTCAAATCGAAGAAAAATCATCTTTGAGCTTTACCGGGTAAAATATTTAAATTTGGGCTAAAATCAAGAATGAAGTTATTTTGAAGATTAAATTGATGAAAACTAGTAATTATAAGATAAAAATAATATTCAAGTGAAAAGGAGTGAAATTGTTATTTAAAATCAAGCCCTAAGATTTTTGGGGTTTTGAGAAATTAATCAACAAATTACTAAAAAAAGGGTGAATTTTTACCTTAAATTCGTGATAAAACAAAGATATAGATGTTAATCTAGCTTCCCAAGCTCCCACAAACTCTACTTTTAAGATTCCGGAGTTTTACTCTCAAGAGCCAAGATAAAAATGTGCAAAATGGGCCAAAAATAGGTGGAAAAAGTTGTCATATTGCAGTTTTTCCGCAATATTAAGTGCTGGTTTTTCACTTAAGTCGAAACGGATTTCGACGGGATGCCCGAAATTCATTTGGAGTCCGATATACACAAACAAATTATGCAACCATACTAAATTCGATGTTCTGGATGCGATGGAGATATCAAATTTTCAAAAAAATATCATTTTCACAAAGTTGACCCCCAAAACCCGAAATCACTATTTTCCAAATCAAGGGTCGAAATGAGATTTAAAAGCCGTATAATCAAACCAAATATGGTAAAATCCTAAAATAAATATTTAGGATCTTCTGACGAAGTCGTATTTTCCGTTCGAGGTCATTTTGATCAAATGTGGGTCCCACATCTATATTTCTAATTTTTTAACTTTCTGACCAATAGGTCATAATGATCTCGGGTGCACCGGGACCCAAACCAAAGACCTACTTAGCCTAAAATCGATATTCCAAAGCTACTGGCATAGTCCGTTCGGCTATCCATCGCACGGATCAAAATATCTCCATATAAATCTAAAATTAGGCTCTCGAAGCCATCAAAAACCACAATATCACATAAATAACACCAAAATGCATTGAAAATTATGCCAATCACTCTCACACCCCAAAAATATCATAATACAACTACGAAAAGGGGTAAAATAGTCAAATCATACAAAATCATAAACTTCACATATTTCATCATTTTTTTAGGTTGTTACAGCGTGAAGGGTCAATTGTGATCAAAAGATATATTTACGGTCTTGTACAATAAATCAGAATCAAATAATTATTTTTTTTATGAATAAATTACTCTTATCATGAGATTGCTTGAATTTTAAGTATCCTTCATCTCAAACAAACGAAAAGGTTTTCGCTCTACCGAACTTGATTTATACTTTACCTTCTTATACACTTTAGCCCATTTTATACATAACTTAATTTTTTTTCATTCCTTAGTCTAACAATAAAAGTCTACTTCTAATACCATTTTTTTGCTTTATTCCTCCCCTTCATTTGGAATCTTTTATGAACATCCTCATTGCTGTAATTTATTGAACAACTATTGATATCCTGTTATTGGAAGGTAATCAATTAGTTTTTACCATACATTTCTCGTTACTACTGTTCAGTTCACTTCTAATTTAAAACCTTCTATATTCAATGATCCCTTAACTAAGAATAAAATAAGATAGGAACCTCCAACACTAAAGGTCATCATTTGGTTTCTTCGAAGATTCAAAGTCAAGAGTTCTTTTTTAAAGAAAATATAAAAAATAAGTTTGAATATTTGAATTACTTTTTAGGGAAAAGGGTCAAGTTTACCCTTCTTCTTTGAAAAGTTGGTCAAATATACCCTTCATCATATTTTAGGGTAAAATTTACCCTCGCTGCCATACTTTGGGGCTAAATTTTCCCCTCTACTTTAAAAATTTGGCTAAACATACTCTTCATCATACTTTGGAGTTAGATTTACCCTTGATGTCATACTTTGGGGTCAAATTTACCCTCGTTGTTAAGAAACTTTTAATATGTACCCTTTCTTAATAGAAAAACTCAAATCAACGTTAAGTGACTCATTTAAAATAAATAAACTGCACCTTAGTCTAACCCATCTGATTCGACCCGAGCCACAAAAAGACACAAATAAATATGCCTCCTTCAGTTTTGTTGGTCAAAGTTTTTCAACGAGACTAAACCAATGGATATTTATTAGTGCATAGCTGATGAAAAGCTGATCTACATCAGTGCAAACATAAAAAAATATATATATATCTCATTTCATGGATCTGCATTATTGCAGAGCTCATGAAAAATGGTGCTTAACAGTCAAATGCAATAGATTAGGCCCATTGAATATTTATCTGAATGATTGAGTTAAGAGGTGTATCAGTAGTGACTTCTCTTCATTAACATATCTTTATATGAAACTTAGATTTATACAAATTTCTCATCATGTTATTTGCTCAGAAAATTTATTTACTGATTCTAGAATCTAGATGCACATTGAATTGCATACTAAATTTTAAAATTTAAACATAATCGAACAAGAGAAGAGTTTGTAAGAGACATTTTCTCTAGTTCCATGCATCTACATTATACCATTTCGTTTTACGTTTTGCTCATTTGTAAAACAACTTTCCAATATTGCATGTTGAAAGAGATTTATTTTTGTTCGTTAGGAAAATATAATTGAGGGAAGGGTATATTTGTTTGTTTATTTTTTTAGGATCGGATCGGATGAATTAGATTAGGGTGTGATTTATTTTAAAAAAATTAGACTATTTAGCATTGATTTGAGCTTTTCTATTAAAGAAATTGTATAAGTGAAAAGTTTCTTAACAATGGGTATAACTATGACCCTTAAGTATGAAATCAAGGATAAATTTATCCCCAAAGTATGATGAATGGTATATTTAATCAATTTTCTAAAGTAAAGTGGTAAATTTGGCCCCAAAATATGACAGCGAGGGTAAATTTGACTCAAAAGTATGATGAAGGATATATTTAACCAATTTTTCAAAGTAGAGAGATAAATTTTACCATTTTCCCTACTTTTTAAGAAAAAACTTAATTTGATCTTTTCTTTAGTCTGGTTGATTGAAAACTTGAAGAATAGAAGTCCATCATTGAAGGTCGTTCGAAGTTTCAATTCCGAAAATTGTGGTTTTGGAGTTTTGTTAGTTGTTTGTATTGGAATGTTATTTCAATTAATTGAAAACATCAAAGATTTAAAAACTTAAATTTGAAATGATCGGAGCAGATTTGAATTAAATTTTAGAAGAGGTTCAACAAAAAAGATAAAGTCTGTCTTTTTTTCTTTAATAATAGTGTCATACTGTGTAGTAATCTGTGTGAGTGTATAAACACCTTTGATGCATTATTGTAAATTTTTATATACCTATATATATGTGACATGTCTTGTATAGAAGTGTACAAGTATTCCTAGACAAATTTCTTCTATTATTTTCAGTCGCAATTGATTAGTGTGTGTATATGTGTGTGTATATATATATATAGAGAGAGAGAGAGATATAGATACATATGTAAAGGTTAGAAATATGTTGATGTGACATACTTCTAAGACCACCATTTACTTTCTTTTTTAGCCTTTTATTCTATTTTGATTTTTGCATATTTCCTCATTTATTTGCCATGTTAAAACCTCAAAAGTCACTCATTTAACTCTCTTAATTATATTGAATATACTAATAAACATATCGGCGCTTGAAATAAATATGTGCTTGTATATAACGATTTCATTTTCTTTGTAATATATGCATTTTATTTTATTTTCATTACATAATACAACAATTTTACTTATATATGTTATTCATCTCAATTTGTTCATATTTGTCTTCGCACGAAGTTCAAGAAAGTAAAGAATATTTTTTGAATATGAATATCTTAAATTAACGATATATCAAATGTACCAAAATTTTCTTTGATCTGGTGATCTTAAATATGACAGTGCAAAAAATTGAGATCAAAGTGTTACTAAAAGAGGAAAGAGTCATTCTTTTTTAAATGAATAAAAAACTAAGCCAAAAAAATTGAAGTACAGGGAGTAATATTTTCTTCATTCAAATAAAAGAAGTGAATGTTAGAACAGTTACAAGTTTATCCTATTCAAGATAAACCATTACTTCCGTTCAATAATCTATTCTTCTATTCTTTTTTCCTTTTTCCTACTTTTTAAACTCTTTTTGTTCTCACCTGAGCAAATGTATTTTTCTTTGCTTCTTCAATTCTTTTATTTTCTTAAAAATAATTTTATCCATTACTTATTTTGTTTCGCTAAGTGAGAAGTGTCATGTTTATTTTTGCAGAGGAACAAATCAATTAAAGAGAAAAAATTAAATTGTCAAAAGACTTACAAGTGAGATAAGGGAGGGAAGGGGCAGGGAGGAGGGAATAAATGGAAAGATAAAAGTATTACATGCAATATTTTTTTTTTGATCCGGTCTCATTGTGATTCCATGGATTTTTAGTGCGTCGAACAAGTTATCTTTTTTTTTCTTTTAACAAAATTATTGATGACACCATTTTTTTTAACTCATCTTCTGATTAATACGTAGCACACTTAATTTGTTGACAATAAAATACATTAAATTTATTATCAAGGGTATTATAAGTTACACAAATTTAACCTCTTAGTTTCTTAAAATAAATAAGGAATGAAAAATCTTGAAAAATAAAAGGATAAATGATAAATGTACTTTTACTGTTCACTAAGAGTGTCATAACATATCTTTGATGATCAGTAAAAAAAAAGAGCATCTCGGTGCACTAAAGCGACCGCTATACGCGGTGTCCGGGGAAGGGTCCCACCATAAGAGTGTATCGTACGCAGTCTAACCTTGCATTTCTGCCAGAGGTTGTTTCCAAGGCCTCTTTAATGATCAGTATATAAATATATTAAATAGTACTGTCATAGTAATAAATTGTATGTAAATTTCTTGAGTGAAATATCTTTTACTATGATTTTTCAAACTCCTTCATGTATAAATTAATTTGACAAAACAAAATACAAGTATGCGAGAGAAAAATTGTTGCCCTCTTTCATTTCTTTCTCTAAGGTTTTTTTATACTATTTTATGGTTGACAATTTTTCTTTTGTCACATGGAAAAAAAAAATGGAAGGGACAAAAGTATAAAAAGAAAATTAATAAAAGGCATATGTACTTGCATATTTCCTTTTATTCTACCCTTTTTTTCTTTCTAAAAATTTAATAAATGGAGATCGATCTATTTGATCTTTTTGTTTTCCTCTTTTTCCAATTATCTTCATTCTCTCTCAAGTTTCTCCACACTGCCATCATCCTCTACAAAATAAAATACAATTTTTTTTGTCAAATTTATTTTATTACGTTGCATACACGTCATAAAAATCATATGAGGAAATACTAATTGAATTTAAAATTACAAAAAGAAAAAAAAGAAAAAAGATGGAGACAAGTAAAATAGAAGAAAGAAAGAAGATACTAACCTCAAATATCACTAGTCATGGATATTTATCATTTTCCCTGACGAAAAAATTAAAAAAAAAACAAATAAAAAAATAATTCTTCTTGACATAAAATATTGGACAACGAAGAAATTAAAAAAATTAAAAGCGACACATATAAGATGCATCTTTTTTTTTACATATATATTCTCAGTTTGGATTCTCAATCGAAGCCCTATATGTATAATGCCCGGCGATATGTCACCTTTACTAAGTGTTTGGGTACTATTTGGACTGAAAAAGAGCGGTATTTTTTGATTGATTTGGGGGTAAGTCCGATTGATTATGTCTCGGGGTTGTCTGGTGATGGTATGGTTCCACCGGGCCAGTTTTGTCTATTTGCTACATTGCACGATCAACCTAAGTCACATAAGGCGTTGCTTTTGGATAGGCTTCACCGGTTTGGAGTGTTTATCAGGTTCTTTTTGTTCCTTCTTTGCGAATTCCTGTCTTGTTTGGAATTCTTTGATAAATGAAATAAAATGCAGAATGACCTGCTCAAGCCATTCTTTTGGTTCTCTTTCTATACAATGTTTAGTTATATCCTAGTGAACAATAGGTAACAGTTGTTGAAGAGATGAAAAATTGTAATTATAATAATTAAAAGGTGTAATTAAGAGAGTAATTTTTGTATAAAATGTACAACAAATTAATTTTAACATGAGGAAAAACTCAAAAAATTCACAAAAAAAGATAAATAGAATTTTAGGCCTTAGAGAGCGCCACGTGAGCGGACCTATCATTCTTCTGTATATATATATATATATAAAGAAGATTTATAAACATGTCGATGTCACATGTTTCTCCTTTTTTAATTTTTAAATCTTTCTTTATTTTTTAAATAAATCAAAACTTAGACAGGTGCTTTCTCACTTACTATAACATGCATTACTATAATGCCCCGAGTATGTACCCCAGATGCTACATGGTACTCATAGTTTTGAAAGACCACAAGATAACCCATAACTGGCACCTGCTGCAATAACTGAATAATAATACTGTGATTATGCAAAAATTAGGCAAAAACTTGCCATAAGTTTCAAATCTGAAATAAATACTGAAACTGAATATATCTGTCTGAAAATACTCTAGTTTGAAAAGCCTCTACTGTTTGAACAAGGAGTTGATGGGACAAGTCCCCAACTAACTCCGACTATTGAAATAAACCTAGTACTAAAATACTGTAATAATAAATCTTTCCTCGAATAATGAGGACTCACCACTAGTCTGTTGCTGATGGATAGGGCAGCTACATATGATCAGGAGCCCGTGCGTCTGAACCTATGATATAAGACATCATAGTGCAAAGAAAGTTATGCGTCAGTACTTTGAATGTACTGGTATGCTAAGTGAGGTAGGCTGAGATGCATAGGTTCATATGCATGAACAATACTGACTGAATGAGAGTACATTTATAAATACGTACATAAACTATAACTGAGGTCGTGATAACACTAGATACTGAGTTCTGAATTACTAATTTGCTGATATCTGAGTTTATTGATACTATATAACTGATAGCTGAATGATTATTTCTGATAGTCCTGATTATGTGGAACTGTACTGAGTTCTATACTGAGACTGAAACTGAAATTGAGACTGTGGGCGGTAATTATCTGATCGACATGCCCTTTATGGATAGATTGAGGTCCAACCTGTAACCCCATTTGGAAGGGTGTCAGTACCGTACCACAGGTAAAGACAGCTGTGAGTTAACCCTCTCTAACAGGAAGTTCTTTCGTCAATCCTTGCTGGCAGGAAAACTCGTATGAGATGTATTAACCCTAGTCTGGCAGGAAGATATCTCAACCTATGTTGGCTATGTAGTTTTATAATGCAGTGATTGCTACTAAGGGTCAAACCCTCTGCTGGCATGAATGACCCCAACCCTGGGTTCGCTCGATGTTTAATGCTACTCCCAACTAAAGAGACACTGAACTGATTTCTAGTTCATACTAGGCTTGACTGAACTATTATTGATTATACTATCTAACTGAACTAAACTGAGTTTACTGAATTCCATTAACTAATGGAATACTACTGAATTATGTTAACGGACTGAATTTACTCAGTTCAGAACTGAATACTGAATTGGACTAGACTGATACTAAGTCTACTGAGTTTTTTCTGAGTTCTGTAATTGACTGAGAGTACTACTGATCGTGACATGACTGAGATTATTCGATAACTGACACTAGTTCTAGGTAAACAGCTAAATTGTTGGGTATTAATACCCCCAGGACTCGATAGCATAAAAAGTAGAGCATCGCATGACCTTGCATAGCATAGAAATGGACACTTGTTCATAAAGCATCTATTGAGGGATTTTATCAAACAATTGAATAACATGAACTAGTATACATGCTAACATGATAATCTTACTATTTAATTCACATAAACAACTCATCAAACACTTGGAAGGCATTGTATATTCACATAGTACCAATCAACATATGAGCATCACAATTTTAGCGCTATAAATTCACATGATACTACATACATAATAATTGTTTTTACATAAATCTTGCACTTAATCATGGAATAGAAACCCAATCAATATTATAATCATGATACACTTGAATCCAAATCATGGAAATCATGAAAACAATTTACTTAAAGTTAAAAAGAGTTTCTAGGACTCCAAAGGTGGAAAAGACCCTTGGATGAACATTTGTCATACCTTGAAGCTTGAATTCTGAAAGATTGATGGATTTCCTTGGAACTTGGATTCTTGAATGTGATGAACTAGGGTTTATTCTTAAAAAATTCTAGAGAGAATGAGTAAAGTTTGTGTTTTAGATGGCTTAATTACATATTTTGAGGGCTGATATAAGATGGGAAAAGACCTATTTACCCCTCTGGACACGGGTTTTAATTACTGAAAATTGGACTAGCGATGCGCAGACCGACGCAACGCATCATTGGCATCGACGCAATGGCCAAAGCACAGCATTGAGTCCGCATAGGTTCACTGGAATTTGCACTGGAAACTAAAGAAAAATATTCATCGATGCGATGGGCGACGCGACGTATTGAGATCACATCGATCCACTAGTTTGAACTTTTAAATATATTTCAGCCGAAGTCTAAAAAAATCCAAAACTTATCCGAAAACACCCACTGACATACCTGATCATGATTCAACCTAAAAAATTATTAATTTAAGGTTATGAGGGTCGTGAAATAGAGTCGTCAACCTACAAAGGCTAAAATAACACTAAGTCTGAATACTTAGCTAAAATTTTCTAAGTATGGGACCCCTTAACAAGCATTAAAGTTCTGAGTTAAGCTTAGGATTTTGTGGGGTCTTATAATATCTCCTTCTTGGGAATATTCATCCTCGAATAAAACTGACTAAGCTGAGAATATTGATAGACTGGATTTAAATACGAGACATGCATAACTGTAACATGATTTCGTGGCTGACATTACTGATATGCTGAAATTTCGTATTGAACATGAATATCTGATGCATGAGTACATGGTTGAACCTAATTCGTGAATGCATGACTGGGATTGCTGATAAGTTGAGTTTCTCATGCTGAACATGCATATCTGATGCATGAATACATAACTGATACCAATCTATACAGGAAATCTCAGCATGGAAATGAGTAAGTTCAAGGGAAAACTATTACCTTGGGCTGAGTTTGAATTTACGGAGAAGAGGTTTGGATACTTGATCCGCATGTCTGCTTCTTCTTCCCAACTAGCTCCCTCAATGGACTGATTCCGCCAAAGAACTTTGACTAGAGGGACCTCTTTGTTCCTCAGTCTGCAAATTTGATAATCATGGATTTTGACTGGAATCTCCTCATAAGAGAGGATGTTCTGAACGTCTATCTCCCTATAGGGACTACAACTGCAGGGTCACCTATGTATTTCTTTAGCAAGGAGACATGGAACACTGGATGGACTGAAGCTAAATCTGAAGGCCACTCAAGCTCGTAAGCTACCTTTTCAAAATGGCTGAGAATCTGGTAAGGACCAATATATTGAGGACTGAGCTTCCCCTTCTTGTCAAACCTCTTCACTCTTTTCATAGAAGAGATTTTCAAATACACATAATCACCAATCTCGAACTTGAGATCTTTTCTCCGCACATCTGCATACGATTTATGTCGGCTCTGAGTTGTCTTAAGCCTTTCCCTGATTAACTGAACCTTCTCTAAGGTGTCGAATACCAAGTCAGGACCTACCACTGCGGCCTCTCCCACTTCAAACTAACCAATAGAAGACCTACATCTCCTACCACAGAGCGCCTCAAATGGAGCCATCTGTATGCTGGAATAATGGTTGTTGTTATATGCGATCTCAATAAAAGGTAAGTGGTCATCCCAACTACCTTTAAAGTCTATAGCACATGCTCGTAGCATATCCTCTAAAGTCTGAATGGTCCATTCTGCTTGACCATCTGTCTGAGGGTAGAAAATTATACTAAGGAGGACTTGGGTCCCAAGACCCTTTTGGAAGGCTTTCCAGAAATAAGAGGTAAATTGTATACCTCTATCTGAGATAATGGACAATAGAACTCCGTGTAATTTGACAAACCCTTTGACATAGAGCTTGGCATAGTCCTCGGCTGAATAAGAGGTATGTACTGGTAGAAAATGAGCTGATTTGGTCATCCTATGTACAATGACCCAAACTGAATCATGTTGACGATGAGTACGAGGCAAACCCATTACAAAATCCATGTTCACTTCTTCCCACTTCTAAGTTAGAATATTGAACTCCTGTATAGCCCCCACTAGGCTTTAGATGCTCGATCTTAACCTACTAACATGTTGAGCACTTGGCTATAAACTCTGCAATATCTTTCTTCATCCTACTCCACCAGTAGATCTCCCTCAAATTACGGTACATCATAGTGACCCCTGGATAAATAGAGTAACGCGCACCATACACTTCTGCAAGAATTCGCTATCTCATGTCATCTACACCTGGCACACATATTCGACCCTAAAAACGTAATACACCATCTCCCCCTTGGGAGAAAACCTCTATCTTCTGATCTATGACTGATTCTTTCAACTTAACTAGGCTGGGATCCCTATCCTGCTTTTCCTTCACCTCAAAAACCAGAGATGATTCTGAACTACCCTGCACCCATACACTACCTTCTGCTAAATTGACTAAGTGAATACCTAGTCGGGCAAGCTGATGAAATTCCTGAGCTAACATCTTCCTACCATCATCCACGTGAGCAATACTACCCATAGACATCCTACTAAGAGCATCAATCACTACATTGGCCTTGCCCAGATGATACAGAACACCCATGTCATAATCCTTCAATAACTCCAACCACTTTCTCTGATGGAGGTTTAGGTCTTTCTAAGAGAACACATATTGTAGGCTCTTATGGTCAGTGAACACATCGATGTGCACACCATACAAATAGTGCCTCCAAATCTTTAAGGCAAAAACTACTACTGCTAACTCAATATCATGAGTAGGATAGTTTTTTCATGGGGCTTAAGTTTTCTAGAGGTGTAGGCTATGACCTTACCTCTCTACATCAAAACACACCCCAAACCAACCCTTGAAGAATCAAAATATACCATAAATCCATCTGAACCATCTGGCAGGGTCAAAACTGGAGTTGTAGTGAGTCGAGTCTTCAACTCCTGAAACCTCTTTTCACAAGAATCTGACCACTAGAATTTGACCTTCTTCTGAGTCAATCTGGACATAGGGGATGTAATAGACAAAAATTCTTTAACAAACCATCGGTAATAGCTGGACAAGCCCAAGAAACTCCTGATATCTGTCAGAGAAATAGGTCTGGGCCAGTTTCTTACCGCTTTAATTTTTTGGGGATCAACTCTAATGCCCTCACCGGAAACGATATGGCCAAGAAAAGCTACTGACCTTAGCCAAAATTCGCACTTACTGAATTTGGTGAATAGCTGATGGTTTTTGAGAGTCTGTAATACTATTCTGAGATGGTCTGCATGGTCATACTCACTACGGGAGTAGACAAGAATATCATCTATGGAGACTATGATGAACATGTCCAAGTACTACTTGAACAAATAATTCATAGTCTATGAAAGTTTTTGGGGCATTAGTAAGACCAAATGACATAACTAATAATTCGAAGTGACCATATCGAGTTCTGAAAGCTATCTTCAGAATGTCACATTCTCTGACTCTGAGCTGATGATAGCCTGATCTGAGGTCTATCTTAGAAAAGTAATTGACCCCCCTGAAGTTGGTCAAACAAATTATCGATTCTAGGAAGGGGATACTTGTTCTTGACCATGACTTTATTCAACTGACAGTAGTCAATGGACATTCTGAGAGAATCGCCTATCTTACGCATGAATAAAACTGGTGTGCCTCACGGGGACATACTTGGTTTGATGAATCCCTTATCTAGGAGATCCTTCAACTGTTCTGTTAATTCTCTGAGTTCTGCAGATGCCATTCTATATGGTCAAATAGATATGGGCTGAGTATCTGGAAGAAGGTCTATTCCGAAGTCAATTTCCCTTTCGGGAGGAACTCTGGGAAGATCTTCGGGAAACACATCTGGGAATTCACATGCTACTGATACCGACTCAAGAGTAGGGGTTTCTGATCTAGAGTCCTGGACTCAAACGATATGGTAGACACATCCCTTAGATATAATTTTCCTTGCCCTAAGGTAGGAAACAAGTTTACCCCTAAGTACTGAAGTACTACCCCTCCACTCTAGGATGGGCTCATTCAAAAACTAAAACTGGACAATTCTGTTTCTATATTCGATTTAGGCATAGAAAGAATGAAGCCAATCCATACCGAGAATAACATCAAAACTGGTCATCTCTAATTCGTCTAAGTTTGCTGAAGTGACTTTCTGAGATACCATAATCAGATAGTTCCTGTATACCCGCCGGGCTATGATAGATTTACCCACTAGGGTAGAGAGTGAGAATGGCTCTGCTAGAATTTTAGGACTGACTCTGTAGTCAATAACTATATAAGGAGTTATAAAATACAAAAAAGCTCCTAGATCTAGCAACGCATAAATATGTAAATGATAAACTTGTAACGTACCAGTGACCACATCAGGAGAAATTTCCTGATCCTGTCGAGACTGAAGTGCATAGAGTATATTTGGGTGTTGCCCACTGGTGGCACTGGAAGTGGCACCCTGCTGATTTGGGCAATGGACTGAGTTGAGGGACGATTATGCTGACTCTGCAAACCCACCCGAGGACATTGTCTAGCTCTATGTCCTGACTTGCCACATCCGAAATATATATCACTGCTAGCTCTACAGGCACCCTGATAGTTTCTGCCACACTTCTGGCAGAGATGATTTGTTTGGGCACTGCTAACACTACCCTGGGGTTTAGGGCCTGACGCCCTATCTCTATTATCGTCTTTGAATTTTGGCATGGGAGCACTGGCTGAGGATGGAGCTGGGACTGAGGATTTTTGGCAGAACTAAGAATGATTACCACCCTCTGACTTCGGTTGAGTAAAGTTAAAGCTACCTGTTCTATCTCTCTTGTTCTCCTTCTTCTTCTTTTTATTCATAGCCTCCTCTATCTGCTGAGCATGAACCATAAACCTGGATATGTCTATCTCCTTAATCAACATTGCGGTCCTACACTTCTTGACCACACTATTAGACATGCTAGACATAAACTTACTCATCTTAGATCTGTTATCTGCTATCTGCTACCACATGAGGAGCGTATCTGGCTAATTGAGTAAACTTAAGAGAATACTCTTGCACCGACATATTGCCCTGCTTCAAATTTATAAATTCAAAAACCTTCGATTCCCTCAACTCTAGCGGGAAGAACCTATTCAAAAAATCAATAGCAAACTCCTCCTATTCTATGGGCCCTACATCTGCAGCCCTCTCTGCTTTCCATTTTTTGAACCATAAGTGAGCCACATCCTGCAACTGATATGCTGCTAACTCAGCACTCTCACTAGCTATCACCCCCATAATATCTATAATCTTTTGCACCTGATCAAGGAATTCCTGTGGGTCCTCATGTGACTTTGACCCGGTAAATGATGGAGGATTCATTCTGGTAAAGTTTAGAATCTTGGCTGCAGTAGTATTTTCCACTGGGTTTGATGAAACGGCTACTGGGCGTTCATTCTGGGTTGCTACAGAATAAGCTAAAGTGGTGAAAACTGCTCTGAATTCAGTATGGGTGACATGTTCTTCCAGAGGATCTAGTTGGACGGGCTGAGGTTCTGGATGGTCTACCATTCCTCTTCCTTTAGTCTTCTTTGGAGGCATATTCTATAAACGGAAGAGAAACTTGGATTAGACAAAGAGTTTAACTTGAGCTTGTGCTCACCCGCACGACATGATTACTCAAAGAAGGGAAACATTTCCTAAAACATCTTGTAGACTCCTGTCCATAAGTGTGGCGTGCTACACACCCATGCATAAGACTCTACTAGATGTGGCTTTCAGACTTTCTATGACTCTGTCAAATCTTAGGCTCTAATACTAAATTTGTAATGTCCCAAGTCTATATCCTGGATGATATACGGTGCTCATAGTCCCGAAGGACCACAAGCTAACCCATGACTGGTACCTGCTGCAATAACTGAATAATAATATTGTAATTATGCGAAAATTAGGTGGAAACTTGCCATAAGGTTCAAATTAGAAATAACTACTGAAACTGAACATCTGTCTGAAAATACTCTAGTCTGAAAAATGTCTACTATCTTAACAAGGAGTTGATGGGACAAGTCCCCAACTAACTCTGACTACTAAAATAAATTAAGTACTAAAATACTATAATAATAAATTTATCCTCGAACAATGAGGACTCACCACTAGTCTGTTGTTAATCAAGCATCTAAGTATGATTGGGAGCCCGTGCATCTGAACCTATGATATAAGACATCATAGTGCAAAAAAAGGTATGTGTCAGTACTTTGAATGTACTGGTATGTTAAATGAGGTAGGCTAAGATACATGGGTTAATACGCATGAACAATACTGACTGAATAACATGAGTATAACTGAATGAAAGTACATGCATAAATACTTAAACTGTAACTGAGGTCGTGATAACACTAGATATTGAGTTCTGAATTACTGATTTACTGATATCTGGGTTTATTGATACTGTATAACTGATAGCTGAATGACTGTATCTGATAGTCCTAATTTTGTAGAACTGTACTAAGTTCTATACTAAGACTGGAACTAAAACTGAGACTGTAGGAGGTAATCATCTAATCGACATGCCCCTTTCTGGATAGATTAGGGTCCAGCCTGTAACCCCAGTTTGAAGAGTATTAGATCGTGCCACGGGTAAAGACAACTGTGAGTTAATCCTCTCTGACAGGAAGCTCTTTAGTCCACCCTCGCTGGCAGGAAAATTCGTATGATATTTATCAACCCTAGTCTGGCATAAAGATATCTCAACCTACGCTGGCTACGTAGTTCTTTAATGTAGGGATTACTACTAAGGGTCAAACCCTCTGCTGGCAGGAATGCCCCCATCCCTGGGTTCGCTCGGTGCTGAATCCTACTCCCAACTGAAGAGACATTGTACTGATTCCTAGTTCATACTAGGCTTGACTGAATTGTTTCTGATTATACTGTCTAACTAAACTAAACAGAGTTCACTGAATTTTGTTGACTGACAAAATACTACATAAATCTTGCACTTAATCATGGAATAGAAACCTAATCAACATTATAATCATGAATATGCTTGAATCCAAATCATGGAAATCATGAAAATAATTTACTTAAAGTTTAAAAGAGTTTCTTGGACTCCAAGGGTGGAAGAGACCCTTGGATGAACACGTGTCATACCTTAAAACTTGAATTCTGAAAGATTGATTGATTTTCTTGGAACTTGGATTCTTGAATGTGATGAACTAGTGTTTGTTCTTGAAAAATTCTAGAGAGAATGAGTAAATTTTGCTTTTTGGTCGGCTTAATTTAATGTTTTGGGGGCTGATATTAGATGGAAAAAGACCCATTTATCCTATGTACGCGGGTTTTAATTACTGAAAACTGGATTAGCGACGCGTAGACTGACGCACCGCGTCATTGGCATCGACGCAATGGCCAACGCATCGCATCGATTCCGTATCGGTTCACTAGAATTTGCACTGGGAACTGGAGAAAAATATTCATCGATGCGATGGGAGACGCGGCGCGTCGAGATCGCGTCGATCCACTGGTTTGAGCTTTCTAACGTATTTCGGACGAAGTCCTAAAAATATGAAACTCTTTTGAGAACACCTATTGGCATACCTAATCTTGATTCAACCTAAAAAATGATTACTTTAAGGTCATGAGGGTCGTGAAATTGAGTCGCCAACCTACGAAGGCTAAAATAACACTAAGTCTGAATACTTAGCTAAAATTTTCTAATCCTGGGACCTCTTAACAAGATTTAAAGGTCTGAGTTAAGCTTAGAATTTTACTAGGTCTTACAATTATCTTATTGAAAATTGCTTCCATATTTCAATATTTATTGCAACCACTGGAATGCAAATTTAATAGTTATAACGTTCATTTAATTTTATACAACAATACAACGAATGCAACATAGAAAAATGCAATACCAATTAAGAGGGGAAGGTGGAGAGGCTCATCACAATTAAGTGATATTATAGTAGAATGAAATTTTTATTATTAGTAGTGTTATTTAAGGCAAAATGTATTCCCCTCTGACCAACAATTCACAAGAGAACGTGTCAATAATTATTCAACGAAAAAACATCTCAAATACTTCAAACAGAGAATCTCAAATGGTTCACCATCTCTTGAACCAAACACAGTCTTTAGCTGTATATATTCCGTTAAAAATCAGAAAGATAATTGTGGCTACATCTTTCGGTGAACACGAAAAGACGAATGATGTATAATTTTGTCTGGCAAATTGAAACTAAGACAGAATATCCATATTAAGGATATTAACATTACAACACTTAAGGTTTAATATTATCTTCATCAACAAGGTTTTATCCTTTTGACCTTTTGATTGCTTTCTCTATTTGGCCAGAAACACAAGTTTTACATGAAAATGAAGTTTATGTTAAAATGAAATTTCATTGCATCTTAATTGTAGAAATGAATGCTACTTTAAGTGTAAAAATCTTGCTCAATTTGAATAGCTATTTAAATTGATTGATTATGTTATTGCGCTTAATGTATAATTACTTACTCATATATTATCGTTGAAAAAGATGTCAAACCTTTTCTCATAGTATTCATGAATGTCTTTATAGATTCATCTTAAAGTTACTTTTCTAATAAAGTTCAAAAATACGTGTAACATTTAAAATTTATTATTTGTGAAACTAATTTTGTACCAAGTATTTTGGAGTAAATGTACAACACACCTTATAATAATAAAGGAGAACGAAGAAGAGGTGATGTGACACCTCTCAATGACCTCTACTTGTATTTTTCTTTTTTCTCCCTTTTCTGATTTTTTTCTCACCTTTCTTTCAATTATTTAATTTTACTTAATCATCTCCTTAATATTAATTAATATCAATAACTCTCAACCCTTTCATATTCATAACCCTCAATTATTTAATATACAAGTTTATGACACATTATAATCAAACTAATAAAAATATATTTTAAGCTATATATAATGGAAACTCTATTTCATTTCTCCATATTCTTCATCTTTTGTCTCTTTGATTTATTAATTTTTTGAATGATTTGTTTTATTTGATATTTCAAATTACAAAAGATATTATAACGAAAATTGTTAGACATACGTACATCGTTCAATTTTACAAGGTAAAATGAATTGATATGCCTAATGTACTTACATCGCTTTATTTGTTGTATTATATATTTAATATTATTTATTGAGAAAATACCCTATTAACCCCCTGAACTATACCCAAAACGGCTATGACACACCTCAACTTAAAGGGGGTCCTATTACCCGCTGAACTAATTAAAAGTGTAATTTTAACACCCTTAGTGCCTACGTGGCACATACGTGGCACACACGTGTGCCTACGTGGATACTTCAGTGTGTTGTGCCACGTATGTTCCACGTAGGCACTAAGGGTGTCAAAATAACACTTTTAATTAGTTCAGGGGTAATAGGACCCCCTTTAAGTTGAGGTGTGTCTCTGCCATTTTGGGAATAGTTCAGGGGGTAATAAGGTATTATCTCTTATTTGTTTGGAGTCTTGATGCTGTAGTTTTTAAAAAAAATACTTAATTTTTTCTTTTTGCTTTTCTTGGTAGTTTTTAGATCGAGACTTTGATAATTTTTTTAATTCTCCTCTTGTATATTTAAGCTTTGTTTTTTATTTATCAAGGAATAGGTAACCACTTTTCTATAAGACCGATTCCAATAGTTATTTGTGATGGTCAGTCCTAGTAAAATATACAAAGAAAATACTCTATTACCACCTTGAACTATACACGAAAAGGCTGAGACATATCCAAACTTTAGGAGGGTCCTATTACCCCTAGACAAATTAAAATCATATTTTTGACAACCTTAGTGCCTACGTGGCACATACATGGCACAACACACTGAAGGGTCCACGTAGGCACACGTGTGAGCCACGTATATGCCACGTAGACACTAAGATTGTCAAAAATACGATTTTAATTAGTCCAGGGGGTAATAGGACCTCCTAAAATTTGGATGTACCTCAACTTTTTCGTGTATAGTTCAAGATAGTAATAGAACATTTTCCAAAACATATATATAGCCTAAGAAGAACAATGAAAAGTTTTCTCTTGCATGAATATAAAAACTATATATGTGCAATGCTGCAACCATTCTAGAATCTTGAGTACGATTAATTCATTGATTAATCAGTCAGTATTGATTGATATTGTTGGCAAATATATATATATATATATATATATATATATATATATATATATATATATATATATTTTAATTATTTGAATATATCATCAAAATCATAATTTCTTATCCAATACGAAAAATCAAAATCAATTTCTTATCCAAATTGATGGATGCTTGATTTTCTAACCCTCAACTTCTTCACTATTTTTATCAACATAATAGAATTCAACATGTGTGTGTGTGTGTGTGTATATATATATATATATATATATATATATATATAATATCTTCTTTGTTATCATTCACTACTAGAAAACAGTAAATTTCCGATGGCCAGTTTAGTCAGAAAGTGGTCGGAAAATAAGGTAGTTCCGACTACTTTCCGACTACTTGATGGTAGTCGGAATATAGCTTGTCGGAAAATATTTTCCGACTGAAGTAGTCGAAAATTTCCGACAACTATAGTCGGAAATATAGTCGGATATTTAATAAATATTTATTCAATAATTATAAATATTCCGACTACTGTAGTCGGAAATTTAATAAAAAATTATTTAATAATCTTAATTATTCCAAATACTGTAGTCAAAAAATTAATAAATAAATATTTAATAATTATAATTATTTCGACTACTGTGGTCGGAAATTTAATAAATAATTATTTAATAATTTAATTATTTCGACTACTATAGTCTGAAATTTAATAAATAAATATTTAATAATTATAATTATTCCGACTACTGTGGTCAGAAATTTAATAAATAATTATTTAATAATATAATTATTCTGACTACTGTAGTCAAAAATTTAATAAATAAGTATTTAATAATTATAATTATTTCGACCAATGTATTCAAAAATTTTATAAATAATTATTTAATAATTATAATTATTTCGACCAATGTATTCAAAAATTTTATAAATAATTATTTAATAATTTTAATTGTTCCGACCACTATAGTCGGAAAATTATTAAATAACTATTTAATAATTATTATTATTTAATAAATAATTAAATAATTATTATATTGCATTAGCTTACACTACTTTCAGATCATAAACTACATAATTAATGTATTTTTCATAATTGGATCAAACACGACAAAAATTTATAAATACAACCATTTTAAACCATTCAAAATAAATATCAAATCAAATAGTTTAAACATCTAAATGTCACAACAAAAAACAAGAACAATAACTACAATCTAATTATCATCAGATTCGTTATCTTCCTCGTCCTGAAATACTTGTGGCATGTGTTTCTTAATCAACTCCTTCAATTTATTAAATTTAGCAAACTTAGCATCGTTAGCTGCACATTTTTGCGTCAATTTTATAATTTGCTTTTTCATCGCTTTCATTTCTTCCATAGTTTGTAAAGTAAAAGAGGAACTGGAAAACTACTCGAGGATTGGACAACCCCTATCCCGTAGGTTCTACCTTTCTTTGGACCACCTGCCACAGTTGCCCACATATTATTCAGCTCTTCAGGTGATGGTTGGACCATGGTACCATCCTCTAAAGTAGGTTGGATTTGATGTCACTCTTCTATGCTTTTTTTAAATTCTTCCTGAAAGAAAAATTATTTGTCAGTATGTAAACAAGCAAAGTTGAGTAATAATAAAATAATGTATGTAAAATTTATTATCTTACATATGCATTCATAGAACGCGGTTCAACCCAATCTCCTCTTGTACCGTCCTTATTTTTCTTCCTATGCGTATCTTCGTAGACATCAATAAAAGGGCGCTTTTTTCCTCCATTTTTATATTCCTGCAAAATTTTAAAAAAAGAGATAATGCAAGTACGAATACAAGTTCGGGCAGCATAGACCAAAACATCTTAAGACTAATAATAGATCATGGAGTCCATGATTCGAAAATATTCAAATCCAACAGAAGTAGTAGTTTAGGTGGATTCTTTTCAAGTGTTTAAGCTATAAATAGATAGTTTGGAAGGGGCCTACAGCTATATAGGGAGCCAATGCCCCAAAGTTGCTAATACATTCAACAGAAATATGTCAAATATACTATACTGTGATGCCCCGCATCACAACCCATTAAATTCCTCACATTTTGGGCATGTTCCAGACTGATCGGGTGCCTTAGCTTCGATAAATGCCCCGAAATGCTGCCAATGTTCCAGAACCTTCTAGGTGGTCAAATAAAGCATGCAGCACACTTCTTGGACTTTGAAAAGTCCACATAGGTTGGCTTGAATGTGCAGAAATTTTCAGCATGCATGTGCAGATTTTTCAGAATTTCCAGCTTGTAGTTGACAATTCTATGGGAAGATTTCTTGCACTTGTTATACATTTTTTACTTAGGGACTTTAAGAGGACTATAAATAGATGTAGTAAGACATCATAGGCATCAGCACATCCTTGTATATTCAGAAATATAACACAAAAACGTTGGCTCTTTGGCCTCCAAAAACATTGTCTTTCTTTAGTTCCTTTCCTTGCTTGTTTGTGTGAATGTTCATTGATTCTTGGGACTGTTTTAGAGGGGTTGAGGACTGAATTTTAGCATCACTTTAGAGTGTGTTAAGATGTCCGCACGTGTCTTAAAATAGGCCCGTGACAATACACTATATAAGAAGCTATAAGTTAAATTGGAACTCCTGCATCAATTTTCAAGACTTTATACACTATATAAGAAGCTATAAGTTAGAAACTTTAATTATTTTCCAATAGGAGGTGGCATTCACTGGAGTTTTCAACCAGTACTTCCTTTATAAAGTATTAGTATCATTTATACAATCCACTTCCCATGAAGACTTATCACCACTTACCTAGAACTTAAACATATGAAATTTGTTAGTTCTAGCTTCAAGATAAGTTAAAAAGTAAACATTCACAAGCTACAAACATCATCACCACTTACCCCTCAAATGCTCCTTATTTTTCCATCTTCTGCAATGGTTTCCTATCACTATAGCATTACAGTAACAACCAACAGATGTTCCAACAAATGAATAACCTCAGACCACCAAAATCGGAAACCCAATTTGTTAACAACTTTCAATAAACTAACACGATGGAGCTTCAAAAACCTCAGTTTGCATACGAGTTATTGTAAGAATGTTTGTGTAACCAGGCAAGATACCACAACTTGGTCTCAGCTGATAACTAAACACTCTAGCTCGTTTCCGCTATATCTCATGAACACATGACGCTAACGTGGCACATTAATTTGCAAGATGGAAGTGTTCAACTGGCACAGTTGACATAAGTTGAAGTATTTAGACGTGGAAATCGGAGTATTTACAATGTTTATTTATCATTATGCCCAAAAAGAAAAAAAAAGTTAGTTTCTCTTTCTCTCTTTTTTTTAAGAAGATTTCTATAATCGGATCCTTCAAAAGCTAGCTTTTAGAAACATTAAAACAAACATCTTAAAGTTGATACATGAACATAACCTATCTAAATTATTTTCCCTAGCACAAAAGTCAATTCATTTCTCTCAAATTCACAACTCATGGAAGTCCACAAAACACTACGCTATGTGCACATTGTTTAAGACGCGAATGACCAGGTTTGATCAGAGATAAGGAAAGAAAGTACGTAGAAGGTTCTGCAATATTTGAGTTGGCTGAATATACTTCTAAAATGATTGTTAAAAGGTGTAAGGAAAGGTTCATTTAACATCATAATTAGGAAGACCTGAGCAAGGAAAGAAGTAGCCGAACTAAAATTGATTCAGAGAAATATTCGTACCGAGGGTGCAAATGAGTCTATTTACAAACTTAGAATGAGTATTGCATACTGATAGGGGTGTTGATGGTTTGGTTTAGATTGGTTTTTGATTAAAACCAAAACCAAACCACCAACAACAACAACAAACCCAGTGTATTCCCACCAAGTGGTAATACAAGATGAACAAGATCAAGTTCACAACAAAAGAAACAAGCAACAATAAGAGCAACAAGATGTCAACAATGCTAGTGAATCAAAATAGGCCATACATGGCTTCACTAGACTTTAATATGAACAACAACAAAAGCAACAAGATGTCAATAATGCTAGTGAATCGAAATAGGCCACACACAGCTTCACTAGACTTCAATATGAACAACAACAAGAGCAACAAGATATCAACAATGCTAGTGAATTAAAATAGGCCACACACAGCTTCACTAGACTTCAAGATGAAAAGAAACAAGAAGATAACAACAATAGTGAATCGAAAGCGCACCACACAGCTTCACTATGTCATGGTATAGAACATGAACTAAATTGAATAAATCAGAAATTTAAGCTATTATTACCAGTTTCCATCGGTGTGTAGAGAAACTCATCGAACCTCCAGTGTGTAATGAGCCACCCGTTTAAGACGCTCTATTTGCCTTTGCTCGTTCCCTCATTTCCCTATATTCAGGAGTATCCCATTTTTTCAAGAACTGATCCCACACATTAGCATTCAGCCATCCAGGTTTTTCCAAGTTCCTCCGGGCCTCATACAAGTGTTCTTTGATATGTTGAGCTACTTTCAACTTGAAAATGCATTGTATTTCATTATCATAACAAGAATTCCATACACACTTTGTCTGCAAAATAGTTTAATATAAAGTCATGAAATGAATTGACAGATATAAAGGTAAATTCATCATTGATAGCATACTGAAATGGTAAATTCTTTGATTTTGATTATACCACAAACTGATTCCACATAAGCACTCTTATGTCGAGTCGAATCTCATTCCAACTACCCCACGGCTCCGTGTAAAATGGTTTAATTGCTTCTATAACTATATGTCCGCCGGCATAAGCGGGAATGAACCTGCAATAAAATTATATGAAATTATCTTAGCTTTCAAAAAATTTAAAAATTATGAAAAAACATAAGATTTACTTACCCATTTCATCAGGGTCGATAATTAGCCTCCCGTTGCCGTCATATTCTACTATCTCTTTAAATTTAGGAATCTGGGAAATAACTGTTGTAGCATTAGACGCTGCAGCACTATCAATAGAGGGCGATGTTGATGTGTTGGAACCACCAATTCTCAATTCAGAAAGTCTAGGTGTGGATGATGTTGAAGGCACAGATGAAGAGCTACTATGCAGACTATTATGGAGAGAAGAGGGTTTGGAACTGATGGGGCAGTGGGGGCATAAAAAATGCATTTGGTAGTGAAATAGTTGCCCTTGGAGGAGGAATAATATTTGTAGTATCTAGTTGAAGAGTTTTAGTAACAGGTGGTGCTGGTGGTGGTGTATATTGACCTTCAGAAAAATTATCAAGTCCTTTTTTACCTTTCTTACACCATCCATTACCATGACCTTTTGATGCCATTGATTTTCTTTATTAACCACCAGGAAAAAAATAACACAAAAAGGAGTTAGTGTGTGTTATGTTGCCCATATATGTTTCTTAGATCAAACAAAAATTAAATTTTGCATTTCCTGTAGTACTGAGTGAAAGAAAGTCGCATCTACCAGATGCATTGCTAAAAAGTAATCTCTGCACATGTGATTGAAGTAACCAGAACATCACCTTTTTCCCATATTCTATATCCCTCCAAACTTTAATTTGGAAAAATAAATACATAAACAATTACACCTTATTCACCATTATTACAAAAGGAAAAAATCTCTAAAAGAAGGTTAGAAAACTACAAATCCACAGTATTATTATACTAGACAGAAGAACTTCCAAGTGGTCTACATATGGATCTAATATTATACAAACAAGTAATGGAGTGAAATTGTTTTGTTCAATGTAAAACTTGTTTTCAAACCAAGACCTCATAAGAGAAGTGAATGTATAATCTAAATGACTAATCAACAATCATAAAACTAACTGCTTAGATCAAGCATGGGATGTTGAACACTATTGAAAACAAACCACAATACTACTAATATTAGACCTTGTTACAACAGCTAATAATAAAAACAACAGCTAAAATACAATTCAAGACCTTGTTACAATACATTACTACTAATAATAACAACTCAATCCTCGTCGCTTGTTTCATAGTCATTCATCAATTCTTCCTCATCACTTGTTTCATATTCATTCATCGATTCTTCCTCATCATTTGTTTCATTTTCATCAAGTAACTCTTCCTCGCTTATTTCATTTTCATCAATTGGATCTTCCTCGTTATTTGCCCAGATGTTCCTTCTCCATAATCATGAACATTCAATCTAAGTTCAGAAGGATTAAATTCTTCATACAAGCATTCGTTATGCTGCAACTTACCTGCTAATTCATCATCCACCCTTTCTTCAACACTTGAAATGTCATTCTGATACGCTACATCCAATGCATCCTCTACTACAACTCTACCTATGGGCTTTGTTTTTATAACTACCCGCCATGCAGATTTATTCTTACACAAAGGATAAGGAGCGTAATAGACTTGTTTAATATTTTGTGCAATGACAAATGGATCATAGAGTCCATACTCCCTTGTACGCTTAATTTCCACTATTTTGTACTGAGGGTGCACCTTTGTACCTAACTTAGGAATAGGATCATACCACTTACATTGAAAGAGAACCAATTTTTTTTTGGCCAACCAACATGATAATCGAGTTCTAAAATCTCGTGAAGCACACCATAATAATCAACACCGCCATCACCTTTCACCCAAACCCCACTATTGTTGGTTTTCTTTCCCTCAGAGAACTCTCTTGTATGAAATCTGTACCCATTGACAGAGTACTTAGAAAACTTTCTGACTTTAGCATCAGGTCCCCAAGCTATATCACGTAAAAATTAGCCATTTGGGTCATAATTAAGTGGATTATGAACCTATAAAAAGTTAGAATTTAAATACACATGACATTGAACAAAAGTGTAAATTATGTTAAATATTTAAGTTACACTTACGTATTCTCTAAACCACACTGAAAACATAGGATAAACAACAGCATCCCCATGTAAACCCACGAAGTAGCTGCCAGACAAAGTTATGACTTTCATTAGTTAAAGCTTAGATAGACCTTGAATGATTGTCCTTAATATAAATATACTCACTTATAAAAAGGAAGGACCTCGGGACAATTTAATAATACATGTGTTGTAGCTGACTTAAGCTCCACCTCATTCAAAAATCGAACTGGACCATCATTCGGACTTTCGTTACCTGGTTGATTGAATATTAAAAATGGTGGTGCCGAAGGATCTGTATTTTCTCCATCATCATTCCTATTAGGTCAGTTTCTCAGACATGGTACATCGTGTTCAAAATAATATGAACAAAAATAAGAGGTTTTTTTAGCCAAATAAGCCTCACATATTGATCCCTCAATTTGGTATCTATTTTTTATGGTCCATTTACGTTTACCAATAGTTCTGCATAGTATGATCTTTTAGATAAAATAATATTTAATTAAAACACATGAAGGTAAATGTTAAAAGTCAATACCTCTCAAAGGGATACATCTATCGACACTGAACAGGACCTCCAAGTAGTGTCTCTCGCACAAGGTGAATTGGAAGATGCTCCATAATATCAAAAAAACTAGGAGGAAAAATTTTGGCCAACTTGTTTAAGGTTAAGCGAATGTTGATAGCCATCAAAGATAGGTTCTCCTCCCTGAATGTGTTAGAACATAAATCTTTGAAAAATAAGCTTATCTCTGTTATGGGCTTCCAAATTCTATCGGGCAATGCACAGAATGCAATAGGCATCAATGACTCCATGAAAATATGACAGTCATGGCTCTTCATAGAGGTCAACTTTCCTTCTTTCATGTCAACACACTTAGACAAATTTGACGTATATCCATCTGGCATTCTCAAATTGTTAACCCAATCATAAATCACTCTTTTATCCTCCAAAGTGAATGTGTAACTGGCCTTGGGCTTCTGAATCTTATTGTTTAAGTATGTCAGGTACAACTCACTACGCCGACAATACTCCTTTAAGTCCATCCTGGACTTCAAGTTATCCTTTGTTTTGTTACTTACATCCATCACAGTATTAAACAAGTTGTCAAAGAAGTTTTTCTCAATATGTATGGGATCCAGATTATGAGGCAGAAGATTATCCTTCCAGTAATCTAACTCCCAAAATATGCTTCGTTTAGTCCAGTTATGTGTTAAACCATAACCAGGTATCCTGGATGGTGGAGACTCTGTTACCTTAGGCAGATTCCTCACTCTATCCCAAATTTCTTCTCGCAATAAAATTGGCGGTGGCTCCTCAAAATCAGTCTTATTCTTAATAAAATCACTAGTATTTCTCCTAAACTTATGTTGCATTGGCAAGAATCGATGGTGACAGTCAAACCATGAGTTTTTACCCCCATGTTTCAAAGTGAATGCTTTTTTGTCTTCCATACAACAAGGGTAAGCTAACTTGCCTGCAATCGACCACCCAGACATCATTCCATAAGCAGAAAAGTTATTTATAGTCCACATCAAAGTAGAACGCAATCTAAAGTTTTGTTTCATTGATACATCATATGCTTCCACACCTTCATACCACAATAAGTTCAACTCATCAATCAATGGCTGCAGATATACATCAATCAAAACTTTTGAATTGCGAGGACCTGGAATAATGCAGGTTAGAAATATATACTGACTCGTCATACACAATTCAGGTAGAAGATTATAAGGAGTCACAAACACTGGCCAACATGAATATGGTGTAGCTGAGACAGAAAATAAAGTGAATCCATCAATAGATAATCCCAACCTAATGTTTCTTAGTTCACTAGCAAAATCCGGATACACACTATCAAAATACTTCCATACTTCTCCATCTGAAGGATGACATAAAACACCAGGTGGTCTTTTATTTTCATAATGCCATCTCATATGAGGGGCAGAGCTCATTGATGCATACAACCTCTTTAACCGTGGTATAAGGGGTAAGTAATGCAGCGACTTCACAGGAACCTTTTTCCCTTTAGCATGTCTGACTTCCTTATAACGAGGCTGATTGTAAAATTTACAATGTTCTAAATTTGCATCGTCCTTATAGAATAACATGCAACCTTTCTCGCAACAGTGAATCCTCTCTGATGAAAGTCCTAACTTAGAAACCAACTTCTTTGTTGTGTAGAAATATTTGGGTAAGTCAAGTTTGTTTGGGTTAAGTTTATTCATAAGTCCAATGATAAAGTTCATGCTCTCTTGAGAAATTGAATAATCTGACTTAATACTCAGTAACCGAATGACAATAGATAACTTAGAATGCATTGATCCTTCATACAATAGATGACTAGCCTCCTTTAACTGTTCATAAAAGTGCTTAGCCTCATCATTTGGTTCATTTTGAGCCCCTGAGTGTGTCCCAAAAGCATCCCTGACCATCTCACTATATCGTGAACTTTCAATATTATTCTCTTTTATTGGATTTTCAACATAATTTTAAAAAGTAAAATTATTAGTAGCACTACTCTCTCCATAAGCTGTCCACACAGTATAATTCAACATAAAACCCTTCCTATAAAGATGTAATGTAACAGCATCTGGACTCAATAACTTACAACACTTGCAATTCCAACAAGGACACCTAATTTTTCCTTCAATAAGAAAATCATTAAGTGTCATTGCTTTAGCAATAAATCCAGCTACCCCAGCTTTATATTCCTTTCTTAACCTCGTACGGTTAGGATAAAGTCTATTATACATCTATGTACAATCTTTATTTTCCATCTGCATAAGAACGACAACAATAATTATAGAAAAGAGAAACAAAAACAAGAGAAACAAAACAATAACAGAGTTTTTTAGAAATGCTACTATGCAGTGGACACAAGCAGAAAACTAAGAGATTCAATACAACATAGTAAAGAAGCCAGCAATAATAGAATATTTTAATTAAAAGAAGAATTTTTTTATCAGTGAAGGGTATCCAATCCATGTGATAGCTATTTACTTGTTTAATATCTGAAATTTTTTTATCAGCAACAATGGCTATTTACTCGTTTAATATATATGTATGACATTTTTTGTGGCCAGGAGAAACACTTGGAGAGGGAACGGATGCTACAATGTCTGATGATGAAGATGAGCTACAGATGGATTTTTCATTAGACCAATCTGGACGTGATGCACATGACTTGATGGGTATGAGATTTGGTCTTCCTACTGAATCTGAAAGGTCTCTAATGGAGAGGATCATACAGGAACTCAAAATTGAGCTCAAACAATTTCCACCTAACCACTTTTATGACCAACTATTTTTTTTTTGTCAAGAAATCAAAAGTAGTGTTATTACATTTATTTTTTGTCACATTATATAGAAGAAAATAACATTTTTTTTCACCAATTATCTGCTGCCCTCTTACAATTTGAATAGAAGAAAATAATCTCTACAGATTTCTAGAGTGTAAAAATGAAAGAACTCTTCTTAAAAAACATAAAACTAAATAAAAAGGGTGAGGAACCATATGACTGAAAACATTTGAGGATTAAGTTTTCATAAAATCACTTCCAAAATTTCAGACCCGTTTGCACAAGAAAATTAAATCCGAAGTTTCTTAAATCAGATCCTTGGATGTTCATAACTTGGTGAAATTAGGATAAAAAATTCTGAGAATTTTTGGTCTTATAATGATACTAGTATAAAACAACATAGATGTCATCCTCCTGATTCGTATCTAAAATGAAATTTGAAATTGTTGTCTTAGTACAAATATATACAGATCACTATATATTGCAAATTGCATATTAGCAATCCATGAGAAGAACTTCTTGGACAAGACAATATATAGTGGTACATGATAAACGTGGAACAAAATAAGTTTTCAGTATTGAGCTCAATTTACTCCAAAGAAGATTCACCAAGTAAGTTCATTTTTTACCTTGAATCAGTGAAATTGACCGTCGCCGTTACCACTTCTTGCGAGAGACGCAACCTTTAAAGCCTACTTTTGAAAGACACGACGGAGAGAAGAAAGACGAGAGAGAGAAGAGAGAAGCGTACCCTAGAGAGAGGAAGTGAGAAAGAAAGACAGAATTAGGAAAGCTGTGCGTTTAGGGTTTATTAAAAGTAAATTTCCGACTACTTCAGTCGGAAATAAATTTAATATGTTTAATTATTTAAAGCTTCCGACTACTTCGGTCGGTTAAGTATTTAATATAATAAATTATGTATTGAAATTAATTATTTATAAGATTTCCGACTACAGTAGTCAGAAAAAAATTTATTTTATTTAATTATTTAATTTTTCTGACTACATCAGTCGGTTATATATATTAGATATTTGATACTTACAATTTAATCATATATTTAAATTAATTAATACAACTTAGTTAAATATTTAAATTAATTAATACAATGTAAAAGACTACCGTGTAACTTATATTTTACATATAATTAATTAGTTAATAATTCGATATAACGTTCCGACCACTACAGTCAGTACAAATTAAATATATTTAATTATTTAATTATTTAATTAATTATATTTACGACTATAATAGTCTGAAATACATATTTAATTATTTATTTAAATAATTATTTAATTTTGGTGTAAGGGTACGATTATATATTTACTAATATATTTAATTAATTATTTTTATTTTCGACTACAACGGTCAGAAATATATATTTAATAATTTATTTTACTTATTTTTTAAATTTTGCATAAGGAACTGCTTATACATTTAGTAATATATTTATTTAATTATTTATATTTACGACTACGGTGGTCGAATATATACTTAATTTATTTTAATTTTATTTAGTTATTAGTATTTTCAACTACAATAGTCGGAAATATAAATTTAATAATTTATTTAAATAATTATTTAATTTTCATATAAGGGACTGATTAGATATTTAGAATTATATTTATTTAATTATTTATATTTTCGACTACAGTAGTCGGATGTATATTAAATTAAGTATTAATTTTATTTATTTATTACTGTTTTCGACTACTGTAGTCGCAATTTATATTTCCTGGAATTTGCCGTCAAACATTCTGACTGTTTTTGTCACAAAAAGAATTGAAAAAATATTTTGTAAAAAATAAAAAAATAATATTTCCGACTACTTTTTTCAGTCAGAAAATAGTGAATTTCTGGTAGTGATTCGTCATTCTTTAGGGTCAAAATTTTCACTCATACAAGAATTAGTTTGATCAAAATCAAAGCTTTTAGATCCCTACTATGTTGTTTGTTGTAGTTTACAAGTCGTAGATGAATGTCAGTTGACTTTAAAGAATTTCTTGTGTAAATTTTAGGTTTAATTGTATTGTTTTGATATGTTTATTATCTTATTGTTTTATTTTAATTTATAGATGGTAGATGAATGTCGTTCGGCTTTAAAAGTTAGGTTTAATTGTATTATCTTAATATCTCTATTAGTTTATTATTGTGGTTAGTTTGTAGTTCGTAGATGAGTGTCGATCGACATTGAGAAATTTTTGTGTGTAAGATTTAAGTTTAATTGTATTGTTTTGATATCTCTTTTATCGAATTATTTTGTTGTCGTTTACAGGTGGTAGATAAATATTGATCGGCTTTGAGGAAGTTTTTTAGCTAAAGATTAGGTTTAAATGTATTGTTTTGATATCTCTGCGTTGAGAATTTTTTTAATGTAAAAGTTAAGTTTAGTTGTATTATTTTGATATCTCTATTATCGTATTATTTTGTTATAGTTTACTGATGGTAGATTAGTATCGAACAACTTTGAGGAAATTTTTGTGTGTTTATTAGATTTAATTGTATTGTTTTGATGTCTCTATCATTGTATTGTTTTATTGCAGTTTACAAATGATAGATGAATGTCGATCGATTTTTTAAAATATTTTTGGTGAAGGTTAGGTTTAATAAATAAATTATACATCTTTACATACTCAAAATATATTAAATTTAATTATTGTATTCATCTTTATTATTTAAACAAATATCCTATTTAATGTAATGTTTAAACTAATTAAAGTGAGGTACCCAAGACGCGTACATATAGAGAGAGAGAGAACCGAGGGATTTTAGTGGGGAAAAATAAACGCTTTTGAAGCTTTTAACCGATGCGAGCTGGACTGGTTTAGGAGTTCAATTAGGAGTCTAATAGGACTTTTAGAGCATTAACTGTGAAAACGTTATTATATATTGATTATTTATCATAAAATGAGTATAACTATCAAAAATTTGACAAAAAGGATAAAGAAGAATTAGATGGAAGAAATTTGATGAGACATATTATTTAAGTAGTAAAAACACATAGATGGAGGTATTTTATAACTCATCAATCATCATATATAATTAGATGTAATAAATATGACAAACATTTTACTTATTAAACAACTTGATTGATTAGTGAAAAGAATGAAGGAAGAAATTCACACACAAAAAAAAAAAATCGAATGAAGGCCATGGAGAGGTGCATGACGCATCCCCTTATCTATGTTCCTCCTTTATGTGTAAGTACAGTGTTTGCATAATATTATACACCAACCTTGACTACAATGGGATCTGAGCTTTGTAAAGTGTAATTAACATGTTGTTCTTGCATGCAGTAATATAGAAGACTGAGTGTCCAATTATTAAAAATATATATCATTACATGAATTGCAGCATTAAGTAGGAAAATTTAAAATCCCCCAAACCCTTATGATAGTTTGACTATGGTCATAGAAGGAAGCACAAAGGAAACGATCAAGATCAAATAAATCTTCCAACGAAGAATATGGCGAGTGATGGCGTACAATAGGCTAAATTGGAGATTGAAGTGGGAGATTTACAAGAGATGGCCATCAATAAGAGAAAAATTTTTCAATCACCATGAAATGGACTTCGATGCTAATTATCAGAGTCTAAATAATATTTCATCTTTCAAGAAAAGTTATTTTCATTTGATAATTACTCAAATATATCAGTTTATGAATGTTGATTGGCATGTAGAATGTGGTTTTTGTAGGTTCAATTCTAAAGAAATAATAATTTAATCAGAATTTCTTTCAGATTTTTTTAACTCATTACCTATGTTTTAACATTTTAATTATTATTTTATAAAGTTGTCACAATATTTTTTGTTTCATAAATAGGAGTAGATTTATAGATTTTATGATTCGACAAATTTTCTCTTTAGCTGTAAAATGCATGATTAAGATTATTTGTTCACATCATTTTTGCACTATTTTTAGAGTTCAATAATGTTATTTGCTTGACAGATACTTGTATTCATTTTCAGCTATTAAAGATAATGATCAGTCTAAGTTTTTCGATAATGGAAGAGTCATTTTATTTAAATGAGTTACTTTCATTTTCAAAAGCTATATAATATATAGTTTGAGATAATGGAAGAGTCATTTTATTTAAATGAGGTACTTTCATTTTCAAAAGCTATATAAGATATAGTTTGAGGTAAGGTCAAACGAGAGACTTCTCTCTCCATTTCACTATATATCAATAATATAATATTTTTGTTATTAATATATTTATATTATAGTGAATGTATATCAATAATATAGATAAGATCTATCAAAATCTAGTTGATATCTATCAAGATTTAAAGTATCTGTCTTTTAGTCGGAAACTAGGACTATTTTTCCCTATAAATAGAAGGGTTTCCTTTATTGTAAATCATCCTCAAGGATTCTCAAGACAAATAATAATCTCTCTACTCTTCTTTGTTCTTCTCTACTTTATTTTTCATAACACATTATCAGCACGAGTCTCTAATCAATTGAGATGTCATCAAGAATTAATATAGGTATGTTTTTACGATGAGTTGCAAAACTTTAAATATTTGAATCTATATTATAATGTCTAGTCCGTAAAAGATCTTCCTTACTGTGAGCTTTTGGAGTTATGAATCATATTGTCAACAAAAGGTGGCATATTACATTAATATTAATTTTTCTCTCTGTTGATTTGCTTTTTCTTATTCATTGTCACGATACCATAAGCACTTTAACTATTTGCTAAGTGACTCGAATATTAAAGATACACATGAATAAATTTCACCACTTGGCATGTTACATAATTTTAACTTTTGAGAATAAGATTTTTAACATATCATATATCATTCTAACCAACTGAAAACAAATTGGCAAAACAAATTTTAATTTATACGTAAAAAAAAATTCTCACGAGCCTGGACAGTTGGTTCCAACACATAATTCTATTAAGCATAAAATCTTTTCATTGTTCATAAAGATAAGTATAATAGTCATCCTTTATTTATGATATTGTGTGGTCACACGATAACACATCACAATATATTCATTATTTTACTGCCTCTCTTATATATCTTTGTTGTAGCTTATTTTATTACAGGTTGAAATTTTGTATAGTTTTGGCTACGTGAGTTTTACATAGTGTGGATCGGATCTCATGAGTATAAGATATTGGGTTAGAGTCCTGATCCATCATGATTAAGAAAATAAAAATATTGGGTTTAAATCCCATCGATTTATAGCCTAAGATGCCTTTATATGGATAAGACGTTGAGTTTGAATCTCAATGCACCATATTGATTATATTATGATTGCTAAGGCAAAATAAAGTGTATTTCATGAAAAGTCATGAAACATGTCTCATTGAATATGCTCCATTCTTGAAGTGAATGTGGTAGCAATATATAGTAAGTCTGAAAATGACAATTTGCTCCATTCTTGAAGTGAATGTGGTAGCAATATGTGATATACTTTGAAATATATGCATGCCTCGATGTGCTCCTGAAGTAGCGATATCATGAAAGAGGTTATAAGATATCATAATTTGATAAGCTTAAGGCACGATTATATTCCATTTCTGGAGAATGAGAAGCTTATTAATGCAAATGTATACTTATTGTGATGGTATGACAACTCACCTCCGAAAGAGGTTGGATAATTGAGAAGAGTTATTTTGAAATCTACTTCTAAAGTAGAAAATCTGAAATTTATTCATGTAATAGTAAATCTGAAATTTACTAAAGTAAAAGGTACATGTCATGGAAAACTTAGAGTTTGCTAGAATAAAAGTTCATAAATTGATATGAACGATTGCGACATCCCAAAGATGTGCATACTGAGTATTGAACATATATTGAAGAATTAAAAAATTCTTCATTACTTTTGATGTTGCTTGTTCTCATGATAAGTTGGTTGGACCAACTAATTTTGGGATTGGATCCCTTAAAATCTGAAAAGTATAAAAGGTGAATAAGGAACCGTTCACCAGTCATGTGATCTATTAAGATACATCGATATAAGCTGATCACTTGTATGTTTATTGTCAACCTGCAGTTTGACTTTCATAAAGTTGTTTGCTCAATAAAATTGAGTTAAGAGCATAACTTTTAGATTGTGTAATCAAGACAATTCATCTTGATGATGATGGTTTGACATTGAATGCCTTTGATAAATAGCTAAATCACTGCTACTGAGAACAAAGCTTCATGTATTAGTTTGAAATATGATATGTTGCATACCACAGCACTTGTATGCATTAGCTCAATAAAATTGAGTTAAGAGCATAACTTTCAGATTGTGTAATCAAGGCAATTCATCTTGATGATGAGGGTTTGGCATTGAATGCCTTTATAAATAGCTAAACCACTGCTAATGAGAACAAAGCTTCATGTGTTGGTCTGAAATATGATATGTTGCATACAATAACACTTGTATGCATTAGACCAATAAATTATGATTATTTCTTTCCTCTCTTGGTTCAAGGTCAGGAACCAACTATTCCATCTAATAGTTTTTATGTGCGGTATACAATTAATGAATATACCATGATGCACAAAGATGGATTTCTCAAAGAAGATGGAGGATGTATGTTAGTTTTTCTAACATAAGGGGGAGATTATAAGCAACTATAAAATATGTTAGAAATTATCATCAGATCCTCATTCAAAAGATAATTCAAGTCAAATGCCGAAAGCATCTCATATTTAAGCTGCAAGTGCTCCTATTTTGTGTCTCTAAAGGACAAAGTCTATGCATGTGTGAAGCGTGGTAGACCAATCAGTTCCAAATAAAATAATCCTTAAAAAAGATAAGGAGCAAATAATCATAATAAGAAGGCAATGTGCTCTTGAATAGTATACGACATAACACTTCATGAAACCTTATGAGAGGTTTAGGTACCTGAAAATAATAAAGTGATGAGATCTCAAAATGTTATGTCATACTGTGAACCAATAAAAAATTATATATTATCAATGATATCTTTGATACTATATTGGCGCAATATTGTAAAAAATTATGAGGATCTGAATTCTACGTTTATTTATAGATGCTGACGTAGAAATATTTATCAAGTGGCATGAAAGGATGCATCTTGGTAAGCGTAAAACTTATTTGATTTGCAGTTCAGACACTTGAAAATGTCACACATGATATGCTGAATATTGTCGCTTGACAAAATTTATATCAAAACGGTTTAAGGATTCAAAATGTTTGAAGCATATAAAAGTTTCTGGGAAACTTATTTATAATCCTTATATTGTATAAGATTATAGCTTGAAAATCAATGAAACTCTTGGAGAGTTTTCAAAAGCAATAGATTATTTGTTGAAATGAGAAATATACCAATTTGGATTGGTTATGAAGTATCATATCTTAGTGCAACTGGTGCACTCATGTATCTTGCAAATACTACAAAGCCTATAGTTTTTTCAGTTAATTTGTTAGCAATGTATAGTTCTGCTCCTACTAGGAGACATCGAACTGAGATCAAACACATATACGGTACCTAAAGAGACTACTGTTATGGACTTATATTATTCTAAAGATTGCAGTCCCGATCTTATTGGTCATCCTAATATTGGGTACTTATCTGACCTACATAAAGTTCGATCTCAAACAGGCTATGTATTCATATGTGGTGGTACTGCCATATCTTAGAGATATACAAAGCAGTCTATCGTAGTCACTTCATCGAATCATGCTGAGATAATAGTTATTCGTGAAGCGAGCCGAGAATATGTGTGGTTGAGGTCTATGATACATCTCATTTGAGAAAAATGTGGTTTGAAATTTGACAAAGTATGCATGATTTTATATGAAGATAATGCAGCATAGATAGCACTACTTAAGTGAGGATGCATAAAATGAGATAGAACGAAGAACATTTCGTTAAAACTTTTCTATACACATGAGCTACAAAAGAATGGTGATATTAATGTGCAACAGATTCGTTCAAGTAACAATGTGACTGATTTATTTACCAAGTCTCCTCCAATTGCAACTTTCAAGAAGATTGTGCACAAGATCGGAATGCAAAGGTTCAAGGATGTTCTCATTAGGGGGATTTAATATGCATTGTACTCTTTTTTTCTTATTTTCTTATGAGTTTTTGTCCCACTGGGTTTTCCTTATAAGGTTTTTAATGAGGTAGCCCATATGCGTACTGTTAGAGATGTGTATTTTTTTCCTTTACTAGATTTCTTTTCCCACTAGGTTTTTTCTAGTAAGGTTTTAATGAGGCACATTATCTATTCATTAGACATTCAAGGGGGAGTGTTATAAATGTATTTACATTATAGTGAATGTCTAACAAGAATATTGATAAGATCTAATAAGATCTATCAAGATCTAGTTGATATCTATCAGGATTTGAAGTATCTGTCTTTTAGTCAGAAACTAGGAGTATTTTTCCCTATAAATAGAGGAGTTTTGTTCATTGTATCCTTAATCTTATGGTCTCTCATCTTTCAAGAGAAACGAAGAAGCATTCTCTCTTTTCTCTCTATTTATTCTTGTTGTTCTTAATTATTATTTCATAACAATTTTAATTTAATGTACTTTTATTTTTCTTAATTATTTTATTTAAAAAGTCATGTCATTAACTAATATCATTTCATTTTCATAACTTTTATTAATCTAATAATAATAATTCATTAATCTTGTCTTTAATTCCAAATTCTTATTTTCAGACTCCTACTCTTAATAATTCTATAGAATATTACAATCCTATTCTATCTACCCCACGTTCTATCCTCTTGTTCCTTCTTTCGGACTCACAAGATGACAATGGATGTATT
The DNA here is from genome assembly GCA_030864215.1 of Capsicum pubescens. Classification (NCBI taxonomy): domain Eukaryota; kingdom Viridiplantae; phylum Streptophyta; class Magnoliopsida; order Solanales; family Solanaceae; genus Capsicum; species Capsicum pubescens. The sequence goes on from CM061542.1 coordinate 101,713,541, forward strand.
TTAAAGGTCGCAAATCCTTAAAATAGTAATAAAAAATATAAATAAACAACCAAATATGATAAATAATCAAGACCAAATCAATTCATAACGAGAGTAATCATGTTTTTGGTCTTAACCCCGGAAAAGGGTGTTTAGACGGTCATGGTCCTAACCGTAATAGCAATGATAGAATACATGTTAAAATATATAAACAAACTAAATTAATGGAATAAAAACCCTATTTAAAGTTTTCTATAGCCTCTCTCAAAGTTTCAAGGTCGTCCAAGGAGTGTAACATAATGTTTAAGGGTTCTATTTATAGGAGGACACAAGTTGTCGATTTGAACTTAACAACGTGCCACAGACCTTATCGCGGTGCCTATGGTCCGTGGCATGCCAATATCACGGTGAAACACTGTAATTTGTCATTTATGATTCCACTAAGGGCATGTTACGGACCCTAACATGGTGGCTAAGGTCCTTGGCATGCTAATGACCCCAAAACGTCCATTTTTTATCAAGTCTTGTCCCGTGCTTTTGTCCTTCCATTCCAAGCCTTGTGGTGATGTTTTCACTTGATTTCAAGCTTTTGTATCATCCATATATCCTCGTGATAAACTCACCAATCATCCTATAGCATGAAAAACCACGTATTAGAGCTCAAAATCACATACAATCCAAGACGATGAACTAGAAACTTAAGCTAAGAATACTAGTTTTGTCCTTTTAGTCTTTGACTTATTGTTTTGTCTCTTGGCTTGTTTCAACTGAACCTTAAATACTATAAACAAGTTATTACACACATAATTACACAATAATACCCTTAGTAACTCATTACTCACAGTAGAATCTATGAGAAAAATTAGAATAACACATAGCTCAAGCTAGTAACACTAGTTTTATCGTCGAAACTCTAAGGGACCAAATTGATTCCAAACTTGTTTGAAACACACCTCAAACATTATAGTCAAGTATTTTAGCACTTATATACTCAATAATATCATTAATCAGACAAGAAGTCCTAAAAACAAGGCTAAACAAACATAGATAAGGACACTGAGATGTATAAATTTACCTCAGATCATCACACCACATTTAAAGTCTTGTTTGTCCTCGAACAACTCTTTACTATAAGCATCATAATAACAGGAGACTCCGCACTTATACTACTAGCAAGACATTATAGTTAGAACTACAATGACTAAACAGAATGCAAGCTTTTACAGTAGGCATATTATACACAATTGAAAGATCAAGAACACTACTCTAAACATCCTAGCCTCAAGAATTGACTCACCAAATTGGCAAACTTATATATATTGCTCAATCAAATACATCAGACAAATCACCCAACTATCATCAAATATGTGCCCTCATGATGAGTTACACAAGCTCACTCACATACATACAAATTATCATAAAATAGGTACAAGAATCAAAATACGCTCACTCTCATAAAGAGTTCACAAGTTACACAAGATGAACCATAGGCTTACCCTTAGTGTAATACTCCACTAATATCAGAATGATGAAGCTTAGGCTCAAATAGGTTTTTTAAGGTTTGTAATATGGAATAAGGAACAGGTAGGAACTATTTTGGCCAAGAATAGTTACTATTTTCCCAAAGTGCTTTAATACATAACAATTTTCATTCAATTCAACACTAACGACCAATTTCCACCACTTTTGTCTACCCATATCTTTTGTTTTGCACCATCTAGTTAAGCTCAATCACATACAATATGGACGGGAGTATAGTCTATTAATTTATGATTCAATTTTAGCACAAATTTCTTTCACTCCCAGTCATAACACATTAATTCTATACACCAATAACTATTACTTTAGGACTTCAATTTCACCTTTCTCCTTTCTCGATTTCCAACTCCTTAACCAAATTAATTTTACACTAAGCGCTTGGGAGATTTGGATCAAATTGAGGCCAATAAAATAAAGGGATTAGGCTACATATGAGGAGACCAAAGAATAAGCTAAAGTCTCAACGGCGTTAACTAGGATTATGCACAAGGGTAGGTTAAAAAAAGAGTATAAGCATGGCTATCAAAGAAATGCCTATATCATCTCCTAAACCCACACTCTTTATTTTGTTTTGCGCACACACCAGGCAAATTATAGCATCAAATACAACAAGGAATATACAAAGACCTCATACACACATGGCACATGCTCAACTCAAGTAGGATCATCATAGACTTTCAACAAAACAATAGCATCAATTTAACATTAAGCTAATAACGTACAAGAGTCATTTACTAGAGCCTAGAAGTCTCAAAAGTAATAATTCACACAATCAACATGCTCTTTACATTTAAAACCACTCGCATCATATAATCACATATAGCACCAACAAGAACATGATACTTATTCTACAAAAAAAATTAAAATTACTCCTAAAAAGAAAAAGGATATTGGATTAAAAAGGCATTCCCGTGGAAAAGAACTGAAAAGAACAACCATGGGGTGGTTAAAGTGAGCACCTACTAGACTGACCCAAACAAATAAAAACTAAAATACAAAATCTTTTTGTAATTTTTTCAAATTTACCCAAAAACTAAGAAAACAACTAAAACTCAAGAACTACCATATCACTTCACCCAAAACAATGGGAATTTCTCCACCCTACATTTAAAAATCGACCTTATCCCCAAGTTATACTTAAAAGTAGGGATAGAAATACTCCTTGAGGCCTCTAGGACTAGCTAGTTGCATCTTTATACATCAAGAGAGTTCATGACTCCACACTCAGTCTCCGCCATGCTTCTTAGATTCGATCTCCAGTTTTTAGATTTTCCATCAACGTGTAACTCAAAAAAACAAAATCTATATGAAATAAAAACTTAAAATACTTAAAATAAAACCTACCTAAACTTGGATTGTCTCCCAAGTAGCGCATGATTTAGTGTTGTGGCACGATCCATATCAATTTTTTCCTCCACCTTGAGGATATGAATTTCACCCCTAACCTCGCATCCATATTTTTGCTTTGCTCATAGGGTGGTGGTATAAAGATGAAGAAACCTAGTAATGGATGGTGCATGTTAAACCACTCGGACTTGAAGTAAGGCATGTTATTGTGTTTCTTGTCTGGTGCAAATTTAAGAAAATAAGATTTGTGTTCCTCATCTTCACACTCTTACATTATTTCAGATGACCCCAAAGACATGTCATCATCTAAAAATAAGGAAGAAAAGTGCTTTGAATGAGACCCAACCAATACTACTTTAAAATTTACACCATCCATAACACACTTACTCTTATTCACTCTCTCAATGTCAGTGTCAAGACAAAGATGACAGCTGAATGGCTGAAATTCTTATGTCTGCTCCACAAATAGTCTAGTATCCACCTTATCTAGTAAAGGTCCCAACCATTTTCTTCCCTGAAAATTTGGACAAATACTCCCATGTTGGGGTCCTCCACAAAAACAAAAAAAATCATCACGACACGACCACCATCTATCCCAGGATGACTTATCAAGAAATGTGACAGAAAATTAAAAGAAACTAAAAAGAAAAAAAAATACTAAACTATGTACAACTCAATATAGCTAAACTAAAAATAAGATAGTTGCCTATTTATAAGCCTCTGGCATCGACGCCAAAAACTTATTGCGCGCACGCAAGTGTACGTGGTCTCACCAAGTAATATAGTGGCCTTATAAAAAGCCGGATATCGATCCCACCGGTACTTATGTTAAAAACTATCTAATTCATGTTAAATAATTAATATTAAATTAGTGTAAAGGTAACCAAAAGAGTTGGAGGTTGAAAATAAAGTAAACTTAACAATAAGGTAAATCAAAGGTCTTGGACAATTAATAGAGAGAAATCAAGGGTTAAGGCTTTGTGAACAGTCATACTATGCTATTAAACTTTATAGGTATTGTTATTTTCTTGGTTATTGATTTGCGGGGTTGATATTATGATTATGGTCATTCGAGCCTCTAATCACCTATCTTACTTAGACCCGCAACTACATCATTGAGCGGGGATGAGAGAACTAAGTTAAATACATTCATATTTAATATAGTAAGTGAATAAAATAGGTCATGTAGGTATATTTATATCCTATATGAAAATTATATCTTTTTTCTGTAGCAGATTACAATCCTATTCCGCTTACCCTATGTTCTATCCTCTTGTTCCTCCTTTCGTGCTCACAAAATGACAATGGATGTATTCTAAGGGAAGAAAATTCTTAAAATAGTAATAAAAAGTATAAATAAACAACCAAATATTATAAATAATCAAAACTAAATACATTCATTACAAGAGTAATCATGCTCTTGTCCTTAACCCCAGGAAAGGGTGTTTAGTCGCTCGTGGACATAACTGTGATTGCAATGATGGAATACATGTTAAAATTCATAAGCAAACCAAAGTAATGTAATAAAACCCTAATTTAAGTATGCTCCATCCTCTCTTAAATTTTCCAGGTCGTCCAAGGTGTGTAAAATAATGTTAGTATCCTATTTATAGGAGGACACAAGATGCCAATTTGAACTTACCAATGTGCCACAGACCTTATCACGGTACCTAGTGTCCGTGGCACACCAATATTGACGTGAAACATTGTAATTGGTCATTTAGTATGTTCCCAATGGAGTTTCACGACCCTAACTCAGTGTCTAAGGTCCGTGTCACGCCAATGACCCCAAAATATCCATTTTTCCAAGTCTTGTCCCATGCTTTTGTCCATCAATTCCAAGACTTGTGGTGATGTTTTCACTTTATTTACATCTTTTATATCATACATTTATCATAATTATAAACTCATGAAGCATCCTATAGTATAAAACACCATGTATTAGAGCTCAAAACCACATACAATCCAAGACTATGAACTAGAAACTTAAGCTAAGAATACTAGTTTTGTCCTTTTGATCTTTGACTTATTGTTTTGTCTATTAGCTTATTTCAATTGAGAATTAAACACTACAAATAATTTACACGCATAATTACACAATAATACCCTTATTAACTCATTAATCACACTAGAATCTATCGAGATGAACTAGAACAACACATATCTCAAGCTAGTAATACTAATTTTCTTGTATAAACTCTAAGTGACCAAATTGATTCCAAACATGTTTGAAACACACCTTAAACATTATATTCAATTATTTTAACACTTATATGCTCAATTATATCAATAACAACACATTAATCACAAAAAGAGTCCCTAAAACAAGGCTAAACAAGCATAGATAAGGACACTGAGGTGCATAAATTCACCTTAGATCAACTATGGTCTTCCAAACCTCTAATCATCTACCTAAAAGGGTATTGCAACTACATCATTGAGTGGGGATGTAATAATTCATTTTATATGTTTTACTCTATCTTCCTGTAATTGAACTAAACAAGGCATTCTAAGTATATTCCTATCCTAGATGTGAATCAAGTCCTTTGTTAATAAAAGATGGGAATTTGTTCCTTAAACTCTTTGGTCTATCCAGATGATTCCCCTTCCAAGTTCACAAGAGGATTACAAATATATTTCAATGGTGTCCAAGCATTAATATAGTAAGAACAATAAATTAAGAACAACCCATAAGATAAACCAATATTTAGCCAACTAAAGGATCCAAAATATAATCATGCGTTTGGTCTCAACCCCAGAACAAGGGTAATTAGACACTCATGTTTGTAACTAACATCCAAGAGTTCAAAGTGATCATACTGAAATAAAAGTAGAAGAGTTGAATGGTAATATAACCATAATTAGAAGAACTTCTTAGATATATACAATGATATCTCAAAATAATACAATTATCTTATTTATAATCGAGAAAAATTTCACGATTCAGACACTCAGGTGTGCCATGCCTCTATCGCAGATCACCTTGGGCATGACACGGCCTAAACGTTCACCTTAACTAGAAATTGCATTTTACTTTTTAACCTCTAATATGACACATCCTTATCACGGATCACCTTGGGTGTGGCGTGCTTTAGTGTTCAAATCTCTATTTCATCTCCATATTGCACTCCTCACATTTTGCTTCATGTTCCATGCTTTATAAACTTTATTTCAGTCTCTTTAAGCTTATTGTGCTAACAATGTTGCTCTTGATTTCTTCAATTATCCATAAGCTTGGCGTTGATACTCAAGCAAGTTCTATTTTCACCAAATTCCACTCCTACAACACTAATCATATTCTTTAGTTCAAGAACACATATTTAGCTCAAACACAGGACATTATATAATATTTAGCTTATGAAATAGGTGCACATAAGGGAAATAATTAGAACTTGAATGTAGAAATACGCCTAAGATCAGTGGACCATACTCACTCCTACTTTCTATATTATTTTGGTGCAGATCCCAATTCTTCGTACAGAGTTAAGAGTATTTCAAAGTCATGGTGAGCTCCTTATCGAAGCATGTTCCATACTTTCTCTTTATTATGTTGTCTTTATTTTAGTTCTGAGACATAAATATATTTGTAATATGTATTCTAATGACACGTAGAATTGCTTATTACTCATGACTCTAGGTTTTGGGGGATTTCGTGATATTATTTATGAGATTTTCGTGATATCATATTTTGTTCAACTTCATTCTAAAGTTCAAACTATATTATTTTGTTTATCGTCCTTTATGTGTTTATTTCCTTTGTGGTGTTGGGCTTACCTGCCAAGGTCTGGACAATATAGAAGACATCATGACTTTACTTTTTAGGTCGTGACCATTGAGGTCATGAATAACTGACCTAGACCCACTACTCCAACTGACATGTTAAGTTTGTTGGATTTGGTCAGGTATTACTGGAGATTTTTAGAAGTATTCTCTTTCATTATTATGTTGTTGACAAAATTGACTCAAAAAAAGGTCAAGTCCCAATTGTTTGATGCTTGTGAAAATAGCTTTCAGGAATTGAAAACTTATTTGACTTCTACTTCTGTGTCAACCATACTAGAGGGTATTAATCATTTTTTTGTTTATTATGATGCATCCCAGGTTGGACTTGGTTGTGTGCTTATTCAAAATGGTAAAGTTGTAGCGCATGCTTCCAGACAGTTTAAGAATCATGAGAAGAAATATCCAACTCATGATCTTGAGTTGGCAGTAATAGTATTTAATCTAAAGAGTTGGCACCACTGCCTATACGGGATTTATGTGGATATTTTTAAGGTCTATAAAAGCTTGCAATAAGTTTTCACATAGATAGACCTGAATATTAGGCAGAGAAGATGTATTGAACTACTCAAAGACTATGATATGACTTTGTATTGTCATCCTGACAAAGCAAATATGGTCACTCATGAACTTAGAAGGTTATCTATGAAATTTTTTTCTTATATGGATGAAGAGAACAAAGGACTCATGAAAGAATTAGATCCACTCACATATTTAGGAGTACGACTTCTAGATTCAAGTAACAATGGCATTATTATGCAGAATATGTCAAATTCATCACTTATTTTTTAGGTTAAGGAGAAACAAAGTTGAGACCCTATTTTTTTGAAACTCAAGAAGTAGGACCTTCAGTAGAGGATCATGGCTTTTGAGCAAGGGTGAGATGGAATTTTGAGATATCAAAGTAGATTATGAATTCTGGATATTGATGTATTGGGAGAGAGGATTATGACTGAGGCCCACTTTTCCAGGTACTCTGTTCATCCGGGCTCTGCCATAATAGACATGACTTAAGGGAAATATGAAAAAGGATATCGCTAATTTTATTTCTAGATGTTCTGATTGTTAGTAGGTAAAGGTTGAGCATCTTAGACTGGGTGGTATGGCACAAGATATAGCTCTTCCAATTTAGAAGTGGAAACTGGTTAACATGAATTTCATCAGAGGTTTGCCATGTACACTTAACAAGTATGATTCTATTTGGGTTATTGTAACTCAAATGACCATGTCAGTTCATTTTCTTTCCGTCAGAACATATTTTTTGACAGAAGATTATTGCATGTTGTATTTTTGATAAATTGTCAAGTTGTATGGAATGCCAATCTCTATCATTTCTAACAAAGGTACACAATTTTCTTCTCATTTTTAGATATCTTTTTAGCAAGGTTTGGGGACTCAAGTGAATCTCAACATCGTTTTTCATCCTTAGATGGATTGTTTGGCAGAGCTTACAATTCAGACGTTCGAGGACATGTTGAGATCCTGTGTTATATATTTTAAGGGCAACTGGTATGGTCATTTTCCTCTATTGAATTTGCCTATAATAATGTCTATTATTCCAGTATCAAAATGTCACCATTTGAGGCCTTGTATGGTAGAAGTGTTCAGTTTCTAATAAATTGGTATGAGATTGGTGAAATGAAAATGTCAGGCCAATATTCGATACATTAGGTCATGGAAAAAGTTATGGTAATTAGAGAAAGGTTAACGATTGCACAGAGCCACCAAAGTCTTAATCCAATGTTAGATCGATAGAGTTAGAGTTTGATGTGGATGATTGGGTATTCTTGAAGACCTCACCTATGAAGTGTGTTATGTGATTCAAAAAGAAGGATAACCTCATCCCTCGATAAATTGGTTGATATCAAATTTTGAAAAAGGTGGGAAAGGTTGCATACAAATTGAAATTGCCAGCTATTTACCCTTAGTTCATCTGACATTTGACATGTCCATGCTCACGAAATGTGTGGGTAATCCTACACTTGTACTACACTTAGAAAGTATTAGGGTGATGAATTCTTTAAATTATGGGGAGGTCCCCATTGAGATTCTAGATCACTGGGTCTACAGGTTGAGGACCAAGGATATTGTTAATCGTCCTACATTTGAGAAATATGCTACTGGCAGTCCTCAAATCATGGAGAAATCTTAAGAGAAAAGAGTCACGAAAGCAACAAAATTGCACTCACAAGATTCATCAATAAAATTATTATATTTTATATTTATTTTCATTGCAGTTAATTTTCATAATTTCAAAAATTTATTGTGAACAATATATTAATGAGTTTAAACGTTAAATAGCATTTTCACGCAATAGATTAATTTTTCTTAGGTTGAGCTATGTTATTTCGTTTATAACAATAATATCATAGAGAATTGATCAAGACTTGGAGTGTATTTGGTGTGGAGTCGGGAGTGGAGCTACAGTACAATATGAGGGCTCGTCCTAACTAAGTAGATTTTGCATAGATCTTGTATTTGTATTGGAAACTCAGTAATATATATAAAATTTATTGTTGAGAACCCACATCCAAAGATCATCCGATAGTTCAGTGGCTAGACACTTCTTTTTAAAAGATCTTTTTGTGTTTAAGTGTGTGGGTTCGAGTCCCAACTTGTGCTTTACCTTTTTTCCTCCTTTTCTAGGCGATACATAAACCCTGCACATCAGTGGGACTGTTAAAATCTAAGAAACTTTATTTACAAAAACACATAAAATTAATAAAAAGAAAAATTTTAAAAATAAAATAACTAAAATGTTTCACTCTTAAAGTCTATTCGGTCTTTTTCCCAAATAAAATCAAAATCAATTTTTTATATGGATACCAAATAAAATCAAAATCTAATTTTTTTTTAAGGAGACCAAAATCTATTCGATGTTTTTTCTTAAAACTTCCCTATACATGAAATTTCGTGACTGGTATGTGTAGACAACTCTTTCAGTCTTTCTCCTGACTTTCTTTTCTTTCTTCAATTTATTTGTGTATCATAATGTATAATAATATAATTAAAAAATAATTTTTAATGTTTGATTCTGAAACTATTTCATATTGTCCTTTTATATTTATCAAAGCTATTTTCTCTGCAAAATCTCAAACATTAGAACTCCCAACAAGTATGTAGTCCTTTTTTTATTTTTGAATTTTTACACTATAATATTTTTTTTTCATTTTCATAATTTGCGAGCTTTATATGATTGAAAATGACAATGAGACTACGTACACAATTTGTATTATATGCATTTAATTAGAATCATTAAAGCGAGAGTCAATATGAACACAAATTTTTTCAAGCTCGAACTTCTTCAACCATTACTCCTAGCTCTCAAGTGCAATTATAATGTTAATATTTATACTTTTTTGATATTAAGTGGTGTTGTTATTTCTTAATATAAATTATGTAATTGTACTGGTTTGTCAGTTTGGCTGTCGTACTTGAAGTTGTTGTCCTGTTTGCGCCTCTGTATGGAGTAAAATACTTTCTAGAAAATGATTTCTTATTTGATCATGTTTTGTTGGACAACACATTTAGAAAATATTTTTTTCGAGGAAAAACAAATTTTTGTAATTGAGGAAAATGAGTTCCTTAATTGGACGTAGAAAAAAACAAGTTCTTTAAGTGAAATTCTGTTATTGTATCGTCCCACCCTTACACCTTGAGCATCCCACACCTCACCCCACCCTCTCACCTCTATGATTTTTGCTAGGTTGCATATAAATACTCTTGAGATAATATTTTCTTTTCTTACTTACTAAACTCTACTCCCTCCGTTCGCTTTTACTTGTCACTAATTTTATAATTATATTTCTACTTTTACATGTCATTTTTGTCATATCAAGAAAATACAACTTTTTTCCTATTTTACCCTTAACATTAATTGCCTTTGTAATATCATTTAATAGGGATACTATGGTAAAATAACTATGTTATTCATTATTTTTCTTAATAAATATGTCACGTCAAAATGTGACAAGTAAAAACTGAACAAAGAAAGTAGAAAATAAGTAAGAAACCAATTCATTTTTGAAGAAAACATTTTTCATATTCATAAATTTTCCTTAATATCAAACACACTCTTTATTAAGACTCGAAATGGTGGCTAAATGCCAAGACAGTAGGACTAGTGCTGTAAACCCAAGAGAAATGCTAGTTGAGACCAACTATGCTCACTCGTGAGCACGATGTAGTTGATGGTTAAAACTTACACGAATTCAGTATATACCAATACATACATTTCATGTGTTTGAATTTAGAGTTCATATTATTTGACCAAAATTAATTAACATATAGTTAAAATATAAAATTAATTTTAGACCTATAATTTAAAAGTTAAAGATATTCAACGATAAAAATCTAAAATCAAACCAATCAAACTTATATTTTAGATCGAACACTTCGTAATAATGCACTTATACTCTCAAAATGCCCAATCCTCCTTAGGTGTGAGTTTCATAATTTAAATGGTACGGAGCAGTGTAGTGCTTCATTTTCATTATGCACCTCCTAGGTGTGAATTACGAAAATGGAATTTACAGTGGCACCATTTGAACCCACAAATTTTGAACGGATCACAACCTATTGTAACATCCAAGTTCATCTAACCAACCCATTTAACACCCCTAACCTCAACCTAAATATTATAATACAATATTCGTATCTTAATTCTATAGCTATGTGATGAGTGGTGAATTTACCACTCATTTGCACTCAACATTCATGCACGTTACCATGATTTGAATGTATAAATGAGACAACATTGTAATTAAATGCACTAATTTCCACATCTTTTAGGTATACAGGTAATGAGATAGAAGGATGCGGAGTTGAGCTAAAAAGGAACAAAGAAGAGAAGAAAAGTGCACATATGAATGACCATATACAGAACGAGGCTCAGTTACCGTGATCGCGGTCTGAGGGCCACGATTGCGGGCAGTCAAGATGGTCAGAAACCGTGATCACGTGGATATACCCGCGGTCACGGTAACCACAATCGCAAAAAATCTGGTGCAATCGCGGCAACGCGGGATTAGGCCTAGGGGCAGTTTTTTAATTTTCAGCAGCCGACCCCAAATTTCATAAAAGCCTAAAACCCTTTCCCATTTTGGGCATTCTAGAGACTATCAATTATTTTGAAGTTGAAGTTGAAATCCTAAATTGGGCAAGAATTGTAATTTGATTTGGAGTCTTTTAATTTAGTAATTTCTTGAAGAATGGATGCTTTGCGCAATCCTTATGGTATATTTATCTCTCCTTTCATCATGAGTAGCTAAATTTCATTGTCTTAGGATTATGTTGAACTAAGGTGCAATTAGTTATGGATTGTGATGTATTTGTGTATATGCTAGTTAGTTGATGACGGGTTCTACTATTGCTTGATTAAATTAGTTGGGATTTGTGGGTGAAAACCCCAAATACTCAAAGTAGATTTGTGGGTGAAAACTCCAAACTCTAAAAATCTCAAACCATCCTTGAAAGATGGGTTTGGGTGAACTTTTGGAACCCACTTCATCCTTGAAAGAGGGGTGTGAAAACCAAGGCAATAGTAAACAATTATTGGGTGTAGTTTGCTAAATTTTCACGATCTTAGACATAAGAATGATTATGAAGTTGAATATATCTTAGGTGTTTTCCTAGAAATAGGAATACCTAATTAAGGTAATAGGTGAATATGATTAACACACTTGTTAGGTATCTGAAAGATTCAATAAGTGAAATTCTTCAGATTTTGTTGACAAACTAGTCTCAAGGATCCTAGACCTAGCCTATCATATTATTAAACAACTAGTATATGCATCAAATCTTCATATACCCACACCTAATTTGCCCTTAGGTAGACAAAATCTCAAGATTCTCTCTATACCGAAGATAAATTACAATTGTTATGTAGTTCATGGAATCGAGTTACTAGTGGCATTCTCCCAAAACCAAGTGTCAAGATCTATAAAACTAGAATTCTAATTTCACTCCTTGTAGATTCTACCTCAACGAAAGTTGGGATATTGACAATAACCGTCCTCTACCACTTTACAGGGTATAGGTGAGCGTTATCGAAATGGCGCTGTTGCCGGGGAGTGAAATTTAGTCTTTACTTATGCGGTATTGATTCTTACTTTGGGAATACCCGTAGTGGTGTATATTTATTTTAGTTGTTGTTTTTGTTTCCTTCTAGGTGATCTCCATAGCATAAATGAAACCATGAGTAACAATGCTAGTCAATTCGGGTCTTTCGATAGCTCTCTTGATGATGAGGGGAAACTCAATGACGTTGGTCGTTCAAGTTTCATCCATATGCCACCTACTCATGGGAATAGTGTCTTTCATGTCACAAGCATCATGTTGCACATGTTGCAAATGAAGGGACTTCTTGGGGGCAAGATTATGAAGACCCCAACCTTCATTTGAAGAATTTTGTAGAGGTTTGTGCAACATTTGATATTGAATACATAACACAAGAGTCGATCCGTCTATGCCTTTTTATATTCTCTCTAATGAGTGAGGTGGTATTATGGCTTCATTCCCTTCCGTCCAGTTCAATTACTTCTTGGGTTGAACTCATTGTGGCCTTTCTTGACTAGTATTCCTACCATCCAAAATGCTCCAATTGAGGATGAGATCATCAACTTTAGGCAATTGAATGGAAAGCCTTTGTATGAAGTGTGGGAAAGGTTCAATGAAAAACTAATATAATGTCCAAACCACGAGGTCTCGGAGAAGATGCTTATCCAAATATTCTATCGAGCCCTTGATCCTCTCAATAAAACCGTAGTGGACAATACAGTGGGGGCTCCCTTGTGAAGTTGCATTATCATGCGGTGATGAATTTTCTTGAGGAGGTTACCAAGCAAAATCGAGGGTGGCATACCCAAAATGCTGAGGTTCCTAAGAGTTCTCCTACTACATCCTTGGTTGACAAGTAACAGAGGAAACGAGATGAAAAAACAGAGGAAAATATGGTGAAGATGATAACTCAATTAGAGATTTTGACAAAACATGCGATGGGTACACCCGCAAAATTAGTAAATATCATGGCATCGAAAGACTACGAGGATGATAAAGAGGCTAAAAAGCTCGATGAGCAGATTCGGTACTTGGCAAACTATTTGGGAGGTTCTCGCCCCGCTTATCAAAGGCAAGGTGGGAATCAAGGTTGGACGTATCTTGATCGTGATAGGGATCGAAGAGATAGAGAGCGTGACTATGAGCACTATGTACCACCACATGATTTGGAAAAACAAAGACCTAAGCTCCGTCGACCCCGACAAATTCAAAATCAAATATATGTTGGTGAGAATCTTGATGAGGATGGAAGACACGGACAAGATGGTTCATGAGAAAAAAGGAGATTTTTCGTAACTTGATCAAATTGTGGTGTCCCACTCCACCTCTATTAAATAATTGGAGACACAAATTGAGCAAATTTCCATCCAATTGAATGCTAGGCCAAAGGGTGGTCTTCCTAGTGACACTATTATAAACTCGAAGAATAAAGCTCAAGTTTTAGCAATAGTCACTAGAAGTGGGAAGACCCTCGGTGATCACTTGAAAGAAGATTTGGGTGAAAAGATTCCTAAGCTTAAGTCAAAAGAAGTTCCACCATAATCTCAAGAAGGAGATGATGAAAAGGAACCGATGGAAGTTGATGAAGAGATGGTAGAAAATAAGAAACCACAAAGTGATGTGATGCCTACAATATAAGCCCCTCCCCCATTTCCTCAAAGGCTTTAAGAAAAAAAAGAGGGTGATAAACTCAAGAAATGTATGGCCAAGCTTAGCAACCTCTCTATCAATATCCCATTACTTGAAGCGATCCAATAGATCCCGGGATATGCTAAGCTCATGAAGAAATTGATGTCAAAGAAGAAGCTTATCGAAGGTGACACGATCGAAGTCACCCGTGGTTGTAGTGCTATCATGAGTAGCAAAATTATGGAAAAGAAGGAAGACCCTAGAGATTTTACCATCCCTTGCACCATCAGAACACATATGTTTTCAAAAGCTATATGCAACCCCGGTGCAAATATAAACATCATGCCTTTTGTCATTTACAAAAAGCTCAGGTTGGACACCCCAACTCCAACATCTATGAGAATTTTAATGGCGGATCGATCTATTAAGAGGCTGGTCGGGATTTTGTTTGATGTTCTAGTCAAAGTGGACATATTTATACTTCCAGAAGACTTCATCATTTTAAATTGTTAAATGGACCAAGAGGTTCCCATCATTTCTTGTCGACCTTTCTTAGCCACCGAAAGAGCCATTGTTGACTTAGAGTTAGGTGAAATGAGGTTTAGAGTTCATGATGATGAGGTCTCCTTTTGAGTATGCAAAACAAAGAAATAACTCGTGGAACTTCAAGTGATATCGATGATTGATGTTGAAATTGAAAAAGTGAATGAGGGGGGCCCTGAGGACCCAACTTAAGAAAGAAGGAAGACGTCGGGCCAAGATGTAAACTAAGGCGCTATGTGGGAGGCAACCCACAAATCCCACAAAAGTGGCTCGAATCCTTTATTTTCATTTTTGTAGAGTAGATTTTAATTTTGTCAATTGAATAACCCATTCATTTATGGTGCTATAGAGTGTGTTGGATGAACTTGAGAAGGGAAAGTGCAAAATTTTTGCATGCTGAACTGAACAAGGGAAAATCTGTCCAAATGTGAAATTAGTTGAATAGGGGAAAATAGGGTAGCAGAAATGCCCCCAGTTACAGCGATCACGGGACATTGTCCACGATCACGATCACCCGCATTTTTGCGATCGCAAAACCCTAACCACGATCGCAATCACATCAGTCGTATAACCATATGAACCCTCACTTCCTCTCAACACTCCCTTCTCAATTTTTCTCTCTAATTTGACCCAGTTCTAGCCAAATTGTGAGCATTCCAACAGCATTCTCACATCCCTCTTACATCACTTATCTGGTAGGTGCCTTGAATTTATGCTTGATTGTGCAAAATAGGCCATAGAATACATGTTATAGGGAAGGCCTAAAATTATGTTTTTCATGCTTAAATATTTCATAAATTGTACTTATGTGGTGTTTAGCTGCTAGAATATGGTGTGCAATAAGTGGGGAAGTATCCAAATTGTGTGTGAAATTGAGAAAAATGAAGAGTGCACACCAAGTGTTTGATATAATGCCCAAATGAGTATTCACTACTGATTTTTGCATTCTATAAGAATAATCGAGTACCTAGTGATCTTGTTCAACTCTTTTAGTGGAAATCCTTATTATATAACATGTTTTAGACTTCAAATTTAAATTTTTGGACATTGAAAAATTAGGTTGAAACTTGTCTCAGATACCGCGATCGCGGCTCTAAGGTGAAACACTCAGAATCTTGGCCTTGCAAAAAATTTTCATTTTGAACATGATGACCAAGATACGATTGGACAAGCCAATTGTACCCTTTGGATACGGGTCGTATCTAACCACCCCTTCTCTCTCGTACCTTAGGAATCCTAGGAAAGATAGTATATTATCCCCTATATGAATGGCTCTCCCCTCAATTATACCCTAAATATACGAGTCGTACCCAACATAATCGTATGGAGTGAACTCTCAACTTGAGTGGATTGTTTTGTATATGGTTGGTGTATACGAGTTAGGGGTTGAGTCATACCCTTTGGATACGACTCAAGGGTGTACACTCATACCATTAACAATGTGTGAGACCTAGAAGAAGACTAAGGTACGAGTCAGGGTACCACTCGTACCCTTGGGTACGATTCCTTTAATGAGTCGTATGGTGAGTCGTACCCCTGGACGAGTCCAATTTTCAGCTTTTAACCAATGTGGTCATTTCCTACACCCTAAACCCTAATCCCTCGCACTATATAAGTGTATATGGCCAACTTGAGCATATTTTGAGTGGATCTAACACCTTAAACTCTCTCTCAAACACTCTCAAAGTTCTTGGAACAAGATTGGAGGCTAGGGTTTGGAGGGTGCTCATCTAAAAGATAAAGAAGAGTCAAGTTCTTGGTGATACATCTTGTTTAATGCATGTAACTTTTTCCCTTGATAAATAACTCGAAATCCATGTATTTCACACTTGGATTAGTAAGTGTACATGGTGATTTTGAAATCAAATAAAAAGGGTTTTAATGCCTAATGATGAATAATGTTGATTCTTATTTAGACTTGCGTTTATACATGTTATTAATGATGACTTGCTTATGCGGACACTTGTTGTGTGTGGTTTAACATGAGGGTCTAGTGATTCTTACCACGAAAATAGACTTGTTAAAGGTATGCACATAAGGTGTTTGTGAAAATGTCTATGTGAATTATCTAGTCACATGTTGGTGATGTTTTGAACTATGGCAATGGCCCAATAAGTACAAAAGATTGATAAATGATATTTTAAAGGTATTGTGAGCCATATATTGTGTAATTGATGCCATTGTTGGGTTAATGACTAATAAGGGGTTGAATCCCCTAAACATGAAAATGAACTTGATTTGTGTGTTGGGCCTAAATGTGGTGAGAATGTGGTGAAAGCTTGCTAATGAAATATGAATAGTTATGTGGGTCTTGATGATCGTAAATTAAATTGATTGAAGGCATTTATTCTATTGAAGTGACTAGTAGTTAAATAGTTCCGCGAAGGTCAAATGTGTATCTATGGAATTGGTTTAGTGAACATGAATGAGTCATGATAATAATATAATGATTGTGAATGCTTGATAAATGGTTGATAAGAACCTTGATAATCATGTAATGGATTATCTTATGTCTTTAAATGGGGTGATGGCCCTTAAGTATAAATGGTTGATAATTGGTATTGTGTTGATATTGTTAGCCATGTAATTAATTAAAGTATGACCATGTTAGTTTGTTGGATAAGAAAAGGGGTTCAATTCCCTATGTTTGAACTTGAAATTGTGTGTGGAACAAAAGTGTGGTATAGAAATGCTAATGGAGATTGAATGAGTTAGTAAAGGTCTTGATGACCGCCGATTGAATTGAATAATGACTAGCGGTTCGAGTCCCTAGTTCGATGAGATGGCTTGTGGTTTGAGTCCCTCACCCAATGAAATGACTAGTGGTTCGAGTCCCTAGTCTGATGAGATGGCTTGTGGTTCGAGTCCCTTGCCCAATAAAATGACTAGTGGTTCGAGTCCCTAGTCTAATAAAATGGCTTGTGGTCCGAGTCCCTCGCCTAAAGAGATCTCTTGAGGTTAAAATATCTCATCTAATGAAATGACTAGTGGTTCGATTCCCTTGTCTGATGAGTTGGATGATGGTTCGAGTCCCTAGTCCAATGAGACGGCTTGTGGTTCGAGTCCCTAGTCCAATGAGATGGTTTGTGGTTCGAGTCCCTTGTCTAATGAATTGATTAAATCGATTAATTGGTTGACTTGGGGGTAAATTGGTTGGATTGGTTGAGTTGGGTTGGGGTTCGGATCCCCATTAACTAAGGTAATGAAGAAGTCAAGGTTATAAAATTGGTAATATGGAAGATTGAAATTTCTTCACTCCATGAATCATGAATGAATGATTTAAGAATGCATGTTATAACTTGTTCCATGGTTTGACATGTTGCGTAACTATATGTACATGTTTATTCATATATGCCTATACTTGTGTAGATATGATTATATATAATGATTTGACTTGGATTGAACGAATGTGCTATTTTATCCTTGTCCTTGGGTTACATACTAGCGCTCCAACCGCTAACCGTCTTTGGACACTATGTCCCCACGCGACATAGGGTCCAAAGCATCTTTTTCTTCTTCTACATAGTGATCAGGCATTCGAGCGGTTTGGCATTGACCTTGAAGTAGTGAGCTTCCATACTCCGAAAGACCTACCTTATATAGTCACGTTATTCTATGTCTTAGACTTGTATAGATTTAGTACTTGGCTATTGTCGGGGGCATGTCCCAATAAATTATTGACTTTGGTTTGGTAGAGGCTTTTATGGATAACGGTGGACTTGGGTGTATTGGCTAGATTGTTGACGTTAATGAAATGTTAGATATTTTCTAAGTATTGACTATTGGCCTTATATTTCCGCTATCTTATTATAAGGTCGGAATTCACCCTACCCTTGTGGTTGTTGTGATGATGGTTAGGTTGGGTTATCGAATGTGGGCTTTAGGTGCCCATACGACATAGCCCAATTTTCGAGGCATGTCATAAGGCCCAAGATCGCAGTAATCGAGGCTGATTTTTCGCCTATGCCAAAAATTTTGCACTTCTAATTTTTGTCCAAACACCACCTAGTAACCATCCAATAAACTTTAGGGGGAAACATAGCATAGTTTGTAAAAGATTTTATCAACGATTGTGTTGTTGTGTTGTCTAGTTTTTCAGGATAATCTCATAGAGAAATACAACCACATCCGATTCATGGCATCCGAGTGCCACACTCACTACTATGGTGATCTTCTGAGGAAAAAGTTGCTCCAGAAGAGAGGAATATTCTTAGAGAATGTGCTAGTAAAGCTTCCAAAATTTCATGATAGGCTTGTGGACTGGGTGGCGGTGCTTCTCCCCAGATCCTTGCAAGGCTAATGAGCAATGGGTCCGTGAATTCTATGCCAATCTTAATGTAGCATCTTTCTCGGATCCATTCTACATGACTATCAATATCCGAGGAAAAGTGGTGGACTTTGGGGCGAAGCGAATCAACGATATCTATGGGATCCCAAATGCAAACATATGTGAGTTTGAAGAAAAAGGGTGTGAACCGAGAAGTTGGTTAGCCGAAAGACTTTTCCCTGAAAAGGAAGTTTCATGCAACTAAGAGCAACATCCACATGAATAACTTTACTGTCGAGGCTCGGATTTGGTTGAACATCATATGTAGTCGAGACTCCCCTTGCACCCATATGACAATAGTCCCAGATTTGTGAGCTCGGGTGGTTGCTTGCATTTTAGATGGCATTCCTTTGGATGTTGGTCAGCTCGTCGTTTTGAAATGAAATTTTTCAAGAACCAGGATGGGATGCATCCCTTCTTTCTCTCTTTGGTTACTGAGCTTTACAGAAGAGCTGAGGTTGAGGAATAATCTATAGATACTTGGGTGTGCCCTGGAACTTCTATCTATCCTTTGAAAATTCGAGGAAAGGATGCACTGGGAAAAAAGCAAGAAGAGAAAGATCGATATGGGAAAGTCAACATGTGAGGAGCCTGATTCTTGTAAGCCATCCACCACCGGGCCTCTTGAGGATATTAGAGTTGATATTATGGCCATCAGGGAGCTCGTATCAGGTTTGCCCCAGGAGCCGGGAGAGCCCTCCGCCACCTTCCATTCATATGTGTCCCGATCGAGGAGTATCGGGAGGACCAAAAGAAACAGGAAACTACCATTACTAGGCTTGAGAGAGCCTACTCATCCCTAGCGGAGTCACATCATGATCTTCGAGTTGCACAAGAGAAGGTCATAAAAAGAAAAAAAAGAAAGATGATTTCTTTAGCAAGATGTGGAAGGGGTAAGGGCCTATAGAAGGTCCTAAAACCCCGTGACAGACTCCCCTCCTCCCAAGTGGAGAGTGACGATGAGGCTCCAAGTGGTTCGGTCCTGAGGATGTTGATGATGAGGCTGAGTCTACAAGCGAGAGCAGTTCTTGATGTAGTCTCAGGGAGCACCCTTATCCCTTCTTATGCAGTGAGGACACTGCTATTTTTTTAATTGAGGGTGCTTGTCTCCGCATTCATTCGATTTGGGCCTGTATTATTGATAATTTTGGATGTTTTTCTGTTCTTTTGGATGATTTTTATTTTTATTAGGGTTGTAATATTTGGGCACTCTGATGGTTCCCACATTGATAAGGATTAGTTATTTTCTTCTTGGATTTCTAATTTATTTTTATTTTACCTATGGAAATATCGGATGAGCTTTTCCCTATGATATACTGAGTGACGACATTCTTAAGGGAAAGGCGTCGTGATTGGATTTTGAGCCATAAATACAGGGAAAGTCTGAGTACCCATGGCATTGAGGTCATAAATACAACAGAAATCTGAGTACCTTTGGCATTTTGAATTTGGGATCGCACTTATACATATGGCGAAGTTTGAGTAGCCATATGGTTTGCCCGTATGAAAGACAAAATATGAGACGAAGGCTTGGGTTAGTACCATAGTTAGCAAATTATGTGTGGTGCAAATGCAAAGCAAACACCCCCTCCGTCCAAAAATTTTTGAAAATCAAGGGCATGAACGTAGCGACCTTGTAATAATTCTTTTTCTCCTGTTGTGACTCAAAAAATTTTGCTTGTGTAAATTAATGATACTCCATTTTAGTCTCTAGCGGGAGGAAAAATTGAGCCCTCTTGGCGAATTTGCATTCCATGTGTGGTGAGCTCATTTGTCTAAATTCCATGTGTACTTGTACCATCTAAAACATGCCCCATTAGTCTCTTAAGGATAATTTTGATTGTACTTGGTTGGTGAGATGATCTTAGGTTATCTTTGACACATTGGAAGTCCACTTTAACCTAAGAATCCTACCCTTGCATAATGTTATCCCTAGTTACTCGCTTTAAGCCTTTAGACCTTTCTTTGCCAAACTCATTGCAAGTCGTGAACCTTTCAATTTTTATTCTACCCTCTTTGGACTTGAAATTGCAACTAGAGGCTAAAAACCTAAGTTGGGGGGTAGTGATGATTGGAAGAGGTAACTTTGGTCCACGATGTTGTAAGTGAGTGCCTATGGGCTTATGCATTGAGATCAAATGAATAAGAAAAAGAAAGGGTCCAACAAAGGAAAGAGAAGCACAAAGAGTGCAAGAAAAAAATGAAAAGAAAATGGTCGGACCAAGGAAATAAAAGTAGGCATGTGTAAAAAGAAAAAACAAAAGAAGTGGCCCAAGATCAAAAGTTGGATAGAATAGTGTGATGTAGATGTTCAAGAATGGTATAGCCATTGTGTTCCTAAATAATATCCTACTCTACCCCAAACCTACGTTACAAGCTCAAAAAGCCCTTCGTGATTTCGAGCCAAGTATTTTTATTGTAGTGGCGATTGAAAATAGGGACAAGCCTATGTCATTGTACTTGTTATCATCGAGAGTTCTTGAGAGAGAGAGATTTTTATACTTAAATTCCTTGTTGCATATTTGATAACTTGGTGTGTGAAATTTTCTTTATTGTGAGGAGGCATGTGAACAAGTTGGGGTGGATGATTTTGTCATCTCCCAAAAAATGAGGCAAAAAGAGTATATTATAGTTGCGGTCAAAAGGTGAGTCACTTCTAGAGTATTAGTGATTGATGCATGGTTGCCCTATGAAGTCTTTTGCATCCTTGAAAATCGCATTTTATGTTGAGGGGAGTCGTGAAAATAGTTTTGCCCATGTTTGAAGAGCTATTTGTGGTAGTACTCAAGTTGAAGTCATTGTGATCATTGGGTCATCTAGTTAGGCATAAATATGCATTGTCTTGCGGTAAGAGATAGTGTTGCTTGAGGACAAACAAAGCTTTAAGTTGAGGGTGTTGATGAGTGGTGAATTTACCACTCATTTGCACTCAACATTCATGCACATTTATCATGATTTGAATGTATAAATGAGACAACATATAAATGTACTAATTTCCACATCTTGCAGGTATACAGGTGATGAGATAGAAGGATGTGAAGTTGAGCTGAAAAGAAACAAAGAAGAGAAGAAAAATGCACAGCTGAAGAACCATATACAGAACAACGCTCAGTTACCGCGATCGCGTTCTGAGGGCCGCGATCGTGGGCAGTTAAGATAGTCAGAAACTGTGATCGCGTGGATATACCCGCAGTCGCAGTAGCCGCGATCACGGCAATGCGGGATTAGGCCCAGGGATAGTTTTGTAATTTTCAACAACCGACCCCAAATTCCTTAAAAGCCTAAAATCGTTTCCCATTTTGGACATTCTAGAGACTAGCAATATTTTGAATTTGAAGTTGAAACCCTAAATTGGGCAAGAATTGTAGTTTGATTTAGAGACTTTGAATTTAGTAATTTCTTGAAGAATGGATGCTTTGCACAACCCTTATAGTATATTTTTCTCTTCTTTCATCATGAGTAGCTAAATTTCATTGTCTTGGAATTATGTTGAACTAAGGTGCAATTAGTTGTGGGTTGTGATGTATTTATGTATATGCTAGTTAGTTGATGACGGATTCTACTATTGCTTAATTAAATTGGTTGGGATTTGTAGGTGAAAACTCCAAATACTCAAAGTGGTCTTGTGGGTGAAAATCCCAAGCTCAAACCATCCTTGAAAGAGGGTTTGGGTAAACTTTTGGAACCCACTTCAACCTTGAAAGACACAATAGTAGACAATTATTAGATGTAGTTTGCTAAATTTTCACTATCTTAGACATAAGAGTGATTATGAAGTTGACTATATCTTGGGTATTTTTCTAGAAATAGAGATACCCAATTGAGGTAATAGGTGAATATAATTAACAAACTTATTAGGTACCCGAAATGTTCAATAAGTGAAATTCTTGAGGTTTTGTTGACAAACAAGCCTCAAGGATCCTAGAAAAAGCTTACGATATTATTAAACAACTAGCATGTGATCAAATCTTCATATACTCACACCTAATTTGCCCTTAGGTAAACACAATCCCAAGATTCTTTCTATACCGAAGTCAAATTACAATTGTTGCATAGTTCGTGAAATTGAGTTACTAGTGACAAACATTCTCTCTAAATTTTAAATCATGCTTTTTACTTTATATGCCCTTTGGGTCTTTTCTTAGTAAGTATCAAGACCCATAAGACTAGAATTCTAATTTCACTCCTTGTGGATTCGACCTCAACAAAAGTTGAGATATTGACAACGACCATCCTCTACCACTTTATATGGTATAGGTGAACGTTATCACTATGTTGTTCGGGCTTTCCAAAAATATTATCTCATTCACATTAAATCCTCCAGCAACATTCAAAAGTCTGGCATGCATCTAGTGATATTTTCGAAAGAGTCCTAGCAGCATAACTCCTCAGGGAACTTAATTTTACACCTAGAACCTGAAATCTCTTACCTTCATTTTACCGCACATGATGCAGTTATCAAATACATGATCAATGTCCCATAGTGCTCCTGGTAATTGAAAAGTTCAACGGAACTGAAGTAAGGTCAAGCATGCGACACTGGTCAAGTTCCATTGCTCCCACATTTCATTAAAATGTGCACAAGTAAATAGATATAAGTTAGTCTTCACTCCTCCTGATGAGAAGGATTAAAAGAAAAAAGTAAGGGAAAAAGGGTCTCAATTACTGCTCTACATGTTGTATTGTATGATACTCTCCTCCAACATTATGCAAGAGAGGCTATATTACCATGCATTGTGCTCATAGAAAGGGAGAAAGATTGGGTTTTATAACTATATGCTTGAGAGGGTGAGCAACGCCACTGCCTCCGGCATGCTTCACAAACTCAGCAGGTGACAGAAAACTTCCATGACACACGCACATAATTCTAATCTCTTCTCCCTTACCATACTTGTATAATATACCGTCTATTCTCCTCCCATTAGGACCATCTCCTTTTGTGAAAACACATGGCATGTCCCCCAACGCATTTGTCCCAGTTTCCTGCACTCGACTTTTTGGTTTATCAACCTTGTTAGATGGACTAGTTTCCCGCTCACTTGGTGTTCTGCTTCCAAAGTCTCTCTTTAATGATTGGATACTGGGAGGGCTTGCCTCAGCCGATCCTGCAAGGAATATTTTATTTGTCAATGTATTGGAAGAAAGAAGAGAAAGCAAGGATGGAAGGAAAATGTAAAAAAAAATATCAGGCAAAAATGGCACGTATGCACTTCCAAACTTTTCGCCAATACATTATTGAAGAATAACACAAAAACAAACAATTCACAGGATCATCATATACATTTCATTAGTACACTTCATAAACACAAATTATACCATAAAAGTCGCAGTCTATAATGGTACCTGTTATAGTGGGCTGTTCTGACGCATTTTTTCAGAAGGTTTTACACAAGAACTTCACAGGAAACTTAGGAAATAGAGAATTTTTTTGTTTTCTCTGCTTTGATCATTTTCCTTTTTCAGGAGGAAAAGAAAGTATTTTCCTTTTTCAGGAGGAAAAGAAAGTGACATTAAAGGGAACGGGAATGTGTATTTAAACAAGAAATCCTGTGTTTAAATGACACCTATTTTTATCAGTAGGTGTGACCCTTCTTCCCTTTAAATTAATTTTATTTTATTAACAAGGATTAACCTTATAGCTGACCCTTAATTATTTCCTGCAATTATTAACCATCTCAGAAAAGAAAGTTCATGACAAAATCAAATTAATATGCAAAGTTACTAGACTTTGAAAGATCCCGTCAACCATAAACGTGAAAACTCATAAATAACTACTGCTATCAGCTCAGCTCCTCCGCGCGTCCCATCAGTTGGTTTATTCTTTTTAAAAGAGAAGCAACAGCTAATATGTGTACAAGAAAAAACCCAAATCAGACCACGTTTTAAATTCTCTAAGACGTATGTACAAGAAAATTGATTTTTCTTTCCCTGAAATAGCACGATGCAGTAATGAGCAGTAAATATACTTCAAAAGAGACAAAAAGAGAGATAACAAAAAAGAAACAAACAAACAAAAAAAGAGGTGATATAGAGCAGGCAGTTCATGCAAAATGAGCGTGTGGAACTAGTTCAGAGAATTCATGATCAACATTATTTTGCACCTTAGAAAGCAGTGTAATTTGCACTGCTGAATCTGAAACAAAATACTGCGAACCATTAAAAGAGATAGATTGCAGTTTGGAGTCGCACCCTTAGCTCGAAACAGTAGCAGGTATGCATATGTCAAAGGACCCCAATTTTATCTCTGAAGCATTTTGTTTGATGCAATGAAGGGATAATTATATCACATGTGAGTTGATCTAGCATTACGTTCTACCATCTTATCTCTTTCAAGTTAATCTAGCAGTTTTATACAAGATTTCTCAAGTGGTGCAAGCCAAAAGAACCTCTCCATGTTAAAGATCCCATGATTGTTAATATATTTTTTCAGTTAGCATTACGATCATGAACCTTCTGATAAAAAACAATAGATCATGGATTTTTGTTAATCAGCAACTACAACTTAAGATCATTATATGTTCCAGAGAAAGGAATAGGTATTGAGTGCTTCCATAGCCATAAGATGAGCAACTAGCTGAGCAGAGGAATATTTGATCTTCTCCTTCTTGCCGTAACTGATAGAATTTTTCAGGAAATTGAGTACTTGATATGGAAATAAACAAATGAAGGACACTGTGCACTTTTACATGGAAATCAGGGAATTGAATAAATCTGTTTACAAAATTTAGATCGATAAAGCACTTCAGCATTTTTTTCCCATCAGATGAAACACATCATAAACAAGTTCCAATGGTTCTTATCATCCAAAATCTAGAATAAATGATCAAGAAAGAATTATAGAGGTTTCCAACCATTTTTAAGCGAGTAATATTTTGAGTAAAACTAAACTTACCCAATACGATCATATATGATAAGAGCGCTTTTCAGACATTTTCCCCTTTTGTTGCAAGTTGCACATTCAGGTTTGGTACGTGGCAAAAGAGAAATATATATCTAGATCAGGTTTTAGATGATTTGTTCAATGCTTTTTTTTACAAAGCCAAAACCAGAAGAAACCATTTCGTAGTAATTTCCATAACAAAATGAATAGTCACATCCATAATAACATTATTACTGTTTAATGCGTAAATGATTCAAAAGATTTAGGTAACAAGTACAATAAGAAACCTAATGATAGGATAGTGATGGTCTTGGCACTCATCATGCAAAATAATAACACATACCGTGCATGAAACTTTTAGTCAGAAAAGAGGAATCTTAATAACTTAGTTGGTTAGTTACCTAAACTTCTACCTGTTGGTTGGTGACGGTTCGATTTCCCACATTATAATCCCCTCCCCCATTCCCCTTCCCCTAACCCCAATTTTAAAAAAAAAAAAAAAAAAATTTAGTCAGAAAAAGCTCTATTAAGAAATGCTAGATGACTGAAGTTCTATCGACATTGTGCACCTGTTTCAACTTATGAAGGTTTTCCATCAATGCAAGCAGTGAACAACTTCAATTTTTATTTAGGTCTATCATCTTGTTTTGCATGGTAAAAAGGAATATCAGAAAGCTCATCTTTTCTAGCATTTTCATATGAGCTTTTACCCCGTACGATAAGTAATTAACTTCTGAATCATGTCATTTGACAATGTAAGCACAAAGGTTTCCAATTCGTATTAAACAGAAAGAGAACTGGCCAAAAATGGAAATAACAAAAATTCCATGCAGACACGTATTAAATCAAAATGATAATCAAGTAGAAGTCATCAGCAGTTACAATATTAGGGGAACGGTAAGTGCATAGATACCAAAAGTAATAATCTAAAGAGAACCAGAGGCATCTGATATGATTGGGATAATCCACAAAAATTGGTCTATTTTCTTATATAAACGCTTGTTAAATTTTATTACAAAAGATTTTTGAACATTAGCCCCAGCATGAGAATCTTATCCTTCATCATACAGCGAGAAGATCAAATTAACGAGAGAAAAGAAAGAAAAACAAAAGAACAATTTTATTGCTCAATAACTTCCTTTATTGTATCTTTGTATACTGATGCATATGCAAATAGGTAATGTTTGATATCACAAAATCAACAACTCCTCAGGTTTGATTGAAGAACTAAATAGACCGCAGTAACCATGCAGAGTCGACTTCAGGATAAAGAAGAGAGATTTTACCATACAGAAAGGTTAATTAATGCACCATGAGTTACCTGCAAATTAACTCTCTACCAACCAACCTACGTTGCTTATTGCGTCTTATGTTTTCATTTGTCACACCAATAAAAGATTGCCTCCTCTTTTTTTCCGTCATCTAAAGAACCTAGGAGATGAGAATATTGACTGTCTGTGATGTTTTTGAAATTTTTTAAAAGTTATACAGATTAATATCACAGGTGGAGTGGTGTCACATATTCTGGAATGTCCCAAACTAATAAAGAGTTTCACATAAACTACGGAGGAAATATTTTCTAATCAACATTTCCAGATTAGAAATCAACAATGTCAGAGTCTCTCTCTGTGGAATAAAGCAATTTATAAAAACATTTAACCTACTAAGTTTACATCAATCAACCATGAGAATTAAAAGAAAAGAGTATATTATTTGAGCCTAGTTGGTTTATCAACCACATCAACTTGTTTATCTAAAGCATTTTAACAGTATGTCAGGTATGATATAATTAATTTTTTTCCCATTTCTTTCCATTTTCTTTGGATGAAAGCTTCTTTGTGGCAACAACAACAAAGTTCCTAAAGCCACCTAGACAGTTACCAGCCCTTGCCCTCGAAGTCGTAGTTTCTAAAAGTCAGAACTCATAAAATCGAAATTCTAGCTCTAGCTTTATGTCAGACTAAGTACCTCTAAATACTCGACACAAAAGACAACTCTTAATGTGTCACCAGTAGAAGGAAGTGCAAATAGCAACAGCTCTGGGATAAAGAACATGGAAAATAGCAATTAGGAAGAACACATGCATGTGGGTGTAGATAAAAGTAAAAGACAAAAGATTTGGAGGATCTTGACAGCAAGATTCAAAAAGAAGCATTAGACTCTGTTCCACTACAGTAATGTAAAATGTGACAACACCCCTACTAAACCAAAAATAGCTTACTCAAAGAAGGATCAAGAGTTCAATGCCAAAGTAAAAAAGTAAAATGTACTGCTTCCCCTCTCTCAATGTATGTTACTTTTTTCTTTTTGGACTGTTACCAAAAAAGTCTCTTTCTATATTTAATAAGTTTTTTAATTCTAACATCTTACATAGCAAATTTAAGACAACAAGTTTTAAAAAGGCTATAGAAATCTTTAATTTGAGGGCCACAAGATTAAAAGATTTCTCTTTTTACTTTCTTAAACTCCATGTTCAGTCAAATTAAGATACTACCGGGACAGAGGAAGTAGTAGTAAGAAAACTCCAACTCTTAAACAATTGCAAATTGTCTGATTCTAAACTCTTAAGCAATTGATTGATTCATCAAAGTTGTAGGAAAAGTAAAAATAGTAACAAAGAAGCAGCATATAATGAATAAGTAAAACAATACGTATAGAAGTTAAATTCATAAACAATTTACCATACCTAGTGCAGGCTTACTTTCCAATTCAGATATACTTGAAGAACAACCACCTTGGGATTCCATCGACCCTTGTGATGCTTGATTCCTTTTATCTTGCATTTTACTACCTAAGTAGCTTTCTTTCCCTTTTGTCATTTCCATATCAGCCCCAAAAGCAGCCAATGTTGGCAACTTACAACCAAACTTTTTTGCAGTAGCCAAGAACTGTTCCTTCTCCATTAATCTACTACCTTTCAAATTCATCTGATCAGTCCCTCTCTTTTCATCTTCCATACATTTCTCAGTACCTCTTAAGAAATTCCTCTGTACTTTCTCTGATCTTCTCCTCTTAGCCTCCATCCTTCTCAAACTCTGTAATTCCTTCCTTTTCCTCCATTCTGCCTCTGTTTCCACTGGCAATGAAGAAGTTCTCATCAAGCTGCTAGGATTATAAGTCACTGGTTGTGATGATGATGATGCCACTACATCATCATCTCTAATTGTTGGCAAACAAGCAGCTATAGAAGATGACCTCACCAATGAGCTCTTTTCCACACCAAATCTTCCTCCTAATGACAATCCAAGATTCAACTCATCTTCATTTATATCCTCTCTTGCTTCCTCAGCTTCAGATTTTTCTGAAGTGCCCATAAATCTTTGTAATAAATCCCTTGAAAATCTGCTTGTATCCAATGAAAGATTCTCCATCTCCAATCTACTTCTCCTCCTCTGATCATCTGCATCACCCATGGTATAACCATACACCAAAAAAAAAAAAATCAAACTTAACTGTTTTCACATGTTTCTGCAATTCTCAACATTCCATAATCCAATTTAAAAATGTCCTGATGAAAATATGTGATCTTTAACTGCATTTTTGCTCCAAGATTAAGTTTTTACACCAAGAATATAAGAAGAATTACAAAATAAACATAAAAATCAATTAAACATGTCGTACAAATGGATGGTAGAAGCATAAACAATCAAGAAAATGCTGTGTTGGTAGCAAAAGGGTGGCTGTAATGGCTGTAAAATGAAGAAAACAAGAAGAATAGTTAACAGAATGAAAAATGAATGAAAGAAGGAAGGAAAATGGGGCATGGAATTTGAGTGTGGAAGGAAAGGGGACAAAGAAAGCAGTTTGCAGAGGACAAGTGGCTGAAATTGGAAAGGAAGAAGGGTGACACGTGGGTACGACTGAATAGCCCATTTTAGGTGTTGTCTCTAATCAAATATTACAGATGGAGATGTTTAAGTTAGGGATATTTTTGGATGTGGTCACTCACATGTATCAACCTTTTTATATTTGGGTCAATAGTTCATTAAATTTTGATTAATCATATAATTGAATAGTTGTAAAGTTCTCCATTCCATGAAAAATGGGAAAAGACATTGTTTTCACCCCAAACTGTATCCGAAAAGTTGAAGTCACATCTAAACTATACTAATACCTATTACACACCTAAACTATAAAAAATTGAAACTATTTACACTCTGTCAGGCTACCACCACTTGCATGTGGTGTAGTATTTTACACGCGCTGTTACATTACCACCACGTTAGTAAAAAGTATCACTTTTTTATAGTTTAGGTGTGTAATAGGTCACTTATATAGTTTAGGTGTGGATTCGACTTTTCGATTATAGTTTGGGAAGGAAACGATGTTTTTTCCCTTAATGTTTTTAGTCGTTTACTTTTGTTATTTAATAGGCTGAACGTGCCTAAAATAAGTGTAACACACGCGCGTTAGAATAGGGGTCGTGGAGAGGTAATAATATTACTTTTATATAATTAAAGTGTGTAATAAATCACTTATATAATTTAGATATAGTTTAGATTTTTCTTATATAGTATGGGATGGAAATAATGTTTTTCCCCCAAAAAAAAATTTATACCCTATACTTCTTTGTTGGATTGTACATGTGAGGATTCAAAGTTGTCGTAATTTGTGACACTTTGAAATGCCTGTATAGTCGATTGTGATGTTTGAAGTTTAAATTTTAATAAAATTATAAATAATAAGGTGGATTATATATGTGAGAATTTAAAATTATTGTGATTTTGAAATATGAGGTATAGTCTGTTGTGATGTTTTAAGTTTAAATTTTAATAAAAATATAAATAATAAATAATTTTTTTATATTTATTAAATCTTGATAAAATTAATACAAAGTAACAATTATTTCTAAAATGTTAATTGAAACATAATTAAATTAATATAGACACTATAATTATAAACTTTTTTTAATTTTGAAAAATTGTTTATTGCCTCAATATAGGTTCCTTCATTTGATAACATGAGTTTTATGCAAAAAAAATATCTAGACATATTATCGTTTAAAAATATATAAAGATAAATGTAATAAATATCTTTCATCAGTCATTCATATGGCTAAAGATGACCTTTCGAATCATATGTTTTAAATTTGGTCAAACTCATCTATAAGACCTCAAACTTGTCCCAAAAATTCATTTAACCCTCTAAATTAAAGCTTATACCTATCAGATCCCTAAATTTTCCAAATTTTATTTCAATTAAGTATTTTTACACAATCAGCAAAATGTATATAGAGAGTGTGTTACACTCGCGTGACGTGGCAAAAATGTCCAATAAAAGAAAACGTGCCAAAAAAAATATATGTGAAATTGTTGGGTTTTTTTATTTTTCTATTTAATTATCTATTTAATAATAATTTTTTAATTAAAAAAAACACCCCCACCTCACCCCCTCTGTCGTCTTCCACCTGCTTCACTCTACCCCACCCTCCTCCGTCGTCTTCCCTTACACACACATACATCGTCTTTACCACCCCCCTCCCCCACCCCACCCCCATCGTCTTCACCCCCACCCCGTCGTCTTCATCCCCCTCCCCCGTTGTCTTCACACACAACTTCATTTTTATTCTTTTTCTCTATTTTTTTTTATGATCATATTAAGACAATAAATTAAAAACTAAATTATATTCTTCATTTTCAAATACCATTGAAATTTCAAAAAGTAACATTTTAGCCACTATATTAATAATCCAAAAAAATTTAACAAGATTTGGACAGGAACAAAAACATCGAGGTTGGAATCTTTGCCAGCAGAGATTTTAAATCGAATTCAGCCATGGACTCAAGTTATTTTATTTTGAATTGAAGGATTCAGCCATGGACTCATGTGTTTTCCATGAAAATAAAAGCAAATATATCACTCTTCAAGTTTACTTTGGGTTTTTCAACTGAATGAGAAACCTTTAATTTCACCGTCGTGATTGTTTTTGTCAAGAATGAAGGCATTACTCTAATGGAATCTTGAGCCTCAGATGAACAAAATTTAAGTTTAAGGGGAAAAAAAATGAAGAAGAGTTGGAGAAGAAGAAGTTGGAGAAAAAATGAAAATTTTTTTTGTTTTTTTTTTATATTTTGTTTCATTAATAATTTTTGGGGGGCTCACAGTGCCACTTGGCACCATTTTATTCGAGATTTAGTGAAAAAAATACTTCTCACGCGCCTTTCGCGAGTGTATAACACGCAGTGTGCCATGTAGGTAAAAAATATCCAATTGAAACAAAATTCGGGAGTTTAGGAGTCTGATAGGTATAAGCCTTAGTTTAGGGACCTAAGTGATTTTGGAATAAGTTTGAGGTCCTACCGATGGATTTGACCTTTAAATTAAGTATTCAAAAAGAAAGAATTATTTTTTAATTTCTTATAAATAAATAAAATTTGAAGGATTTCTCTCAATGTACTTGCAAGTAATATTATAATATATAAATATGAAAAATGAACGTTTAAATTCTATATTTAAATTAAATGTATCACATAAAATCTAAAAAATAGGACTTTTTTCATTCCAAAATAATTAAATTATTGGATATGACATATCCCTTAAGAAAAAAAATTTAACACATAAATTATAGGTTAATTTTAACTATTATTCTTTTAATTATTCTTAAATTACTCTCCTAAAAAATGTGAAAGTAAAAATAAATAATTCATTTATTTTGAACATTGAAAAATCGTTCAATAATTTATTTATTTTAAAATGGAGGGAGTACACATTAGTATAGTTTTTTTTTCACATTAATATTGCTTTATATTCATAAATAATACTATGAGTTAATTAAAGATTTAAATCAAAAAAATGTCGTACTAAATGAGTTTGTATAATAGCTACATAGCAAAATGATCGATGGACCCTTATATTAAAATGATTCGATGGATCCTTATATTATGTTCATTTTGTAATGTGGACACTTTTACTTACATGTTTGTCATCTGAACTCTTGAATCCACTAAAAAACATTATTTTAAACTCTTTGACCGTTGATCAAGCCTATGTGGCATTAAAATAGTTGAATAGGACGAGACGCGTGCAGACACGCGCCTAGGGTGCGAGTGAGGGTCAATTTATAATAAAATAATTAAAAAAAATTAAAAAAAATCCCCACCTATAACTTTTAAATTTAAATATACTTTTAAAAATTAAAAAATAATAAATTATAAAAAAATAAAAAGGCCCCTCCTCGTCCAACCACCCCTCACCCTCGTCCAGCCCCCCTTCTCCAATTCCCTCCTCCCGTCCAGCCACCCCGCACCCCACCCCTCACCCTCGTCCAGCCCTCCTCCCCCCATCCAGCCACCCCCAGCCCCCTTCCCCCATCCAACATCTGCAACTCCGAGCACGTCCACGGTTGGGACAAGATGTCGGTGCATTTTCAGCTCTCAACATCAGACGGCCAACCAAAATTTCAAAATCTAAAGTGCCCTTCTGTAAAAAAAAAAAAAAAATCAAACCAGCAACAGTTAAACCCAAAATCTTCCATACCCAATATTAAAATATTGCTTTTTAGTGGGTTCAGGAATCCAGATAACAAACATGTAAATAAAAATGTTCAACTTATAAAACTAACATAGTATAAGGGTCCAGAACATCATTTTATCTTTTTATAATAACTGAAAATTCTTCTGAACAACTTATTTTTTTTATTAGAGAATAATTGTTTCCTTAAATGAAATTAGATGAAATGCCATGTTCCTGCATCCTGATAATGAATTTAAAAGGAATTTAACAATCTTGATACATTGAACCTTTCAATTTGGATAAAGATGGATTTTCAATGTTCTCGTTAAGGAGTAATTGCCATAACTCACAAGTACGAGGGGGGCTACCGAGATAGGGTACACAATAGCTATAGTGAGGGGGTTCGTACAGAATGGAAACTAGAAAGATCTTGGAGAGAGAAATGACTTTGGTTGTGTTGGACACATGTCGAGAAATGAAGAGAGCAGGAAAGGATCGACACGTGCCAATTGTTTCTATTCTCGGCATCTTTTGGGTTATTTCTTCTTTATAGTTCTTTTTTAAATTTAGGATGAGCTGTCTACAAAGGATGGGAAATGGGTCAGTCCTTTTCGTATTAATTTGAGGCTTTTCCCAAAATGGGATTTGTTTAATTAGTGAAGGGGTTTCTAAGAACTACTGAGATTGGCATGACACGTGGTTGATAAGGTTTTGAAATTCAGGATATTTCGAGTAAGAAATAGTCCAAAACAATGCCTACGTCTAATATGTGATACTCCCTCCGTTTTAATTTTAACTAATATATTTATCCACGCAATACACAAATAATCTACATATTAGTTATAAGACTTTTAGAACGTTGTTTCTTAGAAAATAAAAGTGCAAAATATATAATATAAATGATTTATTTTTAAAAATTGATGATATATTTAAATATAACTTTTTTCCTTTATATTAATTTAAATTAATAATTATTGCTATGAATTGAACAAATAAAGTTTTTATTTTTAATATTTAATTGAACAAAATTATAGTACTATAGATAGCATTAAATTTTAAAAAAGGTACATGTAGGAGAAGGCAATAAATGAACTTATGAAAAAATTGTAATCATAAAAATGTTATTGTTTATTTTATTCTAACACACATATAGATATTCATATACTTATTAGTATATTAGATATTCATGTCCATGCAAGGCACATGTATTTTGACAACACTAATGTGTAAAAGAGATTTAACTGAGAAAAATTATTTCATACTTATTTTAATTATTTAATATAGGAGTAAAAGAAAAAAAATATAGTACAATAAACTGATGTTAACATAATATGTACATTTAGTGTAGTTATTTAATAAGAAACAAAAAAATATTTATACAAAAACACTACCATATATAATTCAATGACAAAGATCTAAATAAAAATATTATTAAAATAATACATGAGAATAAAACTAATAAATATATTAAAAAAAAATAATATGCATGTGTACCATTTTATTGCACGATAAAAATGAGAACAAAATTAATAAATATAAGAAAAAAATCATATGTATGTGTAACCATTTTATTTACTACTATATATAAATGAAGGTTGAGGTGACTAAAATTACCGATATACCCTTGGTAGTCACCCAAACCTTCATTTATATATAGTAGTAAAAAACAATAACCATGTGTATCCATTTTGTTGCACGATAAAAATAAGAACCAAACTAATAAATATAAAGAAAAAATAATATGCATGTGTAACCATTTTATTGCACCATAAAATTATCGAAATACTCTTGGTAGTCATTTAATAAGGAACAAAAAGATATTTGTTAAAAAATAGTACCATGTATAATTCAATTACAAAGGTCTAAATAAAAATATTATTAAAATAATATATGAGGACAAAACTAATAAATATAAGGAAAAAATAATATGCATGCGTAACCATTTTATTGCACAATAAAAATGAGGACAAAAGTAATAAATATAAGGAAAAAATCATATGCATGTGTAACCATTGTATTTACTACTATATATAAGTAAAGGTTGGGGTCACTAAGATTACCGAAATACCCTTGGTAGTCGCCTCAACCTTCATTTATATATAGTACTAGAGAAGCATGACCCGTGTCAGCACGGACCCAATATTAAAATATTTATTTATTTATTCAATCTTGATATATTTAAATAAATTTTTTTAATAAAAGAATTGCATATGTTTTTTAGGATTCATCCGGAATCTAGCATGAGTTCAACATATGTTATTTTAATATGTATTTAGATAATTTAAGTTGTTAACTATTGTAATTTATAAATTTTTTTTATGTATTTTTCAAATTAATATACGTTACTTTTCTTGTTCAAATTTTTGTGGCGTTAATAGTCAATTATATTTTAAAAATAATTTAAGTTTTTAATTATTGTAATTTATAATACTTTTCTTCTATTCCAATTTCAGTGACACTAATATAATTTCAAGAGCCGACCAAATATTTTATATCTTTTAAATTTTTTAAGTTGTTGATTATTGTGATTTCTAGTGTTTTTCATGTAATTTTTTTAAAATATATAACATATTAATTTTTTTTTTAGATATTCTAAGTTGTTAACAATTGTAATTTATAATACTTTTTATGTAATTTTTGAATAATATATGCTACTCTCCTTGTCTAGAGTTTTGTGTCGATGATAGCTAATTATATTTTTTAAATAATTTAAATTTTTGGTCATTGTGATTTATAATATTTTTTCTATATCAACTTATGTGGCACAATGCTTAAATGACCATAATAATTAATTAGGGGTGATATAGTAAAATCACGACTGAAATAGCTGAAGCAGAAATCAATCAATTTTTAAATTTTTTTTGTTAATTATTGTTATTTACAGTACTTTTTATTTCATTTTCAAATAATATATATTGTTTTATATCTTCTTCTGTCCCGTCTCAATTTATGTGACACTAATATAATTTTAATAGTCAATCAAATATTTTATGTTGACATATCATTTTGTTATTCTTATTTTTCTAATACATAAATGACTTATAATAAGGAGTGATATAGTAAAATCATCGTTCGAAAGACGAAAATTTAATTTAAAATATTAAGAGTTAATTTCGCATTTCATGTCTATTTTATTTTTCATTAAATATTATTTATTTTCTTAATACCTAAATGACTCATAATAATTAATTAAGAGCCTCTGATTATGTTATTACTATAAAATTAATATAATTTTATCATATCCAATAGTAATCATCGATAATTCACCAAAATAGTATATTCATTAAATACGGGATGCTATATTTGCATATGCAAAATATGATATTATTAAACATTATTAGATAGTGCATTATATTTATCTTTCACAATAATAAATTTTTACTATATATTTTTTTATTTCTTTTTATCTTGATACATATTGACCCAACACAAATTCTAAGAAAATATTCATTAGAAATTTATTTTATTAAATTAAATTTATTAATTTTTTACATTAAAAATTTAAAGTTCATTTCAAATATTAGTATTTCTATATAAGAAAAAAATAATTTTAAAATTTAAATTACTAAAATAAATAAATAAATAAAAAGATTAATTTCTATATAAAAGTCAATTAAAATAATAAAATTGATTTACTTTAAATATTTAGTTGAAATTAATTAAGATAATTTTTTATTTTGTCATGATTTATGCTGCACCGATAAAATTTTGAGAGATGAATAAAACTTTTATCTATTTTTAAAAAAGTATTTTAACTTGTTAATTATTGTGATTTATAATAATTTTTATGTAATTATCAAATAATATATTTACTCCTTGTGTCCCAATTTATGTGGCTTCGATACAATTTTGAGAGTCAACTAAAATTTTTATATATCTTTTAAATATTTTAAGTTGTTAATTATTATGATTTGCAGTACTTTTTTTTTATCTCAATTTATGTGACATTGCTAAAATAATGAGAATCAATAAAATTTCTATATGTGGTAACAAATTATTGTGATTTGTGGTAACAAATTAGTTTTGAACATGATAGCTAATTAAATAAATATTTTTTTTTTTACTTTCAATATGTAGTTATAGTTAATTAATATAAATTAATAGAATATACTAAATATTTAAATTATTATGATGAAAAAATAAAATTATTATATATTGGGGCATGATATGTAATTAAGTGGGAATAGAGGGATTTTTTGGGTAAGAGTTAATAAAATTTCTATATTTCTTTTAAATATTTTAAATTATTAATTATTGTGATTTATGGTAACAAATTAGTTTTGAACATGATAGACAATTAAATAAATAAAATTTTTTTACTTCCAATATGTAGTTATAGTTAATTAATATAAATTAATAGAACATATTAAATATTTAAACCATTGTAATGAAATAATAAAATTATTATATATTGAGACATGGTATGTAATTAAGTGGAAGTAGTTGGTTTTTTGGTAATTTCAAGAGGTGGTCGAAACCACCTCTTCTATATAATAGAAATATAGTATATAGTACTAGATAATGAAGGCTCGTTTACGGGCCCAATATTACAGTTTTAAATATATTTATAGTTATTTAATTAGTTTTTTTCAAAAAAATAATTATTAATATTTTTAAATAAACACAATAGAAAGCATAAGTAGAAATCACACTATATAATAAAATATAACTTCTTATTTTTATAAAATCAAATGATATCTTACAAATTATTTAAATTTTCATAATTAACATTAAAATATCATACACTCTAGTTCTTAATTTAATATCAGGTCAAACACATTCTCTTATATTAAACAACTAATTTTAATATTCTACTTTATTTAAAACTATACAAGAGAATAAATTAAAATTATAAATATCTATTTATTAACATTTTTTTATAGAATCATATGAAGCAATAAAGAATACTAATCCATACATAAATTAATTATAAATATATTTAAATTCGTTTCATGTGTGTTTAACAAATGAAAATAAGGACATGGATGAAAGTTTTAATGAGTCATAATGTTAAAAGATTGTTTTTATGTCTTGTCTTATATACATCAAGAATAGGAGATTAATTTAATATAGTAAGCTAGAAATTTCTTTTAAAATGGTTTGTCTATCTGATGAGGAAATTTACTATCTCAAATAAGAAGAATCTAAAGAATTAACAATAGTTAACATGATATATGTTGTACTAATTTAACATGAGGTAGTTAATATTAAATTTTTAAATATGTTGTTTAAAATAATTTTAACAGATGATTAGTAAGTAATTATGTTTCCATAATTTATATGTATTGTAAATCTTTGAAATGATATGTATCAAGAGAAGTTTTGAAATTATGGAGGAATTTACTTATTGTGTATAATATAATAGATACCGCCTATTCAATAATTATGAGTATTTTTTAAAATTATTTTACTATAATATAGTAATAACTACTTTATGCTATTAAATGTGTGGTCAAAATTAATTTTACTTTTTTATCATTTATGGAACATATGTGAATATTTACACATCCACTGATAAACTACGTCTCCCAATATTTCAATTTATATAACTTTGATTAGACATCGAATTCAAGATACATGAAAAAACTTCACATTGTTTATTCTGTGGTTTTGGATAAGAGCACAGAAAGTTAGTTTGAAATCAAAATTAAAAATATTTAAATAGAAAAAACTTTAAATATAATTTCTCTTTAAATTTAAAATTATTCTTTTCATTTGATTCAAGTATATTATATAAATAAATAAGAAAAAAGATAGAATGTGTATGATCATGAATTCTGAAGTTATTACATAAAGAAAATTTTAAGAAAAGAATTTCTCCATAATCTTTTGAAGAAAAACAATGGGCCCCACTTCTTTAAGATGTCACTTGATTTTTTTAAAATTTTCAAAGCATAGTCATTAGAATTTTTTGGAACATGATTTTTTTTTTTTTGAAATTCCCCACTCTTTGGATGATGTACAATAAGCTTAAGCTAGACTTTTTGTTAATTGATAAATTTGCCCTTGGTCGTCCTAGTTATGACTCTTCTATATATATAATAATAATAATATAGTAAAGTAAAGTAATAATCGTAATAATAATAATAATAATAAAAAGAATAGTAATAGTAAAAAAAGTAATAATAGCAATAATAATAATAATAATAATAATAATAATAATAATAATAATAATAATAATAATACCAAAGTAGAACCGGATCGCTTCACTGTTGCACTTGGCACCTTTACTACATGTTATTAAACCTTGGTCATGAGCCTAATCCTAAATCAAGCCCCATATACGACCTCTCACGCCCTCCTGACTAATTGGCCTTTACAGGGACATCTGGTATAAATGCCAAGATTAAACTCATAACTGTAACATCTTAACATATAGAACTTTGCAACAATAGAAATTTACAATTCGTATTTTAATAACAATATGTCATTTCATACATGTAACATATTCTGCTATAGTTAAACACTAGAAATTTAGCCCATCATAGGCTAGCAACTGTAAAAAGTAAAATTAAAAATTAAAATACAGAAATTTAAAATAACCTTAAGGTGGATGGTTTGTGCTTAGAAGCAATAGGCTTTTATTTAACACTCAGAATATTTGTACAAGAGAGTAAAAGAGTATGCTAGAGAGAGAGAGAGGGACCTGAAAAACCCGCCTCCACCAAATGAGAAATGTGCTCCTTATATAATGGATGCTCTCTTCAAAAGACAAAAAATAAATGGCCTTTACTATTTATTTTGGCCTCTACTATTCACAAAAAACTCTTATTTTTTCAGAAAGCTAAGTGCCCTTTACTGTTTGCTTTTCCCAAAAAGCTGCTTATCACGTTGTTTGCAATCATGACTGTTGTATCATTAATTTTCAATCTTTGGGGACCTCCATTTTCTTATGTCATTTTCCCCTTTGTTTTTTGCAGTGCTGGAAGATTCTTCCATGGTTGTTTGGAATTTTCGTAAATATTTATCTAGATCTATTTCTTCAGCACTCTGGATATCCTGCGACTCACCAGCCAAGCAATCCCCCGCAGAAGAGATGGACATATCTGAAGTGCACTCCTGATCAAGATTTTTCAATATCTTTTTTTAACTTCCTCCATATAGGATACCAAAATCTCATCTTTGGTCATTGTGCCCTTCTTCATTTGAAGCTTTCTAGTGATGTTCTTAAAAGGGCTGAGATCCTCTTGTTCATAAAGAGACTCTATTTCTTTTTGTTGTTTATATTTTGCAACAACCATCTTTATTGTTTCAATTAATTGATGGTCATGGACATTACCATCACCTATTTGCTGGTTTAATTTACTCCAAAATTTGGTATAATAAACCTTCATTAAACATGATAAATTATCAACATTTGATTTTACCTCAATGGACCATTTTAGGATTCACGGAATTGAAAATTCAATGAAGAAATACATCATAGATATTTTCTCAAAATAGACATTATCTTTCTGTAGTTTTAGAAGTATTGATGATACTTCTATCCAGTCCTTATATAGACTTTTAAATGGCTTAGGCAATATTTTCGGCGAAGGACCATGCAAGATCCACCATTTAGCAAATCAATTTGGTATGCTTTGTTTGTGTACATTTGCACATATTTTTACAAATCATGAATAAGATCTCTCAGGATTCTCATATAAGAAAACCTTATCAAAGCTTTCTGCATAATCCCAGTAATTATATTTTACAATAATTTTCTGTTGTTCGGGATGTGTATATTTTTTTTCTTTTAGGGTACTCAAGCCCCATTCTTCACAAGTCAGAATCTGTTTGATTATAATTTTAGAATAACTATAATCTTTTTGACGGTCGCATTAGCATATAAATGTTGGATTTCTGCAGATCCCATTATAGACAATATGGTTTCATAATGTTTACGGTATTTGTACGTCGTAGTAGCATAAAATGTATTGTCCAAATACCTTTGCATCAACTGCCAAGGATTATCCTTCTATCAAAGGTTATGATTTTCTTGGAGAATTATTACCTCCTCTGTTTCGTTGCGTTCATATAACTCGGTATTCCCATTATCATCTTTGAGAATACGGAAATATGATGGGACTTCATTGTCCTCTTGCTTTTTGGACTTAAATTTCATGAATTTTAAAAAGTCCTGATACGTTTGTTCATCTGTATTCATACCAAAAGAACTTTAGCTTGCAATGCTTGAGGATATAAGCCTCTGATTTCCAATTTGAGGGAGGACATTACCTCTGCCTCTTGTTGAAGGATTTTTTCCACCTCTTCCTCTAAACGAAAAAGTAGATCCTCGTGATGCCATCCTGAAATCCATAAGAGAAAATATTAGCTTAAAAACTCACGAGTTAAAAAATTGGGTAGACTATTATCTGACCCTTTTAAGTATTGGATTTCAAAATCAAATGGAGCTAACAAAGCATGCCATCTTGCAAACATTTGCTTAGAAACATCATGTTTAAAATCTTTATTAAAGATAAATTTTGCAGCTTGGCAATCAGTTCTTATTAAAAAATTTTGCTTATAAAGATCGCCTTAAAATTTTAGAACACATTTGACTATAGCAAGAATTTTTTTTTGCTACAGTTGCATAATTTTTTTGACTGACATTCCATTTTCCAGAATAGAATTGAGCAATATAAGCACACTTTTCTTCTGGGGAATATTGCTTAAGAATTCCTCCATAGCCAATATCTGAAGCATCAATATCAATTATTTTTGCCCAATTGAGATTTGCAAGGGTAAGACATGGTAGATTATTAACCTAAGCCTTCATATTTCTTACTGCTATAGTATGGTTCTCAGACCATGCTTTAGGATTTTTCTTCAGTCTATCATACAAGATAGCTGTATCCTTTTTCAAATCCTCCACATAAGGAGATATATAATTTAGACTACCCAGAAATCTTTGCAACTAGGTTTTGTCTGTTATTTCATCAGGAAATTTTGAAGCAAATTCAATACTTTTATTTATGGGAATGATCTTCCCTCGGTCAATATTATGTCCTAAAAATCTAAAATTTGTCTGGAATAAAAACATCTTTGACCTCGAGATTACTAAGCTTGAAAAGACCTAGATGTTTAAAGTGTGTCTCTATATTTTTTGAGAACACCATAATGTCTTCAATATACATAATAATAAAATTGTTGTATGGCAT
The DNA here is from genome assembly GCA_030864215.1 of Capsicum pubescens. Taxonomy (NCBI): domain Eukaryota; kingdom Viridiplantae; phylum Streptophyta; class Magnoliopsida; order Solanales; family Solanaceae; genus Capsicum; species Capsicum pubescens. The sequence goes on from CM061542.1 coordinate 101,756,214, forward strand.
AAAAATATCATTCATGATTTTCTGAAATTCTGAAGGAGCATTCTTCAGACCAAAAGGCATGATATTCCATTCAAATTGTCCCATTGGGATAATAAAAATGGTTTTATATTTATCAGCTTCCAAAATATGGATTTGCCAATAACCTGATTTCAAGTCAACTTTTGAAAATATTAGAGCATCATGCAAACGATCTAACAAATCCTTTTTATTAGGAATTGGATATCTAATCTATTTGAGGACTTTATTCAAAGGTTTGTAATTAATAACTAACCTCGGAACTCCTAGTTCTTGTTCTGCATGCTTATTGACATAAAAAGTAGTACATGGCCATGGGGATTTAAAAGGCCGAATAAGGCCTTTATGCAAAAGAAATTCAATTTCTTTTTTACATAATTCTAAATATTCAGAATTCATTTGACAAGGTCTGGCCTTAGTAGGTATATTACCTTTTTGGAAATTATTTTCATATGGAAGACTAACAACATGCTGTTTTCTTTGCCAAAAGGCATTAGGATGGTCTCCACAAATTTGAAGTGACAATTGGCTTTTCAAAAGCTCAAATTTTCCAATTATTTTTGGATTTTGAAGGGTTTCATTAATAATTAAACAACAAATTTCATTCCTTAAAAAATTCATTTGCTTATGTTTGAAAGAATTTTTTCTTTAATCAAATTTAAATATCTGGTATATGGTGGATCACACCATTCAAATTGAATACGTTTATTTTCAAAAGTACCAATGATTCCTTTTTTATCCCAGCGGACTAAAGGATACAAATGTAGAAACCATGGTTTCCCTAAGATAATTTCATCAGAAATGTCTTTAACTAAAACAAAGGTTTCAGGCATATAGATTTTGTCTTTACAAATATAAGCTTTAGGGATTTTATATTCTACCCCCATTTTTTGACCACTTGCATTTCTCACGGTATTAGTGATTTTTACAAAATACATGGAAGGTATTATACCTTCTTGAATGCAGTTACAGCCTGCCTTACTGTCAATGAGAGCTGTAAATTCTCTCTTGTAATTGTAATCAATTAGAAGGGTTACTTTAGCATAAAAGTGTTGATAGGTAGCTTCTTTTAAAGTTTTAAGAAAATCTCCTTTAGGGAGAGTTTGATTACCCTCAGTGGGTAATAACTTTGGGTTTTCTAAAGCAGAAACTCTCTGGTCTAATGCCAAATTATGACTCTTAAGAAAGGATATTTCCTTTTTGAGATTATCAATCTCATTTTTTAGGTCCTGGGTTGTTTCTGGAATCGCTTCAACCTTTTGTATTTCTTTTAGAAGTCAATTCACTATAGTCATGGTATAAGGACCTTTTTGGAAGGAAATAATATGCATTTCCTCCTGAATTGGTGAAGAACTGGTGGATGGTTTTTCATCCTCCTTACTTAGGTCTTTTAGCATTTCTAGTAGAGCTGCTAATTTGTCATCTTTCAAGACATTAATTTCTACATCTTAAAATTGGGATATGATGTTACACAAAATATCCTCCTCCTCTTTGTTTTCACAGGTTTGCCCTTCTTGGCAAGGTATGCACTCATCATCAGAAGGAATATAGTCTTCTTGTTGAAGAACTCTCAGGTCCTCATCGGTTGAATCATTATGTTCCTCATTATCACTATGGTTCGGACTTGAATTTTTCGGAGAGAAATTTAGCAAAATCTTTCATAAAGAGTCTTTAATCTCATCATCTATAGTGAGACTCTTAATCTTGCTCTTTACTTTGCAATCTTTTCCAAAGTGACCAACTCTACCACATCGATAACAGACGTTGTTTTTTTTTGGATTTTCTATAAGCCTTCTTGGATTTGTAGTCCTCCTTTCTCTTTTTTTTTTCTCAATTTTCTTAGGTTTTCTCTCCTCAGAGTACTTTGTCTTCTTATGCTTATGAGATTCTCTCGAAGATTTGGGGATATCTATGGCAAATTGCTCACAGAACTCTCCTAGCTGTTATCTCTTAGTAAGACGATACTTCTTAACCTGCTGGTTTAACTTAATCTCATTACACAAAGCTAAACCTTCTTGAGTAACAACTTTTATAAGTTTACCATAGGTATAAGCCTTATAGCTAATACTTACATTAGGACCTCTAAGGGTTTTCCTAATTCTTTCAACAAATAACATGGGAAGACCATCTATAAATTTAGACTTTCAATGAGGGCTATTACTCTTAGGTAATTTCATGACTCTAGAAAGGAATACATCTTTATATCATCTCCAAGATGTCAAAGTCTTACATCTAAGATTCTGAAGCAAAGTCTGAATACTTTCACTATTATCGGTCCATCTTCCAGAGAAATGCTCAATAAAATTTATAATCAAAGTATAGACAACGTTCATGACATCTTGGCCATCTTCTATCTTTACCGTTGACTGAATGATTTTGGTCTGTGGTAAGATAATTATCCCATCAGCCTTTAAGCTGACCAGTAAATCCTGACCAATACTATTAATAATAATAATAATAATAGTAATAATAATAATAATAATAATAATAATAATAATAATAAAAATAAAGGATTGGTGTAGCCACAAGAAGACAAATTAGTGTTACACCAATCCTTCACTTATATATAAGAGATATTTATCTTAATGTCTATATAATTTTTACAAAACTATTCAATTTATTATCAACCTTTTAAAGTTTTTAGATTTTTGAAATTAAAATTCATCATCTATAATTTTGGTTAAAACTAAAATTCGATATTTTAGATAAATTAATATTATATCATTTATGAATATTATATTATTAATTAAATGATAACCAAAACGTTGAGGATTTAAAATAGATAAAATAACTTATTAATATGATTATTGATTTAACATATTAAAAATTTAAAATGATTAAACTTAACAAAAATTCATAAAATCAAAATAAATCGACTGATGCATACGTATAGGTGCATGTAGTTTCAAGCAATATACTACCATTAATATTAAGTAATAAATTAAATTAAAATATATTTTATATTTTCTTAATTAATTGAATTTATTAAATAAAATTATGGTCCAAAGTAATAAAAAATACTAAGAATTACATATATGCACAAATTTAAGTTAAATAATTACAAAAAATCCCCAATTGGTAAAGTAATTACACAAATCCCCTAATAATTACAAAAATCCCTTTATTGGTTATTTTCTCTCTCATCAACATTATACATGTAACAACCGATTTCATCCTTCCGTCTTTTACTCTCTTATGCTCCCATTATCAAGCCGTTATTTACTTTATTTTTGAAACCCCTCTTTTTACGGCATACTTGAAGTAAAATCTACTTGTGGTTATCAAATTGTAAGTTATTCAATAGTTAATTATTTTTAATATTGTACTTCATTAATTTTTTTGATTTTTTTTTGTTCAACTTTTCCAAACCAGGGGTTTTCCGTTTTTTATTTTTTTGCATGTTTAAATTATAGTATTGTTCAAGCTTATTCAAGTTAAGTAGTTCATCTTTTCATTATTTTTCATATGGTACAAGTTAGATCTGAAATTTTCTTGTTTTTAGTTCGATTTTCAATACTGTAAACTTAAAATAGTGTTATTTGGTAATGGATAATCCTCCAAGTTTTAGTTTAGGAATTACTCAGTTAGATGCAACTGTACAAGATATTCCACTTGGATTTGTTCCTACTACATTTGATGAACAGGATCCTGATTGGGCAGAGAATCGATTAAAGCACAGAAACGATCCCATTACAATGAAGAAATTGACGGATAAGGCTGCTTCTAAATCGAAGAAGTCTACTTCAAAAGCACGTAAAAAGAAATTTGATGATTCCGGCCGACCACGTCTGCCGAAGGTATTTACTATGACTGTATGTGTAATTTGAGACATGTATAATATTACACCATACATTAGTGTTTCATCAAAGGAATGTATAATATAGTTGCTCTGAAATATTATTGTAAAGGTTATACATTCTAATAAAGCTGATATTATTTTTTGAAATGTATAAGTTACCTCATACATGTGTATTTTATGTTTATGTTTTGGTATGTCATAATTTGTTAGATGTATACATAACCATCATACATGTAGTGTATATGTTGGACTGAAATTTTTTATAAATGTATTTTCTGTTTATGTTTTGGTTTGTTATAATTTGTTAAATGTTAGATGTATAAGATAACATCATACATTTATAACTGTAGTGTATATATTGGACTGAAATTTTTATACATTTAAACAGTTTAATTTTCAATGTATAAATAAACCTCATACATGACTAATAATTGTTTAATGTTGGTTTGATTTATGTTATGAAAGTATAAATGAACATCATACAATCAGTAACTGTTAGCTAATTATGTCAACGTATAAATAACCCTCATACATGACTAACTGTTTAATTGTCAATGTATAATTAACCCTCATACATGACTAACAATTTAATTGTCAATGCATAAATAACCCTCATACATGACTAACTGTTCTTTAATAAGTAACCATCACACATGTTTTACTGATTATATTATTTTTCAGATGTATAAGTTAACATTATACATGTGTTAGTGTATTGTATATTTTAAATAACAAAAAACAACTAATACACCACATTAATCAAAGAATTAAATTTCATAAAGTATGTATTCATGTTATCAGTACATATCTGTAACAACTCATAAAAACTTAATCAATGTATAAAACAGAAATATTAAAACATAACATATTAATAACAAAAAAACAATAACTTTCAATGCCACAGTTATATTATACATATCTCTGAATGTATAATTTAAATTATACATTCAAAATTTTTAATTAAAAAATCAGTAATAACAGACAAACGAGTTCACAATCTATTAAACCAATGCATCATACATTTATTCACCTGGCACGAGTTAATTATACATTAACCAATACATAACAAATCACATTATACATTCGTATGATAACATTACATATCAACAAAAAATACACAACATAAATTTCTTAACATAAAAAAATTAATATGTTATAACATCAGGAGATACAAATGATATCATACCTTTTTTTGTCGGATCGTTTCACTTTTGTGTTGAATCTATTCGCTATTGCGTGTCTTGACATTACTGAAACAAGAGTTTCCTTATCCTTGTATATCTGACTCACCATTATTTCAGTATTCTTGCAATCAGTAATGAAGTTTTTAACTTCTATTTCAGGCACATATAGAGCATACTGATTATCCGTTTCAACAACTGTTAACGCAACTGAATCATATTCACTACCCTCGATACACATTACAGAACCAGTGGCTTTATCAAACTCTATTTCACTATTGGCTTTATCGCAACTTGAAATACAAAGCGGAAAATTAACCAAACCAGCAAGTTGTTTCTTTAACTCAACGTAAACCCTCACTCCATTGTCGTTTCTTATTATAATTGGAGAAGAATTTCCTTCAACCACATATTTCACTTCAGTTTTTTTACGCACTTCGTCTTTATCCAACTCTATGGCGATAGTAGAAATTAATTTCAAGAAAGTAATACTTTTCGAAACAATTATTGCGTCACTTTTGTATGACTTATAACTAGTTTCTGACTCCCAAATTTCAGAATGCCATAGCAATATTGGGATATTCATGATGCTTTTTGAATTTTTGAAGAACGTATGTAGAAGTATTTTGTTGCTTTATGGGATTTTTTTTGAAGAATTTTTTTGCAGCAATAGAACTTTTTTCGTTTTCAGATCTTCAATCAAATAAATCAGAAAATAAAATTTGACTTGTATAATTTTTTTGTTTGAAATTCAAATTTCAGTTACTAGTTTTATCCATATATGCGTTAAAAATATCTAATTATTGCCGTTAATTAAGAAGCAGTGATATAATTAAGGATATCAATTTGCTTAAATTTAGGAATAACATTTTCATTATACATTCCACCAATGTATGATGTGTTGACGATTGTATGAGAGTATATTTGCCAAAATTCGGGAGAGAGAAAATAAGAGGGGATTTTGTGTAGTTACTTTATCAAGCTAGGGAATTTATGTTGTTTATACTAAAAAATATCCAGACTCATAAATATCAGCCCAAGGTAAATAAAATTGAAGATCCAGCCCATTAAATAACAGTCCATGTTAAAAAAATCAAAAAAAATAAAAGTACATGGATGTATCTAGAATAGGAAACTATTGGTATTAGTATTTGTTGTCTGAAAAGTCACTTTCCTATTTGCCTCCATCTTTGGTGTTCTTCAATGTTGAAAAATAATTGGCAGATTCCTTGTTCATGTTAACTTCTATACCATTTTTAAAACAAACTTTTCTCCTTCTTTAAATACATAGAGTCATGCATCCTCTTTCGATTTTTCTCATTTGGTGCTTTAACTTCATTTTATGAATTTTATTTGTAAGATCCTTAATCAGATCTATTGATTGTACCAAAATACCATTATTGTCTTCAATCTCAACTTGGTAATATTTTAATTTTGAAGGTAATAAACTAAGCTCAAATATGTTTTTTCGTTATGAAATCGAAATGGGTCTCTATATTTTGTTATTTTTGCTATATATTAAAATCTTTAATTCCTACCTTCTTATCACCCGTGATATGGCAACATAAAATTGACCATTTGTGAACACTGGATTCTTCAAATATAAATCAACATGAGATAAAGATTGTCCTTGATTTTTATTTATAGCCATGACAAATGATACAACTATTGGAAACTGTCTTCTCTGAAACTTAAAAGGTATTGTTAAATCAGATGGAGTTAGTGACATTCATGGTATGGAAATCTTTTGTCCAATCATATTTCCTGATAAAACTTTTACCTCGATAATTCAATTTCAAATTCTAGTGATAATTAATCTTGTTCCATTATAAAATCCTGAAGATTGATCTATATTTTCTCAATAACATCACGGGTACACCAACTTTCAAAGTGATGGCATGATTTGGTATTCCAGAGCATTTTATAGTATTTAGAAATTCATGAGTATGTACTTGTTCCAAACTTGTAAATGTGTCTTCTAAAATACAAATTGTATCGGAACTGAAGAAGGTTGTTCCTTCACTTTGATTGAGGGATAACATATGCTCATTGATTGATTCTACTATGTCAAGAGCGGGAGCAAGAATTTCTCTTTTCTGTAGGCATGTTACATCACTGCAACGCGAACAAAAATCTGGATATGTACTGTTCACAATGGCAGAAATTGGATCTTCACAATCACTAATAAGAAGATCATCATGTATAGAAACTTTCCAATTCCATCAACTGAATTACCAATCATACTTTCTCCAATTGCTAAAATCCAGTCTGCAAATTCTGTTCGTTCAATAAAGCGATCTTTCACTTTCCATAGCTGACCAACCATGACTTTTAACTTCCAATGCATCTTTGTGATTGTTATGTCGTTGATGAAGTCTGACATTTTTGATAGAGTATGTAGGTATACGTAGATTATGGTAAGGGATAAAAGAATTGAAATTATTTACGAAGGAGACAATGGTTTCATGAATATTTGAAGCTTTCTATATAATATAGTAAGGATTTTAAGAGTTGAAGTGGTATTACATTAGAATTGGACTTAATTTATCGATGAAAGGAAACAAGAATAAGGGTAATTAACTATAAAGGATAAGAAGATGCATTTGTGTAGTACTTCAGATTCAATTGTGTACTAGATAAAGAAGATGGTGATAAAAGAATTATAATATGCCTTGGTAACTTATATAATTATATATCCATCAGAAATTTTTATTCAACTCTATTAATTCGTTTATATTTGATACCTTAGTTAAATATATAAGTTTTGATTTTTTTTTAAAACTAATGTAATAATGAATGACTAACATATGAATTTATTTGCAATTCAAAGCTGGCCGATATTGTATATGATGACATATGGTTCAGTGAGGAGGTTGCATCATAATCAGAATTTCGTTGAAGTGATGCCAATATATGTATAAGCAGTTTATATATGATGTAATTTGATTTTATTTGAATTTTAAATTAATGAATGTGAGTTTCAAGTAAAATATTTGTAATAAATAGTGTATTTTATTTCTTTGTAAGTTGTTATTGATAATAGTTTAGTTACGTCCATTAAATTTTTTTTTCTAGTATAGTTACATAATACAAATTCAACATCAATTTTGTTCTATCAATAATAGTACAGGAAGTTTGTATTTTTATAGTGTATTAAATTATTGTGTAAAAGGTAACAATTATAACCAACATATCAACAATTTGAACTTAAAATATAAAATTACTAAAGTAACTGAAAATTTAAATTTGAAATTTTAAAACCAAATAATGTAACAACTATTTCCTAACAAATTGACTAATATAACACGTGTAAATAGTAAATGTTTCCACCTGGCTAAATGGAGAGTCTTTGTCCTCTCCTTTTAATAATATATAGATTAGTCATTTTAATAAAAATAAATATTTTATATTAATTGATCATTTACTATATTAAAATAAAATTAATTAATTTTTTTTTCATGATATCGCTACAATTAATAGTATTTATTAAATATAAGAAATTTTAATTTCAATATTCATTCATTTACCAAATAAATATCATTAATATTGCTAAAAGGTAAAATAGTAAAATTTATCATTCAATTTATGATTTCCTAATTATCCTATAAAATGAAATGTGAAAACTAAAATAATATCGGTGGGGGTGGGGGTGGGGAGGGGGAGGGGAAGTAAACATTAGTATTTTCTCCATTCCAAAATAATTAAATTGTTGGAATATGACACACATGTTAAGAAAAAAAGACAAAAAATATAAATTGGTCATATTTTTTCATTTTTGCCCTTTTCAAACTCCAAAACATTAATAATGATCATTGGAACTCATCCTTGGAAATTTAATTCAAGAAGGGTAAAATTGGAAAGATTTTCCAACATCTATCTCGAACAATGAACAATTTTATTATTTTGAGCACTAAAAAATACTCCAACAATTCAATTATTTTAAAACAGAGGGAGTAATATTTAAAATTATTTGAATGAAAATAACTTTTGAATAAAGCCGTCAATATGGGCAAGACCCATTAAGGTCTAGCTTGTAATTTGATAAGATTGGATTAAGATTTTTGTAGTCCATTTAAGATCAGAATTTTTTAGTCTGACCTGAATAAGTCTATTGGACCATAAAGCTTGAGCAATATGAATTGGCAAAGGCCCGTGGTCCAAATAAAAAATGATTAAAAATATAATAGATTACTAAGAATAACAAGAGGAGTACAAGTTCAAAGTCTACTTAAACCATCTTAGATACTTAAATATTAATTATGTTTATAAAATATATAAATAATTAAAATTTGAAATACTAAATTTTTCATGGAATTAGATGTGCTTGATGAAGATGATGTGGTGGTGTTGGATACGCCATAAGTATCATAAAAAGTTTTTATTTATGAATTCATTTTTACTTTTAATGGATTAAATATTGTCATTTTTTGTGTTTTACTATGATTTATTGAAACAATATTAGGTTAAGATTGCTATTTAGCTAGTTATATTGTTACTCATTAACTGTTTATTTTGCTTATCAGTATCTCTATTATTTTAATTTCTCATCCGGTGTCCGGTACCCGCATTGGAGTCCGACTAATCCGAATTCATGCTGCGTAGGACCCCATTCGGGGGGAAGGGCTCCCTACCAAGGATTTTTCCATACCCAGGGCTCGAATACGAGACCTCTAGTTAAGGGAGGAACAACTCCATCCGTTGCACCACATTCTTTGGTGGTCAGTATCTTTATTTTGTTTGAATGGTATCATATTAAAAGTTATTTAGTTTTGTAGATTATTAGACTATATTTTTTTTTTGGTGAAATTGAGACTTAATCAACACGTAGTAACATAGTGTAACATTGTCTTATTATATTTATATTATTAACATTTTAAAATTTAAATTAAGATTATAAAAATAATATATTTTAAAAAGTGGATAGCCCATAGAGGCCCGCAACCACAGAGTGAAGGTTGAGCTTACTGTTTTCCGGCCCGTTAATTTTCAAAGCCCGTGTGGGCTAACCCACACAAGCCAGCCTTGATGGTTTGAACCGACCCGTATTGACAACTTTAATTTTGAATATGAAAATACAGATGTATAGGAAAAAAATAAGTTGGCAAAAGAAATGAATGGATCAAACCATGACATTTCATTGAGTTAGAATTGAAGTAACACTTCTACTTTGACTTGAAAAATTAAGGTAAATCTTTTTGACATAACTTAGACTAGTAACGCCCAGCACAACCAAGGTTACTTCGTAACCAGGTAGGCTGGGGGACCCCTTCTTGAAGACAAACCTCTTTGTAGTTGTATCTTCTTTATTATAAAGACATTCGAGTAGATCAACAATTAGTCTCGAACTTAGGTTCAATATGCCCCTATTTTTCATGTTTCAGAACACCATTAAACAACATATTAACTAATCGATTACGATCAGAGCCTAGACACATGTTATAAGTAAACTTCCAAAGCTAATGTGTAGTCATTTTATACTTAAAATAAGGATTGAATTTTTAGCCTATAAAAGAGCCCTCTCAGAAGAAGAAAAGGCATCGACAAATCCAAGGTGGATCTAGGAGTGCGAGGTAAAATTTCCTCGACAACAAATTATATTGTATATATAAGGTAGTGTTTCTACTTTTTATGTGCATAAATAGAGTTTGAATCTCCTAAATACAAGATTAGCGATTGGCTCAGTAGATCAATAAATTAAAAACCTACCTTCAGATTCAATGATCAAATCTCAAGCAATATTTTTATTTTTCAAACCCCTTTAGGAAAACATTTGGATCTTCCTCAATAGATTTTCATCATTATTTTTACCAGAGCTTCTACGAGAGAAGGCTCTCAACCCCCTCCCCCTTCTCATATTTCCCTTTTCCTTTGAGATATTTAAATTCTTGTATTTGATATGTAACACCTTGAACTTTTGAGCTAAGATTTGAATTGTTCTACGTATGTGTGCACCCAAGTTTAGTGAATTTTTATTGTATTTTTATGTAAAGTCCAAAATTTAAGGGTGGAAAGTGAATTAAAGTCAGAAAGAATCTCAATCACAATGTTGGGTTAAAAGCTTCTCTACTGATTGTGTTTTGGTACAATTTTTTACTAGAGTCAACTTAAAACTAAAAAAAACATTTCTTCTAAAATATGAAGAGTTACATGCCTCATTCCTTATCAAATTAAAGGTCTCCAAGACTATTTTTAAATGTCACCAATCGTTTGTCAATCCAAGTCTGGAACAAGAAGTTATGGATATTTTAGTGAAGAATAGGCAAATAGTCACGACGAACCAAACCACATATAGACAATAAGTGAATTTATGGCTCATCTAACTATTAGTTATGAGGTTGTTGGGTTGTACGAACCATACTCATAGCAATAAGTGGGGACTTGGTAAGGTGTAGCATGGGCCATATTATAGTTTGTACATTAGGTATACAGACCGTCCATATATCAATTTTTTAGATTTTCATAAAATCATGATTTTGGCTTTTTTTCCCTCACTTTCTCACATTTTAATAGACTCTAACAACCCTAAGAGCCCCTCGTTCACCCTCCTAAGGCTATGTATATTTCTCCTATGATTTTCTAAGTAAAACCCATGATCTTTACTCCATGATTATTGATTCTAATCAAGTTTCTTGCCATGAATCTTAGGATCGATTGTTCAAGAAAACCCTTCTCTAAGTTCAAGAACAAAAAATACAGACTTTCCTTCATGATTCAATATGAATATCTCATAACACTATATACAACTACTCTGTTCTTATAATACTCTTATGTTTATATGATTCTTGTGGATTCTCTACGTGAATTTATGAATGTCAATGAAGCAGAATGATCCTTATATTAAAATGATCAATCTTTAAGATTTTCATGTGGAGTTTAAAAAACATGATTCCTATGACTTTCCCTAATTTATGAAATCCTGACAAGAATGTAACTTTCATGACTCTATGATAGATATGATTTTTATTACTTCTAAAATAGAGGAACTACTTTAAGAATGTAACATTATGATATTATGGCATGAATTCTCTTAACTATGAGGTATGACGTGATGATATGAACCTCTTACTTATGAACATAACTATACTTAGGTGACACGATCTCAAGAATCTCAAGAGGTATATGGATATTATAATCTATGAGCATGATCTAAAGGATTAACTTATGAATATGAGCCAAAGAGATGAATTATAAACATAGGCCGCAAGGGCTATACTCTAATCACATGAGTATAAGGGATCTAAATGGTTAATTGAGAATGCATAAATCTAAATGATGAATGCCTAAAACTATTTTTACCAATGTAGGTTATGATCGTACCATCAGACTACTTCTTTATGTGCTCTTGGTAAGGGATTATTATGGACCGTTTGCTAGCAAATCTTGACATGTTGTAATAAACCATCCTATCATTATAGCATTTTTGGCAGTGTAAGCATTTTATGTGATATCTAAGACATTTAGTATCCATAGAAACTTTTGAAATGGTATTTAGGTTTGTAAAACTCTGGTTATGGCATTTACCGCGATAGAATATTTCTATGTTGTCAAAACTAAAAGGGTCTTATGGAATGGGGGAATTTTGGGACCTCCCCTGACACACTGTAGTGTCTGCTTCAATGGGACCCCTCTCGCTATAGCGAGTGGCCATGGTAAACAAGGATCAGAACGAGTAGTTGCTCGCTACATCGAGACCATTATAACATAAAGTTGATCACTATAGTGGTCAGTAAGGATTCATTCAGGTCCACATAGTAGATACTTTCTTACTATTGCAGGACTGCTTTAGCGAACATGTGTCTACTACAGTGATCATTAATAGTCTAAATGCTTGATTTTTGAGTTTGAGTGTTATTTCTCCCAAAAATCCATATTTTTAACCTAAAGCTTTATATAAGGTTATTTTCTCTTGGTTTAGGTGATTTTCATCATGAGGTAAGTTTGTTCTTCAATTTTAACACATACTAATTTCTTTCATATATAGAATCACTAGAATCAAGAGTTAGGAAAAAATTCATGGGTTATGCCCTAAAATTGATTATTTGAAAAGAACTGTCTATGGTAGGATTAAAATCAATTATAAATGGTTAAAGGTTGTTAGAATTTACTTCCTAATGTAGAATCATTCCTTACTAATGAGTATTATAGGGAATTTGGGCAAATTAATGGGCGAAAGCACCTAAATTGGTGTTTTATGATATAAACTAGGGTAAATTTAATGGATTTTAGTTCCTAATTCCTAGGAGTGGAGAATAAGTTATTGATTTCTCCTTGTTTACTATTATGAGGTCGAGAAAAATTTGAAGCTTCAAGAAAGGGCAAAACTTTAACATATTAGTGCATTTTATGCTTACGAGGTAGGTTATAATTTAAATTATAGTTATAAACTTGATTTGAACTTCATGCCTATTCATAAGTTATGTGTTTGTGAATTGGCCTTCAAGCATACATGTGATTCTGTGAGTTGGTGGATATTGTTTGTATATATGCAATGATGGACTAGAATTTTACTAAGTGTCTAAATAATGTGTGTACTTGCATATTTGGTGCACCGCATTATGTACTGGTTGATGTTTATTTGACATACATGCATTATGATATTCGAAGGTTGGGTAGCTTCTTGGTACATGTTACATATCTATTAATTTTTGAAGGGTCGGGTGCCATGCTAGTATGGTATAATGGATGAAACTGGTCCCCTGCTAGTACTGACTATTAGGAAAATAGGTCCTTTAAGTATGTATGTACAAATTGAGATAAGGTGATGATGGTTTGATGCATGGTTACATGTTTGTAGTCATTTGATTGTTCATTGGCATTTCATAATGTATTGCTTTGGAATTGAGGTGACATAAGTCTACTCTTCTGAGATAAATTTGGTGATAATTGGTTGATGTATTTATACTTATGGTACTTATAGAAGTCATAGAACCCCCTTGTTATTGAACTTATATGTATGAAAGATGGTCTAGTTGAGTTAATAGGGTGATTAAGTGATTATTTATGGATTGGTATCTATTGATAGAAATTACTTGTTATGTGTTGAATGCTAATTCGCTCATATTTGATTTATGTTTTAAGTGAGTCTGAGTTAAGTCAACCAATGTTACCTACAATTAAATAGAGCTTATACTAATACTACCTATGCAATTCTTTTGTTGAGGATAGACATTGTTCCAACTATAGAGATGAGACCTCAGATATTATGTTTGATCAACAAACTTCTATCCAAGGATTAGCATCTACCTTCAGGAAACCATTGGATCATCTTATTAGATCATGTCCATTCCTTCATACAATGATACTTTTGTTTCATCATTTTTGGATATTTATTTTTGACTTTAATTTTTTATTAGAATGTTCTTGTTTGGTGAATTTCGGGTCCTTGGAATTTTAATAGTTTGGTTAAATTGATTCTGTATTTTATTTAATAGTTCTCAACATATTTATTATTAATATTATTTTATTAAATATTCTATCTTAAAATTGGCTAAGTGTATGGGTTAAAATTTTAGTTAGATGGTTCTCTCATTAGAGGGTTAGTGTGATGTCACTCATAGCCATTTGAGTCGTGAAAAATATGGTATTAGAGCCCTAGGTTTTTTGATCTCCTTACAATAATTTGGCTAGTCAAGTCTTAAAAAATGGTACAAAGACTTAGTACTTTTCTTTGAGAGGATACATGACTATAGGAAAACCCACTCTCCTTTTTTACTTTTGTGCTAGTACTTGATTCCAATTGGTATCTGGTGATCAAAATTGGTATCTCATTTGTTTCACTCTTGTCTTACAGATGGTTAGGACAGGCACCGAGAGGGAAACACCAACAAGAACAATACCCAAATCGATCGTTGTGGCCACAATTTGTGGTATAGGCAAAGTGAGGGGGAAGGGGACAAAAAGGGGTCATGGGGAAGCAATCGGCAAGGGTGGATCTTTGGTCGTTGGAGTCAGGCATGAAAGATATGGGAGTCTCCTCACCCATATGAGGATATTCCAAACATGCTTCAGATAGATAAAATAGTACTAAAGAATGGAGAGATATAGGTTTGAGGCATATGCTGTTCGCCAGTTCAGGGAGGTGTAACATAGGTTCCGATGTCTTTTTAGATGATTTAGTAGGTTTTGTTTTTCTTAGTAGTTTAACCAATAGACGTTCTACATTGGTAGTTTTGATTGTTCAATATCTAAGGCTACAATATGCCACTAATGTGGTGTAATGACCCTCCATGTCATCTTACCTATTTTCATGCATTTTAGGCATTTCATAACTTTCCTCAATGGATACAAGTCATTTATGACATGCCGGGACCATTGGTTTGGTCTTCAGGCAATTCATTTGGGTTTTGAGGCCATTTTCGTATTTCTGAGCTTTTAAAGTTGAGAAAATGGTCTTGGACCAAAACTCCATGTAAACAGTCATAAATAAGAATTTTGACTGTATCTTAGCTCTAAAATGTTGATTTTAGTCAAAGGAGACCCTTGGTCTGGGTTCCGAGGCTTTCAGACTCATTTTGGGCTATTGGGAAGATTTTTTGAAAACATAATTATAGGTACGGGCCCCACTTATTGTCAAAATAACCTCGGTTGGAAATTTTGATGGTTTCTTTGAGTCTATAATATCAAATTTTGTATGGTAGCATGGTTCATTTGTGCACACGAGGTTCCAAAAAAATCCCAAGCACCCCGTCAAAGTCCATTTAGACTTGGTGAAAATTCTAATATCTGGTATCTGGTGCAACTGCTAAAGTGGTCTTGGAGCCACTTTATCGTCCTTGCTCTACCTAGATGGGGGTCATTTTAGTGGTCTATGTCCTCTTTAGCAGCTAGGGTGCTACTTAAGTATTCCCTCTCCCCTCTACACCCGCCGATTTAACGATCAACTGTCACTTTAGCGATCACTGTTGGGTCTATATATTCTCCATTCACACAAATTTCAGCCATTTTTGTAACTCCTCTCTATTTAACATCCCGTGAGCTCAAGAAAATTATGGTAAATGATCAAAAGAAGTCGGGTTCGAGCGGGTAGCATTCTAATAATCCTTTTTCCATCATTATTCCATAAGTTTTACCTCAATTTTTCATTAAATTCTTGATTTTATCCTTGTTTATCCTTAGATCTTGGGTCTGGTTTGAGCCCTAATTGAGATTGCATTAGTGATCAAGTTTTGGGCATGTATTCCTTGTAGTTCGAGGGACCTTGTGATGGATTTAATTCTAAAATTCATTTTGTGAGTCCCACGGGCGTATTTTTGACTCGATTAAGTCCGAAGTTTTATATTAAAATATGGGTTTCATTTTACTCATATTAACATCTAGCATATGTTTTTGATAGTGCAATGTTATTTTGGAATCGTGGAGAAAAGATGAGCGGTTCATGGATGGTTCAAGATTACGGTTCGACATCGAGGTAGGTGATCTTAGGTGGATTTATGCACCTAAGTGTTGTCATTTATCCTTATTTAGCTTAATTTCAAGGAATTATCATGTGAATAATGAGGTGATATTTGTATAAGTAATCATCCAAGTGTTATACTATGTGTTCATAATGTTTACGGAGAGTTTAAAACAAGTCTAGAACCAAAACGACCACCTATTGTTGAGATAAGCAAACTAGTGTTCTTAGTTTGAGCTATGTGTTGTTCTAGTTGATTGTGTTGAAACTAATTCGTGATGTTTGATTATATAAATATTGGTGAGGTATTAAACTCAATTATGGGATGATATAAAATCTTATTTTGAATAGGAAAATCAACCATGAAGTCAGGAACGTAAAGCCAAGTGCATAGAGAAAAAGGTGTCAAAATCTAGAAATTTGAGCACAAGGGCGTGCCATGCCCTTAGATCTCCATGTTAATGGAGTTCCAAACCCTTATTCATAAACCAAAATATCAAATTATAGTTATCCTCCATGATAAGGGCATGCCACTCCCCTATTGCGCCAATCCCTTAGCGTGGCACGCCCTTGTGCAAAAAATGGGCTATTGTTTACAAGTATAAGTATTAACATTCCTATTATATTGTACACACCTTAGACAACTTTTGTATCTTGAAAAACAGTTGAGGAGGCTTCTCTTAGGGTTTTTAATCTTTTCATTAGTTTACTTTTTGATTATTTACAAGGATTTCTTAATTGTGATTCTTAGTAATTTCCTGGGTGGCTAATTACCCTAATCTAGGGTTGAGGCCAATAACATGAGTACTTAAACTTGTAATAAAGTTGGTTTATGTTATTTATCATTATTAGTTTTTCATTTATCCTTGTATTTACTACTCTATCCTTGTATTTACTACTCTATGGATTCGCGACCCCTAGGATAAACTTATATTTCTATCGTGAACCCAGAAGGAGGAACAACAGAATAGATCATGGGATGTATGGATTAGGATCTTAATCATTCAAGGCATTGAAGTTAGGATTTTCGTTTAGTATAGGAATATACTTAATTCTCTCTACTTGGTTCATATACGATAATAAATACCAATGTTTTTAACTTAGTTCTTGCATTCCCGCTCAATGATGCAGTTGTGAGGCTAAGTTAGATAGATGATTAGAGGCTTGGAAGACCATGATCATGTTATCAACCCTCTGAATCAACAACCGAGATAATTATCTAAAGAAATAAGATTATATGGCTAATAAGGATTGTTCATAGTGTCCCAGACCTAGGTTTTACCCCATTATTGTTGAAGTACTTTACATTACTGCATTGTTTACTTTGAATTTTAGTTTTCAATTCTCAAACGTTAGTGGGTACTTTCACACTTTTTAATATTCATAGTGGAACTAGAATTGGCCAGATTTTGAGCATTAGTCCCTATGGGATCGATACTCAGCTCTCATAGGCCACTTTACTAGTTGGGTAACCATGTACATTTACGTGTGCACTTGGGCGCATCAAGTTTTTGGCACTATTGTTGGGGACTTAAAAATTGGCAACTGTCATATTTTTATTTTATCTATTTTTTTTTATAGGTGTTAATGACTTGATCTTAGCTTCTGAGTTTGTAGGTTTAGGTTTGAAAAGAAAGTAAGCTGGCAAGAGAAAGGGATTTGGTTGATCCATACCCTGACCCTGAGCGATGCTTACACCAATTAACGAGAGGAACAATACTTCTCTACCGGATACCTTAAATTTACCAAGAGAAAGAGATTCCTGCACCTATAGCTAAAGATCCACCAGCTCGCAGGACAGTCCGCAAAGTGGCAAACCCACCCACCCCTAATATCACCACAACCATTTGTAGACCGGCACCTGGAGGTAAATTTAAGCTGAAACAAAACATGGTGCAATATTTGCACAGCAGTGGGAAGTTTAAAAGCTTGTCACATGAGTATCCATAGGTCCATTTGCAAAACATTTTAGAGATAAGTGACACCTTCATCCCCATTAGAGTCTCTACAGATTATACAAGGCTTACACTCTTCCCCTTTTAATTTTTGGGGGAAGCAAAGAAGTGGTTGAATGCATAACCTGCAAGTTTCATCACCCAATGGGATGATTTAGCAAGGAAATTCCTTATTCGATTCTTCCCATCTTGCAAGACTGTAAGGCTACATAGTGAAATCTTAATTCCTAAGTAGAAGCCGAATGATAATTTGTATTATGCATAATAGAGGTTAAAATCTCTTCTTAGGGATTGTCCACACCACCAATTGTCAAAAGAGGTACTAGCTCACACCTCTAGTCAGTCTCTTGATCATAACACAAAGATTTTGTTAGATTCATCTATAGGTGGCCAAGAATTGGGGAAAACTTATAATGAGTTGTATACCTTGTTTAACTAAATTTCCCAAGGTAATAGTAATTGGCATGGTGACATCTCCAGAAGTGTAGTGAAGAATCCTGGGGGTATTATTGAGGTTGATAGTGTCACAACTTTGGACGCGCAATTATCATCACTTTAGAATTAGATGATGACACAGTTTAGCAAATTGAGCATGAATCAATCTTAGGCGCAAGTAAATGTAGTTTAGCAGGCCCCATATTGGTGTGATATTTATTTTATTAGTGGTCACTCTGCATACTTATCTGAAGGAAATCCATACTTTGTGAATTTTATGGGCAATGCATAGATCAAAACTTATGGAAATGCCTACAATCACAAGTGGCAGAGTCAGCCCAACTATTCATGGGGCAATAATCAAACTCAACAGTTTTAGTAGCAGTGGAACATGCGGGCAAACAATATTGAGGAGACATTGAAGAATATCCTAGCTAACCAAGAATAGATGGCTGCTGAGATAAAAAATCAACAGCTCACTAAAAAATATTTGGAGGCGCAGTTGGGGCAACTAGCTCAGGCGTGGAGTACCAGGCCTCAAGGTAGATTGCCTAGTGATACAAAGAATCTAAAATAGGTTATGAAAATCACCTTGAGGAGTGGTATAATTCTCATTGACAGACTGTAACGCCCCAAGAACCTATCCCGAGACATCACATGGTGCTCAAGGCCACACGTGGCCTCAAGCTAACCCTCTAAGCCTGTAATCACTTTCAGAACTCTCTACGACACGAATCATCATAAAGTAGGGAAAAATCATCATGACATAAACATACTGAGATACGAAGTAATACGGTTCTGTACAAACAAAATACTGAAATCTCTATACATGCTGGCACACTAGTCTGACAAAGCCTCTACTTCATAGGACTGAGGAGCCATTGGGACAGATCCCCAACTGACTCATACTGAACTGAAAGTAAACAACCATCTATTAACAAGACAAAATCGGAGACATAGATCCTCGAACCATGAGGACTCACCAACCGCAAAAATGTAGATGAAGGTACTCAAAGATTACTGTCGCTGCTAAAATTGAGCACCTGAACCTATATCATGAGAAAATATAGAATACAAAAGAGTATGAGAGTCAGTACTTGGGAATGTACTGAGTATGTGGGGGTGGATGCAACATTTTAAATAATATCATAAATGTATAAGAAAATCATGCATGCTGACAATAATAACTCTCTTCGCTTGAATTATCTAAAACATCATTTCCGTAAGTCATCAGTAATAACATATGCTTCATAAATCTCATAAATCATTTAACTCAACTCAAACTCTTTGAATCATGACTTAGAGTGACTCGGTATCTCATGGAACTTAGATCATTATAGACGTAGGAGTTTCTTATAACCGACATAACTACACCATGTGAGCCGCATGGAGTCCAACGTTTTTCCCTCCTAAGGAGAGAACCCCACATTAGCGGGGGTGTTGTACTCTTACCAGGGAGTACAACCTCAATCTCTTTATCATAATCCCATACTCGGCTTCTGGCCCACAATTATCAACATCAATCCTATGGTGGCACGTAGTTTTGGGGAAATACCACATTTCCTGCTCGGTGCTAAATACTCCTCCCAGACTCAGCTCAAAATGCATTAGGAAATCCACCTTAATCAATATCAGATCATGGGTATATCATAGATACCAAAACATAAATATATCTCATCTATAAATCATGAACAACTGTGGATTCCTAACTCGACTCAAAATCAAAATAATTTTTCTCAACATCAAGTACATTTGCTTTTCGAATCATTTTCAAATATCAAAAGCTTCAAGGAAACATCATAGGACTCAATCTTGACTTTTAATCTCAAATATCGATATATATTCAATAGTCAAATTTCTCATGGAAAGGCATAACTCATGACACTTGTCTTAAATCGCTTAGAAATCATCAATACATAATGACAATATACAACTCATGGAATAAATTCTCAATTTAAGAAACATGAAGGTGAAATAATCATAAATATCAAACTTATTCAACTCAAATCTCATAAATCATAAATAAAGAAATTTGGGTGTAAACCCACTTGCAAAATCATGTAAATCAGTAATAGAAAGTAAATCTTTAGGCACAAGAACGAAAGGAGTGTTCGTGTTCAAACCCCACATACCTTGGATTATGATTTTGGAGATGTAGAAACTTGATATAAATTTCTTTATAGCATTATTGATCTAAATTTCTTGATGCCTTTAATTAGAAAAGCTTGATTCTTGGATCACTTTGAATCTCTATTGAAGATTCTTGAATTTTCTTGGAAGAAGATTAAATTTTTGGATTTTCGAAGAAACCCTAATTTCTAGATGTTTCTTGGTAGAGGAAAGGAGAAAATGAAGGGCTATTCTCTACTAGGATATATATATAAGACCTTATGGGGCGGAAATGACCAAAATGCCCTTTTGAAAAAGCTGAAATTCGCTGATCGGGGCCTGTGACGGTCGATCTGACGGTCCGTCAAGTCTCCTGACGGTCCACCAGATCGTTCATAACTCGAGTGCCAAAACTAGAACGTTCTACCTTAATGTGACGGTCAATGTGATAGTCCATCAGGAAACTGACGGACCACCAAGTCATCCGTCACTTGAGGGCCAGAAATGAGACATTCTGTCTCGACCTGACGGACCCCTTGACGGTTCGTCAACTCTTTGATGGTCCACCAACTTGGCCGTCGCATGATGGCCTGAAAAAGGAGTAACTTCCTTGGTTTGAAGGGGCACTTGACGGTCCACCAGGGACCTGACGGTCCGCCAGGTCGACCGTCAAACCTGGGCAATCCAATACCGTTTAGTAAAACGGCCATAACTCCCTCGTACGATGTCGGATTCCAATGAAATTGGTATTGATGAAAATATTATTCAATGATCTACATTAACAAAAGTAGAAATTAGAGAAATACAACATGGTTTAAACATAAATCACTTTGGAAGTCATACATATCCACTCGAAAGATGGATTTAGTCTTAAGAAACGATCAGGGTATTACAATATCTCACCCTTGGATATATCCATCCTTAAATGTTGCCAAATAGGACAATAACAAGAGAAAATAAGGACGCCTAGCTGGAGCGACTCACATTAAAGGGCTCACTATACTCTAAACTTTTGAGTACTTTACCAAATGCACAAATCATAGAGGGAATAACCATATAGCTGAATACATTAGATTAGAAGGAAACTGAATTAAGGGAATAGTACCTTCAACTTGATTCGAACTCATGGAGAAAAGATGAGGGTAACTAGCTCGCATGTCTGCTTCTGCTTCCCAAGTGGCACCCTCTACTGATTGATTTCGCCACAGAACTTTAACCAAGGCTTCCTTGTTCCTCAGTCTATGGACTTGATAATCTAGGATTTCAACTGGGATTTCATCATACAAAAAGCTATCCTGAACATCATAACCTTCTGATGGATCACCAACAACAAAGTCTCCAATGTGCTTCTTGATCATAGAAACATGAAACACAGGATGGACAACTGACAATTCTGCAGGCAACTCAACCTCATAAGCTGCTTTTCCAACATGATTCAAAACTCTATAAGGGCCAACATATCGGGGACTCAGCTTCCCTTTCTTTCCAAATCTTTTCACCCCTTTCATGGGTGAAATTTTCAAATACATCAAATCATCGACTTCAGACTCAAGAGCTCTTCTTCTCACATCTGCATATGACTTATGACGAATCTGGTCTATCTTTAACCTCTTCCGAATTAACTTGACTTTCTCCATAGACTCAAATACAACATCAGGTCCAATCACAACAGCTTCACCCACTTCGAACTAAACTATGGGCGATCTACATCTTCTCCCATACAAAGCTTTAAAAGGAGTTATTCCAATGCTAGCATGAAAACTATTGTTGTAAGCAAATTCAATCAACGACAAATATTCATCCCAACTTCCTTTGAAATCAAGAACACAAGCCCTCAAAATAACCTCCAAAGTCTGGATAGTCTTCTCAGCCCGACCATCTATTTGCGGATGAAAAACGGAGCTAAGATAAACTTGGGTGCCAAGACCCTTCTGAAAGTCTCTCCAAAACAGAGAAGTAAACTGAGTACCTATATCGTATATGATAGACAACGAAAATCCATGCAACCTGACTAACTCTCAAATATACTGCTTAGCATAGTCCTCCGTGGTGAAAGACGTATGTACTGGCAAAAAATATGTTGACTTAGTCAACCTATCTACAACAACCCAAATAGAATCATGAAGACGATGAGAGAGAGGTACACCGGTCATGAAATCCATGTTCGCCACTTCCTACTTCCAAGTAGGAATGTTAAATTCTTGCATCACACCACCGGGTCTTTGGTGCTCTATCTTTACATGCTAGCAAGTTGCACACTTTTCTACGAACTTTGCTATATCTTTTTTCATACCATTCCACCAATAAATTTCCCACAAATCGCGGTACATCTTGGTATCACCGGGATGAAGAGAATACCCCACGCCATGCACCTCAGCCATAATTCTCTACCTCAGATCATCAACATCAGGCTCACACAATCTATTCTGAGACAAGTTAAATAGTGTTGAGACAAGGTAAATAGTGTTCTTAGCTTGAGCTATGAGTTGTTCTAATTGATCGTGTTGAATTCTTTTGTGTTGGAAGCTCTAATTCGTGGTGTTTGTTGGTATATAAAGATTTGTGAGATGGTAAAATCACCGATAGGATGATATACAAAAAGATTTTAAAGATGAAAATCAACCACAAAGTGAGGAACGTAAAGCCAAGTGCATGGAGCAAAAGGTGAAAAAATCTAGAAATTCTGAGCACAAGGGCATGCCACGCCCTTGTATCTCCATGTTAAGGGTGTTCCACATCCTTATCCCAAAAATAAAATTGTAAATTCCTGTGAGCCTGTGCAATAAGGGCGTGCTACGCCCTTATCGCGCCAATCCCTTAACGTGGCCCGACTTTGTGTCAAAAATAGGCTATTATTTCCAAGTATAAATAGAACACTCCTATTGTTTCGTACACAATTTGGACGACTTTTAGGGCTTGAAACACAGTTGAGGAGGATTTTCTTAGGGTTTTTAATCTCTTCTTTAGTTTACTTTTGGATTATTTACATGGATTTCTTAATTATGATTCTTTGTAATTCCATGAGTGGCTAAACACACTCATCCGGGTTTGAGGCCAAGAACATGAGTGCTTAAACTTGTAATCAAGTTGGTTCATGTTATTTATTATTATTGGTTGTTTATATATCCTTGTATTTATTATTCTATGGGTTCGTAACCTCTAGGATAAATTCATATTTCTATCGTGAACTCGAAAGGAGGAATGATAGAATAAAATATGGTATGTATGGAATAGGATCTTAACCATTCAAGGAATTAAAGTTATTATTTGAGTTTAAGATAGGAATATACTTAGTTCACCCTATTTGGTTCATATACGAGAATAAATACAAAAATTTTTAACTTAGTTTTTGAATCCCCGCGCAATGATGTAGTTGTGATACTAAGTTAGATAGATGATTAGAGGATCAAAATATCGTGCTCATGTTATCAATCCCGTGAAACAACAACCGAAATAATTATCTAAACCAACAAGCTTATATGGCTGTGTAGGATTATTTGTAGTGTTCCAGCCCTGGGTTTTGCTCCATTATTATTTAAGTACTTTTCATTACTGTATTGTTTACTTTGAATTTCAGTTTTCAATTCTCAAATGTTAATGGGTACCTTTGCGCTTGTTTAATCTTCATAGTGAAACTGGAATTGGAAAGTTGTTGAGCACAAGTCCTTGTGGTATTGATACTTTGATTTCTTAGGCCACTTTACTACTTGGGTGACCACGCACACTTGTGTGTGCGCTTGGGTGCATCGGTAGGATTTGATATACTCTTCTCTATGAGACTATGTACTGTATTGATTGCCTGCTAGATAGGGTTGGGGATAGTTGTATTAGTATTTCACTTGATTAGGGGATTTAGTATAGAATTATAAATTGAGCCATATCCTAGAGTATATGCCATAACTTTAGCATACTGTTAAGCCTGATTAGTTATGTATATGAGCTTAGGTTGGCACTAACAATCCTTAGTGTCGGAGTTTGGGTGGTAATTATCCATTTTGATGATATTCCTCGATTAACTTTTTGCATATACTTATATACTCTTATTGTTATATTATTACCTTATAGGGTTCGAGGCCTTTGTTAAGAGACCATGGATTCCAAGCTAGTTCTTTATGCTTTAAAGGAGTTGTGGCTTAGTTTATAACCGTTTCAACACTATATTTGCTTTTTTTGGATCCTAGTTTTGGCATGCATGCATTATCTGCAATATTATGCTTACTTTAGATTGTAAGGCCCTTTTTTGTTAGAATTTGGGCCCATTTTCTCTTATGTTTATGTATGGTCCACCTTTAGAACTAGACTTAGCTCTTTTAGTGCTTCGAGATGGGAATTGAGAAACTTTCCCCAAGGTTTGGGTAGGTATTTTCCTTAGGTTAGGTTATTAAGGTCTGGTAGTTGGTCTCACTATCCTTTCTAGATAGAATGATTTGAATGAATCTCCTTTAGGCTTTGATGGGCTTACGACTACTTTCTTGAGCTATTACCTTGGATGTGGATTTACATAGACTTGTTTGCATGCCTATTTAGCTTTATTACCATTGGAAAGAGGCAGTAATTGATCTTCACCACACCTATTTTGCAACCTACCTAGCCTAAGAAGATTTGACCGCCTCAGACTGAACTTTACTAATTTAATAAAGGGAAAAGGCATCATTTCCACCCCATACTATACAAGAAAAGTCTAAGTCACACCTAAATTATATAAGTGACCTATTACACACCTTAACTATATAAAAGTGATATTATTACCTCCCCGCGACCCCCATTCTAAGACGCATGTGTTACACTTATTTTAGGCGCGTCCAACCTATTAAATAACAAAAGTAAACGGCTAAAAAAATTAAGGGAAAAGGCATCGTTTCCACCCCAAACTATAGTCGAAAAGTTGAATCCACACCTAAACTATATAAGTGACCTATTACACACCTTAACTATAAAAAAGTGATACTTTTTACTGACATGGTACTGATGTGGCAGCGTGTGTAAAACACTACACCACATGCAAGTGGTGGTAGCCTGACAGGGTGTAAATAGTTTCATTTTTTTATAGTTTAGGTGTGTAATAGGTCACTAGTATAGTTTAGGTGTGGCTTCGACTTTTTGGGTATAGTTTGGGGTGGAAACAATGCCTTTTCCCATTAATAAATTAGGGATAGGCTTAGGACCTGTGGTTTACTATTGGTTATTCATGTTTATAAGTTCGGGGTTAGTCTGGGACTAGTTTTTGGTCGAGGTTAGCTTCATATGGGAACACATAACCTAGTTATAGTTTGTTATTTTGAGTTTTAATTCAAGTCCGATATCTATCTTTGATCATGATTTGAGTTTTTGGTGTATAGTTCTGGATTATCTAGCCTTTTGTTATCTTCACTAGTTATTTTCTGATTTTAATTCTCATTATTTTTAATGTTATGGATATGAATTATGGGCATACTGGTTTGAGATAAGGAAGTGTATATGCATATCTCGAGTCCTCTATAGGCTCCTTCATCTGTGATCCATAATGCTGGAGAAGGATGGTTGTCGTAAGTCTTGCCTTTGCAAACTGTTGGGTTGGAGAAGGTGTATACACTTGTACTGGATATGGCACTTGAATTATCCTGCTTTATTTGATTCTTGTCATGTTTTTTTTTCATTTGCATGCATCACCTATCACTATTATAATTATGTGGCACTTGTATCTATCAATCTTATGTGGGGCTGCATGGTATGGATTATGTTTGTTGTTTACTGAGTAATTGATTATACCTTCCAGGCTTATGAGGGACCGTCTAGGTTATTATTTGTTGAGGTTAGCTAGTTATATTATTATGTGGATATTTTTATGTGGTTTGTGGTCGGCTGGTTATGGACATGCACTCAAGGTTATTGATATATTTTTGATCCTTCCTCTCTTATTATGGTAAGCTTTATTATTATCAAGCCATTTTTACGGATATGCGTATTTAGATTAGGTACCCTGTTTATGCTACCGTTAGCTCTATTCTTAATATCGTAATCATTATGAGATTTAGGATTTTTAACCAGCTCTCTTTGATTAGTACTTTTAGAATTAGCTCATCTTAAGATATACGTGCTTGGTTTTCTTTTTAATACTATTATATATACCCTTTCTTCATAATACTATCATGTATCTTTTGTATATCTTTTCCTTTGTACTTTTACTGTAAATTATATATCCCTTCCTTTACTTTACTATCATATATTGACTAACTACTTATGGAAATACACCTTCATTCCTGATTACAGGTAGTATATGATAGCTTACCCCTATTACTAGCATAAATTCATCTTGGACTACTTGTAGGTTATGATAGTTCACCCTTACTTTTCCTTTAGTATTATTGTGTGCCATTTCTTAGTTAGTTGCCTATAGTTTATATTCCTACTTTACATATTATTTATACTTACATTGTCTTTGGATCTTAGTCAATTTTGGCCTACTGAGTACCACATTTTTGGTACTCATACTCTACTTCTGTATCCTACAGCCCATACTATAGTTCTTGCTGTTTATATGTTCCTCATGCGAATTAACCATAATTTTGACACTTGGGGTTAGCTCCTGACGTTTGGAGTTATTTCTACTCTCTTATTTATTATTAGTCTGATCTTTAATTTTGTATTTTAGAGACAACTTTATATATATTTACTTTAATGACCGTCCAGGTTATTTTTCATATTTTTGCTTGTTTTCATCGTTAGAGCTTTCCTATAGCTGCCTCAAGTCATTTATGACATGCTAGGACTAACAGTTTGGTTACCGGGCAGTTTATTTGATTCTTAGAGTCAATTCCCTGTTATAAGTCTTTGTTGGTTACAAATGGCCATTGGGAGAAAACTGTCACGACCCGAGGCTACCCCCTAGTCGTAACACAGTGCTTGAAACCACAAGTTATCCCAAGCTAACCCATGTACTGGCATACCGCTTAAGCAACTAATTTAATATGTATTAAGTATCTAATTCTTCTGTTAAAAAACATAAGCATGATGAAATCTGAATAAGTATGTAACTGATAAAGTTTACAATCTGATCAATCTGATGAGAGAAATTGAAATTACATGACTGACTCTGACTGATATTTATGAAGCCTCTACTATACTAACTATAGATAGCTAGGACATGTTTCCATCTACCACTAATCAATACATATGAATAATAATCAAAATAAAGTACATGATCAATATCTGACTGGAGTCCTCAAAATAAGAGAACTCATCACCTACTGGATGGAAACTACAATCATCTGATCATGATGTGTGGGATACAATTGGTACCTACATTATGAAACAATGTAGCCACACAAACGTATATGTGGATTCGTACTTCTGAACTGTACTGAGTAAGTGGGGGTGAATGTAATAAGTAAAATTGAGTTCATGCGTAATCTAAAACATGCATGTTAAGTGTAACTAGTCTTACTAAGAGACTAAAATAGACTAAAAGCTGTAGTATTTTAAGACATAATTACAAACATAATCTGATAAGCTGGTGAATCACTACACTTAGTTTCTTAAATCTTTACTTTTATAGAAGAAGTAGAAATGAAGCTAGGAAGCGGTAAACATGAATACTCTATGTACATCTCATGTAAAGCTGAACATGTTGTAAAGCTATATTGAGGATCATGTATGAATTCTGGATCTTAAACCACGAGATGGAAACTGACATAACTGAGGATATAATTATACAAATATACTGAGCATGAATGCATGAACATACAAAACCAAAAATAACATATACTGAGCTGATCTGATTAACTGAATAATTGATGCCTGGGTGAATGAATGATTGAAATCTAATTAAAGGGATAACTAATGTATATATACTGAGTAGCTGATATATGAATACAGACTAACTAATATCCAAACACTGAATAGATAATGACTGAATACTGAATAACTAACATCTGAATACAGATTAACTGGTATCAATATACTGATTAACTGATATCTTATTATTGATCATGTAATACTGAACTATACATAGTTTGAATAACTGGACTGAATATCATATAACCGACATGCTTTGATCTGAGCTAATCGGGGTCAAACATGTAACCCCAGTTGGAAGGCTATCAGTACTGTGCCAAGGGTACTAATACTGGTTGTGTGGATCCACTAAACTGGTATCTCGAAGGACTAAGGAGTCACCCTCTACTGGCAGGTTCTCTCATGATATATGTGTAAACCCTCAACTGGAAGGAAGGCATCTCAAACCTATGCTGGCTACGTAGTTATGGAACTCATGAACTGCTACTAAATGTCACACCCTCTACTAGCAGGTGAGCCCCCATCCCTGGGTTTGCTCGGTGCTAAATCCTACTCCTAACTGAACTGACGCTGGTACTGACTAAAGTTCGACTGAATATAACAACTGATATTACTCAACATGATCATAACAACTAATTAAATAACAAGATTCATAGTTTAACTAAATTATTACTTGGAAGATTTGAAATCATGTAAAACACAAAGGTATCGGGTGTTCATAACCCACCAATAATGAATGACCATAAAATACGATAACAAAGCTTTAAAAATATAGTATAAGATCATGGTCCAAAGACACAAAGCATAGGCATTTCATCAAACATGTGAGAATCATGAACTTGAACACGAGAATGTGTTAAACATAAGAGATTAACATGATTACATGGCTAAATTCATGAATTGGGGATTTACATAAGATTCACTTGAATATGACATGGGAAATCAGAACTTAAATCACGAGCTAATTCTGACTCTTCATGGAATCTTAATATGGACACTTCAGTATATAAGCATGATACGTGAATTTGAATATGAAAGCATACTAAACTTAAGGGACTAGCTATTTCTCATCAAAGTAATGGAATTCAAGATAAGATATCAAACTTGTAGTTGGAGACATGAATAGATACAACTCTTATGCTCTTCAGTCTCTTAATCACATGATAATGCTATATTTTCACACATAAGGATTTGGGGATAAATTCTATCTTAAAACATGTGAATTTATCTTGAAAAGTCATGAATTTGGACCCAAGGTTGAAAGGTTAACCTTGTTCAAAACCCCACATAACTTCATTGAAAAATTCTGAAGGAAATCCTTGAAATGAAAGCTTGAATCCTGGTGTTCTTGAAAGGAAAAGCTTGGATTATTGTTATTGGGAAAGGGGAGGGTTTTTATGTGAGTTTCTTTGAAGAATATGGGCAAATGATGCCCTTTTGGATGCTTTAATTCATGCCTTGGATGTTTGGGGCTGATGGGAAAGGACCAAAGTTCCCCTTGACCCTTAAGAAGCTGGAATAGAGGGGGAATAAGATCTTTATTGTGTCCTATATCAGATGGAGAGAGCAATGCATCACGCCCTATATCGCATGGAGAGAGAAATGCACCGCGACCAAATTGTGGATCCTTACTGCCTCTCACAAAAAAACCATAACTTCTCGCTCTGGTATTGGATTAAGATGAAATTGGTATCGTTGGAAATATAATTCAATTATATATCATTTGGTTTGTCTTGAGCTGAAAAATTCCACGTATATAAAAAGTTATACACGTTCAAAGTAGACCCTTGTAGAATTGGATACAAAGATTTGGCCGAATCAAAGGCTCTTAGCTCAACTTTGTTTTAAGTGATTCCTATGAATATTTTTTCACCTAAAAATCACTTCACAAACTAGTATAATGATCATGACACATGTATTCAAATACCAATCATGGGTTTAGAGTTTACACACATAGGAATGATGGTTCAAAGTCTAGCCTGAAAATATCAGGTTTTACAAAAACTTTAGTAAAACAATCTCGAATGCAAATTTTGAATATGCCAACAACTTCGGAATATCAATTTTAGGCTAGGTAAACCTTTTGATTGAGTCCCAATGCACTCGATCTCATTTTGAACTATTGGTCAAAAAGTTGGAAAATTATTTTTTTTTGCGTGGGACCCACATTTGGTTAAAATGATTTCAGATGGAAAATACGACTTTACTATTAAATCCATAATATCAAATTTAGTATGGTTACATAGTTCATTTGCATAAATCAGATTTCGAATGGATTTTGAGGCCTTAGTGGAAACTTGGAACATTTCTAAGTTTCAGCTGATATCTGGTGCCGAAGAGGATGGTGTGATTTCACTAAGAGGTACTGTGATGCAATACCTGCTTTTTTAGCCTCTGTGTGATTCCAACCTTTAGGTGTGAAATAGTAACACTTGTATACCTGATGGAGCTATAAATAGGGCCCCTAGGTCGCGAAATTGCCCTATTTCCACCCACTCTCTTGAAAGCAAAAACCCTAATGAGTATGATAACTCAAAATGGAGACTTGTGGGTGACTTGGGAGCTTTATTAACATCTATTATCATGAATTCAAGGTATGATTTCATCCCTTTATTGGTGAAATTTGTGGTTCTTGACCACCCAAAATCCCAATTACCTTGAGGGCTTAATTTTAGCCCCAAATTAGCTTTGTTTTCACCCATTTATTGAGGGTTATGATTCCTTGTTCATGTATGGATATTGGGTTAACCTCAAAAATGTGATTTCCATAAGTAGGACCCTCTTGGGGTTTTTGATGTCATTTTAGAACTCGAAGTACAATGGTGCAATATAGCTATCGTTATTCTCGTATTGATGAGTAGATTACAATTTTGATACCATGATGGAATATTGGGATTGTTAGAATTATATGAACATTTGGGGAATGATTTAGAGATTTACAGTTTGGCTTTGAGGTAGGATTCTATCTACTTTTCTTTGTAAGATGATGGGTGTTATATATTGCATGTCAAAGTGAATGTTAAGTTTAATTATGGGTAGAATGACTTAGTATTGAATATTGTAATTTAGGTATTAGATGAGGGTTTTGACCTGTAAGTTGAAATGCTTAATACTCTTTTAGAATCCTATTGACTTATCCCTAGATTGAGCTAATTCATAGAATAAATTTGATATAACGCCAGGTTTGGAATGTGGTTTAAGTGTTGGAAATGTGTTTAGTATTATTAATCTTTGTTGGGATATTCTAGAGATCTTGAAACCATAATTTAGGTGGGTTGACTTGAGTGCCCATGTTTCTAGACGAAGTTCCTATCTTAGAATTGGTTATTACTTATTTGACATCTAGAAGTTGAACTAGATAGCTTAGCCTAGTTTGGGGTATAAATTGCCTAAATATGGAAATTGAGCATTAGAAGTGGGTTCTTCCAGCCCATCTTAGGCCAAGACTTGTGTTAGCCCATGTGAACTTATTAGCAGATATTAGACATAGTTGAGACTTGTAAGCCATTAATATAAGGTTACTTTGCAATATGGTGAGTTGTGATGTATTTTTCCCTGGATAATGATTAATTTATGTCATGATATTCATGTTAGAAGTAATATTGGTCCTTTTAGATATGTTATTTTCTCTTAGATATGATATTGCGCCTTTAGAGATATTATTTTCTCTTAGATATGATATTGGGCCTTTAGAGATAATATTCCTCTTATATATGATATTGGGCCTTTAGAGATGTTATTTCCACTTAGAAGTGATATTTGGCCTATAGAGATAATATTCCTCTTAGTCATGATATTGGGCCTTTGGAGATGTTATTTCCTCTTAGATATGATATTGGGCCTTTGAAGATGTTGTTTTCTCTTAGATATGATATTGGGTCTTTAGAGATAATATCCCCCTTAGACATGATATTAGGCCTTTAAAGATGTTATTTCTTCTTAGAAGTGATATTGGGCCTATAGAGATGATATTCCTCTTAGACATGATATTAGGCCTTTAAAGATGTTATTTCTTCTTAGAAGTGATATTGGGCCTATAGAGATGATATTCCTCTTATAAGTGATATTAGGCCTATAAAGATGATGTTCTCCTCATAGATGTGACACTTTGCTTATAAAGGTGATATTTCTCGTAGTCATGACATATGACTTATATATTTGAGATGCCTCCTAGATGTGAGATGCTTATTAATAGTATGCTTCCTAGATGTGAGATGCTTATTGATAGTATGCCTCCTAGATGTAAGATGCTTATTTATAGTATGCCTCCAAGATGTGAGATGCTTATTGATAGTATGCCTCCTAGATGTGAGATGCTTATTAATAGTATGACTTCTGGATGTGAGATGCTTATTGATAGTATGCCTTCTAGATGTAAGATACTTATTGACATATTATGCCTCATAGGTGTGAGACACTTATTGTATATTATGCCTCCTAGTGTGAGGTGATCATAAATATGCTTATGGATTATAAGATATGTTATGCCTATTATTTGTATTATTACTTATAACTACGAGATGCCCCATGAATATGCTTATTGATATGAGTTCTGAATATGAATGCGGTCCTAAGTCCATGATTATGCTATTATAATTATTTCGAACATATTATTGGGCCCAAGTCCATGTTATGATATGAGTTGATCATCTGGGAAACGTTTATTCTTGAAAATAATGAGATTGTAGTTTATTGATATATTAATTCTTGTGGTTCCATTATTTGAATACTGGTGATGGTATACATAGATTTGGTATATTAATAATCATTGCATTGATTGACACGTTTCCGATTAGATTATAATATTATTACCATTGTCACTAATTAAAAATTTAAGGTCACTTTCCATATTAAACACAAATTCTTCATAATAATAATGTCTGTCTTAATAAATAACTTATGTGTAAAACCAATTAATAATGATGTTTTAAGGATTTGACCGAGACAGATTTCGGTCTATTATTTGATACTTTTAATTACTCCGATCATGAGAGATTCTGACCCTTTCTACACTTTTTATAATGATTTAATCCCAAAGTTCACTCTGGGCAACAAACTTACGGATTTACACTCTTGCATCCATGGCTTAATTCCACGCACCTACTATATATCTAAATACACATCTCTCCAGTATAGGACAGAGGAAGATATTGTATTGATGATATAAATTTTAAGTAAAACCCAATGATAGTTATAATATTCATGTTATGTGTATATGCTTGTTGATAATGTGACATTGATGATGAGCGATGAATTATGGAAATATACTCTATCTTGCTTCTCTTTTCATGATTATTTACTTTAGCCCTCGTGGGACTTGCTTTTTTACTTTAGCACTCGTGGGGCTTGCTTTTTAACTTTAGTCCTCGTAGGGATTGTTCTTTACTTTATCCCTCATGGGGATTGCTCTCTATTATTGACATTGCTGGAGGATGTTATGATGATGCATTGATACCCGATAAGGCTGAAGGATGGTTGTGATGATGCATTAATACCCGACAAGGCCGGAGAATGATTATATTGATGGGCCTATGTGTACATCTATCGGTTTGTGTCCTACTATCTCTATGTATATGTATATATATATACATATATATACCCGGCAAAGCTGGAGGATAAATACGATGATGATGGTTATGTTGATGATAGCTATGATGATGATGGTTATGAAGGTTATAGTTATGATTATGATATAATGCTATTGATTATACTCATCGGTTATGGTATTAGGGATTTTATTGCATTCATCCTTGTATGCGCATTTCCTATCACTAGTGTACACCTATATCTATCAGTTTATATAAGGGGGACTGCATAGGTATGGGTGATGACTATGCCTTGTGGTGTGTTGTATGTTGATTGAACCTTTTGGGCCTGGGGTAGTGGGGAAACACGATAGGATAAGTTAGGTATTTGGTTTTTCGGGTTAGCCAGCTATTCGCGTTGTTATTGACATTTTATTATCATTATTATTATCATTTTTATGATCATTGTTATGACTAGTTTATGATAGATTGGTCATTTATTTGGTATTGAGACTTGAGGTATAATTCCAACGTCTTTTATCTTACGATTACATTATTATGCATGACCGACGGATGACTTGATATATTCATTAGAAACCTGAGTATTCTAGCACTAGATCCTGCTATGATTATGAGGTCTTAAATAGCTAGTCTTATGACTTAGCCTATACTTTGAGTAGACCTTGGTTATTCTCTTTTATATATATATATGTATACTTAGCTATATGTAGCTATGGTATTACCATATATCCCCTTTTCTTTCATTTACTCCAATTATATACTCATTCTTTGGCATTGTATGCTCATATATATCTTCTTTCCGCTCTTACTTGCATATTGGCTAGTGATATACAACATAGTATTGAGATTTCTAAGTATGTCTGGAATAAGCTAGTGCATTCTTACTACCCCATCCTTAATATGCTATTCTCTTGGACATGAATAGGATCGTTGAACCTTATTATTTTATTGGCTTTCTTATTCCGTTGCTGGAAATTTGAGTGTAGTTTTCCATTGTATTTATATATTGTATATATTTTCATTATCTTTGGAGTTCAGTCGACAGTTGCCCACTAAGTACCACGTGTTTAGTACTCATACTATACTTCTGCAACCTGCAGATCATAGTAATATTGCCATTGGTGGTGCGTCATACAGAGCAGCCATGGTTCGGATATACAGAGTGAGATTCTGACATTCAGAGTATTACTTTCCTCCTTCTTATGTATTAGAATAGTCTCTATGTTGTATTTGAAGATAAGTTTTATCAGTGTAATATCCTTGGTATTTCACTTTGTACTCTTGTTATATTAGCAACTCTTGTACTAATACCATCAGGTCTTGGGATTATATTGTGTAATTGATCTTGTATTTTAGATATTCTGCATTCTTTCCTTTATATATTTGAGTAGTTCATTACTAGCCATTCTGGACTATTGGTTTGGATTGCCTACTGGTGGGTTATAGTAGGCACCATCATGACCTGAGAAATTGGGTCATGACATTTGCTGTATATTTTATTTTTTACTCCTATTGTATTAGAATCTCATGTACCGATATCACCAAGTTATGGGTATATATACACTTGTTTCTTGCCTTCTTTCTCCTTACTATTTAGATTTGCTTCTACCTTTCTTATTTATCTGTTTGTAGCTATCCAGACTATAGGTTGGATTATTTACTGGTGGGCTATGGTGGGTACCATCATGACCTGAGAAATTTGGTTGTGAAAGTTTGGTATCAGTGCCTAGGTTCACTACTGTTAGTGATACAATAACAAAGTGCCTAGTAAAGTCTCTCATATTGGTATGATGACGTCTGTATCCTATCTTAGGGAGGCTATAGAACATTCTTAGGAAATTCTAATTCTTGATTCTTTATTATGTATCTTAATTTTTTTTCAACTTCTAAGTACTTCTTTTGGCTCCACTCTTTCTAAGATGGATAACACGACTTTACCGATAAATATAGATAAGACTTTTACATATGTTGGTAGAGATTCAGATCAGAGTTGGATCAGCGAGTTAGAGCTTAGTATCGAGGATCTTCAGTGTCAACCAGAGGGCCTATGTCACAACCCAAGGCTACCCCCTAGTCGTATCAAGGTGCTTAGAACCACAAATGATCCCAAGCTAACCCATGTACTAGCATGATACTTAAGAAACTGATTTAAAATGTATGTACAAGCTAAATTTGTTGAGCGGAAGCATAATCATGAGAAAATATAAATGAATGTAATACTGATAATGTTTACAACATGATAAATCTGAAGAAAGAACTTGAATTACATAACATGACTCTGACTGACTATCTATGAAGCCTCTACTATACTGACTATAGATAGCTAGGACATGCCTCCAACTACCACTAATCAATATATCTAGATAATAAAAATACAACACATGAACTACAATAGACTGGAGTCCCTGAAATAAGAGGACTTATATAGGGACATTCCCTAAATAATGGACATATTTAAACATGCTTTTAAAACTGAGGACATAAGTTATTTACTGAAACATATATTTAAAAAATGGCTATACGTGAAAATTATATCATAGTAAGATTTATAAATCATGAGCTAAAAATAATTCTACAAGCTCAGAAGTGGTAAAACATGAATATGTATGTAAATCTCATGTAAAGCTGAACATGCTGCAAAATTAAACTGAGGATCATGTATAGATACTGAGCTTGAAAACTTGAACATGTAAAACTGAGAATGGAAGACCAAGTAAAGAATGTACTGAAATGATTTGAATAACTAAATAACTGATATTTGAATATTAAATAACTGAGAATCTAATTACTTGGTTGAGCAAACTGAACTAATATAGATTAAATACTGACTAAAACTATGGGAGCTATCATGTAACCGATATGTCCCAATCTAAGTTAATCGGGGTCCAACCTATAACCCCAGTTGGAACGGTGTTAGTACCTTGCCACGGGTACCAACACTAGCTGTGTGGATCCATTTTACTAGATCCTAGAAGGACTAGGGAGTTAATCATAAACTAGCGGGTGACCTCTAAGAGAGTGTCAGTCCTAATCTGGCATTGACATCTCATAATCCTACACTGGCTTCGTAGTTCTAGATCTTAGGAACTGCTACTAAGGGCCCAGTCCTAACTGGCGGGTGAAACCCCATCACTAGGTTTGATCGATGCTAAATCCTACTCCTAACTGAATGACACTGGTATTACCATAGGTCTGACATGATGTGGTACTATACTAATAAGTGCTCAACATGAACATGGTAGTCTAAACATAATAATGAAAACATGATCTGTCTGACTTGTAACTTGAAAATAAAGACATGTATAAACAAATAGGTATCGGGTGTTCATAGCCTTCTAGCATGAAATGATTACAAAAATACGATAACAATGCTTAAAACAATGGTATAAAATCATAATTCAAAAATCCAAAACATAGGACATTTCAATAACCTGATAAATTACATGAATGTAAATATGAGAATGAGTTAACATTGGGATAATATCATGTTTATATAGTTTAAAGCATAATTTAAGAATTTAGCATGATGCCAACGAAACATGACCTAGGGTTTTGGAACATCAAGCATGTAGGAACATGTTTCACGTAGGATAAAACTATTAGTATGGCTTGAATGTTAAACTAATGAGAAAACATGGATAAATTTCAGAATTTACATGGAAGTTAATCACAATTAGAGTAAAATTCATACTTAAATAAAAAATAGGGTTTTTGGACTCAACGGGTGGAAGGAACCCATTGATGATTACACCACATACCTCAATTACTTGAATTCTTAATGAAAATCTTGAACTTGATCTTGGATACTTGAATTCTTGGGGAGAAAGT
This sequence comes from Capsicum pubescens, assembly GCA_030864215.1. NCBI lineage: Eukaryota > Viridiplantae > Streptophyta > Magnoliopsida > Solanales > Solanaceae > Capsicum > Capsicum pubescens. Next base: position 101,794,247 of record CM061542.1, read on the forward strand.
TTGAATTTCTTGTTCTTGGAAAGAAAGAAAGGGTTTACGTGAGTTAATATCATGAAAAATAGGCAATAACATGCTTTAAAACTCGTTAATTTAATTAAGAATGATTAGAAATAGTTTAGGGGTGTGAAAAGATCTCAACGCCCTTAAATTAAATCAAATAGAGCAACTTTTGATGCTTGGCAGGGTACAACCAAAGCCAACCTCAGGGTTGGCGGCACACAGCCAAAGCCAACCTTAGTGTTGGCGACACACAACCCAAAACCAACCTAATCCAGTGGCGTTTGGAGATCCTTCAGAACGATGAGCCTTTTTGTAGGATCTATTTGGTGACACACACCTATTTCCAATGTTTAAAAACACTCCCAACATGTCCCACAAAAACTATACATGGTTTACCATTGATATTGGGGTCCTAAGGGTCATTTTGAAGGCATTACTAGAGCATTAAAAACATGGGGTGTTACAGCCCGGGGCTAACCTAAGATCCGACAGATTTTATAACTTCTTTAACTTATTAGGATATGGTGTTAGAGATTCAAGTCTTTTTGTAGGTAATTCAGAGTCAGTGTGGTGCTTGGTATGCTGAGTGGTTTTCAAGACAGAGTTGGGTTTGTTAGTGTTCAGTAACTCTTTTTATAAATTTCAAAGTATGATATTAGGATTTTTGAGTAGTCCATACATACTTTTATGTTATATTTTATAGAATATGAGATATTTTGTGGATTTATCTAAGGATTAGCTCTACCAATTTGCTTGCAATAAAAGCATTTGATATCAACTGAGATTTCTTTCCTTTCGGTTATTGACTATGCAAGGACTATAGAGATGGCGTGTATTGAGATATATGGTGGTGGCAATAGAAAACCATGTCAATAGTACAATGTTAATGTTATTTGGTCTGAAGGTAAGGATCCTCCCAGTAGAGGTCAACATCACTTGCAACCTATTAGTCCAATACAGGTAGTACGTCAAATTATAAGTAGATCTTAGACAGGTTATGGTAGTTGTAGTGGATAGAGTACAAGTCAGGCATTAAGAGGTTCTCAGTCTATGTCTTTAGGCCATGTCAACTATTTTAGGCCAGCGAGTTTAGAGCATCAAAGAGTGTTTTCATTGTGGCAAGATTAGTTATTGTTCTAGGGAGTAGCCTAGGCATGAGTTCGTCAGCCAGATGGAGTCAACTCATATTTCTCACTTGATGAGAGCTTTAGGGGTTTGTTATGACTATAGAGAGACCAGTCATTTATCTTGAGAGTGTCCCCAACGTGGGATTATTTGTCAGTTAGCACAACTATATCAGTATCTTAGGGATACGACACCTTTAGCTAGAGGCAAAGCATCCCCAGCATGGGATTATGAGGCAGTTAACATATACGAATCAGTCTCTTAGGGATATAAAACACTTAGCTAGAGGCAATGTATTCAAACATTCATATGGTCATTCAAATATTGGGTCTAACGTCAAATGCTTTCACAATTATGTGCCTTCGAGAACTTCAGGACTATGACATTGGATTCTTTCAATATAGGTATGATTTGATTTTTGTCTTTTAGTTTTAATTTGAATTATATTGAGGTTATTATACCCATCAGTGGTTACATGCCTTGATATTATTTTATGGATTTTTTGATGCTTGTGTGTAGAATTATTCATATTTTACTGACATTGTAGATGTTTTCTTTTAGTAGTGGATTAAGTGGATTGGTTTTGATTGTGTTTTTCCTTGAGGTATTGAACTTGGGTTGAAGTCCCTTTTCTTAGGCATATTGGCCTTGATGTGATCATAGAGTGGTATAGGTTGGGTTTTTTTCTTGTGCCACCAGCACTTTATACTACTGTTATTATTGCTATTGTTTTGACTTTGATTGTTCCATACTTGATAAATGATTAGAATGGTATTATCTATTAGTATTCTGTTTCCTTTTGATTTTTGTCTGTCGGCATAGACGACTACCTCAGTTAGATTTTTTTTTCTTCTAGTAAGGTACAATCATGTATTGGATAAATTATGAACGTGAAGGTGGGTTTGTCCTTCTATGGTTTGGTGTTAACTTTAGCTTCAATGATCTTTCCTACAACCCATTCAGACTTTTGATAAGTATGGGGTTTGTTATTCCAATATATCTAGTTTGTTTTCTGGTTGTAAGTTGTGACTTTAACGTTGGTATTGAACTGGGTACTTTGTTTTTTCTATGATGTGGTTCATGGTTTAGTTGAGTTAGGGTTGGTTGAGATGGGAGAATTCAAAAATTCTACAGTTCAGTATTGTTTTGACCAAATTTAGGCTAAGATTATAAAATATGAGTTTCTCCAAATTTGGTTACCATGAGTGCTCTTTGTAGCCTGGGGTGTTTTTACTTATGCCTTGATATGTTATTCCCTCAACAGATATGGATTTGATTGCTTGTATATTTACCCTATGGTTTACCCCAGTTATGGTTATTTTCTTTGGCAACATTTTAGTTTTAGTCCTTGCAAGAACCATTGGATATATGCTTGACTACTAGTAGTGAGATTGATTTGGATATCTGATCTTATTTGAAGATCTATTAGCTTCACTAGTTATTTTTGGACTTCTTTAAATGACAACTTTAAAGTTGTGATAGACTTTCACTGATGTAAGATTATTTCTTTGGGTTCTTTAATTAATTCCATAGTGTTTATTGCAACTATGTATGGCAAAATCCCTTATCTAGGGTTGTGGGAACCCTAGTGGAATAATGAAGTAGGGGAAGTGTGAGGTTCTTCTAGATCATTGTTTATATATGCATTGTAATTTACTTTGGATTATTTTCTACCTTAACTACTGCAGGAGTTAGGGATTTGCCTGTATTCGCGATCATCTTCACAAAAGATGTCAAGATTGGGAAAAAAGATTACAATAGTGATTCGAGGCTATCAACCCTCATCTAATTAACTTGATACCCATAAGGTGATTGTTAAACTGGGATAAAAGACAAGGGTTTTAAAGGTGACACTCCGAGACTCACAAGTTGAAGAGTGACTATTTACCAAGGAGTTCACAAGAGGTTTGGTGGTACCTATTTATTTGGTTCTGCATATATGGATAGTGAGATAGTCAGATTGAGTACGAGAAGCCTATGGAGTTAGAAATCCAAGGGGAACACAATCCTAGTGTTCATCTTAGATTGATTATGACCAGAAGCAATCCATACTTGTTACTTTTTACTATTTAATACAAATTCCCCCATTTACTTTTATGCACTTCCTGATACATCAACAAGTTTGAGAGACAGATTCAGCCTATTCCCTATGGGATTGTAATACCCCGTACTTTTACCTAGCTTAAAATCGTCCCAAGTATGTTAGAAACTTACTTTGAAAGATGAATCCACCTTTATACATGTGGAATTTCTATGATTTTCACTTTTTCTCATGTGGGAAATTGAATAAGCTTTCCATCTATACCTATTTCATCTAAATCCAACATCAGAAGAGAAAGTTATGGCCGAAATAGAAAAGGTAGTCAAAACCGCCCAGGTGCGACGGTGAGTACCGATGGACCGTCGAGCTAGCGATGGGCCGTCTCCCATGCCATCACAGCAAGGCAGTGAGACCACCTTCTGCCTGAGAGTGACGACTCAGGCCGACAGACCGTCGAGCTAGTGAAGGAGCGTTGCCCACGCCGTCGCAAGAGAGGCAGTGAACCCCAATTTTGCCCAGGTACAACGGTCAAGACCAATGGACCGTTGAACCAGCGGCGGACCATGGCACCCAACATCGCATACTCTGTTCAACTATTTTAAAGTTGTTTTAAAAGGGTATTTGGTTCTTTTTCCACCCGTTTTAACCCCTAATAATATCAGATCAAGGTTCATAAGTTCATTATTCATTCACAACACCAAATTAGGGTTTTCTCTCAAAGATAATTCCCAAGAACAAGATCCAAATCCTTCTTCAAGAAACTAAGAGATTCAAGTTCTTCAAGTCTAAGAACTTAAAGAAACTCACAACGCAGGTATGTCATGTGTTGATTCTTGGGTCCCTTTCATCCATGAAGCTCAAGAATCTCTTTTCAAAATGCAAGATTTGTGTATGTATGAATGTTCATGATTTAAATTGAATTGAAATTTATGTTCATGATATTGTGGGGTTTTGATTCATGTTTGAAATTACATAATCCAATTATTGACCCTAGGATGTGATGATTTGCATAATAATCATGATAAACCCTTAAATTTACACGTTGATGGATGTATCCATGATTTTTAGATGTGTTGACGATTGTATAACCAAAGCATACTTACCATGTGTTTGATTAAATGCCTATGTGAAGGAAAAGTGCCATTCTAGTATGATAATATGAAATCCCCATTCATGTACAAGTTCATCCATGTTAAGTGTTTGATGAAATGTATTAGTCAATGTATTATGGATATATGTGTAGCCATTGTGGTGCTTTAGCACTTGTACTTCATGAAATCCCCATCTTATTATATTATGGATTGTCAATGTTGGTCATGTATTCAAGAAAGTCATGCTTTGTCAGCTTCATGCTATCGAGTCCTGGGGGTACTTGTACTCGATAGTTAGCTGTGTGCCTAGAGCCAGTGTCATGTTTTTAAGATACTCTCAGTCGAGCCATGTTCATAGAAATTCAGTTAGTCATGTGACTCAGGAAAACTCAGTAAACTCAGTAATCTCAGAAACCTCAGAAATTCAGTAATCTCAGTAGTATTCCGTTAGTTAAAGAAACTCAGTTAACTTAGTCCAGTCAGTTCAGTTAATCATGTTCAGTGTCTATACAAATGGGAGTATAAATTAGCACCGAGCGAACCCAAGGATGGGAACCCACCTGTTATATAAGGGTGTGATTCTTAGAAGAAATCTTTGCATTCCAGAACTACGTAGCCAACATAGGTTGAGACATCATAGCCTGTTATATGAGGGCAGATAAGGTGGCTTAACCTATTATATGAGGGTTCCCACCATTCTCACTAGAGTTACCTATTGTATGAGGGTTACTCACAGGTTATCCTTACCAATGGTGCGGTATTGACACCCTTTTAATTGGGGTTACAGATTGGACCCCAACTTAGCTATAATGGCGTATTAGGGGCATGTCGGTTAGATGACTACTTCCTACTGTTTCAGTTATAGATCAGGACTGTCAGATACAGTCATTCAGTCTCAGTAATAGAACTCAGATAGTTCTACAGAATTTAGGACTATCAAATACAGTCAACTCAGAATAGTACGAAACTTTGCTAGTTCCATCAAAACCTAGACTGTCAGATACAGTCTCTTAGTATCCGTTATTTCAGTTATATAGATATCAATATCTCATGTTATCAGTACTCAGACTCAGTAATCATGTTATCATGAACTCAGTTACAGTTATTATGTATTCATGCATGTATTCTCACGTTTATCTTATGCAGTCAGCTAGTATAGTTCATGCATGTGAACCCTTTTTGCATTTAGCCTACCTCACATGCATACTAGTATATTCAAACGTACTGACGCATTTGCGCTATGGTGTTTTATACCATAGGTTCAGAAGCATGAGATCCAGAGCATCAGTAGCATTCCAGTCTCAGCAGTCAGAGTTAGTAGTGAGTCCTCATCCTTAGAGGACATGACCTTTAATTTATTGTCTCATTAATTAATTTATTAGTTGGAGTTAGTTGGGGACATGTCCCATCAACTCCTTATTTCGATATTTCAGTCAGTTAGAGGCTTTTCAGACTACATTATGTTGAGACAGTTATTTCAGTTGTTTTGGGTATTTAATACCCAATCCATATGTTATGTTTTATCAGTTATGTTACAATTTTGAACCTTGAGACCTTACAACCTACATTTCCGTATTAATATAGTATATTTTGCAGTGTTCAAGTACATATATTAGTCATGGGTTAGATTGTGGTCCTTCGGGGTCATGAGCACCTTGTAGCATTCTGGGTACAAGATTTGGGGTGTTACAGGGATTGATCCCAACCTTGTTGGGTTACTATAGTTTGACAGTGACTGCATTGAATCTTCTTGTGGAGTATAGTTTGGGCGACATCAAAACATTGTCGGGGAATACAGTTCTAGATTGGTTGATTGAAGCTGATGAGGTTGTTGTCTTTTACTTTTGTATTTTTCTTGGGACGTACTTCGGTGTATGACCAGTACTAGAAGTCAATAAAATCCTGTTTTATCCATAGTTAGAAAGATCCTACAATAGAATCTAAGGATGTTGGAACACAATCGTGAAGCTCATTAGGAGGGGCTTCGAGATAATCCATAGAACTTACCTCCCCTACCTCTACATGGTGTACAAGAGAAAACCAACCAAACCACACATGGGTATTAGTGGAAGAAAATATGACGAGGGATAATGAGGTTGTCCAACGTGTAGCTCTAGAGGTGAGACAGAGATAGAAAGCTAATCATCGAGCTTAACTCAATAGAGGTTGAAAAGATAGAGCTCTATTACCCCCAACTTTTTAGTATCTTCCATCATATAAATATCCAGATAAAGACATGGGGTATTTTTCACCTATTAAGATAAGATCCATCATTCCTCCTAGTTTACCCCAGGGGGTGAAGTTCGACATCACTAGTGGTATGATCAAACTGCTAAACCTGAAATGTGTGTTTGTTGGCCTGCTGATTGATGACGGCAACTTACACCTCATAAATTATGTTGGAATTTGCACTTTATATAATATACCTAGGGTAGATCAAGAATGTTTGAGACTTAGGTGGTTCCCATTCTCTCTAACTGGTGAAGCGATATTATGGTTAGGGGAATTACCTTATTGGTCTATTACTACTTCAAATGAGTTGTGTAAGCACTTCTTAGACAGTTTCTTCTCTCCTGCTAGAATGTAATTGAAGGATGAGATATATAGTAGCCATTTAGCCATGAGTATTTTTCAGTTTTCCAGAGTAATTATTTCACTTTAGTGAAAAAAGTGAAAATAATAGTGTTTGGCCATGAAAATTCCAAATACAATTTGAAGTGAAAAAAAGAAAAACTTGTTTTCACTTTTATTACTCCGACTTCTCTTAGACAATTTCAAATACAACTTCAATTTATATTCATGGCCAAACACAACTCCAACTCCAACTTCAATTCTAACTCTATTTCCAACTATGGAAAATTATTATTTTCATGGCCAAACGACGCCTATAATATTTGGTAATTGCATTATGAACAATGTATGACGCATGATTTTGGGTTAAGAAAATGTTGATTATGGTGCCTAATCACAAAATTTTAGGGAAAAATCTATTGGAGATTTTCTATCATGCCCTGGATACCAGTTCCAAAGCTATGGATGATAATATTACTATCATAGAGTTTATGAATCTGTGTTGGAATGTAGCATTAGAAATATTAAACCACATATCTCTTACCAATCTAGGGTGGCATAATTAGGAGGCTTAGATCGCATCTCTCTTACCAACCGAGGTTGGCATAATCAGGAGGCAGAGAGAGATACCAACACTTATGCTATTGATGCTTTCGGTGAGATAGAGTTGTAGATGATTTAGTGGCTTAAGAGGTTGTGTAACTGAGGATGGAGATTGGGTTACTAATGATGCAGTTGATAACTATGAATTCTTAAAGGGTGAATGATTTGTGCGCATAAGGTAAAGCTTCTAGGTTATATGATTTTGATATTGATGAAAAGACAAAGTATCTAGACAGAGAGGTGGTGGGTTTCCAAGCCAAGGTCCAGTCGTCTGCTTAAGATAATTATAACTCGAGGCAAGGGAACCAAGGTTGGAACTACTATAGGGACAAATATAGGGATTAAAGTAGATAGAGAGATGGTGACTGGAGATGTAAAGATGTTTATAAGTTGAAGAGTGATGCCTATGTTCCACCAATAAACCATGACACTGAGTCAAGGATGGAGGCATTGCCCACTAAGCTGGTTAAGGGTTTGAAAAGTCAATAAAGTTGCCATAAGATGTTTAAGGAAAATATTTCACGTTTGACCTAGAAAGTGGAATCACATGCTACTGCGATCAAAAAATTTGAGAAAAAATTTGGACAGATGTCAGTAACCTTGAATTAACGTCAACTAGGAACTCTCCAAGTAATACTGTGTAGAATCCTAAGAATGACAATCACTTTTTATCCATCACCACTCACAGTGGTAAGGCAACCATTGATCCTACCATGCTTGTAGTTGATGAAGCTAGGAATGATGTTGTTGATGTAGATGAGGATCCCAAAGTTGAATCTAAAATATTGGTGACTAGTGGTGAGTCATCACAAAAATTGATGGGTGTTGATAGGAATGTTAAGAAGGATAAATAAAAGGGGGAAAAAGTTGAGCTTGTAGTGAAAATCATTCCACGACCTCCCCCATCTTTTCCTCAAAGGTTGAAGCAAAAGAAATAAGAATGGAAGTATTGAAAGTTTATTGCTATGCTTAAATAATTGAGTTTGAATATCCCTCTTCTTGAAGCTCTTGATCATATGTCTGGGTTTGTGAAATTTATGAAGGATTTGGTGATAAATAAGAGAGCTGTCAGTTATAAGGATATTAGTGGGTTGCATTATTCTAGTACGATTACATCCAAATCTCTAGCACGAAAAAGATGATCTCGATGCTTTCACGAGGCTTTGCACCATTGGGACATCTAGATTTGCCAGAGCTCTATGTGACTTGGGTTCTAACATTAACTTGATGCCGCTGGTACTATTCAAATAGTTAGGCTTGAGACCTCCCAAAACAACGATGATGTGGTTCTTAATGGAAGATCATATAGGGAATAAGCTAATAGGTATATTATTTGATATTTTAGTAAAGGTGGAAAACTTTATCTTTTTGGCTGACTTTGTTGTCTTGGATTATGAAGTTGATTTTGAGATACCATAATTTTTGGGAGACCCTTTTTGTCCATGGGTAGATCATTGGTGGATATGGAGAAAGGTGAGCTTAACTTCAGGATGAATGATGATGAGGTCATATTTAATGTTCGTAGAACCATGAAGAAACTGACTGACATGAGGTGGTCTTAGTGATAAGTTGTGTTGATGACCCTGGAGGCCAACCCTTTAGCTACCCTGATGAATTCTGAGTAATCAAGGTACCCACGTTATGCCGCAATGTTAAATCAGGCACTATTTGGGAGGCAACCTAAGGTATCTTGTTATTTTTTCAACTGTGTTAATTCATGTTATTATGATAGACATCAGATCTACATACCTAAGGTTTCATAGGTATGTTCTTAACTTTTTTTCTTTGTAGCGACCAAATGCATTGGGGACAATACATGTTTATTTGATTGGGGGTGGGGCTACTTGTGGGTCTAGATGTCCTCTTAGGGTTTTTATTACCGTGTCTCTTTTCCCTAGAGTCTGTTCTTAGTAGAGACAACATGTCTAGGTTTATTTTATTTTTGTCTAGTGATTATTTGTGTTGCTTTGTTTAACTAGGAGAAAAATAAGTACCTAAGGGCAGTTGACATATTTTCTCTTATGTTTAAGTGTTTTTGAGAAAAAATGACACCCCTCCAAAAAAATTTGTGTATGATGTGCTTATGTGTGAGACCACTATGAATCTTGTAATGGAGTTAGGACTAGGGACATAATAATTATAGCTAGTATTTGCATAAATCATATAGGTAGTAATTTGTGATGCAACACAGTGCCATGTGTGTGTGAGATGCTTACTTATTTCCCCTTATGTATTTAATTAAGAACTTTACCGGTTAGTCTTTCTTAGGTTGTAGGATAGACAGTAAGGAAAGGATCATAGGCCATTCTTGAATTACTCTACTTTTAGCCTGGACGACTTTCCAAATGACAATAAGTATTCCTTGATCCCTACTTTGAGTCTATATAGACTACTTTTCTTGTTTAGACCTTTCACCTTCCTAATTTAATCACAATGAACCTGTTTTGGCCCTGGTCCTCCATGGACATTATGCACCTCAACTCGGGAAAATCACCTAAGTTGAGGGTGGCTATCATAGGTGTGTGTGATTAAAATGGGTATGAAGAAAGGCGTAAGTAAGAAAAAAAAGTAGGACTGTTTGTGGTAGAAAAATAAAAGCAAATAGAAAAAAAAAATAGATTTGAAAAAGAAAAAGAGAAAGAAAGAATAAAAGAAAACACAACCAGCCTGAATAAGCAATAGAAGCAAAAAAAGAGAAATATGGGCGAAATAAAAGAAAGGTTGGTTTATAAGTGGACCCCAAACGTAGTCACTAAATTCCCAAATGTACCATTCCAGCCCCAAAACCTATGTTACAAGCCGAGTAAAGTCCTATAGTGATCCTAGTCTGACTGTCTGAAAAACTAAGGTAAAGAAAATAAGTGCAAACCGATGATATTCTGTGCACATAGTTGGAACTTCTTTTAAGAGTGTGAATGTCTTGTGATTGTCTCCACATTAACATGCATTATTCTACTAAGTGAATGGGTCTTTTTGTTGTGAGAGTGCATGGGTTGTGTTGCTAGCTGCTTATTTGTTCGGGTAGTGTAATTTGTATATATGATTGATTATGTGTTGCTAATGTAATGCCATAGATTGATTCCCTTGTGTCACGTTATTGTGCTACATCAATCTACAAAGTTAGTTTTGAAAAGATTAAAATTAGGAGGGAGTCATGTTCTTGAGATGAAATTGGGATTGAATGCCATATGTTTCTTAGGTTTCTCTTGGTTAATCATTGTGTTATGTTTTGTTATGTTTTTGTTGCCTGAGGACATACAAACATTCTAAGTTGAGGTTGTTTATATGCCATGGTTTCATGGCACTTTCGATGCTCAAAATAGAAAAATATGCAAGAACTAGGCCCACTTTGGTAAATATGATGTATTTTTTGTGTTTATTTTGCAGGAAACTAGGTTCTGGAGCTTAAAACAAAGAAAAGGGGTTAAGATTGCAGAAATGACAACTTACGATGCAACTTACATGGCGTAGGTTGTACTTGCGTGGCGCAAGTGGAGACCATATGTCTCAGATTTTGAAACTTCAGAGAACTTAAAGATGACATTTTTTTAATGCTCATGATGTGCCACTTACAGCCTATAAATACTACTTACAGTGCCATAAGTTCCATCACAAGTAGCAGAGATTCAAGGATTAGAGAAACTAAAGATGACAAAAGTTTCTGACACTTATGATGGGTCACTTACTGGATGTAAGTACTACTTGTGCTCCTTAAGTACCACCGTAAGTGGTGCTCTTGAAGATTCTAGGATTCCATAGTTTTGGTCACTTATGACATCCACTTATGGGGCGTAAGTGCCACTTACGACCTGTAAGTGACCGCCGACCCAAGTTTCTTAGTTTATTTTGGTTTGAATTTTTAGGGTTTTTATGTAATTTATAAATACTCTTTTGATGTTCTTAGTTAGTTTATGCACCTTTACACACTCATATTATTCATTAACATATATTGATTTCAAGATTGATTTTTGATCTTGAAATCCTTGTGTTCTTGTTTTTTTGTTGATTAATTAATTTGAGACTTTGGGTATTATTCTTCCATTGTTGTGAGATAATTTCTATGCTTTCTTTATTGAATTATATGTCATTTCTTGAAACTATACATGACAAAATCCCTTATCTAGATTTGTGGGAACCCTGGTGGAATAACAAAGTAAAGGAAGTGTAAGGTTCTTCAAGATCATTGTTTACTCATGCATTATGATTTTCTTTGGATTGTTTGCTTCCTTAACTACTGCTGAAGTTAAGCACTTGCTTGTATTCACAATCATCTTCACAAGAGAGGTCAAGATTGGAAAAAAAAGATTACAACAGTGATTTGAGGTGATCAACCCTTGTCTAATTAACTTGATACTCACAAGGTGATAGTTAAATTAGGATAAAAGACAATAGTTTGAGAGGATGCACTCTGAGACTTATAAAGTGAAGAGTTAAATTTACCGAGGTGTTTACAAGAGGGTTGGTGATACCTATCTTATCAGGTTCTACTTGTATGGATAGTGAGATAGTCAGATTGAGCACGGTAAGCCTACAGAGTTAGGAAGCCTGGGGGAACACAGTCCTAGTTTTCATCTTAGATTGAGTGCAACCGAAAGAAATCCAGACTTACTACTAATAGTCAGATTGAGTGCACGATATTCCCTGTGGGATCGATCCCATCCTAGTTTGGTTACTATAATTTGATAGCGATGACATTATATCTTCTTAGAGGGTACAGTTTAGGTGACATCAAATCTTTTAAAGTTGAGATAATGGTATTGAACCAAAACTCCTAGTAAACAAACTCAAATAAGAATTCTAATAGCATTATTAGCTCTGAAATCTTGATTTTTGTCTAGGGGAACCTTGGTCTAGGTCTCCAATTTTTTGGAATTATTTTTTGCTATTAGATAGATTTTGTGAAAATAAAACTATAGGTAATGATCCACTTTTTGTTAAAACAACTAAGGTTGGAAATTTTTTTGGTTTCGTTAAGTCTGGCATGTTGAATTTGGTATGGTAGTATAGTTCATTTATGCGTAAAGGGTGCCGGATGAATCTTTAGCACCCAATCGAAGTCCACTTGTACTTGGTGAAAATTTTTATATCTAGTATCTGGTGTGATCGCTAGAGCGGTCTTGAACATATTTTAGTGACCTTGGCTACCTAGATGATTATCACTTTCACAGACTATGTCTACTTTAGTAGATGCTGCTTTAGTAACCAGGGTTCCGCTTAAGCGATCCCTTGACCCTTTGCACCCGTCGCTTTAGTGTTAACTACTTTAGCAGTCACTGCTGGGTCTATATATCGTCCTTTAACTTGAATTTCAGAAAATTTTCTAGCTTTTCTCCTGTACTTATGATCTTGTAAGCTCAAGAAACTTATGGGAAATGATTAATTAAAACTGGGTTTGAGTGGGTGGCATTCTAGTAATCCTTTTTTCCATTACTATTTCATAAGTTTGGCCTCAATTTCCCATTAAATTCTTGATTTATCCTTATTTTCCCTAGCTCTTGGGGATGATTTGATCCCCAATTGAGACACTCTAACTGCTCAATTTTTTTCCATGTATTCCTTGTCCTTCATGCGACTTCGGGATAGATTTAATTCTAAAATTCCATTTATAGGTCCTATATGCCTATTGTTGACCTAATTTTAGGTTCGATGTTTTACATTGCAATATGAGTATCTATTTATTTGTATTAAAATCTAGATGATATTCTTGATAGTGTGAAGTTATTCTGAGATCATGGAGTAAGGACTAGCAGTTCATAGATGGTTTAAGACTGCAATTCGCATCGAAGAATACTTTAGTCATCTGTTCTCTATAAGACTATGTATTCTATTGATTACATACCAGGTTGGAAAATCAAGATAGTGTTAGTGCTAGTTGTATTAATATTTGACTTATTTAAGAAATTTAGTATAGAAGTATAAATTGAGCCTTAGCTTAAAATAGTTGCAATTGCTTTAGCATACTGTTAAGCCTGATTAGTTATGTATATGACATTAGGTTCTCACAAACAATCCTTAGCATACTGATTCCACTATCCTTTCAAGATAGAATGCTTCAAATATCTCTCCTGTAGGATTTAATAGGCTTATGACTACTTCCTTAGGCTATTACCTTAGGTATGTGTTAACTTATACTTTATTGCACCCGCTATATATCTTCATAAAAATTTAGAAGGGCATTAACTGATCTTTGACTGCACCTATTAAACCTAGTAATCACAACTTTCTTGGCCTTGAAAGATTTGACTGTTTGAGACTGAACATTATTAATTAAATAGATTGAGGATGGTTGTATGTCCATGGTTTACCACTAGTTACGTAATGATTATGAGACTAACGTGTGTTTGACATAAGTTTTTTGTTGAGGTTGGCTTCTTATGGAACCACTTACCCTAGTTACGATTGGTTACTTTGATTTCTGGTTTAAGTTTGACATATGTCTTTGATCATGGTTTGGGTGTTCTAGTGTATAGTTTAGGATTATCTAGCCTTTTGTTATCATCCACTAGTTTTGGTCTGATTCCACTTCTTTTTATTGCTACTATTCTAGATGTTTATTATTGAGTCTTCATTCTAGATCAGACAGTGTATACAAATATCATGAGTTGCCTATGGTCCCCTTCATCTGTGAGCTACAATGCTTTAGAAGGATAGTCACTGTAGGTATGACCTTTGTGAGTTGTTGAGCTTTAGAAGGTGTATACACTTGTGTTGCATATGGTACTTGGTTTATCCTGCTTCATCAGGATCTTTCCATGGTTACTTTCATTTGCATGTATTTATTATCATCAATATACTTATGTGGCACTTGTATCAAGCAGTTTTATGAGGGGATGCATATGTATGGGTTGTTTTTTTTATTTGTTGAGTGATTGATTGTACTTTTTTGGCTTATGGGGATCGGTTAGGTTACAATTTGTTCAAGCTAGCTAGTTATATTATTGTGTGGATATTTTTATATAGTTTGTGACCGGGTGGTTATGGTCTGGTACACAAGCTTATTGGTACATTTTTGATCCTTTCCTTCTTATTAAGGTAAGCTTTATTATTATGAAGCCATTTTAAGGATATACATATTTTGATTAGTGGACCTATTTATGCTAGTGTTTGCTCCTTACTTGATGTGGTAATCCTTGTGAGATTTAAGCTATCAAGCCAGCTCCATTTCGTTAGCACTTTCAGGTTTAACTTTACTTAAGATATATGTGCCCAGTTTTCTTCTTAATGCTATTATATATATACCCTTTATATATATTACTATTGTGTATCTCTTGTATATCTTTTCCTCCATACTTCTATTGTACATTATATATCCCTCCCTTCACTGTACTATCATACATTGACTTGCTACTTATTGAACTGTATCTTTTTTTTTCAGTTTTGAGTTGTATATGATAGCTTACCCCTATTACTAGGGTAGTTTCATAACTACTTGTAGGATATGATAGTTCACCCTTACTTTTCTTTTAGTATTATTATGTATCATTTCTTAGATAGCTGCCTATAGTTTATGTTCTTACTTTATATGTGATTTACACTTATATTGTGTTTAGATTTTAGTTGGCTGATTCCTACTGAGCACCACATGTTTTGTACTCATACTACACTTTTGTAGCCTGCAGATTATAATATGAGTTCTTTCTATTGGTGTGTACATTGTGTAGAGCATCCATAGATCAAATACTTGGGGTGAGCTCCTAAAGTTCAGAGTTGTTCCCGCTATCCCTCTCATTGTAAGATTGATCTTTACTTTTCCATTTTAGTGGCGATTTTGTGTATATTTACTCTGTATTTTATATTGTACTCCTATTGTATTAGAATCTCCTATATTATTTTCACCGGGTTTTAGGGATATATTTACTTATTTCTTATGTTTTCTCTCATTATTATTTTTCTTTTGTTTTCACCTCTCTTATTAGTCTATTGCTAGATGTTTCAGACTATGGGTTGGCTTACCTAATGGTACAATCTGGTAGGTACTATCATGACCTCAGAAAATAAGCTTTGACATATGGCACCTAAGATGGAGGAGGGGTCATAGAATGATGCCATTTTATGGAAAGTTTTGGGTCCGGTGATAATTAGAGAGAGCATAACTTATTCTATAAGATCCTTAAAATAAAGCAGCCTATTACTCATAGTATTGAGTCCGAAGATTCGTATGAATTCATTATCGTTTGTCATGAAAGGCTTCACTAGTTGGATTTAGTAGATAAGTATGGGGTGGAGTTGTTTCTTGTTAATTGTAAGGAGATGCCAAAACATGATGGAGGGTATTTATTGAGTGTAGAGCTGTAGGTTTGTCTACATTGACTTAGACTCAGTTTCATTCTATATTTTTGGTATAATATGTGTTACAAATAGTGATGGAAAATAAGAAGGATAATTTCACTAGACTTAAGTAGGAAAGTATGTCAATTGTGGCCTATGAAGCCAATTTTCATGTTTTTCAGATATTCGTAATAGTTTTTGACTACAAAGGAAGTGAGGATTATATTATTGGTTAAAGGGTTGCATATCAATCTTTAAGTTTCTATACTTCAAATAACACCTTCAAATAATACCTCTCAACAGATGGTTGATTTTATGAATAAAGTAATGAGTATGAGGCATATGGTTATACTAAGTCAGGGGAAAAGAAGGCCCACAATATATTAATTCAATGGAAAAGAAGGACCACAATTCTATAAATTGGGTGAATTCAATGGGTTTTAGTTCCTAATTCCTAGAAGCGGAGAATGATTTTTTGATTTCTCCTTTTTACTATTTTAAGGTTGAGAATAAGCTGAAGCTATAAGAAAGGGCAAAACTTTAGAATATTAGTACATTTCAAGCTTGTGTTGTAGGTTATGGCTTAAATGGTAGTTACACACTTGATTTGGATTCAATACCTATTTATAAGTTAAGTGTTTGTGAATTGGCCTTCAAGCATACTTGTGATTCTATGGGTTCGTGAATATAGGTTGTTTACATGAAATGATGTACCTAAATTTGACTAAAAGTGTAAATTAAGTATGCAATGGTATATTTGGTGCACTATATTATATTCTCGTTGATATTTGATTTTACATTCATGCATTATGATATTCAAAGGGTTGGGTACCTTTTTGGCATATGTTACTTATCTACTAATATTCGGTGGGTTGGGTAGGACACCGATATGGTACATCAATGTAACTGGCCCCTGCAAGGTTTGAATATTTTGCATATAAGTCCTTTAGTATGTATATACAGACCGAGATAAGGTGATGATGGTTTGATGCATGGTTGTATGTTCACTGTCATTTGATTGCTCATTTGCATTTCAAAACGTGTTGCATTAAAATCAAAGTGGTATAAGTCTACTCTTATTAGATAGATTTGGTGATAATTGGTTGATTTATTTACACTTGTGGTATTTAGAGAAGTTATAGACCACCCCCTTTGTTGTTGAACTTATGTGTATAAAGCATATTCTAGTTGAGATTATGGGTTGACTAAGTGATTATCTGTGGATTGGTATTTTTTGATAGAAATTATTTTCTATTTGCTCATATTTGATCTTTCTTTAAGTGTGGGTCTGAGTTGAGATGACAAATGATGACTACAAGAAGATATTATTTGTACAGATACTACCTATGCTATTCTTTTGTTGAGTGCAAATATTCTTCCAGCAATTAAGTTGAAACTCCTGATTTTGTGTTTGATCAACAACCTTTGATCCAAGGGTAAACATCTACCTTCAAAAAACCATTGGATAATCTTGTTATATTATGTCCATTACTTTTGGTAGTGATACTCTTGTTTTATTTTTTTATATATTTATTTCAAACTTCAATTTTTGGTTAGAATGTTCTTGTACGGTGACTTTCAGATCCTTGGTAATTATAATAGTTAGGTTAAATTAATTTCATATTTTATTTAGTAGTTCTCAAGATATTTATGATTAGTATTTTTTTATTGAAGATTTTATCTTAAAATTGACTATGTGTTTGTGTTAAGGTTTGGGTTAGATGGTTCTCCTATTAAAGAGTTAATGTGGGTGTCACTTATAGCCGTTAGGATCATAACAAAGATAGCATCAAAGCCCCAGTTCATAGATTTTGTCGTACAATAATGAGTCTAGTGGAGTCTTCTGGAATGATATAGAGACGATTGTACTTTTATTCAAGAGGCTATAGGACTATTGGAAATCCATTATTTTTCTTTTGTGTTAGTACTTGATTCTAATTGGTATCTTGTGATCAAAATTGGTATCTAAATCTTATCTCGTAGGTGGTTAGAATAGGTGCCAAGTCAACAGTAGGACCAATAATATCCAAATCAACAATTATGGCCAATGTTTTTGGGAGAGATAAAGTAAGCGGCAGGGGAAGAGAGAGGGAAGAGGAAGGGGTTATGAGGGAAACACTTGTTAGGGCTGGAGCTCAAGATTCTAGAGGTTAGGAAAGACACAGATCAAAGTCTTCTACCCTACAAAAGGATATTCTAAATATAGTTCACACTTAGGAAGTAGTTCTAGAGGTGGATAGACCAATTTAGGCATATTCTGCACCAGTTCAGGAAGGCATAACACACATTTTGATGTCCTTTAAGTTGATTCAACAAATCTAGGGTTTTTGAGTGGTTTAGACAGTATAGATGCTACACCAATTATTTTAATTATTCAACATCTAGTGTTGTAGAATGCCAATGTTGTGGCACCCAAGTTAGAGAAGGGGTCAAAGACTGTTGCTTTTCATTGAAGGTTCTAGTTCAGTGATGACCGGAGAAGTGCATGACTTATTCAATAAGTTCCTTAAGAGGAAACCTCCTATTCTTCCTGGTATTGAGTCAGAAGATACTTATGAATTCCTTATCGATTGTTATGAAAGGCTTTACATGTTTGGAGTGGTAGAGAGGTATAGTGTTAAGTTTGCTTTCTTTCAGTTTTGGAGAGATAAAAAATATAGTAGAGGGCAATTGTTGAGTGTAGAGTAATATTTTCCTTCATTGACTAGGACTCAGTTTCTTTTTGTATATTTGAAGGAATCCCATGTAATTTGAGGAAAAAGAAAGACAATTTTACTAGACTTGAGTAGGAAAGTATGTCGGTTACAGCCTGTGAAGCCAATTTTATGTTTTTTTTCCAGCTATTCTTTGTAGTTGTTGATTACTGAGAAGGTGAGGATTTGATTATTTGTTAAAGAGTTTAATATCGATTTTCAAGTTTCTACACTCCAAATGACATCTTCAGGTAAGAACTTTTAGGGATGGTTGATTTTATGAAAAAAGTAGAGGGTGTATGTCAGGATTATTACTCTAAGTCAGGGGTAAAGAAGGCCCACAAACTATTCACAATATGGTGATGACCTAGGTGTTGGTGCTAAAATAGGTACTCAGTTCTTTCTATGATGTGCTTCATGCTTCAGTTAAGTTAATGATGGTTTAAATGGGTTAATTTACAAATTCCTTAGTTAAGTATTGGTTTTACCAAATCCAGACTATTATAGTTTTTGAGTTGCTCAAGTTTTTTCTACCATGAACACTCTTTGCAGCCTGGGTGTGTTTTTATTTATGCTTTATGTGTTATGCCCTCATCGAATATGGATTTGATTGTTCATATATTTACCTTATGGTTTGCCTCAAATATGATTATTTTCTTTGGCAATATTTTAGTTTTAGACCTTATGAGAACCTTTGGATATATTCTTGATTTTTAGTAATGAGAAGGTAAGACCTTTTAGGGATTGTTGATTTATGAAAAAATAGAGGTTGTAAGGCATGATGGTTACTCTAAGTCAGGGGTAAAGAAGGCCCATAATTTTTTCGCGATCTGGTGATGATCTAGGTGTTGGTGCTAAACTAGGTACTCAGTTCTTTCTATGATATGGTTTATGCTTCAGTTATATTAAGGATGGATTAAATGGGTTAATTTAGAAATTCCTTAGTCAAGTATTGGTTTTACCGAATCCAGGCTATTATAGTTTCTGAGTTGCTTGAGGCCTTGCTACCATGAACACTCTTTGCAGTCTGGGTGAGTTTTATTTATTCCTGATGTTTTATGCCCCATCAAATATGGATTTGATTTCTCGTATATTTACCTTGTGGTTTGCCTCAATTAAGGTTATGTTCTTTGGCAACATTTTAGTTTCAGCCCTTGTGAGAACCTCTGGATATATGCTTGATTTTTAGTAATGAGAAATATTTCGATATCTCCCCTTCTTGAAGATTTATTAGCGTTAATTGTGATTTTGGCCACCTTTGAATGATGGCAAAAGTTGTGACAGATTTTGTAGTGTGAATGCTTACTCATCAATGGGATTAATTTGAATCATTGAGGTCAAGTAGTTTAGTTTTAGTGTTAATATTATAGCTATAGATTGCATAACTTGGTTGCAACTTCTATTTTAGGAGTTGTTTTAGTTGAGCATACATCGATAGGTTGACTAGACATACCCTTTGCATACCAACTCAATATTCTTTAGTTTAGTGTGGCTATGTTAGATAGGTGCTTGAGCGATAGTCCATTGACACATGGTATCAATTTACTACTTTAGGCCTTGGTTCTTAGTTTTGGTTATAATTTTGATTATTTTCTCAGTGGGAGAAGTGTATTCTAGTTGAGCTTGGCATGGTTTCATCCACATTCGATGGGGTATTATGGAGAAGATCATTCACTTTTGAGAGTTTGTGATTCAGAATCATTCTTGTTGGTTTTGAGGGTCATCCAGACAAGTGTGTAGCTTAGACAGAGATCACAAAAATTGAACACTACCATTTGTATACCCAAGTTTCGGATAATGTTGGAGAGATTTTGTGTATTTCAGAATGGACAATAGGTTTGAAAAAGGCAAGAAAATGTTTGATTTGGAGTTTGGAGGTTGTTGCATGATTCATACTTTGGTTGTCCTTATCTTGGTAGAATATCTGCTTGGTTGTGCCTGTATCGCTGTAATATCTGTATGCTGCAGTTTGGGTTAGTTTCCTTCAGTTGAGCTTATTTTTATTGGAGATCTGTTGGTTGTTAAGTATGAGTTTGTGGTTATTAAGAAAAAGTGATGTAATGATATGCAGGAAAATGGTATACCATTAGCAAAATCCCTTGGAAGGGTTGAAGTATACCATTTTCTATGTTTATAGGGTTTACTTTTTGTTGAAACAACCTAGGTTGGAAATTTCTATAGTTCCATTGAGTTTGGAAAGTCGAATTTGATATGGTAGAAAGTTTGTTTGTGCTCATAGGGTTCTAAATGAATCTTAAACACCCAATCGAAGTTTATTTGGACTTCGTGAAAATTTTGATATATGGTATCTGGTGCAACCGCTTACGCGGTCTTGAAGACGCTTTAGAAACCTTGGCTACTCGATAGATGGTTCTTTAGCGGACATATCTTTAGCGACCAGGGTGCCGCTTAAGCGGTCCCTCACCTTTTTACCTCCACTGCTTTAGTGGTCAACTATTACTTTAGCATTATCCACTTTAGTAGGCACTGTTGGGTCTATATATTCTCCTTCCACGCAAATTTCAGCCATTTTTCTAACTTTTTTCCTCCCTTTATGAGCTATTAGCTCAAGAAACTTGTGGAAAATGATTAATTGAACCGGATTCGAGTGGGATTGCATTATATCTTTATTGATATACAATTTTAAAATTCATACATTATGATATTTAGAGAGTTGGGTACCATTGAGATATACATTACTTTTCTATTGATATTTGATGGATTGGGTACCACAGCAGTATAGTGCATAAATGAAACTGGTCCCCTACTGGTGCCACTCATAGCCATTTCGGCCATGACAAAGATGGTATTAGAGCCCTTGGTTCATCAATTTTGTCATACAAGAATGAGTCTAGTGGAGTCTTGTGGAATGGTATAGAGACGTATGTAGTTTTCTTCGAGAGGCTATAGCACTATGGGATATTCCACTTTTTTTTCTTTTGTGTTAGTACTTGATTCCAATTGGTATCTTGTGATCAAAATTGGAATATAATTTCTTTCACTCTTATGGTATGTGGTTAGGAATGGAACCGAGAGACAAACAACAAAAACAACAGTACCCGAACAAACCATTATGGCCAAAGATTATGGCAGAGCCAGAGTAAGGGGGATTGGGGGAGGGGGGAGGAAGGGGTTGTGGGGAAGCACCTGCCAGGGGTGGAGCTAAAGCCACTGGAGGTTAGGTAAGATAGAGTGTCCTTCCCCATATGAGGATATTCCCAATATGGTTCAGACTGAGGAAATGGGTCAAGAGGTAGATAGATATTGGTTCAGGCATATGCTGCACCAGTTTAGGGAGGTATATCACAGGCTTCAATGTCTTTTAAGATGATTCACTATATCTAGGGATTATGAGTTGTTTATACAATATAGGTGATACACTGATATTTTTAATTGTTAAACATCCAAGTTGAAATATTCCACTTGTCACAAACCAAAAAACTGAGGTCATGATGGCACTTATCGCGCCTAAGCCTTGAAAAGTAAGCCAATAACCCAAACTGATAAGTATAAAGAAAAAAATAACACAATTACCTAGGCAAGAATTCTAGATCAAAGTCAAATCGTACATGTAAAGTAATAACGGAAGTCTGTAAAATAAATATACCACAAACCATTCCAAAACCTGGGGTCATAGTGTAAGAACAATCTAAATACAACTCTAAACTAGAAAATACAACTAAAATTCGAGAACTATAAGACTGTCTCTGAATACAAAATAAAGACCATCTGGATACGAGGAGGTCTAAGGTCGATTTTGAAGGCATAGAGCATCCAATATCTTAAGGTGTCAATGATCAACCACACGATCTCAGCTAACGCGTAGTGTACTCCTACCTAGATCTACACCAAAATAGAACAATAAGTATGAGTACAGTATTTTGGTACATAGTAGGTATCATAGATGTAAGATCCCGCAAAATGCTACGCTTAATTCAGTCCATTTATGCTTGTTAGGGGGGGGTCCCATACTTAGAAGGTTTTAGCTAAGTTTCCATACTTAGTTTATTTTAGCCTTCAAAAGTTCACAGTCTCATTTCGTGAATTTAATGTCCTTTAATGGTCCGTATTCTTGCAAATTCATGACCAGGAAGGTCAATAGGTGTTCCCGAACAAGTTTCAATTTTTTCGAAACTCGTTTAAACCACGTTCAAAACCCCAAAATAGTGGACCAATGAGATCTTGGTGCGCTGCATCACCAATCGCGTTCGTTGATATGGTTGCAAGTGTCCAGGGTCAAAGTACTGAGGCTCGATGCGATGATGGTGCAATGCATCGACTATCACATCGATGCTATGACGCACTGCATCACTAATAGCGTCGATGCCCAATTTTAAGTCATTAAATGTCCACATCTTTGATGGGTAAAAGGGTCAATTTCCCACCCCTATATAAGTCTATAACACGGAATTAAGCCCTATTTCAACCATAATATAGCCACTTCTCTAAAAATTCTCCCAAGAACAAGTTATGGTTTTCAATTGGGGATCCAAATTCAAGGGAATTCCACCATCAATCTTCATAGAATCAAGAACTAAGGTATGTCAAGTGTTCATTCATGGATTCCTTTCATCCATGAAGCCCAAGAATCCAATTTTAATTTATAAATTGTGATGTTTATGTTGTGGATTGATTATGATCATGTTGATGTTGTGTATGAATCCCAAGTTGGAATCTTTAATGTGTTTTCATGACTCTATGTTAGTATGTGGCTTGAAAACCTATCAATTGAGTTGTTTTGTGGAATTATAATGTATTAATTTGATGATTATGCCTATTCCCTAAGTTATGCATCCTAGGTGTTTGATAAAATGCCTAAAAGAACAAGAATCATGCCTTATGACTTAATAGAACCTAAATGATGAATCCATGTTTCACCCTTATGTTCAAAATGACTTCCATGTTAAATCTATGCCTTGTAGTTGTTTGGTGGAATGCTCATGAGACTAGAATTGTAAAACTATGACTGTGATTAAATGCATTCCTATCCATGTACAAGATTATGAATGTCAAATACTTCATGAAAATTTCCAATGATTGTACTATGAATTGTTGACAATGGTTATGTGTCAAGAAGTGTCATATCTTGTTAGTTTCATGCTATCGAGTCCTGGGGGTATTTAATACCCGACAATGTAGCTGTGTACCAAGAGCCAGTGTTATTTTTCATGATACTCATAGCTTGTCTTTACCCGTGACACGGTACTGACACCCTTCCAGCTGGGGTTACAGGTTGGACCCCACCAGTTTATATTCGGGGTATGTTGGTTAGATGATTACCTCCCACAGTATCAGTTTTAGATTCAATCTCAGTAATAGATCTTAGTTCAGTTCTACAGATATCAGGACTGTCAGATACAGTCGCTCACCTTAGTATAGAACTCAGCTAGTTCCATCATAATTAGGACTATCAGATACAACCATCCAGTTCAGCGTAGAACTCATATAGTTCTTCAGATTCATGACTGTTAGATACAGTCACCCAGTCCAGTAAAGAACTCAGATAGTTTTTAAGTATTAGTATACTCAGTTATCAGTTATCAGTAATATAGTACCAGTAACCTCAGATATCAATTACCTGTAAATGCAGTAATTCATATCATTAATAGACCCAGTTATTCAGTATCCCAGTATGAGTAAACTCAGATGTCAGTACATCAATATTCTGTATTGTCATGACCCCATTCCCAGTTAATGTATTCATGTATTTCTCACGCGCTCATATTCAAGTCATAAGTCAGTTATTATTGTTCATGCATATGAACCCTTGCATTCAACTTACCTCACTTGCATACCAGTACATTCAATCATACTGACGCATTTATGCTATGGTGTTTTAAACCATAGGTTTAGAAACACGAGCTCCCTAGCATCCTTAGTAGATCAGACGTTCAGTAGATAGACTAACAGTGAGTCCTCATTATTCGAGGATAGTGTGACTATTTTATTACTTTATTATTTTAGTAGTTCAGAGTTAGTTGCGGACATGTCCCATCAACTCCATAGCTTTCTGACAGTTTAGAGGCTTTCAGACTACAACATTTTTAAGACAGTTTATTTTAGTTTTGGGTATTGTTATACCCCATTACAGACATTGTTTTATATTCAGTATTTGTTCAATTTTAAAACTTATGGCCTTACAGCTTATATTCTGCATATTTACAGTATATTATTCAGTGCTTAGTTACAGATATTAGTCATGGGTTAGCTTGTGGTCCTTTGGGGTCATGAGCACTGTGTAGCATTCCGGGTACTAGATTCGGGGCGTTACAAACTTAGTATCAGAGCCTAAGGTTCAATAGTTTCCTAGGAAGTAAAGCCGCATCAAGTAAAGTCTTGTGCATGGGTGTGTTGTGCACCACACTTATGGACATGAGACTATGAGATGTTTTAGGAACAGTTCCCTTCTTTCGGTATTCATGTCGTGCCAGTGAGCATGAGCTCAAATTAACTCCCAGTATAATCTTCTCTTCCTTTCATTTACAGAACATGCCTCCCATAAGGGCTAGTGAAAGGAGAACCTTAATCAGTAAGCTCCTTAGCACATTCAGAAAGATCCCCTGGATGAACATGTTTCTCATGCAGAATTCAGGACTGCATTCACTACTATAACCAATCCAGTCACAGCTCAGAATGAACGACCAACTGTTATTTAGGCCAACCCATTGGCCAATTCAGCTGCATCCAGGATTTGGAACTTCACCCGGATGAATCCTCTCCTATTCTCCAGTTCTAAGTTCGAAGAGGATCCACAAGAGTTCCTCGACTAGGTTCAGAAAGTGACAGATATCATGAGAGTGACTTCTAGTGAGAGTGCCGAGTTAGCCGCTTATCAGCTATAAGATATAGCCCATATATGGTTTAAGAACTAGAAGGTAGACATGGGTACAGATGCAGGGCCCATAGAATGGGAGGAGTTTGCTATGGCCTTCTTAGATAGATTCTTTCCCCTAGAGGGGAAAGAATCCAATGTGTTAGAGTTCATCAATCTCAGATAAGGTAGCATGAGTATGAAAGAATACTCCCTCAAGTTCACCCAGTTAGCCAGGTATGCTCCCCATGTAGTAGCAGACAGTAGATTCAAAATGAGCAAGTTTGTGTCTGGGGTTTCAGGTAGAGTGGTTAAGGAGTGCAGGACTGCAATATTGATTAAGGAGATAGACATATCTAGACTTATGCTCCATGCTCAATAGATTGAAGAGAAAAAACTTAAGAAGAATGAGAGAGAAAATAAGTGAGACAGAACTGGTAGTTATAGTTTTTCTCAGCCAGGGTCGCAGGGTGGTAACCGTTCTCAGCATAGTCATAAGTTTTTCGTCCCAGTTCCCTCTTCAGCTAGTTCCCCAGAACCAAAGTTTAGAAATGACCGTAGGGATGGGGCGCCAGGCTCAAAATCCCAGAATAGTGCGAGCATTATTCGCACTCATCCGCTTTGCAAAAAGTGTGGTAAGTATCATAAGGGTGTGTGTAGAACGGGCAATAATATGTGTTTTTAATATGGAGAGTTAGGTCACAAGGTCCACAACTATCCTAAGCCCAGTCCATGAAGTCAGCACGGTCGTCCTTCAGCTCAGTCTGGCCGTCTGAATCAGTAGGGGGCCAATTCCAGCGCTATCAGTGAGCAACGCCCAAACAGACTCTATGCATTTCTATCCCGATAAGATCAGGAAAGTTCTCCTAACATAGTCACTGATATATTGCAGATCTCTCATTTATATGTTTACACTTCTTCAGATTCAGGAGCTTTATTTTTATAAATCTTTTCATACCAGTCAACTTTAAGGTCAAACCATATGTTAACGGGTCCTTTCTCAGTTTTCACCCAGCGGATCAGTCTATCATAGCCCGATAGGTATATATGAACTATCCGATTATGGTACCTCAGAAAGCTAGGCCTTCAAGTTCTATTAGTAATACCAGTATGGGTAGAAAATCAGTAAGGAAAGATGATTCCCGACCTATTCCTATCCTAATGTGAAGTTTTGTACTTTAACCATCACGATACTTATGCATGCATCAAATCACAATTCTGTGAACCCAGCTTATATTCATACTTTCCATAGAATCATGTACATTTTAAGTTCCTAGTATGAGGAATCCCAGTTCACTCAGTGTTATGAATTATGTCCCATGAACACAAAAATTCTAGACTCAGGTCATACAACTCATGACTCATGCACTCATATCATGTTTTACAGTATGTTCAGCCCACATGACTCATGCTATACTCCTAATGATCAATTAAAAATTTAGATTCACGTATATCCACAGCTTAGACCCCTCTCTGAATCCATAGTGTTAATGTTCCATCCCTCAGCCCTCAGTTACAGTGTCATTCAGTAATCAGTATTCAGTAAAGGACTCAGATAGTCCTACAGAACCATGGCCTTCAGTTATCAGTTATTTAGCCATTAAAATTCAGTACTTCAGTACCAGTCTAACCCTCAGTTATCAGGAACCAACATTTAGTCCCAGTTACAGTCTTAGTTACGGTTAAAGTCTCAATTACTATCTTATAGCTACAATCTCAGTCCTAGTCTTAGTCCAGTCAGATCATAAACTCAGTTCACTTTTAGGATTATCCGACCATAGCATATGGCCATTAGTTATTCAGTCATTGGTATTTTAGTACCTCAATTTACAAAATGTTTTCGAATCATATTGGATGCTTGGTCTTACGTTCTTAAGGTAATACAATTTTTCACTCATTCATGCTCAGTTACCTCACATTACCCAGTCAGTTATTACCTTTTATATATAATACTCTATAGTCTAAGTCAAGCCTTTCATGCTAAGTACAGTTCATCCTTACAGACCTAGTAGTCAGCTATTAGTCGTTCCGTTAATCAGATAAGTTAGTATATTTATGCATTCGTGATCAGCACCCACGTGAATCTTTTTAGTAGTCTCAGTTGCAGTGCATAAGGCTTAGTCACTTTATCTTAGATGATGTTTCATAGGCCATGTCTCCTAATACAAGAATCCCAGCCATGTAGCGATCTCCTATTTTGATATCTTGCTCAGATCAGGCCAAGATTTGCTTTCTCCCTTCAGTCACTAGAACACTACAGAAAGAGTGTCATAGGAACACTCAAGTCGAGTAGAATTTTCTAGTATGAGTTAGT
This sequence comes from Capsicum pubescens, assembly GCA_030864215.1. Lineage (NCBI taxonomy): Eukaryota > Viridiplantae > Streptophyta > Magnoliopsida > Solanales > Solanaceae > Capsicum > Capsicum pubescens. Next base: position 101,821,764 of record CM061542.1, read on the forward strand.
TAAGCATCCAGTAATTCAGTTTAGCAACCAGCCAGACAAGTTCAGATGGTGTGGTTTCCCATCTTTCCATCTAGTCGCACTATCTAGAGTCTCATGAATATGATCAATCTAAGATGGACTAACCAGGTAGTTGCGTGTTCATCCCAGTTCATGTATCATGTCTTAGTTTTAGATCTCAAATATTCAGATAGAAGGTGCCTCATGCATTGCCATATCTTTTCTCATAGCTCAGCAAAGTCGGCCAAGGATATTTTCAAGGGATATAGTGCCCCAAGGGGGAGATACACTATAATTCCCTAAACCTTCATGACATAAACGTGCCACTCTCTCTTTTTGTAATGAATCCAGTTTGGGGTAAGGGGTACTCATGAGTTGACCCTTAAGCTCTGACCTTAGCCGTAAGCCATGTATTCAAGGTTCTCAGTTTAGATCACGATATTTAGTTCATGTATCACATTCCAGACTCAGTTATATTCACATGGTTTTGCTCATGTATATCTAGTAATTAATTTCAGGCTCATTAGCATTTTAAATTTAAGGAAACAATCTCCCTTAAACTTATCCAGTTTCATGCTCAGATTTCCATGATAAACTTGGTATTAATTACCATTACATATTCAGTCATGCATTCATATGTCAAATCAGTTATGTATTCATGCATTAGATATGCATGTTCAGTATAATATATTCAGCTTATCCGTTATGCCAGTCATGAAATCATGTATCAGATATGCAGGCTCAGAACAAATCTCAGCAAATCAGTGATGTCAGTCATGTCCTCATGTTTCAGTTGTTCATGTTCAGGATGTACTTCAGCTTATCATTTCCCCCATCTCAGTTAGTCTCATTCTAGGATGAATGTTCCTAAAGGGGATATATTGTAAGACCCCGTAAAATCCTAAGCTTAATTCAGTCCATTTATGCTTGTTAAGGGGGGGGGGGGTCCCATACTTAGAAGGTTCTAGCTAAGTTTTCAGACATAGTTTATTTTAGCCTTCAAAAGTTCACAGTCTCATTTCGTGACTTTAATGTCCTTTAATGGTCCGTATTCTTTCTAATTCATGACCAAGAAGGTCAATAGGTGTTCTTGGACAAGTTTCAGTTTTTTCAGAACTCATTTAGACCATGTTCAGAATCCCAAAATAGTGGACCAACGCGATCTTGGTGTGCCGCATCGCTAATCGCATTGGTTGATATTGTTGCAGGTTGCCAGGGTCAAAGTACTGAGGCTTAACGCGATGATGGCGTAACGCGTCTAATATCGTGTTGATCCCATGACGCACTGCGTCATTAATAACGTTGATGCCTAGTTTTCAGTCATTAAATGTCCGCATCTTTGAGGGGTAAAAGGGTTAATTTCTCACCCTTATATAAGTCTAAAACACGAGATTAATCCCCATTTCAACCATAATATAGCCACTTCTCTCAAAATCCTATCAGGAACAAGTTAGGGTTTTCAATTGGGGATCCAAATTTAAGGGAATTCCACCATCAATATTCGTAGAATCAAGAACTACGGTATGTCAAGTGTTCATTCATGGGTTCCTTTCATCCATGAAGCCCTAGAATCCAATTTTAAATTATAAATTGTGATGTTTATGTTGTGGATAGATTATGATCATGTTGATGTTGTGTATGAATTCCAAGTTGGAATCTTTAATGTGCTTTCAAGACTCTATGTTAGTATGTGGATTGAAAACCTATAAATTGAGTTGTTTTGTTTAATTATGATGTATTAATTTGATGATAATGCTTATGCCCTAAGTTATGCATCCTAGGTGTTTGATAAAATGCCTAAAAGAATAAGAATCATACCTTATGACTCAATAGAACCTAAATGATGAATCCATGTTTCACCCTTATGTTCAAAATGACTTTCATGTTAAATCTATGCCTTGTAGTTGTTTGGTGGAATGCTCATGAGACTAAAATTGTGAAACTATGAATGTGATTGAATGAATTCCTATCCATGTACAAGATTATGAATGTCAAATACTTTATAAAAATTTCCAATGATTGTACTATGAATTGTTGACTATGGTTATGTGTCAAGAAGTGTCATGTCTTGTTAGTTTCATGATATCGAGTCCTGGGGGTATTTAATACCCGACAATGTAGCTGTGTGCCGAGAGCCAGTGTCAGTTTTCACGATACTCACAACTTGTCTTTACCCGTGGCACGATACTTACTCCCTTCCAGCTGAGGTAATATGTTTGACCCCACCAGTTTTGATTCGGAGCATGTTGGTCAGATGATTACCTCCCATAGTCTCAGTTTCAGATTCAATCTCAGTAATAGAACTCAGTGCAGCTCTACAACTATCAGGACTGTCAGATACAATCTCTCAGCTCAGTGCAAAACTCATCTAGTTCCATTAGAATCAGGACTGTCAGATACAGTCATCCAGTTCAGTCTAGAACTCAGATAGTTCTTCAGATTTAGGACTGTCAGATACAGTCACCCAATTCAGTAAAGAACTCAGATAGTTTTTCAGTATTAGTATACTCAGTTATCAGTTATCAATAATATAGTACCAGTAATCTCAGATATCGGTTACGTATAAATTCTGTAATTTATATCATTAATAGACTCAGTTATTCAGTATCCCAGTATTAGTAAACTGAGATGTCAGTACATCAGTATTCAGTATTGTCATGACCCCAGTCCCAGTTTAGGTATTCATGCATTATTTTTCATGACCTTATATTCAAGTCATCAGTCAGTTATTATTGTTCATGCATATGAACCCTTGCATTCAGCTTACCTTACTTGCATACCAATACATTCAATCGTACTGACGCATTTGCGCTATGGTGTTTTATACCATAGGTTTACAAGCACGAGCTCCCGAGCATCCTTAGTAGATAATATGTTCAGCAGCCAGACTAATAGTGAGTCCTCATCATTCGAGGATAGAATGATTATTTTATTACTTATTTGTTTCAGTAGTTCGGAGTTAGTTCGGGACGTGTCCCATCAACTCCACAATTTTCAAAAGTTTAGAGGTTTTCAGACTACTTCATGTTTCAGACAGTTTATTTTAGTTTTGGGTATTGTTATACCCCATTACAAACATTTTTTTATATTCAGTATTATTTCAGTTTTTAACCTTATGGCCTTACAACTTATATTCCGCATATTTATAGTATATTATTTAGTGCTCAGTTATAGATATCAATCATGGGTTAGCTTGTGGTCCTTTGGGGTCATGAGCACCATGTAGCGTTTTGGGTACCAGATTCGGGGCGTTACAATAGAATGATTGAGAAAAGTAGCAATTAGATACATAAATACATACTCTGAGTATGACACCTACAATCAAAAAATATCCCAAATGGTAGCTCACACCGTCTCTACTAACAGTTCTAAATATAGCATATAAACAAATAAAAAGGTATGTAAAAGAAACAGAATAGATATGCATCAAATTAAGAATTAAAGCACAACACTGAAGATGCATAATGTATAAAATGCAATGATAATGTGATGTGATTGAGGTTATCGCATAACCTCCATATACACCTACCAAGTCTTAACACTTTTGGGTAGGTCCCGTGGGGGTTTTGCAACCCATATACTTTCTCAGTACTCAATCCCAATCACAATATCTTTGTTAAAGTGTCTCATTTCTATCAAAAGTATGGAATGAGTATGTAATTCTCACAACCAAACCAGTATGAAGATCTCGAATCTATTCAATACACGTACACATGAGCTCAGAATCAACTCAATAAGTCAACCATTTATGATTTCATATAAACAATATACCATTATAGTAAAAATACAACTGAGACATCATTAATATCACATTAGCCCCAACTGGGGTATTTCTATAATGAAGAAAGCAACCAAATGCATACACAAGGCCAATAATATCAGATAAGGCACCCACACGGGCAATATGCAGTAAATATCATTTCAAACCACCACCAACAAAAATATTATACCCAACATAGGAACACAACAATAAAAGTATTATTGAAATATGACTTCCATGATTATTACACATTCCCATATCATGCTTTTACATTATATTAACTACCTAGCTCAATATGAAGAAAGTTAAGCCATAACCTAACCCGTTATTAAAAAATCCAAGTATAAAGCCCTAAAACATGAAGTTTTCCCTTTTTGAATGGACTCAAAATAAAAATAAATACATAAATATAGAGTCAACGTATCAAAATAAAGACAACGACACCCATATTGTAAATTTTTGAGTCGGGGTCAAAATGGACCCCTGTATGGGTTTTAAAAAAAAGGGTAAAACCAGAATTCTTGTTTATCCAAATATTAACCATGTTTAAAGGAAGCCATAGGATAAAACCCAAGTGAAAAGGGGTTAAAAATGAGGTTTACATTGAAGTAACACCTTTGTAGGGTTATGGGCCAAAAATCCCTAATTTCCAATTGGAAATCATGATTTATAGAGTTTTAAATGACAATAATCAAAGTAAAACAATTGAAATAGTGATTTGGAGCTTACCCAACCTCGAGAATGGAAGAAATCGTCCAAAAACCTCTAAACTCGAAGCTCAAAGTCTAAAAAATGAATGAAAAATTGAGAAAAGGAATTTTTATACTTGTCCAGATATGACCGCTAAAGCGGTCCGCTATCACTAAAGTAACGACTACTAAAGTGATCAAATGTCTTCTTTAGAAGTAGTTGCCCTGACCGACAGGTTCTTCTAAAGTGGCTACCTTTTAGCTGTCCATTGGTTGCTAATGCATTTGGACCAGATATCAGTAGGATTAACAACTTTGCTAAATTGTAAAACTGATGATCAATCCCTCAGGATTCGTTTAAAATCTCGTAATGATACTAGACTTTATTCGATGTTCTAACATTAATGGAGACATCAAATATTTAAAAAGAGGTTGTTTTCACAAAATTGACCCCCGAGACTCAATTTCACAAATTTTCACACCAAGGTTCAAAATGAGATAAAATATCCATAAAGTCAAACGATCCACACTACCAATAAAATATCAATGTTTTGGATCTACTGGCACATTTTAGTTTTCCATATGACACATAGAACAACAAATGTTGACCGAAGTCAACTATGATCCCTTTTTAACCTCTAAAAATCACAAACTCGCATAAATTATTTTGAATTGTATTAAAAATTGTGGCAACCATCCCCATACCTCAAAAATAGCACTTAGAAAACACGGGGAGTGGTAAAATGGTCAAAACACATAAAATGAGAAATTTTATAGAATTAAGTCCTTACAACATCCACTACGAAGAATCTAGCTCATCCTCAAACTAAAGGTAAGGGAAATGCCCAAACCAGTGGAAAGCTAGGGATAACAAATACGCACATCAAACTTGACCTCATAATTAGCCTTATATATAGAATAGTGTCTCCACTAGACATTAGCCATTAGAATATTTCTAGACTCACTTAATATCTCCGACTAAAATGGAAACTGGCTCCTCAATAAAGAATAACCTCTCATCTAACAACATTGTGTCCCAACAAATGACATGAGACTTATCTAAAATGTAACACCGTAGTATGGATTCATAAAAAACTAGATGAATTGTTGAAAGATCTGGGGGTAATGCTAACTTGTAAGCTACATCCCTAATAGTCCAAAGAATATCAACTGGTCTGATATACCTGGGGATAAGCTTGGCCCTCTTCCCAAATATCATCGTACCCTTTATGGAAGATACACAAAGAAAGACTCGATCACCAAAACTAAATCTCAAGGCATGAAGTCTACGATCTGTATAAAATTTCTGCTTACTCTGAGCTGCTCGAAGTCTATCCTAAATAACCCAAACTCTATCTAAAGACCCATGAAACTAGTCCATGCCTTGAGGTCTAATCTCATAAATCTTAAACCAACCAATTGGAGAGAAAGAACACCTACCATATAAATCCTCAAAAGGCCATCTCAATATTGGAATAATAGCTATTATTATACACAAACTCTGCCAAGGATAAATGCTGCTCCCACTAACCTCTATAGTATATAACATAAGCGTAGATCATATGTTCTAAAACCTAAATAGTCTGCTCCAATTGAACATCATTCTGGGGGGTAAAAAGTGGTGCTAAGATCAACTCGGGTACCCACTCTACGTAAAAAGACTTCCATAAATAACAAGTGAAAAATAAACTCCTATCTAAGATAATAGACCATAGAGATAAACTATCTCACGAACATACATACAAGCCAACCTCTTAGTACTAAAGAAAGCCTGAATAGGAATTAGATGAGCAGATTTGGTGAATCTATCCTGTAAGACCTCATAAAATTTTGATTATTTTATTTTTGATACTCCCATATGTGAAATGTTAATTTTTGACTTGAATTATGATTAGGGATGTTAAAAGGGTATTTTGGAAAGTTTTAGAAGTTTCAAAAGAGGTTTGGGGTCATTTTGGGACCCCGAGGTAGTAAGCCTCCACGATTGAGGCATGCCACACCACTTAGCTTCCACAATAATGGTGTGGCATGGAGGCTAAACTCTGTGATAGCAGCAAGCCTCACTGCTATGTTTTTTCATCCAATTTTTTTCACTTGGGGTGAGGGGCTTTTCGTCCTTTTATCCCATACACGAATTATAAACACTAGATGACCCTTTTTCCTAAGTTTTAAGGATCAAAACATAAATATTCTCTTCTTTAACTCACAACCCAAGAAAGTTCAAGGGTTTCACAAGGAATCCACCATTCAGGCTCTAATCTTTGAATTCTCTTTGATTTCTATTATATTTCAGGCATGTTTTTCTTTCTTTAACTTGAGTTTTACATTGTGACATTTATTTATTGAATTTTTATATGATTTGATGGGTTTGAAATTAGGTTGAGGGTTTTTAGTTATTATTATTTGGATTACTTGTCCCAAGTTTTAATGGATTACTCATGTTTTAATTGATGATTTTAGGACTAATGGTTCATTATTTTAATGGTTGAAATGGGGGACATGGGTTTCCCCAAGTTGGATGAATTTTGGCTTGATAATGGTGTCAATATGAACCCACTTTACAATCTTGGTTTTAAATATGGTTATTCATATGATTTGACTTGTTCTTGAACCCCTTACTTACATTAAAGGATAAATAGATAACAATGGTTTTGTAATTCCCTTGGTGACTATGGTTTTGGATTTTAAATGGAACTTGGGACTCTAATGGTTAAATAAACTGGTTTGACATAATTGAATTAGCTTGCAAGCATATTGGTATGACTACCAAGTTGGTAAACGCCTTAACAAATAAATCCAAGGTTAAGAATGGGTTTATATGCAAACTATTTTAAATTGGGCTTAAAGGAAATTGCGTAGTTTACCGTGAATATGTATGTGCTAGGGGGAACATCACCAGAAATAACGTTTGATGATATTGGGGGCCTATATGACCATATGTCTGGATACATATTATATTTTGGGTGGATATCACCTTGGTGTTTTTAGCCCTTTCTTAGTTTTTCTCGATATATGCATCTAACATGCACTAGGTCCCTTTAGATAGGGGAGTCAGACTCATATAACCCATAGGTTTGTTTAGGACGGAGCAACTACACAGTTCAGGCTAATGATTTAAACTCTTATGTTCATGACCCTTGTCCCTATCTTAGCATCCTATATATGTATATATAAATGCCGTATATATGGTTTTGACTGGTTTTTGGAAATAATATTATTTTATCCCTTTTCTCCGAGTTACATGCAAGTGCTCGCCCTACTGATCATCCTCAGACACTACATCAATCTATGATGTCAGTGTAGAGGGATTTTCTGTGGCTCCTATGTAGCGTTAGATGGTTTAATACATTTGTTGGTTTACTATAAAATGGTGCATTTCCATCTTTCAAAAGGCCTAGTCATTTCATTAGTTTCTTTATTATCTTAGTACTTTTAGGTTTTTTTTGTCATAGTCGGGGGCATATCCTGACTTAGTATTTCTAGTTTAGAGGCTTTCATAGACCGGATTGGGATGTCGTTGATGTCTTGTTTTTACTCATTATATATTCTATTATCATTATTTACTTATCATTGGTTTGGTTAGATTTTTTTTATTTATTTTTATTGGCTCTTGAGGTAAGGATAAAGAGGATTATCTCTAGCCCATGGTGGGCTAGAGATTGCCCATCATGGCCAGGACTGTGTTCGGGTCATGACAAGCTTCAACTAGTCCATGTACCATACCATCATGGTAATTGATCCCATATTAATCTATGCTGGTATGAAAATCGATCCTAATATCATCAAAGATAGGTAAAACCCCAAAATACAATAACAATGGATATTCTAGTTCATACTATAAACATAAATACTTTAACATTCAAGTTAATTTAAATTTCAAGTTAATCATTATAGTTTAGCTTTAACATTATCTCAACAGGAAATTACAAGCATGCTCAAAAGCTAATCACAATCATTCAACTAAAATATAAGCATAGAGTCAAACTAAGTATATAATCTATATTTAATTATCCGTTCGTACATAACCATCAAGTTTTACTATAAGTAAGCTACCTTCTTTACTTATCCCTATTACCATGTTATCTTAAGGACACTTTATTATACTAAACCTTTCCATAATAATTACACTAACATCAACCCTCATATGAATAACTAAAACCAAGCTTAGTTCTACCTACATCCCCTCTGCTTTTACTCTCATAACTGATACGAGCCTAATCGACATTGAACTTTCAAGGAAAATATTTCAAGATCTACAAAAAGTGACATAAGACAAGTTACTCTCAAGGATGAAATTATATGTTTGGAAGATCTCTTGTATGCTCCCAAGAGATCAATAACATCTATGGAGGATATCTCAAAGCCGGGAGCCAAATTCCACTCAAAACTTCAACAAGAAAGGATGTATGAGAACTACAAATAATCCAATGAGTATATATGAAGTTATATGTGTTTAAAATAATTTTGATACTATTCAAGGAGTGTTTTTGGATGGCCCAATGTATTTAAGAAGGCCCAAGAGCTATTAGAAAGATCATTGAAGGGTAAAAAGAATCTGAAGGCATTCTAGAGTGACCCATGAATAGGCCTGCACCAGTAGGTCATCTACCTATGCCAGCATATGCTTCATGTAAGCCAGCAAATGCCCTTCTACATGGACATGTGGGCCAAAATGGCCAACTTGCCTATTTTTCTTAAATTAGATCACTTTTGGGCCCATATATGTAATTAATAGCCCATGGCTATAAATACTAATTTACTTAGCTTATTTTTCTTAGTTTTCATTAATTATTATTATGAATACAATTGTGAGTGTGAGCATGAGAGCTAGGATTAGCTTGAGTTGAACATTCATTTTGTAACGTGGGTTACTTAGGAGATCGATTCCCATATTTTTTACATAAGAGGTAGTTGTTTAATTGTTTTTGAAAGGTAAATTGTAGAATTTTATATATTCTTCAATTGTCCTTTGTTATATTCTCTTGTGTCTATCTATCAATCCATCTATCCTTTACTTTCTTGCAATTTTGATTCTATCATTTCCTTTATTTTCGTACTTTATTTCTCGTTTTGCATTTTGTGGATTATCATTTGATATTAGAGTCGAGGTTGAGTTTGTTCTAATGAATTCATTCTTGGATTTTTTCCTCTTGTGTTTTATGAGTATAAATCTTAAGATTTGATCTTTGATTGATTCGATTCGGAGAAAAATCCCTAACTGAGCTTGAAGTGTGAAATTTTTTTAAAAGTGGGTTCTATATCTACAAAATTTGGTTGAAATTGATGAAAAAGTGCTCTCTAAATTGAAGACAACTTAGGTTCAAAATTTGGTGCAATTTGAAGAGGTTTGAAGAATCAACCATTTTCTGGGTTCAAAGATTGAACAAAAAATAAGTGGGCTTGAAAATATGGATTTTTTCATGAAATATTTCAATCTTATAAGTTGTTGGAAAGTTTTCACCATGATGAAGGGATCCTTGGTTTAAAATTTCATGGAATTCTGAGCCAAAATGAGTGAGTTATGAATTTTGGATTTTCAAGTTTGTTCTTAGTGTTTGTGAGAATATTATTTTCTCCTAAAGAAAGATTACTCCAAAACATTTATTAAATCCAAAATGAAACAGAGAGAAAAGTTTTTGGGTGTTACTACAAAATAATATCCTAAAAAAAGGGAGTATTCTAGGAGAGAGAACCCAAAAGGGCCCACAAAAGAGTGAAATTTTGATTTTCCAGGTGGTTTTCCAAGGGAATTTATGCCATCATATGGATAGGAAGATGAACTATTTGCATGGGAAGATGACTTAGCAGTTGATTCTAAAAACTGACTAAATTCACCTGCGACCACTACTTGCAAGGACAGGTCAAGACATGCGTCTTCACACATCTAAAACATGCTTCAACCATCTCAAATTCCATTTTTCTCAGGACCCAACATCTTAGTTTCATTTATTGATTCATTATTTCAATTTTTGATTCCTAGACTAATTAACAACTAGTAGTTCACCTACTTAGTTAGTTCATTGGTTCTTGAGTTTGTTTTCTTTCAGCGTCCAATTCTTTTTGGGATTTTCTCATTTTGTTTCATTGGCATTTATTTTTTCAAGTCCATGGTAATTTGTTTTGGGTTTTTTATTCATCTTCCAAATAAGAATCCACTTTAACCACGAGTATAAATTGACTCCACATCTTTCATTGGAGTAGAAATAAACTTTTAATGCTTGAGAACTCCTATTGTGAGGCGTATAAATATGAGATTCTTATGAGTGTTGTTGAGAAGAATTTACTACTAATCTTGTTTATTCATTTTGTAGGTAAAAGGAACAATAAGAAAGTATGTCAAATACCTTCTCCCCATCTAGGTATACCATATCTTATTTACCTCATTCTAATGAACAAATGTCAAGATATGGGAACCAAGGTGGATATGGGAAAAATTATGTGAGTCTTAATTCCATCAGGATCACCCTACCTACCTTTTAAGGAGAGTGTGATAGAGAAGACTATCTTGATTGGGAGTGGTAATGTTGGCTGATTTTCCAAAGCCCTAACTTAACTCAAGTTGAAGAAGCCATATGTGCCCTTGGAAACTTTAAAGTGGATACATTGAGTTGGTAGAAATTCATGAGAAGATGCACTCCAACATAGGAAGAATTGAGTGTAATTATGAGGTTTAATAATGTACCAAATGTATATAAGAAGCTTTATAATGTGGAGCTAAGAAGATGATCTCTTAGAATAAAGGTTGATATTTATAGAACTTTAGTGTTCAATTTTATCTTAGAATATTGGTATTATAAGAATTACATCACCCTATCTATGATGGACTACTTGAGAATACCTAAAGTAGTAAAACAATATCCATATATCATGGATGTATATAAAACTAGGGAGATGGTAAAGGTATCTTTCTCACACCTGGGTACTATGAGGAGGCTTGGTGTGATATGATTTACCCATGGATTTTTGTCACCTATGATTAGGGGCCAATTGGTTTCAAAGTCATGGGGTTCAAGGAGCAAAAATGGACCAAACATATTATGGACCAATAGGGAAATCATCTTTTTCCAACTACTTCCATGAATTCTTAACAAGTAAACTTGGACACTTATTACAAGTCCCATAAGATTGAGAGATTAAAGATTGAGAGAAGTAAGAGAGAACAAAGTGACAACCTAAGAGTAAGAAAAAGAGAGGTTATGTGGAATGATGTGAGCGGGTTGTCACAACCTTATTCTAACTCATGAAATTTTAATTCTCTCTCTAGTTGTATTGACACTTGTATAGACATTATTGGAAGCCAATCTAATGTATAACCCAAAAGTGAAAACAACCAAGAGGTGTTTAAAGAGTGCCTAAATAAAGAGTTGGTTCAAGGGAGTAGAATTAACAAGCTCCTATGTGTTTAGATTGTCCTAAAGGAGAAAATGTTCTCTTATGTTGAACACCAAGGTGACGACCCTACTTTTATGAGATACAAGGTAACAATGCTAACTCTTGCACTTATTTAAAGTTGAAATGTTATGATGTGGCTAGTAGCCAAGTAATAGTAAATGGTGGCTTGTCTAATGTTGATTATAATAATTCTTCCCTTTGTGATACTCTTGGTCGTGATAAGTTGCATGAGGATCAAGTTCTTGTTGTGAGTTTGTATATACTAGTTGATCCTATAGGTAATCAAATAAACTTTTCTAGTACGATTGATTTGTGTCAACCTAGTGCTAGCACTTGTAACTTAAATGAGGTACCATTGCTAAGTGATGAGAGTATTTGCACACTAGTTGACCCTTATGAAAACCAATTTGAGTCTATCTTGGCATGTAAAATTGCCTACAACTAGTGAAGGTGTTTGCATTGATCAACTTATTTGTAAATCTAATATGCTACATGAGCATATTTTTTGTGTTCTTGATTATTCTAATGTTAGTTATGATATTGAAAGATTTAATCACGTGAGTGGAAATAATTCTTTGAGCATATCATTTGATGAATATCCCATTGTTAGTTTTGCTCATAAAAATGTGCATAAAGATTATGTAAAAAATGACATGTATATTTTTGGGAGTGAATTTTCATTCTTTAATTCGTCACCTTTGTTTAGTGCCCCTCTCTCAAAGAATGATGTCTTGGTTGATAATTGTGAGATCACTCCTAGTGTGGTATCTAGCGATGTGCATAAAATGAAAGATAGAATACTTAAGATTCACATGTTATCCTATTTCTTGAAATCCATTAAGAATATAAGGTTGAGTGAAGATTGTGTTGACTATCCTATTCTTGATAGAGATCTCTCACTATTGAATAAGAATGATCCTTTGGGTAAAGATAGTTTTGACTTGCTCGAATATTTGAGAAACCCAACCAGTGATTGTTCTTGTGAAAATAATTTTGGTTGTTATCCTTTGTATGGCACCCCACCATTGTTTTATGAATATAATAATGATTTGTTAGATTCTAGTGATCACTTGAGTCATGACTTTCTTAATGTTATTAGAGGTTTGTGTTTACTTGAGGATTCTTTCCTTGAAAAATAAGGTACTATTTGTTTAGAGATTGCTTCAACTTCTTTTTGGTGTGCTTCCATTATTAAGGATACTCATGGTATTGATCTTGGATGTAACAGTGAGTAAATGAATATGAACACAATAGTTGAAGTTAACTTGCGTGAAAAATTTATCTGCCCTCTCTTTAATTATGATATTACCAATGATAGTCTAGAGGGGTTGCCTATTTGTGAGGGTGACACCTTTTGGGAAAATAGGCAATTCCTTGATCCATGTTCTTGTATCCCTTTCCTATTTGACCCCAGTAACCTCTCGGAATGTAGGGTTTTCATGAACCTTACTTAGTGCTTGGTCAAGATGACAAGCAAGGTTTGGTTGGAGTTGTTGGAATTATTCCCTATGTTGGAGAGTTTTTCATGAGTATTTCTAATCCACTTGACGGACCATAGTTGTGTTAGGGAAATATCTCCAAAAAGTTTAATGTTTTGAAGGGGTTATGTGCTTATTGAAACATGGAACCAATGCTATCTTTCAAGAATGGTTGATTAATTACCATGGTTCCTTGGGATTTTCCGTTTGTCCAAGTTACTTGAGTAGACAATTAGTTTCTACATTGTGGGGTTACACACCTTTAGTTGATCATTTTGATACTTGGCTATATATTAAGTCTGTTCCTCCTTGGATTGGCTATATATTAAGTCTGTTCCTCCTTGGCTTGGTGTTATATTTTTTGTTGCTAACCTAACCTTGTGCCATGAGGAAATTATTTTTTTATTACCCATATGGCTTTGCAAGGTTTGGATTTATGGTCCAATCTATTTCAAGAAGGGGATGATGATACAAGCCAAATCAACATTAAACTTTCAAGGACAATATATCAAGGCCAACACAAAGGGACCCAAGCTACGACCATCTTAATGATGCAAAGATATGTTTGGAGGACCCCTTTTCAAGATCCCAAGAGCATAACACCATATGTGGAAGATATATTAGAGTTGGGTGGCAAATTCAACTCAAAACCTTAACAAAAAAGTAAACCTGAGAACTACAAACAATCCAATGAATATTTTTAAATTTAGATGTGTTTCAAACCATCTTGTTACCATTCAAGGAGTATTTTTGGATGTCTCTATGCATTCAAGAAGGTTTAATGGATATTGGAGAGGTTATTGGACTGTAAAAATTAGCCCAAAGTCATTCTGAAGTGACCTGCGACCTGAGCTTCACCTGTAAGTCATCCACTAGCATTAGAAGGTGCTTCATCTATGCCAACAGATGCCTATCTTCCTGGGCATGTGGGAAAAAATGTCCATCTTGCTTATTGTTATTAAATTGGGTCAATTTTAGGCCTATATATGTAATAAATAGCCCATGGCTGTAAATACTAGATTCCTTAGCTTATTTTTCTTAGTTCTTTTGACTATTATTGTGAATATACTTGAGTGTGAGTGTAAGAGCTAGTATTAGCTTCAGATGAACATTCATTTCAAAAAGTGGGTTACTTGGGAGATCAATTCCCTTGTGGTTTACATAAGACATAGGTATTTTCTTATATTTTAAAAGGATGTTGTAGAATTTGATACATTCTTTGATTGTCCTTTCTTATATTCTCTTGTGTCTATCTGTCTATCCATCTATCCTTTAATTCCTTGAAATTACGATTCTATCATTTCTTTTGTTTTTGTACTTTATTACTTTTTGTGCATTTTGTGGGTTATCATTTAACTCTATAATTACCCGACCTCAAATCTATCAACTCCTCCTTCCACAATGATCTCAACTTAGCCTATTCTGCTCTACAATCTACCTAAAAACACAGAAGGCATTTCTACATCTACCAAATAAGTCAATCCCTAAACATATACTTTTTTAAAAAGCCCATGCCAACCAATATCTGCAGACCTAGTTTTAGTTCATGCAAGTATAACAACTATTCATGTCACGACCCAATTTTTGAGTCATCATGACACCTACTTTATCCCATCAGTAGGTAAGCCAAACTGCAACCTTAAGCTATGAACAATTGGCTGATTTGATGGAACAAGGGCTTAAATGTCGGAAACTTACAAGTAAAGACTTATAATAATGAATTAGGTAACTAATAATAATAATAGTAATACATAGGCTAATAAGATAAAAATAACATCCCATAACCTAGTATTGTTGGTACAAAATCCACTAACAAAGGGAATATGAGTATTATAATAATCAAATATACATCATTCTCGAATAATAAAAGACTAAGCAAAAGTATAAGAAGGAGAAAAGGTCAACTCCAGCTCAAGAGCTCTCTCTGCAAACGCTAAGCAACATGATCGTAACGTCAGAGGTGGCCACTGGTAGCTAAATAATAATATAATTATAATGAAATGCAAGATAAATAAGATAAGTCAAGGTAAAAGGGCAAAACTAAAATAATGCTCCATATACTATAAATAAATATATTAATCGGAACAATAGCATTAAGGAACACATAAATATCACTATGAAATTGGCTCCATAAGCAAGTAAGTGCGAAAAAATAAATAGCCCAATGTTGAATCCCATAAGCTCGAAGGGTGCAATAAAATCTAACAAGTAACCAAAATTATACTTAATAACTGCATCTCAAGCCATTACTAAGAATCCTTCCATGTCATAAACATCTAACTAGAGCCAATTTTATAACCGTAAATAAACAACTCCTCAATGCTGGACTTGAATGAAAACACGCATAGTCAAATAAAAACTATGAACTAAAACTCATATAATAAAATGCTGGACTTGAACCCGAACTTATATAGTTAATTTTTGGACTTGAACCAAAACTTATATCATGAATATTTCCAGACCTGAACCAATCTTAAAATCATAAATCGTTAAACTTAAACCGAAACTCGTATCAACTCTAAAGTAACAATATAGCATAAATATCATATAACCAACCTATTAAACATCATAAATATACAATATAAAGGATACAGTATGCCTATAAATTTTACAAGGAACTAAGAATAGTCTTGGCCTATGGTTGATCGAAAGGGCCGACTTCTAATCCATGAAATCCATTCTAAGGAAAATTCTACCCTATACTAGGCTAAAGTCTAATATCACTACTAGAATTTAAATGAGCTACATTTAGTCCTAAATTAGAATTATACCCTAAGCATAAGTAACTAAGTCAATTATGCCTAGTTTACCGTTCCTTAATAGGCTAAATAATCTGAATTACTCTAGTTATGCCTCCAAGAGATAATTCCCAACCCATATCTAGTACATCATAATAAATATAGAATTATTATGCTAAATATAAAAGAAAGGTAAACCTAGAATACCTGGACGCGGAACAAAGCTTGGTGAAATCCGCTAAATTGGTGATTTTTCCTTTGGAGAAGCTTCCGCATAATACCACACTATTAAAATGATATTCTATTCATCAATATGAGAACAAAAACATCCATATTTATTTTTCATTAAATGGGTCCAATATTATGTACAAATCCCATGTAAGGCTCACTTGCAGGATCACATATTCAAAATCGTCAACACATTCCTTTAAGCTCAAGGAATATTTAGCCTTAAGAATGGATAAATTTGAGCCCAAATGGTGCTAAAATTAACCCACCAATATTATAATTTTGGGAAATAATTTATGACTTAACCATGAAATTAATGGAAACTTACCAAGAATTAAGAGAAGAAATAAGTAGTTCAAGTCCACGAACACCCTAAAATCTCCTGTTAATGTTTCTGCCAAGTTTCCGCACATTTTAGGATTTCTCACTCTTGAACTTGCATGAAAATGAAAGAAAATTAGACTAATTAGGGAATTTAATGGCTTCTAGGTGCCGCTAAAGCGGCTACCAGGCTGCTTTAGGTTTGAACGTTAAAGCGCGCAGGTGTCGTGAAGCATACCTGCTTATGCTTGGAAGGCTGCTAAAGCAGAAAAGCCAACACTAAAGTGGCATGCACTTTGGTATCCAGCTTGCTGCTAAAGAGGTTTGATAGGGCTGGGCTAGGACACTAAATCGGCCTCCTCTAAAGTGACCAAAGGGCCTCTTGAGCGGATGCACAAGCTGGAGACATGGGAATTTTTTCCAAGATTCCACCGATCCTTAAAATTCATTTAGAATACCGTATTCATAAAAGAGCTATGCTACTCTATCAAATTCAATATTCTGGACTCAATCGCATAATTGAAATTTCCATCTGTAATGACCCGATTTGCTGAACCAAAATGCAACACGATGCTCATGACCTCAGAGGACCACAATCTAACCCATGATAGATATCTGTACCTATATACTATATAACATAACATAATAATGTGGAAACATGCACTGAAAGGCCATAAGGTTCGATCATGAACATATTTGAATAACGTAACATCTGTGTGAGGTAATAGAATACCCAAAACAAAACTGATAATACTGAAGTCTGAACATGATAGTCTGTATCTAGTCTGCATCTAGTCTGAAAGACTCTACTGTCTGAAGAATCTGAATAAGGAGTTGATGGGAAATATCCCCAACTAACTCCAACTAATAAGCTAATAAATGAGATACTAGAAAACCATTATATCCTCGAAGGATGAGGACTCACTTCTATTCTAACTGCTAAATTTGGAATCTACTGCTGATCTGGTACTCGTGTCTCTGAACCTATGGTGTAACATAAAAAGAAAGCACCATAGCGCGAATGCGTCAGTACATATGTACTGAGTATACATGTGAGGTAGGTTATATGCAATGGTTAACATGCATGAATAATGCTAACTGACTGTCTAACATGAACGTGAGAATTTATGCATAAATATGTAATTGGAACTGACAATGTGATTTCATGATTTCTGAGTCTGTATACTGATAATGTGACATACTAATAATTGATATGACTGATAATATGAAGGACTATATCGGAATAATACTGATAACATGGGTGACTGTATCTGAGTATATCTGATAACGTGGGTAACTGTAGATGAAAGTCTTGAATTTGATGGAATTATCTGAGTTTCGTACTGTAACTGAGTTGACTGTATCTGACAGTCCTGAAATCTGAAGAACTATCTGAGTTCTATTACTGAGACTGATTGACTGTATCTGACAGTCCTGATTCTATAACATGAAATTGTGGGAAGTAGTATCTAACCAACATGCCCCAAATATGATATAATAGTTGAGCTGGGGTCCAATCTATGCCCTGTTGAGCTGGGGTCCAATCTATGCCCTGATTGGAAGGGTGTCAATACCGTGCCACTGGTAAGGACAACATGTAAATAACCCTCATATAATAGGTAACTCAATCGAGAATGGTGGGAACCCTCACATAATAGATTAAGCCACCTCATCTACCCTCATATAGCAGGCTATGATGTCTTAATCTATGCTGGCTACATAGTTCTGAAATGCAAGGATTGCTTCTAGGAATCACACCCTCATATAACAGGTGAGTCCCCATCCTTGGGTTCACTCAGTGCTAATTCCTACTCATATATGAATAGACACTGAACATGATTTACTGAACTGAATTGAGCATGGAATGAGTTACTAAATTTCCGTAGCTGACGGAATACTACTGATATATGACAACTGACTGAGTTATGAGATCATGGAGATTTTTCTTGATTCATAAGACTATCTGAAGTATAAGAGTTCATATCTTGACTGAGAGTATCATGAAAACATGACATGGATCTAGGCACACAACTAATATTTCGGGTATAAGTACCCCAGGACTCGATAGAAGGAATTTGACATAGCATGATTTATTTGAAGACTTGACTAACATCATAATACATACTACATTCATAGCAGCCTTTCATCAAACATGTAATAGGCATAAACTTGTACACACATGGGGATTTCATGATATCATGCTGGTTAGAAAATTTTCCATCATCTAGGTATTTAATCAAACATATTGAAGGCATAGTACATGTAAAGAACATTATACAACAATTAAACATCATGCTTCAATTCCAATTCCATCATACAAGGTTTTAGTCATGAGATTTCATAAATCTTTATCTATACTAATCAACCTACATGGAATTTATCATCAAATCATGGAATAGAAATCAATTCCTCATTTATCAACATGAAAGAGAACATACAAATCATGAAAACATGAAGAAAATCCATAACTTGTAGTTAAAAAGGATTCTTGGACTTCATGAACGAAATGAGTCCATGAATGAACACTATGCATACCTTAGATCGTGATTTCATGAAGATTGATAGTGAAACCTTCTTTAATTTGAATCCCCAATAGAAACCCTAGTTTGTTCTTGAGATAAACTTGAGAGAAACTAATATATTTTGGGTGAAAAGTGGCTGAATCACATGTTAAAGTGATTATATAGGGGTAGGAAGTTGACCCTTTTAACCCTAGACACGTCACTAAATTGTTAGTAAAATTTCCCGAGTTGGGCCCTCTGGCGCGACGCAGCGTTATCGCGCCGTGTCACTGGAAATTGATAATTAGGAAACTGAACGGTGGTGCGATGCGGAGCTATCACGTTGCCACCTTGTCTACGACATGGAAGTTTGGAGACATGAGCCATTATTGCGGAGCAACAATGGAATTTGACAATTTCCATTTGAGCTATCTCCGGGACACGCTGAAGGCTCAGGTCAAACACTGTCTCACTAAAAAGGGTCTAACTCTTCACCCGGGTGTCGGATTTGGGTAAATTATATATTGATGGAAAGCTTATTCAATTTACCACGTGATAGAAAGTGAAAATTATGAAAATACCATGTGTATAATAATGCATTCTTATTTCAAAGATAGTTCTAACATCCTTGAGATGAATTTCAAGCTAAGAAAAATCACGGGTATTTCAATATCTCCACCTTGAGAACATTTGTCCTCGAATGAGACTGACTGAAAAGGGAAATAATAAACTGAACATGAACTGAACATGAATAATTAGAATATGATCTGATGACGGACGTGACAGGCAAGCTGAACATAACATACTGAACATGCATATCTGATGCATGCGTAACTGATTCATAAATGCATAACTGAAAGTTCTAACAAACGAAGTTTTCTCACAATGAAAATGCATGTCTGATTAATAAATATATAACTAAACTAATACATGAGTACATGACTGAATATGCGGTAGTACTTGATACCAAGCTTATCATGAGAACATCAGCATGAGACTGAATACTAAGTTAGTGATGTACTCTAATTATGAAACTGAGTAAGCTTAAAAAGAACTATTACCTTGAGCTTAATCTGAGTTGGTGGGGAAGAGGTCATGATACTTGGTACTTATATCTGCTTCTACTTCCCAAGTATCTCCCTCTACGGACTGATTTTGCCAAAGAACTTTAACTAGAGGGACTTCTTTGTTCCTCAATCTACGGGTCTGATAGTCTAGGATTTCAATTGGAATCTCTTCATAAGAGAGACTGTTCTGAACATCAATGCTCTGAATAGGGACTACGACTGATGGGTCACCTATACACTTCTTGAGCAAAGAGACATGAAAGACTGGATTAACTGAGTGTAGATCTGAAAGCAATTCAAGCTCATAAGCTACCTTGTCGAATCAACTGAGAATCTTGAAGGGACCGACATATCGGGGACTGAGCTTTCCCTTCTTGCTGAATCTCCTCACTCTCTTCAGAGGATAGATCTTGAGGTAAACATGATCACCAATCTCAAACTCGAGATCCTTTCTACGAATATCTGCATAAGACTTTTGTCGGTTCTGAGCAGCCTAGAGTCTTTCTCTAATTAACTGAACTTTCTCTAAGGCATCGAATACTAAGTCAGGACCTATAACTGAGGCCTAACAAACTTTGAACCAAACGATTCGAGATCTATATCTCCTACCATAGAGATCTTCGAATGGAGCCATCTGAATACTGGAATGATAGCTGTTGTTGTATGCAAACTCAATCAAAGGCAAGTGGTCATCCCAACTTCCCTTGAAATCAATTGCACATGCCCTTAGTATATTTTCTAACGTTTGAATGGTGTTTTCTACTTGACCATCTGTCTGAGGATGAAAGGCTGTACTAAGATAGAATTGTTTACCAAGACCCTTTTGGAATGCTTTCCAAAAATAAAAGGTGAATTGGGTACATCTGTCTGAGATTATAGTCAACGGAACACCATGCAATCTGACCAGCTCCTTGATATAGAGCTTGGTGTAATCCTTGGCTGAATAAGAGGTATGAACTGGAAGGAAAAGAGACGATTTGGTCATTCTGTCTACAATGACCTGGACTAAATCATGCTGACGACGAGTTTGAGGAAAACCCATCACGAAGTCCATGTTTACAACTTCCCACTTCTAAGTAGGAATACTGAACTTTTTCATAGGACCACTAGGATTCTGATGCTCTATATTAACTTGCTGACATTTAGATCACTTAGCCACAAACTCTGCAATATCTTTTTTCATCCCACTTAACCAATAGATTTCTTGCAAATTGCGGTACATCTTAGTGGCCCCTGGATGGATAGAGTAGTGCGCACCATGCGCTTCTGCAAGAATTCAGTTCCTTAAGTCATCTATGTCTGGAATACAGAGATGACCCTGAACACGAAGAACACCATCTCCACCTTAGGGGAAAACCTCTATTTTTTGATTCCAACTGACTCTTTTAGCTTGACAAGGCTAGGATCCTTATTTTTCTTTTCTTTCACCTCAGAAACTAGAGATGATTCTGAACTACTCTGAACACATACACCACCCTCTGAGGAGTTGACTAAGCGAATGACTAGTCTGGCAAGCTGGTGGACTTCCTGGACTAACTTTTTCTTTCTATCATCAACATGAGAACTACTACCCATAGACAGTCTACTGAGAGAGTCGGCCACTATGTTGGTCTTTCCCGAATAATAGAGGACACTCATGTCATAATATTTTAAGAGCTCTAACCACCTTCTTTGATGAAGATTGAGATATTTTTAAGAAAAGATATACTGAAGTCTCTTATGATCTGTGAAGACGTCTATATGAACTCCGTAGAGATAATGCCTCCAAATGTTTAAGGCAAATACTACGGCTGCTAACTCAAGATCACGAGTAAGATAATTCTTCTCATGGGGTTTAAGCTCTTTTGAGGCATAGGATATGACCTTATCATGCTGCATGAGGAAACAACCTAAACCCAATATGCATGCATCACAATATATTACAAAACCGTCTGAACCATCTGGAAGAGCTAGAACTAGAGCTGAGGTGAGTCGAGTCTATAATTCCTGAAAACTCTTCTCGCTTGAATCTGACCACTGAAACTTGACCTTATTTTGAGTCAATCTGGACATAGGAGATGTAATAGAAGAAAATTACTTAAAAAACCCTCTGTAATAGCCATCCAAACCCAAGAAACTCCTAATATCTGATGGAAAAACAGGGCGATGCCAGTTTCTTACTGCTTCGATCTTTTAAGGATCTACTCTAATGCCATCACCAAAAATAATATGTCCAAGTAATACTACTTATCTTAGTCAAAATTCACACTTACTGAATTTGGTGAATAACTGATGATTTCTAAAAGTCTGGAGTACTGTCCTGAGATGGTCTGCCTGATCTCGCTCTGTGCGAGAATAGACCAGAATATCATCTATGAAGTCTATGACGAACATGTTCAAGTACTGGTTGAACACACGATTCATCAAGTCCATGAAAGCTACTGGGGCATTGGTAAGACCAAATAACATAACTAAAAATTCAAAGTGACCATACCGAGTACGGAAAGTTGTCTTCGGGATGTCATATTCTCTAACTCTGAGCCGATGATAGCCGGATCTAAGGTCTATCTTAGAGAAATAACTAGCACCCTGAATTTGGTCAAACAAGTCATTGATTCTGGAAAGAGAATACTTGTTCTTTACCGTAACCTTATTGGGTTGATGGTAATCAATGCACATTCTGAGAGAACCATCTTTCTTGTGCACGAATAAGATCGGTGTACCCTACGGGGAAATGCTGGGTCTAATGAATCCCTTATCTAAGAGATCCTTCAACTATTTTTTCAGTTCCTTGAATTATTCTAGTGCCATTCTGTATGGCGGAATAGAGATAGGCTGAGTGTCTGAAAGAAGATCAATATCGAAGTCTATTTCTCTTTCGAAAGGAATTCCTGGAAGATCTTCGAGAAAGAAATCTGAATATTCATTCACTACTGGGACTGATTCGAGACTAGGATCCTCAGAACTAGAATCTCTAACATGAACTAGATGATAAACACATCCTTTTGATATCAATTTCCTTGCCCGAAGGTAGGAAATAAGCTGACCACTGAAAGTAGATACACTACCCTTCCACTCTAGGATGGGTTCATTCGGGACTGAAACTGAACTATTCTATTTCTGCAGTCGACTGTGGTATAGAAGGAATGAAGACAATCCATGCCAAGAATAACGTCAAAATCAGTCATCTCTAACTCGACTAAATCTGCTGATATGACTTTCTGAAATATCATAACCGAGCAGTTCCTATATACCCTCCACTGGGGTAGAGACTAAGAAAGGACCGACAAGAATTTCGGAATTAATTCTGAAATCAACTGCTATATAAGGAGTAACAAAAGACAAGGAATCTCCTGGATCTAGCAAAGAGTAGACATGCACATGAAAGATCTGTAATGTACCAGTAACTATATCAGGAGAATTTTCTTGATCTTGTTGAGTCTGAAGAGCATAGAGATGATTTGGGTGTTGCCCGCTAGTAGTACTGGAAATGGCATCTTTCTGATTTAGGTGATCGGACTGAGATGAGGAGCGATTCTATTGACTCTGAGGAGCTAGATGAGGATAGTCTCTAACTCTGTGGCCTGGCTTGCCACAACCAAAATAAATACCTCTACCCGCTCTACAAATACCCTGATGATGCTTATCGTAAGTCTGGCAAAGAGGATAGGTACGGGCATTGCTGACACTACCCTGGGTCTTAGAGCCTGGCGCTCTATCTTTATTACCCTCTCTAAACTTAGGAACTGGAGCACTGGCTGTCGACTGAACTGGAATTGATGAGTTAGGATGAAACTGAGAACGGTTTTCTCCTTCTGATTTAGGCTGAGCGAAGTTGAAACTACCTGTCTTCACTCTCTTATTCTGCTTTTCCCTCTGCTTAATTTTCTGCTCTTCAATCTGCTGAGCATGGGTCATAAGTCTAGCTAAGGTCATGTCACTATTCAGCATGGCGTATCTGCACTCATTAACCATCCTGTCGTTCACCCCTGAAGAGAACTTACTCATCTTGAATCTACTTTCTACAACCACATGAGGGGCATACCTGGCTAATTGAGTAAACTTAAAAGAATACTCTTTCACTATCATATTGCCCTTCCTGAGGTTGATAAACTCTAGCACCTTAACTTTTCTAAGCTTTTGGGGAAAGAATCTGTTTAAGAAAGCAGTGACAAACTCCTTCCACTCTATAGGACCTGCGTCATATGACCTTTCAGACTTCCACTATTTGAACCAAGCATGAGCTACATCCTATAACTGGTATATATCTAGCTCAACACTCTTAACAGTAGTCACCCCCATGGCGTCTGTCAGTTTCTAAACTTGATCTAAGAATTCCCGAGGGTCTTCATCTACCTTAGACCCGAGAAAGGTTGGAGGATTCATTTGGGTGAAGTCCCGAATCATCGCTGCAGCTGAGTTGGCCAATAGGTTGGCTGGAATAACTGTTGGCCATTCATTATGAGAAATGACTGATTGAGCAAGAGTGGTAAATACGGTCCTGAACTCCGCATGATAAACATGATCGTCCAAAGGTTCTTCGGGCTGAGGGGCTGACCGATTTCTTCTCTTAGGAGGCATGTTCTGAAATAAAGAGAAAAAATGATTAGACTGAGAGACTGACTTGTGATTATGATCACAGGCACAACATGAATACTGAAAGAAGAGAAACTATTCTTAAAACATCTCATAGCCTCTTGCACATAAATATGGCGCGCAATACACCCATGTACAAGAATCTACTAGATGCAGCTTTCAGACTTCCTAGGACTCTATTGAACCTTAGGCTCTGATAGCAAGTTTGTAATGACCTGATTTGCTGAACCAAAATGCTACATGATGCTTATGACCCCGAAGGACCACAAGCTAACCCATGACTGATATCTGTACCTGTATACTGTATAAGATAACATAATAATGCGGAAACATGCACTGAAAGGCCATAAGGTTCGATCATGAACATATATGAATAACATAACATCTGTGTGGGGGTAATAGAATACCCAAAACATAACTAAAAATACTAAAGTCTGAACATGATAGTCTGTATCTAGTCTGCATCTAGTCTGAAAGCCTCTACTATCTGATGAATCTGAATAAGGAGTTAATGGGACATGTCCCCAACTAACTCCAACTAATAAGATAATCAATGATATACTAGAAAATCATTATGTCCTCGAAGGATGAGGACTCACTTCTACTCTGACTGCTGAATCTAGAATCTACTGCTAATCTAGAACTCGTGTCTTTGAACCTATGGTGTAACATAAAAAGAAAGAACCATAGAGCAAATGCGTCAGTACATATGTATCGAGTATACATGTGAGGTGGGCTATATGTAATGGTTCACATGCATGAATAGTGCTAACTAATTGTCTATCATGAACGTAAGAATACATGCATAAATACGTAACTGGAGCTGACAACGTGATTTTGTGATATCTGAGTCTGTATACTGATAACATGATAGACTAGTAACTGATATAACTAATAACATAAAGGACTATATCTAAATAATATTGATAACATGGGTGACTGTATCTGAGTATAACTGATAACGTAGGCAATTATAGCTGACAATCCTAAATCAGATGGAACTATATGAGTTCTGTACTATAACTGAGTTAACTGTATTTGACAGTTCTAAAATCTGAAGAACTATCTGAGTTCTATTACTGAGACAGATTGGCTGTATCTGATAGTCCTAAAATATTAAGAACTATCTGAGTTCTATTACTGAGACAGATTGACTGTTTCTGACAGTCCTGATTTTATAACATGAAACTATGGGAAATAGTATCTAATCGACATGCCCCAAATGTGTTATAATAGCTGAGCCGGGGTCCAATCTATGCCCTAATTGGAAAGGTGTCAATACCGCGCCACTAGTAAGGACAACATATGAGTAACCCTCATATAACAGGTAAATCTAGCGAGAATGGTGGGAACCCTCACATAACAGGTTAAGCCACCTCATCTACCCTCATATAGCAGGCTACGATGTATCAACCTATGCTGGCTACATAGTTCTAGAATGTAAGGATAGCTTCTAGGAATCACACCCTCGTATAACAGGTGAGCCCCCATCCTTGGGTTCACTCGGTGCTAATTCCTACTCCAATCTAAATGGACACTGAACATGATTTACTGAACTGAACTGAGCATGGACTGACATACTGAATTTCCATGGTTGACGGAATACTACTAATATCTGACAACTGACTGAGTCATGAGATCATGGAGATTTTTCTTAAGTCATTAGACTATCTGAAGTGTAAGAGTTCATAGCTTGATTGAGATTATCATGAAAATATGACATGGATCTAGGCACACAGCTAATATTTTGGGTATAAGTACCCCCAGGACTCGATAGAAGGAAACTGACATAGCATGATTTACTTGAAAACTTGACTAACATCATAATACATACTACATTCAAAGGAGCCTTTCATCAAACATGTAATAGGAATAAACTTGTAAACACATGGGGATTTAATGATATCATTCAAGTTAGACAATTTTCCTTCATCTAGGCATTTAATCAAACATATTGTAGGCATAGTATATGTAAAGCACATTATACAACAATTAAATATCATGCTTCAATTCCAATTCCATCATACAAGGTTTTAGTCATGAAATTTCATAAATCTTTATCTATACTAATCAACCCACATGGAATTTATCATCAAATCATGGAATATAAATAAATTACTCATTTATCAATATGAAAGAGAACATACAAAGTATGAAAACATTAAGAAAATCCATAACTTGTAGTTAAAAAGGATTCTTGGACTTCATGGATGAAAGGAGTCCATAAATGAACACTATGCATACCTTAGATCATGATTTCTTGAAGATTAATGGTGAAACCTTCTTGAATTTGAATCCCCAATAGAAACCCTAGTTTGTTCTTGAGATAAACTTGAGAGAAACTAATATATTTTGGATAAAAAGTGGCTGAATCATGTGTTGAAGGGATTATATAGGGGGTAGGAAGTTGACCTTTTTAACCCTGGATAGGTCATTAAATTTTCAATAAAATTTCCCGAGTTGAGCCCTTGGCACGACGCGGCGTTATCGCATCGTGTCACTAGAAATTGACAATTGGGATATCAAATGGTGGCACGATGAGGAGTTATCGTGTTTCCACCTTTTCTACGACCTGGATGTTTGGCGCGACGTGCCAGTACCACGGAGAAACACTTGAATTTGACAATTTCCATTTGAGCTATCTCCGCGACGCGCTGAAGGCTCAGGTCATACACTGTCTCACTAAAAAGGCTCTAACTTTTCGCTCGGGTATCGAATTTGGGCGAATTATGTATCTATGGAAAGCTCATTCATTTCCTACGTGATAGAAAGTGAAAATTATGAAAATACCATGTGTATAAGAATGAATTCTTATTTCAAAGAAAGTTCTAACATCCTTGAGATGATTTTCAAGCTAAGAAAAAGCATGGGTATTACACCATCCAAGGTTGTTTACATGAAAAGTGGGCCCCATGCCTAAGTGCTATTTTTCTCAATTACCAACAATATCTCGAAATGAGCCCAAAAGCCTTCGATCTTAAACCAAGAATACCTAGCCTAAAATTAAAGTTCCATAGCTGATGGTACTTGTTGAATTGGCATACAAGTTATTTGACTGACGTTTTTGCTTGGTAGCCAATTCATACCAGTGAAGACTTTAAAATAGGGAATTGGCTTTAATAATCAAACGAACTGCCCAATCACTAATCTATCAACTTTGATAAGTCATAAGAGATGGAAAACTATAGAAAAGCTATAAATAGTGAAAATGAGCTGAAAAGTAGAAAATGACCTAGAGGGTCATTACAATCAATAAATAAAGGTCTAACATAAACCATACACTTTATTTGCATGTAATTGAACTTCTAGGTCATTTTCTTAATCTAAGTATATTTTGATGTTTTGAGATTTCTCAAAGAGGGAAAAGGTCATTTATGACTTGCTAGAACTATCAGTTTGATTATCAAATAATTTGTTTGGATTTTAGGCTCAATTCTCTATTTTAGAGCTTTTTTCTGTTAAAGAATTTGTCTTAAACCAAAACTTATAAAATACGACCCCAGATAAGAATTTTGATGGTGTCTTTAGACCGTTGGTCTGTGTACTGAGGCTTTTAGACTCATTTTGACTATTGGGTAGAATTTGGTTTAAATAAAACTATGGGTATGAGGCCCTACATTATCTTAGAGTGACCTTGCATGAAAATTTAGATTGTTTTATTAAATTAAAAATATCAAATTTTTCATGGTAGCATAGTTTGTTTGCATTCATAAGGTTATTACTAAATCTCGAGAACCTGATAGGAGTTCATTGGGACTTGGGTTTTTACTGGTGTAGTAGTACCTGATACAGGCCACCCTTCCCTTTTCATTCATAAGGAGTTGACCGCATTCATGAATGGTCAAGTATTTAACCTTCACAATCACAAGCCTTCTCTCATGTTTGCTATGAAGGGTCAGTTTGACTCCATCCAGTCTCTTCTTTAATTTATGAAGGCTTCATCACATTTATGATGGCCTTCACCAGAGGTTCATTAAGATCATGGTTAGTTCCTCACACTTTCAATGAACAATTTCTTAGTCTATCGTGATCGTGGCCGAGGGGCCTAGGGTTCACGATCAGTATCCCTGGACCCTTATATTGTTGTTTTGCCCAAATACCTATTAGTTTTGAAACTTGTTTCCACCTTTATTGGACTTTTAAGCTCAAGAAAATGTGGGAAATTTTGGGGCTGGTATTGAGTCGGGGATGCATTGGTGATCATGTTCCCATCATTATTTTGTAAGTTTCTGCCCTAGTTTTCCCTTTAATTCTTGATTCTCTCTTTATTTTTCCTTATCTCTTAGGGTTGTTTGATCCCCAATTGAGAATCTATTTGTGTTTAAATTTTCTGCATATATTTTTTTCCTTCGAGGGACATCATAATGGATTCAATTGGAATTTTGTTAGTAGGCCCCACGAATCCATTTTGACCCAATTTTGGGCTTAGAATTTTATATGTAAATATGGGTATATTTTAATCATACTAATTTACAATTTATGATTTTCAATACCACGACGACACTAAGAGATTATGGAGTAGAGAAGAGTAGTTCATAGATGGTTCAAGGTCTGTGGTTCGATATTAATGTAGACTTTGATCTACTCTTCTCTGTTAGACTTTGTATAGTATAACCTATATTTTAGGTGGGGATTATAAGCTAGGGTTAGGGTAAGTTGTATTAGTATTTGGCCTGTTTAGGGAATTTAGTAGAGAGTTGTAAATTTACCCTTCACCTAGAATACCCCCATAGCTTTAACATACTATAAAGCCTTATTAATTATGTAAATGACTTTGGGTTGGCACTACCAATTCTTAGTATAGGAGTTAGGGTAGTATTTATCCTGTTTAATGATATTTCTCGATTAAACTCACATGGTAGAATGGTGTCTCTCGTTGTTCCCACTTTTGATTTCCTATATGTACTTATTTGCTCTTATTTTTTTATATATTGAACTGTTGATCCCAGGCCTTGGTTGTGAGACCTTAGACTCCATGTAAATTTTTTTATACTCTAAAAAAGTTATGGCTTAGTTTATAGACGTTTTGGTTCTTGCATTTTCTTTGTTTGGATACAGGTGATGACATGCATTCGTTAGCTATATTTTAATGCTTATTTTAGCTAGTTAAGGCCTCTTTATGCAAAATTTCAAACCCACTTTCCCTTAGGTTAGTATATGGTTGACCTCTAAGACTAGACTTAACTCTTCTAGTACCTTGGGGGTAGGGTTGAGAAATATCATCCTAGGTTTGGGTAGGTATCTCCTTAGGTTGGGTTACTAGTGTCTGGTAGTGGGTCTAATTTTCAACCTTTTGATAGAATGCTTTAAATGACTTTCCTTTAGGCTTAGATGGAATTATGACTACTTGCTTAGTTTTTTACCTTGGGTCTTGGTTGAAATAGAATTAGTAGTATGCCTTTTTTGTTTTACTACCTTTAGGGAGGGCAGTATTTGATCTTTGATTGCTTGAGACTAAATTATATGAATAAATAGGTTTATAATGGGCTTAGGACCCCTGGATTTCCACTAGTTTATCCACAATTATGATTTTTAGTTTGAGTGTGGCATCTTTTGAAGGCTATGATTTGGGAGCCCTAACGCTTGATTATGGATCATAACATCTCTTGTTATTTTTTTATGGTTCAAGTTCAAACCCAACTATTATTATCATACAATTATGTATAATCAGGCCTCTTAATATTATTATTTAGTTTCAGTTCAACCCCAACCATTGTTATTATATAGTTATGAATTATCTAGATTCTTTTTATAATCTACTTGTTTCTTTTTGATTATGGTTCTTATTATTGCTACTATTATGGATTTGGTTTATGAAAGTCCTACAATGGAAACGAGCAACATATATGGTTATCCTGAGTCCCCTATGAGCCTCTTTGTCAATGAGCGATAGTGTCGAAGGAGGCTGGTCACCATATGTCTTGCTTTGTAAGCTTCTGAGATGGAGGAGGTGTATACACTTATAATAGATAGGGTACTAATATTATCTTGCATTATCTGGTCCTTTTCATGACCTTCATTCTTTAGTATGCATCGCCTATCACCGATATAGATGTTTGACACTTGTATCTATATGCCTTATAGGGGCTACATAGGTATAGATGGCAACTTTTTGCTGAGCGATTGATTGTACCTTTTGAGCTTATGGGGTCCCAGTTAGGTTATTATTTTTTTGGGATAGTAGATTAGACTATTGCTTGGTTATTATTTTATAATTTAGGATAGGTTAGATATGGAATGATACCAGAGGTTATTTGTACCATTCTGATTCCTTTTCTTATAATATGACATGCCTTATAATTATTCATATTTTTGGTAGATATTGATTATGCTAGAGTTAGATCCCTTGTTGTTATGATCCTCGAGATGTTAGGGGGAGTTCTCTTTGGTTAGCACTTTTTTGTTTAGCTATATTTATGATATATGTCTGATTTTCATTGAAACATTTTTATATGTATATATATACCCTTTTTTCATATTACTATTATAAATCTCTTGTATATATCTTTCTTCATATCTCTATTGTGTATTTATATCTCCTTCTTCACTATACAATCATGTGTTTACTAGCTATATATTGGCATAAATTTGTCCTGGATTACTTGTAGGGTATAATAGTTTATCCTTACTTTTCCTTTTGGTATTGTTGTTTCTAATATCTTAGATAGTTGTCTCTAATATTATTCCTACTTTATATGTTATCTATATTTACATTATATTTTGAGCTCAGTTGGCAAGTTCCTACTGAGTACCTCGTATTAGTACTCATACTACACTTCTATACCCTGCAGGTCAAAATATGAGTGCTCACCTCTGATGTGTACATCATGCGGAGCTGCCATGGACAATAGATTTTGGGTGAGCTCTTGATGTTCAAAGTTTTTATTGCTCTCCCACTTTTTGTTAGACTAATCTATACTTTTGTATTTTTTACTTTGTATTTCACTTTGTACTTTTATTGTATTAGAATCTCTTGTACTTACTTCACTATGTTTTGGGGAAATATTTACTTCTTTCTTGTATTGTTTCTCTTTTCATGTAATGTTACTACCATTTTGTTATTAGTCCACTACTAGTTATTTCGAACTAATGGTTGACTTACCTACTGGTGGGTTATGGTATGTGACATCATGATCTAAGAAATTGGTTCGTGATAGTTTTGTATTAGGGCTAGGTTCACAAGTGTAGTTGTGCAAAATGCCTAGTATAGTCTAGTAAATGGGTTTAATGACGTTCATATCCTCTCTTTGAGAGGCTATAAGGAATTCTTTGAAAATTGCAATTCCTAATTACTTATTGTGTATCTAGACTTTTATCAACATTTGATTACTTCTTTTGGCACCACTCTTTCTTATATGGATAGTAGAAGGTTGTTGATAAATGTCGATAGGACTTCAACACATATTGATAGAGTTCCAGTTTAGAGTTAGACTAGGGAGTCGGAGGTTCGTATTGATGATCTTCAATGTAAGCCAGAGGGTTTAAGGCCACCTAGGCTGTGGTAGAGTTTGTGACAACCTTATTTTTTTACGATATTGTGTTAGGGATTTTGAGTCTTTTATTGATTCTTCATAGTCAGTGGTGGTGCCTAGTGAATTGAGTGGTTCTCAAGCCTGAGTTGGGTTTGTTGGTGTTCAGTAAGGCACATTATAAATTTCAAAATATGAGATTGGGTTTCTCTAATAGGCCAAACATGCTCCTACATTATTTCCTACAGAGAAGAGATGGTGCCTGGCTTTATTAGAGTATCAATTTTTCTAGTCTACTTGGCATGAAAGCATTTGATAGTAGATAGGTCTACTTTCATTTAGATTCCTGACCATGCGGAGACTATACAGAAGGCATGTATTGAGACCTGTGGAGTTGGCGATAAGAGGCCACATTAGAACTACAGTGTTAGTGGTATTTGGTTTGGAGGTAGGGATCCTTCCAATAGAGATCAACATCAAATATTTCCTATTAGGTCCATACAAGTAGCACTTCAGAGTATAGGTATCCCTCATATAGGTCATGGTGATCACAGTGGGTAGAGTCATGTTTTGACACTATAAGGTATTCAATGTAGCATGTACTGTGCATCACAAAATTCCTGGTGTATGTTTTGATTGGGATGAGGTTGGTTAATGGTCTAGGGAGTTCCCTAAGAATGAGTTGGTCAACTAACTGGACTTAACTCATGTTTCTCACTAGGTTAGGGGCTTGTTATAACTTTGGAGAAATCAGTCATTGGTCTAAAGAGTCTCCTCAAGGTGGGAGTAATGAGTAGTCAGTGTAGCAAAATTAGTTTATTTGGGATGTGGTACCTTTAAGCAGAGGCAATGCACTTAGGAGCCGTTTGGTAGAGTGTATTAGAATAATGCTGAATATGGTGTATTAGTAATGCCTACATTAATAATGCAAGTATTAGTAATGCTGGTATTAGTCATGCAGACATTATTTCTTATACGGTGTTTAGTTTGATGTATTAAAATTAATATATATTTTTATAATTTTTATAAAAAAATATTTGTTTACCAAAATATCCTTTTTTATACCCACTTTAAAGAGTTATCCTACCTGAAGTCATCTTTTCTCTTTTATATATCTATCATTTTAACCTTAAAACAAATGGGTGTTCGGGAAGATGGCATTATTTGCCGATTTGGGAAGATTGATATTATTTGCCAATTCAAATCTTAATTGTCATTTGGGAAGATGACATTATTTGCCGATTCAAATCTTAATTTCATTTGGAAAGATGCTGCTCGTGCACTTGACAAAGGAAAAATGGTGCATTTTAATAAGAAAAGTGATATTCATGGCATTCCCAAATCTGCAAATCCTACATATGATATCTGTCTAGCATTAGGTAATTCTGATTCTATGTGAACTTAGTTATCAATTTGTGAAACTCTATCTTGTTCCATTTCTCAGAAGAGGGGTTGCCCGTGTACATTATAGGTCTCCCTCTATTTTGACCCATTTTTTCTGTGAAGTTTCTGAATTATGGGATTGCTACATTTTATCAATACAAAGTTAGAGCAATATTGAATCATTGAAAAGTAGCAGCAGTAACTAATAGCAAAGCAGAAAAAGCTGAAAAAAGGGGCAAATTTGTCATTTAATAAGTTAATGCATGTGTTAAAATGGTGTGTATTACTAATACATGGAAAATGGTGTGTATTACTAATACACATTTAAATACACAATAGAGTGTATAACTAATGCAAACATTAGTAATACATAAGCTAAAAAATGTACCAAACAATGTATTTGTAATACACATTAATTAATGCATGCATTAACTTTTTCAATAGACTCCACCAAACGACCCCTTAGTGTTTTAATTGGTCATTCAAAGACTCATTCTGAGAGCGATAACATCAGATTCATACTTCTTCAAGCGTTTTAGGAACTATGACATCTAATTCCATTGATATAGGTGCGATTTAATTTATTTCTTATAGTGTCTATATGAATTATGTTGGGGTTTTCCTACCCATCGGTGGTTAAATGCCTTGATATTACTATATAGATTATTATATGCCTTTGTGTAGGTTTATACATGTTTGACTAACCCCGTTGATGAGTTTTTTAGCAATGGATTGATTAGATCAGTATGGTATATTCCTTGGGGTACATCGTTTGAGTAAAGTCCCTTTCTTGGTATAGTCGCCTTGCTATGATTTTAGAATGGTACTAATTGTCTTTTATTTTAAACCTTATGCACTTTATACTAGTATTGCTATGGTTACTGCTATTACCTTATTTTCTATAGATCTTTACTTGATAAATGACTAAACTTGCATTATCTAGTTAGTATCCCCTTCCTTGTGATTCTTATTTTATTGGATTAGATAGCTACCTCAGTTTGTTGTTTTCCTTCTCTGTTAGCAAAGTAATATTGGTTTTTGAGAGAGAGTAAGGAAAGGTTTTGCCTTTCATGGTCTTGTTGTGGTTTTGGAGTTGGTAATTTGGTTCTATTTCCCACTACTACCATTGATAAGTCTAAGGCTTGCATCCGAGTTTGTTGGATTTATCTCCTGGTAGTAGTTTTGATATTGGTATTCATATTGAGTTGGGTATTCCAAACTTTCTATGACGTAGTTCATGGTACAACTGGGTTGAGTTAGTTTATATAACACCCCGAGTCTGGTAAGGGTGCTCTGGAGCTCGTGCTTCTGAACCTATGGTATAAGACACCATAGCGTAAGAGAAAAGTATATGTTTGTACTTTGGATGTACTGGTACACTAGATGAGGTAAGTCTAAATGCAAGGGTTTACATGCATGAACAATACTGACTAAATATCATTAGACTACTGAATGAGGATACATGCATGAGTTCATAAACTATAACTGAAATCGTAGTAACACTGAATACTGAATTCTAATAACTAGATTTTTGATTACCGAGTCTACTGATCCTGATATCTGATTGACTGAGGTTGAGATCAGTCCTATCTAACGGGTGACCCCTAGAATCAGTCCTACCTAACGGGTGATCCCTGAGTATGTCAGTCCTTTCTAATAGGAGACATCTCATACCTACACTGGCTACGTCGTTCTGGAACTTAGGGATTACTTCTAGGGATCTCATTCCTATCTAACGGGTGAGTCCCTATCCCTAGGTTCACTCAGTGCTGAATCTAACTCCCAACTGAAAGACTCTGAACTGATTCTTAGACTGTACTAGGCTGAGCTGAATCTGTTACTGATCGTACTGATTAACTGAGCTAAGATGAGTTCACTGAGTTCCTTTGACTGATGGAATACTTCTGAGTTCTGAATTGATTACTAAACTGGAGCTAGAATGCTACTGATACTGAGGTTACTGAGATTTCCTATGTTCTGGGACTGTCTGAGAGTACTACTAATCATGGCATGAATGAGATTATCATGAAATTGATACTGGCTCTAGACAAGCAGCTACTTTGTCGGGTATAAATACCCCCCAAGATTCAATAACATAAATAATACAAGACAGGACAACTCGTACATAACATGGAAATAGGCTATCATTCACAACACAATCAATGAAGCATCTCTTCAAGCACTTAAAAGTTTTAAAAGTGTAAATGTATAAAGAGTGCATACTATTACCTCATAATTCATTCAATAAGGAATGCACATGTGTAGGAATGCATTAAACATATCATTATTAATTCACTAAGGCCTTTCAACAAAAACTTGGCATGCATTAACTTATACACAATTTTGGATTTCTTGTCAACATGCTAAAATGACTCTATTTCCTTCACATAAGCATTTTATCAAACATATAGGGAGCATACTTTCTTCAATGAACCTAATTAAAATGGTTACATCAATCAACATGCATCTTGAAGGGGTTTATCATGAACATCATATAAACATCACATACTAGGATCAAAACTTGGAACTTTGTAAACAAAACATGAATTAAAACTCAATAACAACATGAAATTAAATTTCAATTCACATGAATCATGAAAACTCATAAATATATAATCTTTGAAGTTAGATTCTTGAACTTCTTGGGTGGAAGGAACCCAAGAATTAACATCTAATATACCTGGAAAACTAGATTCTTGAAGTTCTTGAAGACTCTTGGAGGGATTCTTGAGATTGCTTTTGAAACTTGGGGGCTAGGGTTTTATATCTTTGAGAGAAAATGCTTTTGTTCTTGAGGAATAGATAAAATAAATAAGCAATTTTGGCTATTAACGGTTTAAATCCCGTGCATAGGCTGATTAGGGGCTTTAAGAAATTACCAATTGGTCCTTGGATTAAAATAACAAAAATTGAAAATCCTAATTTTTCATGCTGGTGCGACGCGGTGAAATCGCGCCAGCTCACTGGAAAATGGACGACTGGGAAAATAAGCCTTAGCACGACGCGCCATAATCGTGGAGGCTCACTGGATTTTGATGATTGCCATTTTGGCTGGCTCCGCGATGCGCTAAAGTACCAGGTGGTACACTGTCTTACTAAAATGGCTTTAATTCTTCGTCCGGGTGTCGGATTTTGGCAAATTTGGTATCGACGGAAATTTTATTCAATTTCCCACATGATATAACGTCAAAATATTAAAAATTTCATATGGAATAAAATATATTCTTCTTTGAAGCAAGATTCTTAATGTTCTAGAGATGAATTTGAACTAGAAGAAGTGTGGGGTATTACAGTTTAAATGGGTGAGTTTGGAAATTTCTTATTTTAGTATTTATTTGTCCTGACATGGCTTTATGGAATTCCATAGATTGGTGATATATATTGTGTATTAGTTATCGATGAACAAAACAAGTGTATTTTGGGAGTGAGTGTTTGACGCCATAGATTGGGTAGTGGTTGGACTAGATTCTAGCTAAGATCATAATTTTCTAAGTTGCTCAATATTTGACTACCATTAGTGTTTTACACAGCCTTAGTGGGTTCCTAGTTATGCCTTGATGTATTATGTCCTTAGTAGATGTGAATTTGATCTCTTGTATCTTTAGCGAGTGGTTTTTTTCATTATTTGATAATATTTCTATTTTAGCCTAGTAGGAACCAGAACATATGTGATTATTTATGGATAGTTAGGTTGATTCGGGTATTAGGCCTTAGGGAAGACTTGTTAGCTCCTCTTTATAATTTTGGACTCCTTCAAAAGATGAATCAAAAGTGGTAATAGATCTTGGTGTATGGATGCTTATTCGTCAATAGGATCAGTTTGGATAGTAGAGATTGATTAGTTCAACTTCAGTGTTGAGATTTTAGCTATGGATTGCTAAACTTTGTTGCAACCTTTGTTCCAAAATTGGGCTCAGTTGAGACTTCGTCGATAAGCTGCCTAAGCCTACTCATGCCTACCGATTTAGTTTCCTTTAGTTTGGATGGATTGTACTTAATAGATGCTCAAAAGTGTTTCCCTTGGCACATGGTGTTGGCTTATACTATTTTGACCCTAGTTCTTAGTTTTTGTTGGACTTTAAGAATCCTGATCAACAAAAGATATGTACCAAAGTTTGGTTTAGCGTGGTTTCAACCACAACTAGTTGAGGATTCTAGAGCAGAATATTCAGTTTTAAGATTTTATGCATCAAAATCATGACCATTGGCACCGTGGGTCATCCATACTACTTAGTAGCTTAGCAAAGATCACATACATGGGTCATCACTATTTGAGTATTTAGATTAAATCTTATGGGCCTTGTTCTTATGCTAGCCCATGTTGATTTCTGATGGGTCATCTTTAGTCTTTTGAGGTTAATGTGTTGTGATTACACATATAGGACTCACATAATGTTCAAGAGATTCAACACAGTTAAAAGTAGACATTAGGTATAAAAAGGAAATAAAAGGTTAGATCTGAAGTTTGGAGTTGGCTATATGGTTCATGCCTTAGGTTGTTTTTAGCCTGGTTGAGTGTCTACTTATTGGTTCTTGTATCGATGTAAGGTTAGTATCATGTGGTTTGGATTTTTATGCCTTAGTTATGCTTGATTCAGTTGGAGGCCAATTGGTTGTTGAGTATGGGTTTATGCTTATTTGGAAAAGTGAAGTAAGGAAGTTGGCAAAAAAAGGATACCTTTAGTGTAATCCCTTGGAAATATTTGTTTTCCTTAGAGGTTATATAAGGAGTCTTTCTCGAGGCATACAAGCCCAGTACCTCGGCCTTTTGAGAATTTGGTCTCTTTCTATCCAATGACTTTTGCGAACAAAAGTTATTTTAGTAGTGGATATTGTAATGACCCTCTAGGTTATTTTCCTAATTTCTGCATGTTTATTTTATTTCAAGCCTTCCTATTGTCGACATAGGCCATTTATGATGTGTCATAATTGTAGGTTCGGTTATCAGATAGTTCATTTGGATTTTAGGCTCAATTGCCTATTTTGGATCTTTTGCTATTAATGATTTGGCCTCAAACCAAAAATCATAGTAAATGACCTAGGATGAGAATTTTGAAAGTGCCGTTAGCTCTAAAATCTTGAATTTAGGCGAGGGGGACCTTTCGTCTAGGTCCCGAGGCTTTGAAACTAATTTTGGACTATTTGGTAAAATTTGGTTAAATTGGAACTATGGGTGTGGGGCCCATATTTTGTCAAAATGACCAATGGAAATTTTGATGGTTCCATTGAGTCTATAATGTCAAATTTGGTATGGTAGCATAGTTTGTTTGCATTCTTGGTGTTCTAAAAAAATCTCTAGTACTTGGTCAAAATCCATTGGGACTTCAATTTTTATTGGTGCATCATCACTTAGTACAAGCCACCCCTCCTCTATATGTTCATAAAGATTTGACCACATTTATTAAGGTTCAAGTTGTAATGACCCATCAGGTCATTTTCTCTATTAGAGTCTTTTAGTAGATGCCCCAAGTCATTTCTAACTTGTTGGAACTAACAGTTCGGTTATTGTGCAGATCTTTTATTTTTAGAGCCAATTCTTGGTCTTGAAGTCTTTGTTGGTAACAAATGGCCACCAAGCAAAAACTTCAGTAAAATAACCCCAAATGCAAATTTTGACTGTGCCATAATTTGGTTTAAACGACATTGGATGGAAATTTTGAGTATTCCACCACATCTGGAATATCAAATTTTATATGGTTACGTAGTTTATTTGTGTATATGGGATTCTAGATGAATCCCGATGTCTTGGCAGAAACTTGGAAGTTGCAAGTTTCGGCTGTCATCTCGTGCAGCTGCAATCGCAAGCCAAGGGCTGGGATCGCAGTACCCTTGGCAGGAAAAGTGGGTCAATTATGGAAGAGAATGTTGTGATCACAACATCTAATTCCGATGCCATGAATTACGATCGCAGGTCTAGGTCCACGATAGCTGGGCCCAAATACGTGGTATAGCTATAAAGGACCTCTTTTCACTGATTTTGGCAATTATACATCACTTCTTTTAGAGCCAAAAACTCTAAATAGTGTAATAGATTAAAATTGAGACTTGTGGGTGACTTGGGAGCTTGATTAACATTTATTTTTGTGATTATCTTTCGATTTGAGGTAAGAATTTACCCTTTTCTTAGTGGATTATAATGATTTATTTGTCAAAACCCAAAAACCTTTAGGATATGATTTTATCCACAATTTAACTTGGTTTTCACTTATTTTTTAGGGTAATGCTTCCTTTATATTGAATGAATGCTGGGTTTGTTTCAAAAATTCAATTTTCGTAAGTGGGACCCACATGAGGTTTGATGTGATTTTTGGACCCGAATCTCAATGGTGCTATATGGGTATTATATTCTCTTATTGATGAGTAGAAAGTATTTACGATAGCTTGGCATCTTGAGGAGGCTTATCAGAAGGAAAAGTGGTGGTCTGTCGGATCGTTGAGGTTTCTTCAGTGTCGAGGTAGGCTAGGTTTATCCATTGTTAGTTTGAGAAATTCTATTGTATTTTTTAGATTTGGGATGTGTTTTAGGTGTTGGAATGATGAGATAAAAGACTTGGGTTAGTTGGACCCTTTTGGCTAATTTGAAATCGAAGAGTTAGAACACTTGACTTGTTTCCCTATCCCTTAGGTGAATTGGACTTTAGTACTCATGTTTAGCATGAGAATGCTTTGGATTGCTCAAGTTAGGTAAAAAAATTCTTTAAGCACTCATGCTTAGGGTAAGTTTAGCCTTAGTCTCTTACACTAATGAAGGTTGCCCTAGTTTATATTGGATTTAGTTAAAGTGCTTGAGAAAAATCTCTACCTTAGGGATAATTGTGGATTTCTATACATCTAAGAGTGGATTTAGATACCTTAGCCTAGTTTGGGTTAGAACTTGTCTTAGAATGTATTTTGGGGATTTAGAAGTGGGCTCGTAGACCCACCTTTACTCAAGATTGATGAAAAGTTCTTTTGAAGCCTTTATACACTTATTAATGCTTAGAGAATACCCTTTTGAGGCAATATTGAGGAACCTTGACACATGGTGGTTATGGTAATGATGACACAAGAAGTAATGTTCATAGACTAATAGATTAGATTGTCAATGAGTCTATGATGAGATATGGATCATGTTGCAATAAGCTATTGGTTACTCCATGTATAGCTATCTATTATGCTAATGATAAGCCTTTAACCACGCTATTGACAAGTTATTGCCTATGCTATTACTTGTGATTAAAGTCATGCTAAAACATTATGCTAGTAATCATGCTAGAAAACACCCTTATTGATATGTTAGCAATTGTGTTATTAATTGTGCTAGAAGTCATGCTTACTAATTATATGGGAAGTTACGCTGGTAATTATGCTAGAAATCATGACGTTTGACTATATTTGCACTTATGTCATTGATTATTCTTAGTTCAATTCTGGACGATGAGTATGATGATTATATACCCAGTTTAATTTTGGAAGATGATTAAGTTGATTTTACCCAGTTCAATTCCAAAAAATAATCATGTTGATTATACCTAGTTGAATTTCAAAGGATGATGTTGATACTATTTAAACCCAGTTTAATTTCGAAAGATGATTATGTTGATTATACCTTGTTTAATTTTGAAAGATGATGTTGATATTGATTATACCAGTTCAATTTTTAAAGATGATTATGTTGATTATACCCGGTTCAATTTTGGAGGATGATGATAATGTTGATTATATCCAGTTCTATTTTGGAGGATGATTATGATGATACATTGATACCTTGAAAGGATGGAGGATAATTATGCTGATGTACCTTTGTTTACATTTACCAGTTCAGTTTTGGGTATTTATTATG
Source organism: Capsicum pubescens (assembly GCA_030864215.1). Classification (NCBI taxonomy): domain Eukaryota; kingdom Viridiplantae; phylum Streptophyta; class Magnoliopsida; order Solanales; family Solanaceae; genus Capsicum; species Capsicum pubescens. The sequence goes on from CM061542.1 coordinate 101,863,184, forward strand.
ACATGATTATATATATATGCATCTACAAGTTGGGTATGATGTAGATATTAGGGATGCCGGTTACAACAACAACAACAATAACAAACCCAATATATTCCCACACAATGGGGTCTGGGGAGGGTAAAATGTACGCAGTCCATACCGCTACCACCGGAGAGGTAGCAAGGCTGTTTCTGATAGACCCCTGGCTTAGGACAAAGAATAATAGGTAAATTCATAATAAAGAATGAAACACGTTGGAATAATAAAAATAAGGCACCCACACAGTAGAACCCAATACTAAAAAACCAAAGGCATCCTCACCCACAATACCCCTACCCCAAAGCTCTCCTAGCATCCGACTACGGCCCACCCGCAGGAACTAAACTTCTACTCTTATCCGCATCCTCCACACCTTCCTATCTAGGGTCATGTCCTTCGTAAGCTGTAACTTCTCCATGTCCCATCTAATCACTTCCCTCCAATATTTCTTCGGCCTAACCCTACCCCGCCTGAAACTATCCAAATCCAGTCTCTCACACTTATGAACTGAGGCATCCACGCCCCTCCTACTCACATGCCCGAACCATCTCAACTGAATTTCCCACATCTTGTCCTCCACCAAAGCCACTCCAACCTTCTCCCGAATAATATCATTCCTAACCCTATCACTCCTAGTAATCCCACACATCCAATGCAACATCCGTATTTCTGCCACCTTTAATTTTTGGATATGGTCATTCTTTACCGGCCAACGCTCCGCTCCATATAATATGGCCGGATGGACGGCCACTCTGTAAAATTTTCCTTTAAGTTTGAGCGGCACCTTCTTTTCACACAACACTCCCGAGGCTAGCCTACACTTTATCCAACCTGCCCCAATCTGGTGGGAAATATCCTCATCAATCTCATCATTTCCTAAATCAAGGACCCGAGATACTTAAAACTATCCCTTCTACACACTACCTGAGAGTCCAACCTAACTACCAACTCGTCCTCCTGCCTGAAGTCATTAAACTTGCATTCCATATACTCTATCTTGCTCCTACTCAACCTGAACCCTTTATACTCAAGTGTTTGTCTCCAAACCTCCAATTTATCATTCACCCCCCCCACGTCTCATCAATCAACACTACATCATCCGCAAAAAGCATGTACCAAGGCACCTCACCTTGAATACGCCGCGTTAAATTATCCATCACCAAAGCAAACAAAAAAGGGCTAAGAGTCGATCCCTGATGCAACCCTGTCAGGACCGAAAAATTCTCAAAATCTCCTCCCGCCATCCTCACCTGAGTCTTAGATCCTTCATACATGTCCTTAATCAATCTGATGTATGCCACCGGGACCCCACTCACCTCCAAGCATCTCCAAAGAACCTCCCTAGGAACTTTGTCGTATGCCTTCTCCAAGTTGATAAATACCATGTGGAGATCCTTCTTCCTTTCCCTATACTGCTGCACCAGTCTCCGCACCAGGTGAATTGCCTCCGTTGTCGAGCGACTGAGCATAAAGCCAAACTAGTTCTCCAAAATAGACACTATCTTCCTCAACCTCCGCTCTACCACTCTTTCCAAAATCTTCATAGTATGACTCAACAACTTAATACCCCTGTAGTTGTTGCAACTCTGGATGTCACCCTTGTTCTTATATAGAGGAATAATGGTTCTCCACCTCCATGCCTCAGGCATTTTTGCAATTTTGAAAATGCCATTAAATAATTTGGTCAACCACCTTAAACCAGCCCTGCCCGCAAACTTCCAAAAATCCACAGGGATCTCATTTTGCCCTGTCGCCCTACCCCTCCGCATTCTGCGAATAGCCTCACTAACCTTCTCCACCTTAAAATGCCTACAATACCTGAAATCGCGACACCTCTGAGAACTCCAGCTCCCCTAGCACAATGTCCCTGTACCCCTCATCATTCAAAAGTCTGTGAAAATACGACTGCCATCTTCTCTTAATATGAGCGTTCTCCACTAGCACACTACCATCCTCCCCCTTAATGAACTTCACTTGGTCTGGGTAATGACCCTTTCTCTCCCTCGCCTTAGCAAGCCTATACAACCTTTTTTCCCTACCTCGCTCCTCCAACCCCATATATAAACTCTTAAAAGCTGTCGTCTTAACAGCCGTAACTGCTAACTTAGCCTCTTTTCTAGCTAACTTGTACTTCTCCCTACTATCCCGATTATCCACTTCATCCATATTCTCAACCAACTTAGCATACACACCCTTCTTAGTCTCCACTTTCTTCTTTGCTTCTTCATTCCACCACCAATCCCCCTGCCGCTGACCGGCTCGGCCCCTCGAGATACCCAACACCTTTTTAGATATCTTCTTGATACACCTAGAAGCCCTATCCCACATACCATCCATGTCTCCCCTACATTCCCAAACCTTCTATCACCGCCACCTTCTCTCTTATCTCCAGTGCACTAACCACAATCAAGCCCCCTTACTTAATTCTAGGATGCCCCTCCCCTTCCTTCCTCTTCCTATGTTTTTTAAGCCCAAATCCATCACCAGAAGCCCGTGTTGGGTTGAAAGGTTCTCACTCGAGATAGATTTATAATCCTTTCACAACACCCTATCCCCCTTATGAAGCAGCAGAAAGTCAATCTGCGTCTTAACTATTGCGCTTTGGAAGGTGACCAGGTGATTCTTCTTCTTCGAAAAGCTTGAATTCACTACTACCAACCCAAAGGCCCTCGCAAAATCCAATAAAGCAACTCTCTCATCATTCCTCTCCCCAAAAACATAGCCCTCATGCACATCACCATAGCCCCCCGGTACCACCCTGATGTGACCATTGAAGTCCCTTGCTACAATAATCTTCTCAGAGCTAGGCACGCCTCTTACCACCTCATCAAAAGCCTCCCAAAACCACTTCTTCTCCTCCCCTTCCAAGCCCACCTGAGGCGCATAAACACTACATGCTTTCAAAGTGCACCTCCAATGACTAACTTAATCGTCATCAGCGTATCGTTGACCCTCTTGATCTCCACTACTTGCCCTCTAAGTTCTTCATCTACTAAGATGCCTACTCTATTCCTATGCCTATCACTCTTCGAGTACCAAAGCTTATAACCATCCACATTCTAGCCTTAGATCCTACCCACTTGGTCTCCTGAACACACGTAATATTAATCCTCCTCTTTCTAAGAATCTTCACCAGCTCTATTGACTTACCCTGAAGGGTTCCTATGTTCCATGACCTCACTCTCACCCTATCTATACTAGTAACACGTCTACCTTTACCACTTCACTCCCCACCCCACCCCCGACCTAACACCATACTTTGCCCTCAGTCCTAACTAGTCCTCCCCTCTTTCCCCACCCTAACACCCATCCCCAGGCCCAAACCCCTCGGACATGACTCTACCCTATCATTGATGCCTAAAGCCACCCCTCAACAAAAACAAACAAAGCAAGAAAAAAAACTAAACTATGATAGAAAAAAAACTAAACTAAGATAGCAACAAAAACTAAATATCAGGTAATATAGGGCACACAAATAGCCTAGCACCAAAGATAGCAAAACCAATAATAAAAGAAGTGCAAGATAGGACAACGAATAATCTGAATAGATTAAACGTAAGTCAAGATACAGAATATAATACAATACTTAATATGAAGAATGAAATAACAAAGGTTAGAAGTCACCGGGTTACGTTTGTAGAACAAGTCTTCTTTTCCTGCGTGGTATGTTGGACCCCAACAAATGGACGGAGAAATTTGTTGCTGTGATACTATAGCCGGAGCTTCGCCAGAGTGCCGCCAGAATCAGATCTGGTACCATTGGAATCCGAGCTAGTTGAAACCAATCGTAACTTCAGATGTGCCCACCGTAATTAGTCGCTTCTGACCGGATCTGCGCACTGCCTATGTCACCAGAGTTGCGTGGCCGATGACCGTAATCGCCGGCGATGAGTGGTTTGAACAATGGGGAGAGACAGGGAATGAGAGAGTGAAGAGGGTAAAGGGAACTAGGGAGAGAGAAACAGAAAGAGAGAGGTGGCGTATACTTTCCTATTATCAGCGCTGATCAACTCTGACCTAACCTAGACACTACAAATTAGGGATGCCAGTTGTAGCCAAAAAATCATAAGTGATTATAAGGTGGTATAGTTGATGTTTAGTGATAAATAAGGATTAGTGGTGTATATTTTTAAGTGACTAAGCATGGATAGAGTATAAATGAGGATTAGTTGGTAAAGGATGAATAGTGATAATTAATGTTGTTTAAGTGATAAACATGACTAAAGGTTATATGATGACTAGTAATCAAATGAATTAGTTAATAAGAGATGGTTAACTAATAAATTAACATGCCCCAAAACTGGACCATGTTGTATGGGCACCTCAAGCGTACAAGAATCGAAGGTCTCCCCTATAACCCATCACAACCATCATATCAATCACAAGGGTCGTACGAATCCTGACCATATAATAAGATACTAGAAACAATACTAGAACTTGTAACTTAACAATGTTTAATCATTTCATAAATATCAACACACTAACAAAAATACCCAAGTCCATAGTCATCCACTATACCTCTATAAAAAATTGATGTTTAGAAATATATATTTTGGGACAAGCCTCTAACAATAGCCAAACTATGTTAAAATGAGACTAAGTCTAAAGATAGAAGACCAAGAATGAATGTCTTCCGAAACAAGAAAGCTCACCACTCCTAGGTCAATACACGAAACATTTTGATCACCTAATCACAACACAGGAAGAGAAGATGATGCTTTGGCCCCTATGCCACATAGCGACATAGCATTCAGAGATAATTAGCGGTTGGAGCGCTAGCATATAACTCAAGAATTAGGATAAAATTGCATCATTATTCAACAACAAGTCAATACATCATATTCAATTATATCCACACACTTATCCTTACATATAGGTATATCATATGCTAATCAAGAAATCAAGGCTCAACAACATTCTTGAACATTCGTTCATTAGATATGAAGTGGGAGACTTCGACCCTCCACACTTATGGATTTAAGCATTTCTCATTAGGCATAGGAATTTAACCATATTCACACATAAATTATCCAAGGCCTCTAAACACATACACAATAATTTAAATAAGGGACTCTAACCACATGCACATTCATATAGGCAAGGGACTCCAACCTCATGCCCATTCGTTAGACAAGGGACTCTAACCTCATGCCAAGGGACTCTAACCACGAGCTATTTCATCCAGTGAGGTACATTAACCTTAAAATATCTCTTTAATCAAGGGACTTTAAACTCGAGCAATTTCATTTGGCAAGGGACTCCAACCTCAAGCCATTTCATAAAGAAATAAACTTCAACCTCAAGTCATCCCAACTATCATTAGTTGACATTAGGACTTTAATCCTTTTCCCATGCATCAATATTAATTTAACATAACACTAAATGACTTTAACCATACAACTAATTTAACACTATGCATGACCCCATAGTCCTTATAAGAGCCTTCACTGCTCAACTTTTAATAGGCCATTGCCTCCATTCAATCCATCATACAATTCAAGTTATGGTCATTAAGAACCTCACAACTATTCATATTTCATTATCCACATTATACCATATTCTCACCATACTTGGTTCAACATAAAATCCAAATACATTATCATGTTTAGGGACTTCAACCCCTTATTAGTCAATTAACCCAACAAGGTCATAAATTTAAAATACATAGCTCACAATACTTTTAGCACACCATTCATCAATTATTTATGCTTATTAAGACATGTCCTAGTTAAAAAAATCACCAACATATGACTAGAAAGTTCACTTGACATTTCCACCAACACCTTATTTGCATACCTTTAACAAGGCTATTTTCATGGTAGAAATCATCAAGGTTAGTTTTAATCAATACCCTCTTGTTAAACTTCACACAAAAACCACCTATATATGCAAATCATCATCATTAACATGTATAAACATGAGTCTAAGAAAGAGTTAATATTATTTATCATTAGGCAACAAAACCCTTTTCATTTGATTTCAAAATCACCATGTACACTTACTGATACAAGTGTAAGATACATGGGTTTAGCGTTATTTAACAAGGGTATGAGTTACATGACTTAGAAAACTTGATTAACCCAAGAATCTTGACTTTACTTTGCACCTAGATGGACACCCTTGAACCCTAACCACCAATCCTTCACAAATTATATTTAAGAGAGAGAGAGTTTTTGATGTTTTATCCACTCAAAGTGTGTTAAAAGAGTCCTTATACACTTATATAGTGAAAGGAATTAGGGTTTAAGGCATGGGAAATAACCATAAAACCCTTAGTTAATAGCTATAAAATAAACCCGTGCAGGGGTACGACTCACCTTATGAACTATACCCTATGGTATGAGTGGTAACCTGACTCATACCCTAGGATCATCGCAGGTCACCTACACTATTAAGGGCATAATCAAACACCCTTGAGTCAAATAAAAAGGGTACGCCTCAACCCTTAACTCATATACACCACCCATACCTAAAATAGTCCATTCAAGCTAGGACTTCCCTCTATATAATTGCGTTAGGTATGGCTCATTTACTTAGGGTATGATTGAGGAGGGGGTAACTCATATCTAGGATAGTTATTAACCCTTACCACAATATTGAGGCTATGATAGGGAAGGGGAAGAAAGATACAACTCGTATCCAAGGGGTATGACTCGTGCCCTAAGTCGTACCCACTCCAGTGACATCAAATAGAGATATTTTTTGATGTTTCAAAGTCTAGGTGTTTCATAAATGATGAATAATTCTTATTAATAATAAGGTTGTTAAATTATGATAATATTATGGAGTGTGGGCACATTGTTAAATGTTAATTAATGACCGATTCATGATAAATTATGGATTTGATGGTTAAATAATGAGTTAGTTATTTGTAAGTGATGAATGATTGCCTTATTCTATTATTGAGGGTAATCTCTAGGCATACAGAAGTCTGTGATGAGTTATTTACTTTCCGCACCAATTAGCGTATGTGAGCCAATTATGTAGTTTGTGATTGTTTGTGTGTGATGTATTATTATTCGAATTTATTTAATTATATTGAATAGTGATATTGGAATATGTTGATGCCTTGTGTTATATTGTTATTCTGGCTAAATTACTTATTATGTACATCAGTATTAGAGATGATTCAGGTTTATTTCTGCACCTTGACTTAGTTATTATATATTGCATTTTATCATACTTGTATTATGATTTTGCTTAGTCGATTGATCATGCCTACTGAGTACCCAATGTATTGGTACTCATACTACACCTTTTTAACATTTTTGGAGAAGATCTAAATACTAACTATCCCCATTGATCATTGATCCTGCTATGTTGATATTTTTGGAGATAGGGTGAGCGCTTGGAGTCGAAGTCACCGATTTTCTTCTATCTTTATTTATTTTGTCTTAAGTCATCGAGATAAATGTTATGGACTATTCTAAGTCCTTGAGTTGTATTATTAAATGGTCTTGTACTGGCTCTACTAGGTCATGGGATGGTATCTTGTATTGATTGTTTTATCTATCTAGAACTCTCAGCTTATTTTTAAATGTGTTGTTTATTTTCATTTATGATTGGGCATATTCCACCAAGTTAACCTATTCAATTTAGATCTAGGTTATGGTTTGCATTACCTATTGGATGGATAGATTAGGTGCCATCATGACTCATAAATAAGGTCCTAACAAATTGGTATAAGAGCCTAGGCTACACCAGTATTATTGGTACAAGAGCCAGTGTTTAGTAGAGTTATGCAGATAAAAACTATGACATCCGTTTCAATTTTTTAGGAGGCTATGGGACATTCTTAGGAGTTCTTCAGTTCTTTCACTCATATCTTGCTAAGAGTCTGAGTTAGTTTATAGAACATTCCTTTGACTTTACACTTTTGTATATAGACAAAACATGTTCTACTATTACACGAGATGGGGGGTCCTGAGACTGAGCTTAGGGATCCTACTCCTTTTTGTGGACTCCCTAGAGGTCATGGAAAATAGTGTGATGTGTCCCCTATCTAGAGTCCAGGATAGGCCTCCTTCTCGTTCCTGAGCTAGAGATTCTTCTGACCCAGCTAACAGTGGGTAAGGGACAAGCCTAATCTCCACCAAGGTTTATTTCTTCTTTAGTTCTCAAAGATGTATTGGTTTAGCTTTTGGGGATAGTTGGTGGTGTTCCATCTAATGGTGCTCAGTCTATAAATTAGAGTAGTACTGAGGTGGGGCCACAACTTGTAGCTGTGAATCCTAGACTTGAGGTTTCTTCTGCACCAGTAGTTGCTCAGTCAGTAGTTTCTTATCCAGTGGTTGCTGAACCTGCTATGTCATCTGAGGAGTAGAAGATGTTGGGTAGATTCTTGAGATTAGCTCTACCTAGGTTTTCTGGTGCTTCAAGCAAGGATGCATATGAGTTCCTTATTTCTTGTGAGGATAGGCTCCATAATTTGGGCCTTATTGAGACTTATGGTGTGGATTACACTATACTTCAGTTGGATTTGCTAGCTCAACATTGGTGGAGAGGTTATATAGATTCTAGACCAGATGGATCTTTTCCTTTGTCATTAACTCAGTTCACCAATACGTTCTTGGAGAAGTATATGCCTCACAACCTTAGATATCGTTTGAGGGATCAGTTTACTAGATTAGAGTAGGGCTCCATTATAGTTGCAGAGTATGAGGCTTATTTTCACGAGTTGGCTAGGCATGCGACTTCTATTTTGGATACTAAATATGAGAGAGTTTGCTGCATTGTTAGAGGGATGAGACTCCCATTTGTATGTCTATTCAGAGTTTAGTTACTATGGGTAGGTCTTTTGATAAGGTGTCAGATCACACTCGAGTAATAGAGGAGATACACCATGAAGGCTGTGAGGGTAGTAGTAAGAGGCCTAGGTTTCAGGGTAGATTTAGTGGTTACTGTCATAGTTCCCAACCTAAAGATGGCAGTTATCAGAGTAGGTATCCTTTGTGTCCATCCTATTATCCCCAGAGTCAGTGTCACATCCCAAGGCTACCCTTTATACATAATATGATACTTAGAACCACAAGTGATCCAAGCTAACCCATGTACTGACACGACACTTGAGCAATGGATTTAAATTATATAAAAACTAAATTTACCGAGTGGAAACATGATCATGAGAAATTTTGAATAAATATATTACTTATAAAGTTTAAAATGTGATAAAACTAAAGAAAGAAACTTGAATTACATATTAGAACTCTGACTGACTATCTATGAAACCTGTACTATACTGACTGTAGATAGCTGGGACATGCTTCCAACTACAACTAATCAATATATATGAATAATCAAAATACAACACATTACATGAACTACATCTGACTGTAGTTCCCCAATTAGGAGGACTCATCACCTGCTGGTTGAAGACTAAGAACTGTCCGACTCTAGCGTATAAGCTACATCTGGTAACTATATTATAAAGGATGTAACCATAAATGCATATATGTGGTTAGTATGTTGGAATGTACTGAGTATATGGTGACATTCAATAAATCATGAAAATATTTAAAACATGCTTTAAAACTGAGGATATAAGTTGTTTGCTGAAATATGCATATAAAACATGGATATACGTGAAAACTATAAGTCATAGTGAGATTTATAAATCATGAGCTAAAAAAAATTCTATAAGTTCAGAAATGGTAAACATGAATACTGTATGTGAATCTCATATAAAGATGAACCTGATATAAAATTGAACTGAGGATCATGTATGGACATTGAGCATGAAAAATGAGCATGTAAAATTGAGAATTCAAGACCAAGTATAGCATGTACTAAAATGATATGAATGACTGAATAACTAAATTACCAAATAAATGAATATCTAATTACTTGGTCAAGCAAACCTAAGCTTATATAGACTGAGTACTGAATAAAACTGTGGGAGCTATCATGGAACCGACATGCCCTTATCTGAGCTATTGGGGTCCAACCTGTAACCCCAGTTGGAAGGGTGTCAGTACCTTGCCACAGTCACTAACATATGAGTGACGATGTGGATCTACAAGGCTGATGTCTTGAGGGACTAGAGAGTCAGTCCTAAACTAATGGCTAAACCCTAAGAGAGTGTTTGTCCTAAACTGGTGGGTGACACATTATAATCTTACTCTAGCTACATAGTTCATGAACTTAGGGACTGCTACTAAGGATCCAGGCGGGTGAGCCCCCATCCCTAGGGCTGCTCAGTGCTAAATCCTACTCCAAACTAAATGAAATATGTATTATTATGGGGCTAACATGACATGGTCCTATACTAGTAAATGCTCAACATGAACATAGTAGTCTGATTATAGTAGTTAAAACATGGTCAAACTGACTTGTAACTTGAAAATAGAAACATGTAAGAACACATAGGTATCAAGTGTTCATAATGATCCAGCACCGACTGATCACAAAATATGAAAACAATATTTAAAACAGTGATATAAAATCATAGTTCAAAGATCCAAAACATAAGACATTTCAATAAATTAGTGACAATCAAGAATTTGAACATGGGAATGTGTTAAACTTGAGAGGAAAACATATTTAAATGGTTAATTCATGACTTGATTATTTAGCATGAAATAAAATTGAACATGACATGGGCAATTGAAATTTATTGTATGAAATAAACTAATTTACATGGGAAAACATGTGAACATGACTTGAGTTTGAATTACTAAGAAATATATGGGTTAAGTTCATAAGTTGCATGGATAATTTCATAAAACAGGAAACAATTCATACTTTAAATCAAAAAGAGGGGTTTTTGGGCTCAATGGGTTAAAGGAACCCATTGATGAATGCCCTACATACCTCAATTACATGAATTCTTGAATGAAGATTGAAATTGGAACATGAATCCTTGAATTCTTGAGGAAGGAAGCTTGAGTTTATTTTTCTTGGGAAGACAGACTGGAATTGTTCGTTCTTGGGTAGGGTTAAGGTTTCTACATGAAAAATTTTAAGGGTAATGAGAAAATAATGCCTTTTTGAGTGTTAAAAGTCGTGTTTTGGATGACTGGGGATGAGAGAAAAAAACCAAATTATCCCTTGGCCCGTTTTCCGTGGGAATAGCCCTCGTGGTGCGACCTATATTTAGAAGGAATAGACCTCATGGAGCGACCCTTATTCCCAGGGAAAAACCCTCTTGGTGCCACCCCTATTCAAAGGGAATATCCCTCATGGAATGACCCCAATTCTGAGGGAATAGCCCTCGTGGCGCAGCCCTACTGCGGAACCTTACTGTTTTTCACAAAAATGGTCCTAACCTTTTTCTCGGATATCGGATTAAGGAACAATTGGTATTGTTGGAAATATTATACGATTATCTATACTTTGGTGGGTGTTGAGCTGAAAAATTCCAAATATGTCATAAGTTATACACGTTCAATGTTGTCCCTTGGAGAATCGAATACCAAAATTTGGCCGAATCAATGGCTCTTAACTCAACTTTTCTCTAAGTGTTTCTTATGAATATTTTCTCCTCATAATAACTCTTAACACTAGGATAATGATCATGACACATATAATAAAATATAAGTTTTGAGATTTGAGTTTATACATACAGGAACGATGGTTCTAAGTCTAGCCCAAAAATGCAGGGTGTTACATTATCTCCCACGTGGAATCATTCATCCTAAAATGATGGGTAGAAACATATTGAAAATTTAGAAGTATGGAATATTGAATACATGACATGTCTACTAACAAAGGCTACTGCTGATCCAAAACATTAGAAATTTCATCATGAAACTGATTTCTGAGTTGACTTGACTCTATTGACTATAAGGAACTGATTCATGCTGAGAGTTTAGAAATCACTTATAATGTTCATGATAAAATCATACATATAAAACTACGAAGTGATAACTAATATAATATAATTCCAAGAGTGACTACAGATGGAATAAACTATGTAGCTTCTCATTAGGAATTATCCTTCAAAACACACACATAGGAATCAAAAGAAAAAAGGTTTCATGACATCGCCAAGTATATTATGTAAGCACGAATCATGAGATAATGTTACTAAGGTCATACAAGGTGTATTACAATGTCTAAGCTAGAATACTTGGAAAACTAAGGTCATTCACTGAAAACTTATGAATTAAATCATGACTAAATATCTTAATCGTAGATATGATGCATGGACTGAACTGGATTCACAACTTACTTGTACACAAAAAAATTACCTTATAGAATAGACATATTCACGGAACTTCAGATAGTAAGACTTGAAGGAATTATGGAAAATCTAGGAGCTTATCTGTCTAATTGATAATCTGAACTGCTGGCAATACGGACTGAATTATACTAAAAGTTTATACTCAACTGGGTATTTCTTCAACTCTCTTTGCAAGAATTTCTAATAATGTTTGGGAGAAAAGAATTCTTGGGAATGATCTGAATAAGATATCTGAAAAAGGTATCTCAGTATGGATATAACTCTATAATATGGAACATAGGCCTATAAAGCATAAACTAGGATAGAATTACTATGCCTTAGGCAATTCAACTACTAACTTTCAAGCTTAGCGACACTTCTCAAATACTCCCTCAACTATACTTTTCCCCTTACATACCATGATCGTTTGATTCAACTTATAATTCTTACATAGACATTTATAACTCTATCTACTAAATTCAGAGCTGAACTAAATTCTCTCACCATTATCAAGACTAACTTGAAATCACAAGGTACAACATATCACACCATAATACTAGTCTAAAACATGAATTCAATACCCCATGTGTATTTCACTTCTTTCATTTGAAGAATGGTTTCTCTTACCACGCCAACAACTAATTTAACCTCTTACTAGAAATACACTAGCGCACAATGCACCCATCCACTTATAAACCAACATGACATTCAAGCCTATCATTATACCCATATACAAATTTTTGGTCAACCAACCCACTTTGGAATTTTACCACATTCTCTAATACCTCTTGTTAATAAAAAATTCCATACACTATCACCAAGAAGACATACATAGAATTCTCAACTAGCCATGAAAAGTACAAAAAGCTTTGCCTCAATCTTCCTTCAAACTTATAGCCTTATATAAAACAAGCATACAATAATATTTCCCTAACATGAAACATTTACTCTCTCCCATCTAAATAATTGTTCATCACCACTATTATTTCACAAGGAGATTTATAACTTTGACTCTTAACCGAGACCTAAGGAATAGAATATGAACATTATAGATTCATCAAAGAGATCTAATCTGAGGACATACATGACATGATCTGTATTTCACTGATAATTAAGAGTGTACCATGAGTTATGGGAACTAAGCATACTGTAAAGCATGAGTACATGAGTCATGAGCTGTATGACATGAGTTTGGAGTTCTTAAATTCATGGAATATGATTTGTTCTGCTGAGTGAACTGGAAATACTCATACTAGGAACTGTAAGCGTACTTGATTCTATGGAAAGTACATAAATATGAGCTATGATCATACTACACCATGAGTTATGGGAAGTAAGCGTACTGTAAAGCATGAGTACATACGTCATGAGTTGCATGGCAATACTTTAGAGTTCATAAATTCATGGAATATGATTCGAACTACTGAGTCAACTAGAACTACTCACACTAGAAATTGGAAGCGTACATAATTCTATGGAAAGTGTATAAATATAAGATATGATCATAGGGCTGACTTGTAAGGCATGAGTAGATATTGTGAGGGCTGAAGTAGAAAAATTTGCACTAAGATAAGAATAGGTACGGTATCTTTCTATCCTAGTGTTGTTTTACAACACACTAGCATCACTACTAGAATTTGAGAGATTGACCTGGTCCCTATTCTATCTTCTCTCCCTTAGCTTTAAGCCATTATTCTAAGTCTGTGGACCTCTTTAATAAACTCTAAACTAAACTGACAACCACTTTAATCTAGATCCTGAGATATATCAATACACATTAATAATAAACTCACCCTGAAATACCTGAAAGTGTAAGGCCCACTACTAGTACTTCTTTCTGAGATACAACTCTTAGCTTTTTATGGCCCCAACAATCATTAGACAATAACTTAAACACTGACTAACTTAGAATCTTTAGGAGTATAACCTTACCCTGAGTTCACACCATCAAGAATTTTAAACTTAGATTCTAACACTTAATATGGATATTCCTAATATCACAACCTACAACCCAGATCTTAGCTGGTACGAACACCACATACTAAATAACTAGCCCTATTCACACTTAGAATCTAAGGGGTACTATCTAAGCACACATACTTTAAACACTTAGAGATAATACAATCCCATATCACCTTGGGTACACCTCTAGATCATACCCACATAATCATACTAAATTTTTAATCAACAAACTTTAATTCTTGCATGCACTATTTTAAGCTTATAGATTCAACTTTCATACAACTATCCCCATGGATACATAATCTACTAAATCTAGATAAACACTATCCCCACTTTACTACTGCTAAACTTATGGGTTCATGATTCAAACTCTAGATCATATGCTATCGTAGGATTCTAAGAAGGGATCTGAGAGAACATCTGACTTTGGTTCAACGTATAATTTCTTAGAATCATAGATGAAATCTTTCATACTATGGAACATAAAGGCACTGGTGGGATACATTCAAGCCTGCATGTAATCTCGTAACTGTCTGTGGGGACTATCTGAGCAAACTCTATCTATTAGAATTTAAGATTCATTATTTCTGTTACCTTGAAAATTAGGCAAAGTTGACATAAATGGAGCATGATGAGAATCTGCATAGGTTGTTAGAGAACCTTTCTACAACACGATCTAAGACATAAAAGATGGGAAATATTTCTTAAATGCTCTGTATTCTCTTGAAGAAAAGTATAGACGTCTCCATACTATTCTGCAAGACTCTACTAGACACGGCTTCATATACACCATAGGATACTTGAACCTTGTTCTATGATACCAAGTTTTTCATGATCCCAGGCTACCCTCTAGTCGTAACACGGTGCTTAGAACCACAAGTGATCCCAAGCTAACCCATGTACTAGCATGATACTTGACCAATAAATTTAAATTATATAAAAACTAAATTTACTGAGTGGAATCATGATCATGAGAAATTATGAATAAATGTAATACTTATAAAGTTTACAACATGATAAAACTGAAGAATGAAACTTGAATTACATATCATGACTCTAACTAACTATCTATGAAGCCTCTACTATACTGACTGTATATAACTTGAACATGCCTCTGACTACCACTAATCAATATATATGAATGATCAAAATACAACACAGTATATGGACTACAACTGACTGGTGTTCCCAAAATAGAAGAACTCATAACCTACAGGCTGAAGATTGAGAACTATCTGACTCTGGGGTATGAGCTACATCTACTACCTATATTATAAAAAATGTATCCACAAATGCATATATGTGGTTGTTATGTTGGAATTTACTAAGTATATGGAGACATGCACTAAATCATGAAAATATTTAAAACATGCTTTAAAATCGAGGATATAAGTTGTTTACTAAAACATGTATTTATATCATGGCTATACATAAAAATTATAAGTCATAGTGAGATTTATATATCATAAGCTAAGAACAATTTTGTATGTTGGGAAATAGTAAAACATGTATACTGTTAATGAATATCATATAAAGCTGAACATGATATAAAATTAAACTGAGGATCATGTATGGACGCTGAGAATGAAAGCATGAGTATGTAAAACTGAGAATGCAAGACCAAGTATAGCATGTACTGAAATAATTTGAATAACTGAATAATTGAAAATCTGATTACTTGGTAAAGAAAACCTAAACTTGTATAGATAGAGTACTGACTAAAATTATGGAAGCTATCAGGTACCCAACATGCCAAAATCTGAGCTATCGAGGTCCAATATTTAACCCAGTTAGAAGGGTGTCAGTACCTTACCACGGGTACTAATACATGAATAATGATGTGGATTGATAAGGCTGATATCCCAAGGGACTAGGGAGTTATTCCTAAATTGGCGGGTGACCCCTAAGAGAGTGTTAGTCCTAAACTAGTGGGTAAAACCTCATAATACTACACTAGCTACATAGTTTTGGAACTTAGGGGCTGCTACTACGAACCCAGTCCTGAATGGTGGGTGAGCCCCATCCCTAGGTTCGCTCGATGCTAAATCCTACTCCTAATTGAATGGAACTGGTATTATTATGGGTCTAACATGACATGATACTATACTGATAAGTTCTTAACATGATAACAACATTTAAAATAGTGATATAAAATTATAGTTCAAAGACCCAAAACATAAGACATTTTAATAAATTAGTGAGAGTCATTAATTTGAACATGGGAATATGTTAAATTCGAGAGAAAAAACATATTTACATGGTTTAATTTAGAACTTGATGATTTAGGATGAAATCAAATTAAACATGACATGTGTAATTGAGATTTAAAGCATAAAATAACCTAATTTACATGAGAAAACATATGAACATGACTTGAATTCAAATTACAAAGAATATATGGGTTAAGTTCATAAGTTGCATGGATAATTTCATAAAATAGGATACAATTCATACATATAAATAAAAAAGGGTTTATGGGCTTAGTGGGTGAAAGGAACCCATTGATGAATGCGCCACATACCTCAATTAGATAAATTCTTAAAGGAAGCTTGAAATTGGTACTTGAATCCTTGAATTCTTAAGGATGAAAGCTTGAATTTCTTTTTCTTTTGAAAATAGACTTGAATTACTCATTCTTGGGGATAGAAAGGGTTTCTATGTGAGAAAATTTGAGGGTATTGGGAAAATAATTCCCTTTTGAGTGTTCTAAGTCATGTCTTGGATGACTGAGGCTGAGGGGAAAGGGCTAAATTACCCCTTTCCCCTTTTCTATGGGAATAACCCTCGTGGTGCGACCCGTATTCCAAAGGAATAGACCTCATGGTGCAACCCTAATTCAGAGAGAATAGACCTCATGGAGTGACCCCTATTCCTAGGGAATATCCCTCATGGCATGGCCCTATTGTGTACCCTTACTATTTTTCACAAAAATGGTCATAACTTTTAGCTCGGATATTGGATTAAGGCAAAGTTGGTATCATTGGAAAGATAATTCAATTATCTATACTTTGGTGGGTGTTTATTTGAAAAATTCTACATATATCAAAAGTTATAGACATTCAAAGTTTCCCTCTATCAAATCAAATACTAAAATTTGGCCAAATCAAAGAATATTAGCTCAACTTTGGTCTAAGTGTTTCCTATGAACATTTTTCACCTTATAAGCCCTCTTAACATGAGGATAATTATCTTGACACATGTAATCAAATATAAGTCATGGTATTTGAGTTTATACATGGAACGATGGTTTTAAGTCTAGCTTGAAAATATAGGGTGTTACAGTCACTCTGGTCAACCTATTCAGATAAAACTTCAGATCATTATCGATGGTCAGTCTAGTGCCCAAATTTGCCCTAGTCAAGGTGGAGGTCAGTCTTTGAGGGGCTCATCTTTTTATTGTTCTAGTCTTGGTATTTAGGATGGGTCAACTGGATCTGGTGGTTCTAGTTTTGTTCAAGGGAGTGTTATAGGTTTGGGTATTTTGATCACTTTTTGCGTGAGTGCACTAGTTGTTGGGCATTTTTTTTTTATTTCTTCTTAGGGTGCTTTTCCAATTAGAGCAGTTCATGCCTCAACTAGAGGTGGTTTTCATGGTCGCAAAAGTGGTTCCTAGGGTACTTGAGGATGTTCTCAGGAAGGTAAGACAGGAGATAGGTCAGGTGCCTAGCCAAGTGGCAGGCTTGGTCAGTTGTATGCAATACTTGATAGCCCTAACGCTAAGATTTTGGATGTAGTTGTTATAGGTACAATTATGGTGTACCGCCAGTTGACCGTTGCTTTATTTGATTTGAGATCTACTTATTCAAATATTTTAGCTTATTATGCACCACAGTTAAAGTTAACTTGGGATTTATTATCTCTACTATTACATGTATCTACTTCTATGGGTGATACTTTAGTAGTGGATCGACTTTTCAGATCGTGTGTTGTGACTATTTGTGATGTTAATATTTACGCTGATCTTATTATTTTTGATATTATGGATTTTTATGTGATTTTGGGAATGTACTGGTTATCCCACTTTTATGCGAACATGTATCATTTTGTCAAGACCATTTCTTTATACATAATCGACGTACCCCGAATAGCGTGGAAGAGAGCGATTAGTCGCGAGTTGATGAGGTTTATTTCTTATGCTTGTGCTAGGAGTCTTATTTTGAGGGGTTGCGAGTTTTATCTTCTTATATTTATGATACCAATATGGAGAGTCCATTGCTTTACTCTGTTTCTATTATTTATGAGTTTCCTGATGTGTTCCCTATCGACCTACCTAGTGTTTCTCTTATTTTTGAGATTGAATTTGCCATTAACCTTGAGCCTGGCACCAGACCAATTTCTATGGAACTTTACCATATGGCTTCAATCGAGATTAAAAAGCTAAATTCTCAACTTTTGGATCTTCTTGGTAAGGGTTTATCAAACCGAGCGTATCCCCTTGGGGAGCTCTTGTATTGATTGTGAAGAAAAAAGATCGATCCATGCACATGTGTATTGATTTTAGGCAGCTTGATAAGGTGACAGTGAAGAACCATTATTCTATGCCTCGCATTGATGATTTGTTTGACAAGCTTCAAGGAGAGACAATGCTTTCTAGGATTGATTTGAGATCTAGTTACCATTAGTTGAAGATTCCGGTCGAGGATATCTTAAAGACATCCTTTAGGATCCTTTATGGTCATTATGAGTTCCTAGTGATGTCTTTTGGGTTGACTAATGCCCCAAACACGTTCATTGATTTGATGAGTCAAGTATTTCACTTTATTTGAATTCCTTTTTTATTGTGTTCACTGATGATATTCTTATGTATTCGAGGAGCAGAGAGCAGCATGCACAATATTTGAGGATTATGCTCTAGACTTTGAGAGATCATGTGCTTTATGCCAAATTCTCTACATGTGAGTTTTGGCTTGAGTCAAAGACATTCCTTTGACATGTGGTGTCTAATAATGGTATTATGGTAGACCCAACAAAGATTAAGGCGATTCATGATTGGGCAATACCTATATCTCCAACTGAGGTTCATAGCTTCATTTGTTTTTTGGTTAATGTAGATGCTTCATCGAGCATTTTGCTACTATTTTATCCCCTAAGACCGAATTGACTCAGAAGAAGGTTTCTTTTTCTATGGTCCAAGGAGAGTGAGTCGAGCTTTTGAATGCTTAAGGAGTTTCTTACTTCAACTTTTTTTTAGCTCTTTCTATTAAGAGTGAGGGATTTATCATATTTTATGATACTTTTGATATATCTTTGGGTTGTGTATTGATGCAATAGGGTTGTGTCATTGCATATGCTTCTATATAGCTTAAGGTGCACGGGCACAACTACCCCATTCACAATTTGTAGTTGGTGGCAGTTGTTTTTGCGCTGAAGATATAGAGGAATTATCTTTATGGTCTGCATTGTGATATTTTCATCGATCATCGTAGACTTCATCATCTTATAACCCAAAAGGAGCTTAATGCTCGACAATGTAGATGTATGAAGCTGCTTAAGGATCAGGATATTTCTATCTTGAATCATTCGAGCAAGGAAAATGTGGTAGCAGTTTCCTTGAGTCAGAAGACAGTAAGCATGGGTATCTTGGTATGTATTTCAGTTTTCTCAGAGGCCGTTGGCATGGGACATTTAGTCCTTGGACAATTTGATAATTTGCCTTTATATTTTAGACCCTAGAAGGATTTTGACTAGTGTGAATGTGAGGTCCTTGCTATTTGAGAAGATTCAAGATCATCAATTTAAGGGTAGTAAACTTTATTTCCTTTGTGACCAGGTGTTGAGTGGTCAGTCCAAGAGGACCATCATAGATTATGAGGGTATTTTAAGATTTGATGGTCACATTTGTGTTTTGAGGATAGATAACTTGATTCAGTTGATTTTGCATGAGGCTCACAACTTTAGATATTCCATTCTCCCTGGCATAGCCATGATGTATAGATATTTGAGAAGACATTATTGATGGAGTGGTGTGAAGAGATATATGGAAGATTTTGTAGCTTGTTTCCTATGTTGCCAGGAAGTAAATGCCAAGGATTAGTGACCTAGTGGATTGATTCAGAGATTGCCTATTCCCATGCAGAAATGGAAGTGGATTACCATAGATTTTGTTAGTCGTTGGCCTCGCACTTCCACTGGTTCCCATGGTCTTTGGGTAATTACCGATTTTTTGACCAAGCTAGCACATTTTATTCCTATTCAGATGCCCTTTAGTGCTGAGAGATTAGCCCATATCTATGTTTAGGAGATAGTTTATTTGCATGGAGTACCTATTTCTGTTATTTCGGATCATGGTTCTCTGTTCACTTTAAGATTTTGTTGAGAATTTTAGGAGGAGTTGGGTACTTCAGTAGATCTTAGTACAACCTTTCTTCGACAGAAAGATGGCCGGTCGATAGGTCTATTTAGGTTCTTGGAAACATACTCCGAGCCTATGTTATGGATTTTAGAGGCAGTGGGAGCAACACTTAGCTTTGGCAGAGTTTGCATATAATAACAACTATCATTCTAGTGTTGAGATAGTGCCTTTTGTGGCTTTGTATGGTAGGAGATGTCATTCTTTGATTGAATTATTTGAGACTTCCAATGTTAGGCCTCGTGGTAATGATTTTCTTTAGGAGTCGTTGGATACAGTCAGGTGATTTAGGATAGGTTGAGAGTGGCTAAGAGTAGGCAACAGGACTATACATACTGTAGGCTTCGTGCCTTGAGATTTGGAGTTGGTGATCATTTATTCCTCCATGTATCACCCATGAAAGGTGTGATGAGGTTCGGAAGGAAGGGCAAGCTCAATTATATATATATTAGACCATTTGAGATTCTTAGCGCAAATAGTGAGGTAGATTGTAAGTTAGATCTACCTCCATATTTTTTCATTGTTTATCCAGTTTTCTATGTCTCTATGTTGTGGCGATACATTCCTGATCCATCTCATATGCTTAGATAGGACTTAGTCCAGTTGTACGAGTGTTTGACATTTATGGAGGATCATGTGCTCATTTTGGTTAGTGATGTTAGGGGGTTGAGCACTAGATAGATTCCTGTAGTTAATGCTTGGTGGAGGCACTATCTAGTAGAGGAGGCCACTTGGGATATCGAGAGCGAGATGCGGACCCACTATCCTCATATGTTTGAGACTTCAGGTACATCCTAATCCCTAACTTTTATGGACAAAAATTTCTTTAATAGTAGATATTCTAATGACCCTTCAGGTTATTTACATGTTTCTACTTATTTTCACCGTTAGAGCCTTTCTAGAACTGATAGTTCGATTACCAGACAGCGCATTTGTTTTTCGCTGGTTCCAAATGTCCACTGGGTGAAAACTTTAGTAAAACAACCTCAAATGCAAATTTTGACTGTACTAGTAGCTCCAAAATGTTGACTATTAGTTAGGTGGACCATTGGTTTGTGTCCTGAGACACCCAAGCTCATTTTGACCGATTGGTCGGAGAGTTATGAAAATAAAACATGGGTGTGGGACCCATATTTGGTCTAAATGACCTCAAATGAAAATTTTGAGTATGTAGAGGCATTCAAAACTTTGAATTCTCTATGGTTACATAGTTCATTTGCATATATGAGATTTTGGATGAATCCCAAGGGCTTGGAGAAAACATGGGACATTATCCAAGTTTCAGCTGTCATCTGGTGTAGCTGCAATCACAAGACAAGGGCCGTGATGGTGGTACCCTTGGAAGGAAAAGTGGTACGATTGCAAAAGGAATATTGCAATTACAAATTTGATTCTAATGGCATGAATTGTTATTGCAGATCTGGCTCTGTGATAGCGGGACTCGAATACTTGATATGGCTATAAAGGGACCACTGTTCCATGATTGTGGCCATTTTCATGACTTCCTTGAGAGCCAAAAAACCCTAAATAGTTTAATAGCTTAAAATTGAAACTTGTGGGTGACTTGGGAGCTTGATTTACATTTATTATTGCCATTATCTTCCAATTTAAGGTAAGAATTCACCCTTTTCTTAGTGGATTTTAGTGATTTATTACCCAAAACCCCAAAACCTTTAGGGCTTGATTTTAGCCCCAATTCATCTCGGCTTTGACCCATTTTTAAGGGTAATGATTCCCTAAGCTTGTAAGAGTGTTGGGTTGGTTTTTGAAATACGATTTCCATAAGTGGGACCTACATGGTGTTTTAATGTGATTTTTGGACTCGTAGAAAATGGTGCAACATGGGTATCATTATTCTCATATTGTTGAGTAGAATGTGTTTATGATAACTTGGCATCTTGAGGAGGCTTTACGGTTGGGAAAAGTGGTAGGTTTTTGGTGTTAGATTGATAAAATTCAAGACTTGGGTTAGTTAGACCGTTTAAGCTAATTTGAAACCAGGGAATTGAAACACTTGACTTGTTTTTCTATGGCTTAGGTGAAAATGACTTCATTACTCATGTTTAGCATACAAATTCTTTAGATTACTCAAGTTAGGTAAAAAATGCTTTAAACACTCATGCTTAGGGTAAGTTTGGCCTTAGTTGCTTACACTAGTGAAGGTCGCTCTAGTTTCATATGGCTTAATTAAAGTGCTTGAGATTAATATCTACCTTAGGGCTAATTTTATTTTTCTATACATCTAAGAGTGGATTTAGATACCATAGCCTAGTCCGGGGTTGAACTTTTATTAGAATGTATTTTGGGGATTTAGAAGTGGGCTCTTCGACCCACCTTAAGTCAAGATTGATGAATAGTTCTTTTGAAGCCCTTATATGCTTATTGAATGCCTAGAGATTGCCCTTTTAAGGCAATATTAAGGAACCTTGGCACGTGAAGGTTATGGTAATGATGACCTTAGAAGTAACGTTTATAGACTAATGGATTAGATTTTTAGTTATGCTATGATGAGATATGGGTCATGTTACGATAAGGTATTGGTTATGCCATGTATAAGCTTTCTATTATTATAATGTTAAGACTTTGACCATATTATTGATAATCTATTTCCTAGGCTATTGCTTATGATAACAATTATGCTAAATAAATATGCTAGTAATCATGCTAGAAAACACCTTTTTTTATGATGTTAGCAATTGTGTTATTAATTGTGCTAGAGGTCATGCTTACTAATTATATGGGAAGTTATGCTAGTAATTATTCTAGAAACCATGACGCTTGACTATATTAGAACTTATGACATTGCTAATTCATAGTTCAATTTCGAAAGATGACTATGATTATTATAAACACGGTTCAATTTTGAAAGATAATTATGTTGATTACACCTGGTCCAATTTAGAAGATGATTATGTTGATTATACCCGGTTCAATTCTTAAAGATAATGTAGATATTGATTATACCCAATTCAATTCCAAAAGAATATTATATTGATTATACCCAATTTAATTTAAAAAGATTATATAGATATTGATTATACCCAATTCATGAAAGATAATTATGATGTTTATATTTGGTTCAATCACTAAGGATTGTGATGATGTTGATTATACTCGATTTGATTTCAGAGAATAATTATGATAATACATTGATACCCATCATGGAGATAGTATGATTATGCCGATGTCGATGTACCTATGTGTACATCTACTGGCTCAAGTTTGGCTATTTATTATGATATAATTATTAAAAATATATATATGCATGTACAAGTTGGGTATGATGTTTATATTAAGGATGCAGTTATAGTTCAAAAATGATAAATGATCATAAGGTGATATAGTTGATGATTAGTGATAAATAAGGATTAGTGGTGGATATTGTTTCAGTGACTTATCATGGCTAGTTGATAAACGAGTATTAGTTGGTAAAGGATGAATAATGATAATTAATGTTGTTTAAGTGATTAATGATGATTAGAGGTTATATGATGACTAGTAATCAAATAAATTAGTTAATAAGCGATGGTTAGTTAGTAAATAGTGACTAGTTATTATTGATGATACAGTCATTAAATGATGGTAATATTATGGAATGTGGGTTCATTGTCAAACGTTGGTAAATAACTGATTGATGATAAATTATGGAATGGTGGTTAAATAACTTGTTGGTTATTTGTAGGCTATGAATGGTTGCCTTATTCTATTCATGAGTGTTCTCTCCAGATGTACGTTAGTCTATGATGTGCTATTTACTTTCCGCACCAATTAGCGTAAGAGAGCCAATTTTGTAGTTTGTGATTTCTTATGTGTGATGCCTTGTGATGTGTTATTATTTAGATTTATTTACTTATATTGCAAGGCATTGTGGAATTTGTTGATGCCTTGTGTTATATTAATATTTTTGTTAAATTACTTATTATGTATAATAGTATTGGAGATGATTCAGGTTCATTTCTGTACCTTGACTTAGTTATGATATCCTATATTTTATCATACTTATATCATGCTTTATCTCAGTCGACCAATGAAGCCTACTGAGTACCTATTGTTTTGGTACTCATACTATACTTTTGTACCTTTTTGGTGTAGATCCAAGTAATAGATATTGTTGTTGATCGTTAATTGTGTTGTGTTGATATTTCAGGAGATAGGGTGAGCTCTTAGAGTTAGAGTCACCTATTTCCTTCAATCTTTTGATATTTAGTATATTGTCATCGAGACAGATGTTGTTGACTATTCTAAGTCTTTGAGTTGTATTATTAGTATATGCACTTGTACTGGCTCTACCAGGTCGTGGGATAACATCTTATATTAACTATTTTATCTATCTAGAATCTCTTTTTATTTTTAAGTGTGTTGTTCATTTTCATTTATGATAGGGCAAATTCCACCAAGTTAACCTATTGTGTTTAGATCTGGGTTATCGTTTGTCTTGCCTACTGTCGGGATAGAGTAGGTTCCATCATAACTCGTAAATCGGGTCATGACATAAGTCTTTGACCTTTGTGATCAGGAGTCTCCTCTAGCATTTGCGATGAAGGCTCGGTCAAACCTGATCTAATCTCTTCTTTGTGTTTGTAAAAGCTTCATTTCATTCATGATGGCCTTTTGTAGTTGTTCATTGCGATCGAGGTTAGTTCCTCGGGTTCACAATGAATAATTTCTTAGTCCATCACGATCACAGCTAGAGGGCCTTGCGTTAACAATATTGTAACGAACCGAATCTGGTACCCGAAATATTATACGATGCTCATGACCCCGAAGGACCACAAGCTAACCCATGACTAATATCTGTACCTGTATACTGCATACATACTGTATAATACGGAAATATGAACTGAAAGGTCATAAGGTTCAAAACTGTAACATAACATCTGATAAATCATAACATATGGATGGGGTATGAAATAACCAAAACAAAACTGAAATAAGCTATCTGAATGTACTGCAGTCTGAAAAGCCTCTAAACATGACTGTCTGAATAAGGAGTTGATGGGACATGTCCCTAACTAACTCAGACTAATAAACTAATTAACGAGATAATAGAATGATGATCGTGTCCTTGAAAGATGAGGACTCACTTCTAACTCTGACTGCTGAGACTGGAATCTACTGATGCTCTGGAACTCGTGTCTCTGAACCTATGGTATAAGACACCATAGCACAAAAACGTCAGTACTTTAAATGTACTGGTATACATGTGAGGTAAGTTGAATGCATGGGGTTTATATGCATGAACACATATAATAACAGACTGACTATCATAAACGTGAGAGTACATGCACGAGAACTAAAAACTGACACTGATACCGTAATAACATAATTACTGAATCTGAATACTGATAACATGACATACTGATAACATGAGTGACTGTATCTGACAGTACTGAATCTGATGGAACTAGCTGAGTTTCGTACTGTATCTGACAGTCCTGAATTCTAAAGAACTATCTGAGTTCTTTTACTGAGACTGTGGGAGTTAGTTATCTAACCGACATGACCCAAATTACGTATTATAGATGGATTTGGGTCCCATCTATGCCCTGATTGGAAGGGTGTCAATACCGCGCCACTGGTAAGGACAACAGGTGAGTGACCCTAATATAATAGGTAACTTTAGTGAGAATGGTGGGAACCCTCATATAGCAGGCTAATCCACCTCATCTACCCTCATATAGCAGGCTACGATGTCTCAACCTATGCTGGCTATATAGTTCTGGAAGGAAAGGATTACTTCTAAGAATCACATCCTCATATAACAGGTGAGTTCCCACCCTTGGGTTTGCTCGGTGCTAATTTCTACTCCCATCTGAATAGACACTGAACAAGATTTACTGAACTGAACATGGACTGAGTTACTGACTTCCATTGACTAATGGAATACTACTGATATCTGACAACTTACTGAGTTCATGAGATAATGGAGATTTCCTGAGTCATAAGAATGTCTAAAGTCTAAGGATCATAGGTTGACTGAGAGTATCGTGAACATGACATGACTATAGGAACACAACTAATATTTCGGGTACAAGTACCCCCAGGACTCGATAGAATGAAACTGACAATGCATGACTTACTTGAACATATGACTAACATCATAATCCATAATATATTTATTGAAGTATTTCATTAAACATGTGGTAGGCATAAACTTGTACATACATGGGGATTTTATAATATCATACTAGTTAGTCACTTTTCCTTCATATTGGCATTTAATCAAACACATGGTAGGCATAGTATGTGTAAACAACATTATACAAAAATTAAGCGTCATGATTCAATTCTAATTTCATCATTCAAGGGTTTAGTCATTGGTTTGCATGAATCCATATCTATACTAATCAAACCAACGTACAATTTATCACCCAACATAGAATAGAATTAAATTACTCATTTATCAACATGAATAAGAACAACCCAATCATGAAATCATAAATAAAATCCATAACTTGAAGTTGGAAAAGGGATTCTTGGACTTCATGGATGAAAGAAGTCCATGAATGAACACTATGCATACCTGGGTTGATATCCTTGATGTTCTTGAGCTTGAAGAATTGGAAATCCCTTAGTTCTTGAAGAAGATTGGATTTTTTTCTTGGAGATTAATGTTAGAGAGAAACCCTAATATTAGTTGTGAAGTAATAATGAACCAAATTGATGAAATCGGATATAATTGGGTATATATATAGGTGGGTGGTAAATGAAAAAAATACCCTTTTAAAAATGGCTTTAATTTGATGAATCGGGACCTGCAACGGCTCGTGCGATGGTCCATTGCTAGGGAAACAATCCGTCGTTTCAACCGTCGTATGTGGACCAAGAAAAGGGATTACTGCCTAAGTAGCGATGGCCTAGGCGATGTTCCATCGTAAGTTTGATGGTCTATCAACCTGCCCATCACACATTTTCCAGAAGGTGGCCTCACTATTTCCCTTGCGACGGTCGTGGGCGACGGTCCGTCGCTAGTCCGACGGTCCGTCAGCCTCACCGTCGTACTTGGGCAGTTTTTACTGCCTTCTGTATTTTCTCCATAACTTTCTCCTCCGATGTCGGATTTTGATGAAATTGGTATCATTTGAAAGCTAATTCAATTTCCCACATGAAAAAAAGTGAAAATCTTAAAAAATACCCCATGTACAAAAGTGGATTCATCTATCAAAGAAAGATTCTAACATTCTTGAGATGATTTCAATCTAGGAAAAGTATGGGGTATTACACATATATAACCCCTAGACGTATATATTGTTGTATTCCTTGAAAATATATTATTTTTCTTACC
This sequence comes from Capsicum pubescens, assembly GCA_030864215.1. Classification (NCBI taxonomy): domain Eukaryota; kingdom Viridiplantae; phylum Streptophyta; class Magnoliopsida; order Solanales; family Solanaceae; genus Capsicum; species Capsicum pubescens. The sequence continues at coordinate 101,890,961 of CM061542.1, forward strand.
TTTTTTTCCATTAATAGACTTATTGGAGATGGGATTGAGATACGGATGTGTTGGTGATAATTTTTCTATCATTATTCTATAAGATTCCACCCTAGTTCTTACTTTAATTCCCGATTTTCTCTTTATTTTTCTTACATCTTGGGGATGTTTTAAGTCCCAATTGAGAATCCATTCGTACTTAATTTTTGAGTATGCATTTGGTCCTTTGAGAGACCTGGTGACAAATTCAATATTGGAATTCCATTAGTGAGCCTCACAAGCCAATATTTTAGCCACTCATATTTATGTGTAGTTTATTATTTTTAAAGTACAATGACATCTAAAGATTGTGGAGTGGAAATGATCAGTTTATAGAGAGTTCAAGATTTGTGGTTTGGCATTGAGGTAGGCTTCAGTATACTTTTCTCTATTAGACTTTGTGCTATATGGAGTGCAAGCTAGGTGGGGGTTATATAATAAGGTTGGGGCTAGTTGTATTAGTATTTGGCTTATTTAGGGAATTTAGCACAGAGTTGTAAATTGACTCCTAGCCTAGAATACATGCCATAGCTTTAGCATACTATAAAGCCTGATTGGTTATGTAAATTTCCATAGGTTGGACCTGACAGTCCTTAGTTTAGGAGTTAGGGAAGTAATAATCCTTTTCAAAGATATTCCTTTATTAAATACACCTGGCAGAATGAGTCTCTGATTATTCCCGCTTTTGATTTATTATATGTATTTATATTCTCTCATTGTTACATATATTACCATGTTGGGCCCAAGGCCTTGGTTATGAGACCATGGACACCATGGTAGTTCTCTTATGATTTAAAGGAGCTGTGGCTTATTTTATACATATTTTTCTTCTTGTGTTTGCTTTGTTTGGATACTGGTGATGGCATGCTTGCATTAGCTAGATTCTCACAATTATTTTAGATGGTTAAGGCCCATTTATGCCAGATTTCAGGAATGTTTTCTCTTAGGTTAGTATATGTACCCCTTATAATACTAGACTTATCTTTTTTTTTTTACCTTGGGAGGGGTTGAGAAACCTTATCTTGGTTTTGGGAAGGTGTTGCCTTTGGCAGGGTTTTGGGAAGGTGTTGCCTTTGGCAGGGTTACTAGGGTCTGGGTGTGGTCTTATTGCCCATTTTAGATCGAATGCTTCAAATAACTTTGCTTTAGGCTTAGATGGACTTATGAATGCTTCCTCAGGATTTTACCTTGTGTTTGGGTTGACATAGACTTGAAAGCACACCTTTTTAGCTTTACTACCTATGGGGAGAGAAGTAGATTATCTTTGCTTCTCAAGACTAAATTTTATTAATAAATAGGTTAGTGATGGGATTAGGACCACTGGGTTATAGATAGTTATGCAACAATTCTCCAGTTTGAGTGCAACATTTATTCATGGTTACAATTTTTGACCCCTAGCACTTGGTTATGGATCATCCATCCTAATGCTATTATCAATAGTTCTTGTTCAAACCTAGTTATTGTTACCTATGGTTCTGGTTCAAGCCCGATTATTATGATTGTACAATTACTAATTATCAGGATTCTTATTATAATCCACTAATTATGGTTAAATTTTATGTAACGCCTCGAAATCTCATCCCGAGAAATCACACGGTGCTTAAGGGTACAAGTAGCCCTAAGCTAACTCTTTGAGCCTATTATTACTTCTAACACTTGCTTCAGGATAAATAAGCTAAACAATGATACTTTGTTGTGTCAAATATAAACCAAGATAACTGGATACAATGTCTAAATAGCAAAATACTAATAATCTGAAACACAACTTAAACTGACAGTCTAGTCTGACAAAGCCTCTACTACTCAAACTGGAGAGCCATTGGGACAGACCCCAACTGACTCGTAATGATCTGAAAGTAAAACTCAAAACACTATGAAAGAAGAAAAGCTGCAATTATAGGTCCTCGAACCATGAGGACTAACCAAGGATAACGATGTAGATAAACTGCTCGGAGATCACTGTCGCTGCTGGGACTGACCACCCGAACCTACATTATGAGACAATGTAGCACACCGACGTATATGTGGATCAACACTTTGGAAATGTACTGAGTATATGGAGGTGTATGCATTTACATAAAACAATATCAATACTCTTTAATAAAATAATGCATCAAAATAGGAATGACCCAAATGGCTCGAATAAGTCTAGAATATAAAACTCTTAAATCATGAATAGTGAAATATGTAACACAAATCTCGTGGGTCATTATACTTAACTTTAAAAATCTGTACTCTCCTATTATTCTCAGTACTTGAAGGCTAAAGGAAGCTTTAAATAATACTTTCAAACTCATGCTTATACCTTGTGGAGAGAAAAACTTCTTTAAAACCTAAGGACTTAGAACTTTTAGGAACTTTTAACACTTGATAACTCTAGAACTCTTTTAGACTCGAGACACTTGGAGCTCAAGAGTTTCTTCTAACCGACATAAACCATGTGAGCTACATGGATTCCAACGTCTCACCCACGTTGGGGAGAGCTGTTCTATCCTTTCCATTGGAGTAGAACCTCATCTTTAGTGATCACTATCTAAGCCTTGGGCCCATAAATCTAGAACCTAAGGTAACGCGTAGTTCTGGGGTATGAGACCTTGAATCATACCCAACTCGGTGCTAAATACTACTCCCATACTCTGCTCAAAACTCTTAGGAAATAAAACTCAAAATAACTCAAGGGTCTATACTGAAGACCAAAACATATTTCTATTTGCTTTAAGTTCTACTCAATGTGGATTTCAACTCTATTATGACCGAAAGGCCAAATATTTCTCAATAATATCAAAGTACTCAATTCATGGGTGCTTATAGTACAAAAGTTCATAAAATTTCAAATCTCAAGTAGGGCTTAATGACCCATAATAAAATCTCAAGTTATGACTCATCAAAGCGTATGCTAGATGTCATAAAGATTCATAAATCATACAGAAAATCTGGAATTTTCAACATTTTTCCTTAAAATCTCAACATACTCATGTACTTCAATTTCTAGAACATTGGAACTATTAAAATCTCAAGGAATAAGAACATAGGGTATAAACCCATACTTAAATTTCATAAAAAAAAATACAAAATCATATATTGTCATAATTAGAATAACTTTTGGGCACAAGGACAAAAGGAGTTTCCTTGTTCAAATCCCACATACCTTATATTATGACTTGTAGGTGAACAAATTGCTTGAGACTCCTTTTGGAACTCTTGAGTAAGGGTTCTTGGAATTTTTTTCTTGGGAACCTCAACTCTTAACTCAATTTGTAAAAGCTATGGTGGATTCTTAGAGTTCTTGAAAAAAGGATTTGTTCTTGTTCTCAAGGGAGAAACCCTAGCTCTGGAGATATTTTGGGAGATAATGAAGTTGTTTGATTCGTTTTGGATATTTCGAGGTGTTAAAAGGGCAGAAAAAGACCAAAAAGTATCTTTAAAAATAACTTAAAATTGCTGTACGAAAAAAGGCGATGGTGGGTGCGACGGTCCATCGAGGGCCCGATGGTCCGTCGGCCTTAACCGGTGCACTTGGGCCAGAATTGGACTTTCTTCCTAGCTTGTGAAGGATGGGTCGATGGTTCATCGCTGACTCGATGGTCCGTCGGGCCTCTCCATCGCAATTAGCTAGAATATGGTCTCACTTCCTCCTCTATGATGGTTTGGGTGACGGTCCGTCGCTAGCCCCACAGTCCATCGCTAGCCCGACGGTTCGTCGCTAGCCCGATGGTCCATCATCCCTCTCCTTCTCACCTGGGATATTTTACTACTTTCTGTAAAATGGCCATATCTTTCTCTTTTGATGTCGGATTTCGACGAAATGCGTATCGTTGGAGAGATAATTCAATTTACCATATGATAAGAAGTAATTTTTAGGAAAAATTCAGCAAGGTTTAAACACTAATTACTTTGGAAGTCACTTCTTTATCTTTTAGGGCCAGAATTACTCTTCACTTGACATGCTCTAAGGCTCAGACTATGTGGGAACTTTACGGGGTCTTACAATATCTCCCCCTTGGAAACATTTATCCTCGAATATCGCTAGTTAGACTAAGAACACAGAGAAAACTGAGTACACCTAGCTGAAACAATTTTCTAAGTGGGTTCCATATCTTTCTAAACTCTTGAATACTTCGGAAATTGCAAGAACTAATGTAAGAATAGATGCATAGCTGAACTTTAGATTAGAAGGGCTGAATTAAGGAAGAATAATACCTTTGGCTTGATCTGAACTCGCGGAGAAGAGGTGAGGGTACTTGGTTCGCTTTTCTGCTTCTGCCTCACAAGTAGTGCCCTCAACTGTCTGGTTCCACCACAAAACTTTGACCAAGGGAACCTCTTTGTTCCTCAGTCTACGGATCTGGAAATATTGGATCTCAATGGGAATCTCATCAAATGAAAGACTTTGCTTAATATCAGCACTCTCTGAAGGATCCACTACAACAGAATCATCAATATTCTTATTAAGCATGGAGACATTAAAAATAGGATGAATAGCAGACAAATCTATGGGCAACTCAACTTCATAGGCTACTTTCCCAACACAGCTCAAAACTCTATAAGGGACAATATAACTGGGGACTAAACTTCCCTTTTTTTCCAAACCTTTTCACCCCTTTCATGGGTGAAATCTTTAAGTATATTAAATCACCCACTTCAAACTCAAGATCTTTTCTCCTCACATCGGCATATGACTTTTCATGACTCTGAGCTATATTCAACCTTTCTCTAATAACCTTCACCTTATGCATGGCCTCAAATACTGCATCAGGCCCAAGTAAAGAAGCTTCACCCAATTCAAACCAACCTATGGGTGATCTACATCTCCTTCCATACAAGGCCTCAAATGGTGCCATCTTGATGCTCTCATGATAGCTGTTGTTATAAGTAAACTCTATAAATGGCAAATGCTCATCCCAACTTCCCTTAAAGTCAAGAGCATATGCTCTCAACATATACTACAAAGTCTGGATGGTCCTCTTAGCTTGACAATCTGTCTGTGGATGAAAAGCATAACTCAGGTGAACTTGGGTACCAAGACCCTTCAGAAAAGCACTCTTAAACTTGGAAGAGAACTAAGTACCCCTATCTGAAATGATAGACAAGAGGACTCCATGCAACCTAACTAACTCCTGGATATACCATCTAGCATAATCTTCAGTTGTATAAGATATTTGCACTAGCAAAAAATATGCGGACTTAGTCAACCTGTCCACAACCACCCAAATAGAATCATGACGATGATGCAAAAGTGGTAAACCAGTCACGAAATCCATATTCACCTCTTTCCAGTTCCAAGTGGGTATAATAAACTCTTGCATCACACCACCATGTCTTTGGTGCTCTACCTTAACCTGTTGGCACATTGGACACTTTGCTATAAACTTAGCTATATACTTCTTCATACTACTCCACCAATAGATTTCCCTCAAGTCGCGGTACATCTTGGTAACACTGGGATGAATAGAATACCAGGCGCCATGCGCTTCGGCCATAATCCTCTGCCTCAGATCATCAACACACGGAACACACAATCTACCCTTCAATCTCAACACGTCATCTCCCCCTTGGGAGAAAATCTCTACCTTTTGGTCCTTAACTGATTCCTTCAGTTAAACCAAACTAGGATCCTTGTCTTGCTTCTCCTTCACTTCTGAAACTAAAGAGGATTCAGAACTATTCTGCACCAAGATACTTCCCTCAGTTGAATCAAGCAACCTAACACTCAGTCTAGACAAACGATGCCCATCACGAGCTAAATCTTTCTTACCTTCCTCTACATGAGTAACACTACCCATAGACAATCTGCTAAGGGCATCTTCCACTATATTGGCCTTGCCCGAATGATATAGCACAATCATATTGTAATAATTTAGCAACTCTAACTATCTTCTCCATCTAAGATTCAACTCCCTCTGAGTAAACACCTACTGCAAGATCTTATGATTAGTAAACATATTAACACGAACACCATACAGCTAGTGTCTCCATATTTTTAAAGCAAAGACCACAATAGCTAACTCAAGATCATGGGATAGGTAATTCTTTTCATGTGGCTTTAACTATCTAGAGGCATAGGCTATAACCTTACCTCTCTGCATCAACTTAACCCAAGCAAACTCTAGAGGCATAACAATACACCATAAAACCATCCGCACCATCAGGAAAAATCATACCTAATTCCCCAAAATCTTATTCAAAGACGTCAAACGGTGCTTAAGGCTACAAGAACCTTTGAGCCTATTATTACTTCTAATACTTGCTTCAGGATAAATAAGCTAAACAATGATACTTTTTTATGTCAGGTATAAAATGAGATAACTTAATACAATGTCTGAATAACAAAGTACTAATAATCTGGAATAGAGCTACAACTGACAGTCTAGTCTGACAAAGCCTCTACTACTCAAACTGGAGAGCTATTTGGATAGACCCCAACTGACTCGCAATGATCTAAAAGTAAAGCTCAAAACACTATAATAATGGAAAACTATAATTTTAGGTCCTCAAACCATGAAGACTCACCAAAGATAAGGATGTAGATGAGATACTCGGAGATTTCTGTCACTGCTGGGACTGAGAACCTGAACCTACATTATGAGACAATGTAACACATAGACGTATATGTGGATCAAAACTTTTGGAATGTACTGAGTATATAGGGGTGTATGCATTTACATAAAACAATATCATTACTCTTTAATAAAATCATGCATGAAAATACGAATGACCCACATGGATCGAATAAGTCTAGAATATAAAACCCTTAAATCATGAATAATGAAACATATAACACAAATCTCGTGGGTCATTATACTTAACTTTAAAAATCTGTACTCTCCTATAATTCTCAGTACTTGAAGGCTAAAGGAAGCTTTAAATAATACTTTCAAACTCATGCTTTTACCTTGTGGAGAGTAAAACTTCGTTAAAACCTAAGGACTTATAACTTTTAGGAACTTTTAACACTTGAGAACTCTGGAACCCTTTTAGACTCGGGACATTTGGAACTCGGGAGTTTCTTCTAACCGACATAAACTATGTGAGCTACATGGAGTCCAACATCTTTCCCACATTGGAGAGAGCTTTTCTATCCTTGCCATTAGAGTAGAACCTCATCTTTAGTGATCACTATCTTGGCCTTGGGCCCATAAATCTCGAACCTATGATGGCATATAGTTCTGGGTTATGAGACCTTGGAATCATACCTAACTCAGTGCTAACTACTACTCCCATACTTATCTCAGAACTCTTAGGAAATCCACCTCAAATTAACTCAAGGGTCTATAATGAAGACCAAAATATATTTCTATTTTCTTTAAATCATTATCAATGTGGATTTCAACTCTATTATGACCGAAAGGACAAATCTTTCTCAATAATATCAAAGTACTTAATTCATGGGTGCTTATAGCACAAAAGCTCATAAAATTATAAATCTCAAGTAGGTATTAATGACCCATAATCAAATCTCAAGTTAAGACTCATCAAAGTGCATGCTAGATGTCATAAAGATTCATAAATCATATAGAAAATCTAGAATTTTCAACATTTTGCCTTAAAATCTAAACATACTCATGTACTTCAATTTCTAGAACATTGGAACTATTAAAATATCAAGGAATAACAACATAGAGTATAAACCCATACTTCAATTTCATAAGAAAATATAGAAAATCATATATTCTTGTAATTAAAAAAACTTTTGGGTATAATAATGAAAGAAGTGTCCTTGTTCAATTCCCACATACCTTAGATTATGGCTTGTAGGTGAACAACTTTCTTGAGACTCTTTTTGGAACTCTTGAATAAGGGTTCTTGGAACTTTTGACTTGGCAACCTCAACTCTTAACTTAATTTATGAAAGCTATGGTGTATTCTTTGAGTTCTTGAAGAAAGGATTTATTCTTGTTCTTGAGGAAGAAACCCTAGCCTTGGAGATGTTTTGGGAGATAATGTAGTTATCTAATTCATTTTGGATATTTCTAGGTGTTAAAAAGGGCGGGAAAAGACCAAAAAGTCCCTTTAAAAATGACTTAAAATCACTGTACGAAAATAGGCAACGGTGGGTGCGATAGTCCGTTGAGGGCCCGACGGTCTGTCAGCCTTCACCGTCGCACCTGGGCCAGAATTGGACTTTCTGCCTTACCTGCGACAGCTAGGTCGATGGTCCGTCGCTGGTTCAACGGTCTTTCGGCCCTCTCCATCACACTTAGCCAAAATATGGTCTCACTACCTCCTCTGCGAAGGTTTTTGTGATAATCCGTCGCTAGCCCAACGGCCCGTCATCCCTCTCCATCGCGCCTTGGTGATTTTACTACTTTCTGTAAAATGGCCATATCTTTCTCTTTCGATGTTAGATTTTGATGAAATGGGTATCGTTGGAAAGATAATTCAATTTCCCACACGATAATAATTATTTTTAGGAAATATTCAGCAAGGTTTAAACACTAATAACTTTGGTAGTCACTTCTTAATCTTTTAGGATAAAAATTACACTTCACTTGACACGCGCTAAAGACTCAAACTACGAGGGAACTTTGCATGGTCTTACATTTTAGTTCTTTCTATTTTTATTGCTATGGATTTTGTTTGCAGAACTGTGATATGGGACCAGGAAATCTATATGAACATCTCGAGTCTCCTATGGGCCCATTTATTTGAGAGATATAATATTGGATATGGATGGTTACTGTAGGTCCTGAATTTATAAGCAGTTGAGATAGAGGAGGTGTATACAGTTGTGTTAGATATGGTACAGGGTTTATCTTGTATCATATGGTTTTTTTTATTACCTTCATTGTTTTGCATGCATCACCTATCACAATATAAGTGTTTGGCACTTGTATCTATTAGTTTTATGGGGTTTGCATAGGTATAGGTGGTGCTTGCTATTTGTTGAGTGATTAATAGTACCTTCTAAGCTTATGGGGATATGGTTAGGTTATTTTTTGTCCGAGATAGCTGGTTCTACTATTTCTTGGGTATTACTGTATAGTTCATGGAAGGTTAGTTGAAGACTAATACCGAAAGTTGTCAGTATTCTCTTAATCTCTTTTCTCTTATTACGATGAACTTTATGATATTCACATTTTTGTTAGAGACCAATTATGCTAGAATTATCTCCCATAGTTGGTTATAATCCTCAAGATGTTAGACCAACTCAATTTGTTTAGTACTTTCCAGTTTAGCTATTTTTATGACATATGTTTGGTTTCCTTTATGACATTTTTCTATATGTGTATATATACCCTTTATTAATATTAATATTGTATGTCTCTTCTATATATCTTCCTTCATACCTCTACTATATATCATATATTTGTTTCTTCACTATATTATCAATCATTGACTAACTATTTACTGGCATAAAATTGTCCTAGATTAGTAGTAGGGTATGATAGTTTATCCTTACTTTTACTTTAGGTATTGTTATATCACATATCTTTGATAGTCATCTCTAATATTATTCCTGCTTTACATGTTATTTATTTTTAAATTATCTTCGGAGATCGGTTGACCCATGCCTACTAAGCACCTCGTATTTGTACTTATTGTACAATTTTGCACCCTATAGGTCATAGAACCACTTCTCACTGCTGATGTGTGCATATTGTAAATTGCCATGGATCAAAAATTTGGGGTGAGCTCCTGAAGTATAAAGTTGTTCTTACTCTTCCTCTTATTGTTAGACTGATCTCCATTTTTGTAATTTTGAGATTACTTTGCATATATTTAATCTATATTTCACTTTGTGCTCCTACTATATTAGAAGCTCTTGTACAGACTTTAGCAAGTTTTAGGGACTTATTTACTTCCTTCTTGTATTGTTTCTCTTTTCATGTAATATTGCTTTCATTTTTTTATTAGTCTACAATTAGTTATTCTAGACTAATGATTGGCTTACCTACTGGTGGTTTATGGTAGGTTTTTCCATGACCTAAGTAATTGGGTTGCGACAATACATAAGAATAAACATCTATTCCAGTACCCTAAGTTTAATTCATTATTAAATACATCTAGACTTTATGTATGATGTCCTACATATGAAATATCCCATCAAACTTTAATTATTACATTCATCTTACCCAAATTAACTTCAATTAAACCTTAACCTACACTGTAGATAAGTTTTTCTACTATAGGGAGTGGATATCCTCTCCTCTTATTCCTTTTTATCCAATTATCCCAAAATTCCTCTAGGAACACTTGGAAATCTCCCTTATCGATCATGGTCTCGAGATCCTTATTTTTCTAAGCTATAGTTCATTGGGGTCTTTTTGGAGGAGACAAATAAAATAAGAGATCAGAACTAGGAGAAGAGTTTGAACAAAACTTGGGTGGCTTACTGCCTAACCATTACTATTGTGATTGGAGTGTCACTATAGTGATAGGTCACTAGACCTGAATCAACTTAAAACTTTATCCCTAAATTAATCTGGGACATAGATTTTCTACCTTATAAATAATTTCTAATTAGGCTCAAAACACATTTTTGATCAAATTATTTTTCCAAAATATTTTTTAATATAACAACAAATGATGAATATGTTAAATGTTAAAAGGCCTTTTAGAGAGATTAGATATTGAATAGGTTAAATAAGTTTGATTCTATAGCCCCTTTAGAACCATTTCAACAACCTAGATACATCAATAAATATAGAGGTAGACTGCAAATGCCTTTCATGTTTCATAGTTGTAATGAAAAAAAATGGTGTTTTGTGAATCAGGGTTTTATTAATACAATAAAGCGAGCCACAAAACAATTTCTCTTTTTGCATTTGGAAGATGGTCTCTGGGTTGATCTTTCCTGGTGACTCTAATCTATGCTAAATGTGATAGAAATTAGAGATTTAACCTTTGGGATAACATCTTATCCCTAGCCAATGGGATATCAGAGCCTTGGCTCATAGGATAGGATTTTAATTTAGTACTATAAGAGGGGATCTTAATTTAGTCCTAAATGCCTTAGATAAAATGGGAGGTTTTCTTATAACTACTACAAAAATAGAGGATTTCAAAGACTGTGTTGAATGTTGTGATCTTACACAAATTCAGCATAAGGGCAACCCATTTACTTGATGGAATAGGATAGTTGGGGATGACTATATTTTTGATAAGATGGACTAAATGTTTAATAATACTGGTTTTCAAGATATGTTTAACCTAGTGGAGGTTGAAGATTTAGCTAGAGATGTAATGACCCTTTAGTTTATTTTCCATGTTCCTACTTATTTTTGTCGTTAGAGCTTCCCCATAGATTCTCTAAGTCATTTATGACTTGTTAGAATTGATAATTTGGTTACCTAGTAGTTCATTTGGTCATTAGGACCATTTAACCATTTAGAAGGGTTCATTAGTTCCAAATGGACGTTGGGCGAAAACTTTAATAAATCGATATCAAATAGGAAAATCCAACATTTCTAATACGTTTGAAATATGAAATCTATATAGTTGGATATCTTATTTGCTCATTATGGAATCTAGATGGATCCCGAGGCCCTAGAGAAAACTTGGAATCAAATTTCAAGTTTAAACCATCATCTTTTACCCAAGGAGCTGTGATCACATGAGTAGGGGTACAATTATGGTCTAGAACATATGTGCGAATGCACCTCCTGAGGCCTAAAATGCTCCATTTAAAATCCCTCTTTTAGACTATGGAAAGCTCTTTATGAGACCTCTTAAAGGAAGGTAAAATAATACCACGAGAGCTTATTTTGTCTATTGCTTTGAGTCCCTGAACCCTAATAGAGTGTAAAGTCCTTAAAGTGTGAGTTGGGTGTTGATTGGGATCTTGAAGAGCTTGTCATTTTGCGATTAACATCAAATCTAAGGTAATATTCTTTCAATTTTAGTGTTGATTTCTTGATTTTAAGACACAAAATCCCTAATGGATTGAGGCTTGAATTTAGCTCCAAATATGGTTGTTTTGCACAAATTTCTTGAGGGTTATAACTCCTTAATGGTATTTGAACAATAGCTTGGTCTCAGAAATTCATTTTCCATATGTGGGACCCACTTAAGATTTTTTGTATCATTTTGGTCCTAAGTCACAATGGTGCAATATGGATACTATTAGTCTCAGAATTCAGAGGCCCAAGTATCAGTGGAGATTTGGTGGGGGCCGTAGTAGTTTCGAATTCAGAGGTGGTACTTCATTTTTTGGGAATCCTCCACATCCATCTGTTCAGCCTCAGAGTTAGAGTAGTAGACCAATTTAGGCAACTCTTTAGACCACTGACGGAGGTCAGTTTGGTACTAGTTGTCGCCCTAGTAAAATTAATAATCAGTCTTCTAGGGGTTCATCTATAGGCCATACTAGGCGTGGTAGTTAGTCTATTTCAGCTGAATCTGTGAGCTTTGGTTTTGCTCATGATTCTTATTTTATTTGTAGGTTTCCCAATTATTTATCGAGAGATTTCCCTAGTCGTGGGGCGATGGTTATTTCAGCATAGGGTGCTACTCCTATTAGGGCAGTTGATCCCTTAGGTTGAGATAGTTAATGAGGTCGTGGGGGTGGTTACTAGGGTGCTCGAGGTAGTACTCAAGAAGGCAGTATAGGAGGTCATTCAGGTGCCTAGTAAGGTAGCGGGAGTGGTTAGTTATATGCAGTACCTTCTAGACTCGAGGCAAAGACTTTGGATGCTATTGTGATAGGTACGATTTTGGTGTACCGTAAATCAGCCCTTTCTTTGTTTGATCTTGGATCCACTTAATCTTATATATCCAGTTATTATGCACCATGGTTGTACTGGACTAGTGATTTATTATCTGTGCCATTATGTGTATCTACTTCCATGGGTGATTATTTTGTGGTGGGTTGAGTATTCCGATCATGTGTTGTGACAATTAGTGATATTGATACTAATGTTGATCTTAGTATTTTGGATATGTTGGACTTTGATGTAATTCTAGGCATGGACCGATTATCCCACTATTATATGGTCATGGATTATTTTTCCAAGGCCATTACCTTAGCCGTTCTCAATGTACCCCCAATCATGTGGCAGGGAGCGGTTAGCCGTGAGCCTATGGGGATTATTTATTATGTTTGTGCTAGAAGGTTATATTGAGGGGTTGTATTTCTTATCTTGTTTATGTATGCGATACTCGTGTAGAGCGTCCGTTTCTTGACTTTGTTCGTTTTGTGTTAGTTTCTTAATATGTGTCCTTCCGACTTGCCTAGTATTCCCCCTGACCATGATATTGAGTTTGCTATTAACCTTGAGCCTTACACCTGACCTATTTATATGACACCTTACCGTATGGCTTCTGCTAATCTTAAGGAACTGAACTCCCAGCTCTAGTATCTTTTTGGTAAGGGTTTTATTAGATTGAGTATGTCCCTATAGGGAGCTCCTACTTTGTTTGTAAAGAAGATGGATGGTTCGATGCACATGTGTATTGATTATAGAAAATATAATAAGGTGACGACGAAGAATCATTATTCTATGCCTCGCATTGATGATTTGTTCGACCAACTTTAGGTTGCAGCCGTGTATTCTAAGATCGATTTGAGGTTAGGTTATCACTAATTCAAGATTCAGGCTAGCGATATACCAAAGACATCCTTCCTGACCCGTTATGGTCATTATGAGTTATTGGTGATGTCTTTTGGGCTAACTAATGCTATAGCCGCATTTATCAATTTGATGAATCGTGTGTTTAGACCCTATCTAGACTCTTTCATTAATATGTTCATTAATGACATTCTTATGTATTCAAGGAGTAGTGAGGAGCAAGGACAACATTTGAGGGTCGTGCTCCAAACATTAAGAGATTATGTGCCTTTTACCAAATTCTCCAAGTTTTTGTTTTGGCTTGAGTTAGTGTCTTTCCTTGGACATGTTATGTCTAAAGCAGACATTATGGTAGACACGGCTAAGATTTCAGCGATGTTTGATTGGGCTAGGCCTACGTCTCTTACTGAGGTTTGCAGTTTTATTGGTTTGGCTGGATATTACAGGCATTTTGTTGAGAGCTTTGCTACTATTTCAGCCCCCATGACTTGATTGACTAAGAATAAAGTTCCTTTCTAATGGTTCAAAGAGTATGAGTTAAGAGTTGAAAAGCTCAAGTATTGTCTTACTTCAGCGCCAGTGTTAGCTCTTCCAGTTGAGGGTGAGAGATTCACCAGTTTTCTGATGCTTCTGGTATTGATCTTGGTTGTGTTTTGATGTAGCAAGGTCATGTTATTTCTTATACTCCTAGATAGGTTAAGGTGAATGAGCGCAACTACCTCACTCATGATTTGGAGTTGGCAGAGGTAGTTTTTATGCTCAAGATTTAAAGACACTATTTGTATGGTGTGCATTGTGATATTTTGACCGATCATCATAGCTTTCAACATTTTTATGACCTAGTAAGAGATTAATGCTCGCCAGTGTGGATGGATAAAGTTATTGAAGGACTATGATATTTCCATCTTGTATCATCTGAGTAAGGAAAATGTGGTAGCTGATGCCTTGAGTCATAAGGCAGTGAGTATGGGCTTAGCTTGTATTTCTGTTTCACATAGTCCTATGGCGCGGGACATTCAGTTCTTAAATAATTTAATGGTTTATCTTAATATTTTAGATCTTGCTAGGATCTTAGATTGAGTGGAGGCGAGGTCCTCCTTATTAAAGCATATTTATGATCGTCTATATGAGGATAGAAAGTTGTGTTTTCTCCATGATCAAGTGATGAGCGATGATTCTAGGAGTCACACTTTGGATTTTGAGGGTATCTTGAGGTTTCAGTGTCATATTTGTGTTCCCCAATTTGATGACTTGATTCATTCGATTCTTCATGAGGCTCATAGCTCTAGATATTCCATTCATCTCGGTACATCCAAGATGTATAGACATTTGAGGCAGCATTACTAATGGGATGGTATAAAGAGAGATATGGCAGACTTTGTATCTTGTTGCTTATGTTGTCAGTAGGTTAAGGTCAAGCATCAATGTCCATATGGATTGACTTAGAGATTGCCCATTCTCGAGTGGAAAAGGGAATGGATTACTATGGATTTCATTAGTGGTTTACCTCATACTCCCCGTGTTCTCAATGGTATTTGGGTTATTATGAACCATTTGACAAAGTCAACATATTTTATTCCTATTTAGATGACATTCATTGTTGATAGATTAGCCCAAATTTATGTTTGGGAGATAGTTCGTTTGCATGGGGTGCCTGTTTCTATCATACCAGACCATGGTTCTGTATTTACTTCAAGATTTATAAGATAAATTCAGGAGGAGTTGGGTACTCGAGTAGATTTGAGTACAACCTTTCACCCGCAAAAAGATGGACAGTCTGAGAGGACTATTCAGGTGATTGATGATATGCTCTGAGCTAGTATTATGGATTTTGGAGGGCAGTGGGTTTAACACTTAGCATTGGTAGAGTTTACTTAATACAACAACTATTACTCGAGTATAAAGATGGCATCTTATGAGGCTTTGTATGGAAGGAGATATCGATCTCCGATAGGATAGTTTAAGACTTCTGAGGTTAGACCTCATGGTATAGAATTTCTTCAGGACTCGTTAGCTAGAGTCAGGGTGATTCAGGATAGGCTGAAGGCAGCCCAGAGTAGGAATAAGGCCTATGCTGACCGTAGACTCCATGCCTTGTGATTCAAAGTTAGTGACTATGTATTTCTACCTATTTTACCTATAAGGGGTGTGGTGAGATTTAGAAATAGGGGTAAGCTCAACCCTTGTTATATTGGTCCTTTTAACATTCTCTGCGTAGTCGGTGTGGTGGCTTATGAGTTAGCCTTACCCTCAAATTTTTCTACTATTCATCTAATTTTCCATGTATCATTGTTTTGGAAGTATATTACTGTCTCGACTTATGTGATTAGGTGGAAATCAGTCTATTTAAATGAGCAATTGCCTTCGTGGAGGAGCCTGTGCTTTTTTTTACCTAGGATGTGAGACAGTTGCATACTAGAGAGATTCCTGTAGTTAAGGTTTAGTGGAGGGAACGCCCAGTGGAGGAAAATACTTAGGAGCAAGATGCAATCCTAGTATCCTCATTTGTTTGAGACTTTGGGTATATTCATCATCTTTAACTTTTGGGGATGAAAGTTTCTGAGGAGTGGATGTTGACCCTTCAGGTTATTTTTTGTATTCCTACTTATTTTCACTATTAAAGCTTCCCCATAGATTCCCCAAGTCATTTATGACGTGGCAAAATTGATAGTTCAATTACCTAGTGGTTCGTATGGTCTTTAGGACCATTTCTTCATTTAGAAGTCTTCATTTGTTCCAAATGGCCACCAAGAAAAATCTTCAATAAATCAATATCGAATAGAAAATCTGACTTTACCAACGCGTCCGAAATGTCAAAATCTATATGGATGCATATCTCGTTTGCTTATATTGGACTCCTGATACATCCCGAGGCCTTAGCCGAAAGTTGGAATCAAATTCCAAGTTTCTACTATCATCTAGTACTCGAGGTGCCACGATTATGTGAGTAGGGGTGCGATTGCGATGGCCACAATCGCGGTCTAGCACGTATGAGCAATTGTGCCTCTGGAGGCCTAGAATGGTCTATTTAAAAGCCCTCTTTAGGCCAAAATTTTGTCATTTACTCTATTGGGTTGAGTCCCCAAACCCTAATAGAGTGTAAACTCCTAAAAGTGTGAGTTGGGTGTTGATTGGGAGCTTGTGTTTTCACGATTGGCATTGTTGATTTCTTGATTTTAATACCCAAAACCCCTAATGGCTCGAGGCTTGATTTTATCCCCAAATGTGGTTGTGTTGCACAAATTTCTCAAGGGTTATAACTCCCTAATAGTAGTTGAACAATGGGTTGGTCTCGAAAACTCATTTTTTATATATGGGACCCGTTTGGGAGGTTTTTGGTTTTATTTTGGACCCAAGGCACAATGGTGCATATAGGTGTTGTTAGTCTCGTAATAATGCATATATTATGTTGTTGTTAGCTTGGCTCATGAAAGAAGCTTGGAGGAAAGGGAAAGCGAATATTGTTGGTTCGTTAGGTATTTGGACCCAAAGTAGGTTAGGCTTACTTGTGTTAGATTGATCTTTATTTAGTATTATTTATGATATCTTGATAAAATTGGGCGGGGTTTTAGGTGTTGAAATATTACATGGTAATGCTTGAGATTAGTTGAAACACATAAGCTATTGAACTTGTAAAGTGTGATGCTTGACCTATAGCCTAGAACCTTGGTTAGTTGGACTTGTAATCTCATGAATAACATAAGAATACTGTAGTTTCTCTAGTAGATAAGAGTGATCTTGTTCACTCACCTTAATGGTATGTTAACCTATATACGCTTATTGTGTAATGACTTTAGGTTCTTGTGGTGACTTAGGAGGAATACTTGAAGAAAAATTATCCCATAGAACTAGTGTGGATTAGTAAGACCCTAAGGTATAATTTAGATAACTTAGACTAATTCTTGGTAGAAGCTAGACTTGTAAAAGTGTGCTTTAGGTAATATTAGTGGAAGAACTTGACCCACCTTAAGGTTGAACTATGTGACTTCTTTAATGACCTATATACCTGATGAAAACCTAGATTATGCTTTTGGTGATATGATGGCTTAACTCGGTAAATTATCAATGCATGTTGTCAATGTTGGGATAATACGTACTTTATTGATTATCATGTTGTCATGATATGGATAGCATTGGAAAGTCTTGTGATTTGAATCAATGGTTATGCTATCTGTTAACTTATTGGCTAGTTTACTATGTGAGCCTTGAATTATTTCATAACTCTTGTCATGATTCAAGCTTAATGACTTAGATAATATTGTGTAATAGAATATCTTGTGCTAGTAATGTGAACCATGTGGGTAAAAGAATGATTCTAGAAGGTATACCCATGACTTATAATTGTCTTGTAATGATCATGTTTAATCTTAGAAAAGTAGTGATTGTTCATATCATTTGGATATACATGCCCATGTATTTACTCATATAAGGTGGTGATGATTAATGGTAAAATACCTTGATATGAATTTCCTTACCTCTCTTACACTCTCTTGATTGTGGCTTTTACTTCTTCTTGCTTTGGCTACATACATGTATTTATTATTGTCATAATGATTGTTGGTGATGTGATGTTGCCTGGTGAATCTTGAGGATATATTGATGTTATGATGTTGACCGGTGAATTTGGAAGAGGTAATGATATTATGATGATGCCCAGTTAATTCAAAGGATATATTGATGTTATGATGATGCCCGACGAATTCGGAAGAGGTATTTATATTATGGTGATGCCCAGTGAGTCCGGAGGATGTATTGATGTTATAATGATGCCTGGTGAATTTGGAGGATATATTGATGTTTTGGTGATATTACATATCATAAACATCTATGAATTTTTAGGTATTTTTGGGGTTATGCCATTGTATGATCAACTCATTGTGTGTACTTAGGACATGATGTTTTCCTTGGGAAGTTATCTATGTTTATCTACCATTAATCACTAGTTAAGTGGTATGACTCTTGTTAATACTAAATAGTGAATGGGAGTAGAATATGCCAAATATTGAGTTAAGACTAATTGGTAAGTGTACTAATGTGTAGAATTAAGGATTCACCTAGTGAATATACTTGGCTTGAATAAATGGTTATGTTATTGAATTCGCCTAGTAAAGTTGGTTATCTTAACATCTAGCTGTCTATGTAAAGTTGTTATGTTATATGTTGGCTAGATCCCTAGAATACTAGTTGGTTGATCTTTTTTAGTTAGAATGTGGTAACTAGTTGTTATGGTGTTACATGGATAATGATGGTAATAGACACAACATTGTTGATGTCTATTGTGCAATGCCGTTGGTTGCCTAAATGAAGACTTAGACAATTATGGTGCTAACTAGAAAATGGCATTGGTTAATAAATAGATAAGTGTGTTGGTGATATTTGGCTTCTCACTTTATGATGACTAGTCTACTTATGTTAACCAAGAGCGAGTTTCTTAAATAATGGTTATAGTTTAGTGGTGCATTTGGTCTAGAAATGTATGTTGGTTATCTAATGAATCATAATTAGTTGTTACTCCATGAAGAAAGAGTATATGAGAAATTGGTTAGGCTAATGGTTGGAGACCTTTTAATGACTAGCAAACTAGTAGCTTAGTAATAAATGGTGGTTAGTTAATATACATTAGGTAGAGTACATTAATATTGGTTTAGAGGCCTAAGTAACTTTATAACTATGGTTATGTTTACATTGATTTTGTTGTGTCGGTTGACGGTAATTGATAATGAATATGGATCTTGGCAAATGTTGTTAATGGAGAAGTGGAAACTGTGGATTGGAGTGACTCGGTTATATATTTATATTTCTTGATACGAGGATGAATTGATCTATTTGTGCACTCTCTGGTGGTATGGGATGCCATGATGAGCTCCTTACTTTGTTTTCTTTTGGATGTACTTTTCGGTGGTATGGGCCACTATGACAAGTTCCTTTACTTTATGCCTTAATGATTGTATTTGTATTGGACTTGGTATTTACATGAATATAGTTGTATGTACATGTTTCTTTATGCTTCAAAGTCGATTATCTATTTCGTATGATGGTCGTGGTACGTTTTGATATGAGATATCGTATTATTTTTCTAGTTGGTTATTTATTTTGTACAGTGATGAAGACGAATCAAGTTTGATTTTGTACCTTGACTTAGAGTAGTTGTCTTACTTTATTTCATCGTTATATAACAATTTAGTTCAGTTGGTCGATGATACCTATTGATTACCCATGTTTTGGTTCTTATTCTACACTTTTGTAACTTTTTGGTGCAACCCCGAGTACTAGTTGCTGCTGCTGAGTTGAGATCATGCTGCATTGATCTTCCGAAGACAGGGTGAGATCTTGAAGTTTGAGTCGCCCGTTTCCCTTCTATGTTTTTTCAGTATTTTGTATTCGAGATAAATGTATAAGATGATTTTGGACTATTTAGACTTTGAGTTGTAATTCCTATTGTCAAACTTAGATGCTCTTTTACTGATACTACCAGGTCATGAGGATTGGTATTTGTATATTGGTTGTCATCTTTTATGTGGAACACTGTTGCTTATATTGTGTTTTTATATTTGGTCCATGTTTGACATTTCTACCAAGGAAACCCATTGCCTTAGCTCCGGGTTATGGTGCCGGCTTACCTACTGGTGGATTTTAAGAGGTGCCATCATGACTTGAAAATTGAGTCATGACAAAAGATAGTTCTGATCATGCTCCTTAACTTCTAAGCCGTGATAACACAGATGTTGAGTTTCAAAATTTTCTAAAATTCTGGACTAAGCATGTCGAGTTTACAGAGGTAGTCAGAAGGAATTGGGTTGCAGAATGCACTGATAACTCATTTCATGATTTCAAAAAAAAAAGATTAAAAAGGTAAAAAGGTCCTTTTCTGAGTATAGTAGAAAGACATTTAGGGATACATTTTAACAATTGATAATCAGGAGAAAATAACTATGTTGAAGGAAAAGATATTTGAAGAATCCCCTTCATAAGAAAATAGAGTTGTCTTGCAAAAAGCAAGGGCTGAATATATCAGGTATCTCTAGTTAGAGCAAAGCAACTAACAAAAAAATGCTGGGTATGAATAGTTTGAGAATGGGGATAAAAATACTAAATTCTCTCAGGACATTTTAAAAGAAAGGAGGAACAAACTTAAAATTTATAGGATTTTTAATGAATCTAGATGTTGGTTAGAAGATAAAGCTCAGATTGCAAATGAGGAAATCTACTTTTATCAAAATCAGTTCACAAAGGAAAGATATTCCACCACATTCTCTCTATTTGATCATATTCCTTATTTAATTATTGAAGATGATAATAGGGTTATTGAGGCTATTCTAGATGAGGAATAAATTAAGAAGGTTGTGTTTTAGATAAATAGGGACATCAACCAACAGACTCGATGGATTGTTTGACAGGTTATATTAGGTTTTAGGGACATTATTGGTGGAGATGTTAAGAGATTGGTTTTGAACCTTTTTGCTGGTAATACACTTCCTAAATTCATTACTCATACTAATTTTCTTCTTATTCCTAAAAAGTATAATATGTAATCCTTTTCAGACTTGAGACCAATTAGACTGAGTAACTTTTTGTATAAAATCCTTTCTAGGATTATGCATGATAGACTGGAAATTATTTTTCCTAGATTATTTTCCACAAATTAATCAGGTTTAGTTAAGGGTAGGAGTCTTGTGGAAAATGTTCTACTTACTAAATACCTAATTACTGATATAAGGAAAAGAGGAAAGCCATCTAGTGTGGTTCTAAAGGTGGACATGGCTAAAGCCTACAATAGGGTTTCTTGTTTTTTCTTGATGAAAGTGATGAGGAAATTGGGATTTTCTAATAAAGTGGTAGATATGCTTTGGATATTTATTTCTAATAATTATTACTCTATTCCATCAAATGGTCAGTCAGTTGGTTTTTTTATTCTACAAAGGGAGTTATAAAAGGAGACCCTCTATCTCCTGCACTCTTTATTCTCTCTACTGAAGTGATGACAAGGGATCTTAATAGTTATTTGATGATGTCTCTTATGTAAGGTATGATATGCCTAAGTGGAGTTCTAACTTAAATTACCATGCTTATAAAGATGATACTATCATCTTTTCTTCTCCTAATGATTATTCTATGGATAAGATAATGAAGATTTTGTAGGAATATGAGGTTGATTCTAGCCAAAAGTTTAACAGGGACTAATGAGTGGTGGTTTTACATCTATTTACATACAACATGCATACACTTTGCCTTGATTTCACTGATTTAGTGAGACCAAAGTGTGTGTAAGTGCACTAATATCCACTCCTTGAAGGTATGGAGTTGAAAAGATATAAAAAAGTGGATTAAATCTTGAAATAATCAAAAGAGAGCAGAAGAAGTGTAATTGAATACTCACAGATGAAAGGTCCTCAGGTATCACGCTCGTAGGCAGATCACCACGATCTCTATCAACTAAGAAAATAACCTATTTAGCCTCTGGTAACACGATTGCGGTGTGATGCATGCGATCGCAAATCAAGCAAGTTGGCCAGCATCACGTGATTACTCAGTAATAACTGCGACTGCGGTTGTGCGATCACAATCAAGCCTCACAATCGCAGCTTAGCAGGCTAAATGAAAAAAAGGGTAGTTTGGTAAATTGGGCCGATGTGTCAAGATTTAGATGAAGATTTAAAAACACTCTAAGTGTTGTTGGGAGGAGAACCCTAGAATTGAAAGAAGGGAACCCTAGAATTGAAAGAGGAGAAGACAAAAAGAGAATTTTAGATAGTTTTTCTATCATTGTGATTTTTGTTTCTAAGGAGAAATAATTTAAATTAGAATGTGGATTTGAAGATTATTTCATCCTCCCTTGGTATGAATTCCATGAATGCATTACTTTGTAATTTTCTTTTCCCTTATCTAATTAGTAGCTAATTTTTTTAGTCTTGGGATTATGTTGAATTAGTGTATAATTATGTGTGGGTATTGTTGTGTTTGCATGGATTTTAGTAGTTGAGTATGGATTTCACCATTGTTTGAGCTTATGAGTTGGAATTTGATGAGTGAAAACTCCAAATTTCCAAATGGGTTTGATGGGTGAAAGCTCCAAGCTCTAGAAACCCTTTGTCATCCTCGAAAGAGGGACTTAGGTGAATATTAGGTAACCCATAACATCCTTGAAAGATGGTTATCGGAGGACAAGGCAATGGTGAACAACTAAGTCTATGGTTTACTACCCTTTGCTATCTTAGAAATGGGTGTTTACGAAGTGTAAATCATGGAAAGAGCATCATCCTAGAAATAGGGATGCTTGGTTGAGGTTTTGGGTGGTTACATAAACTCTACACTTATTAGGTGCTCGAAAGAGCCAATGGGTGAAATCGTTGTGGTTTTGTCGAAAGATTGACTTCAATGATATTCGATCTAGCCTATCCATTAAGTAATAACTAAATTCCATATTAAACAAACATTATCCCACATACGTTACCTCTAAGGAGACATAATCCCAAGATCCCTCCAAACCTTTAATTTAGACCAAAGATAGCATTCACCCCATATTGGTTGAAGTTTGTATGAAGAATTTTCAATAATCCCCCCCCTTTATTTATTCATGTTGTTTCTATTTGCATTCTGAGTAACCTCATGGTACCTTGAACACCCATAGGTTGGAAGTCTATAGAATTCACTCCTTGAGATTCTACCCTAATTTACATTGGGTTACTTGACAATGAATGCCTCATCCCTCAAATATGAGAGTGAGTTGAGCGTTATCAAAATAGCACCGTTGCCGGGTAGTAAAATATAGATTTCACTTTTGTGGTGCTAATCTTATGTGGGAATACCCAGAGTGGGGTAATTTAATGTCTTTGTTATTTTTGATCTTTGAATAGGTGAAAGTTAATTGTTTCCAAGTCATCATGAATTGTAGGGACTCAGTTTGTTGCGGAGCCGGAGATTATGAAAGTGCGATTCTTATTCCCCCCACCGAGGAGCATGGGAAATTCTATGTGATAGTATGATGATGACATTTCTCCACCTAATGGGAATTTTTGGGGGTGAAGCTCATGAAGACCCAAATTCTCACTTAAAGGGTTTCATAGAAGTTTGTGATCCGTTCAAATTCGCACATATATCCAAAAAATCCATTCATCCATACCTTTTTCTTCTATCTCTCATGGGAAAGGCGATACAGTGGCTAAGATCTTTGCCCACCGGATCGGTCACTTTATGGATAAGTCTCATAGAGGTCTTTCTAGTCCAATACTTCCCACCATCTAGGAATTTAAGATTGAGGGATGAGATTGTTAAATTCTACCAATACCACAAGGAAGCGTGGTACAATGCTTGGGGAAGGTTTAAAGAAACACTTTTGAATTGCCCCGTGCATGAGGTGCCAGAGAAGATGCCTCTCAGAATCTTCTATTGAGCATTGGACCGAAAAAACAAAACCATAGTGGACAATGTATCCATTGGATCATTCATAAACTCATTATACAGGATTGTTTCAAAAGTCTTGGACCAAGTAGCAATTTGGTGTAAAGTTTGGGACATAAAGGATGCCGAGGTGGCCATGGGGGCTCCCTCCTCTTCCTTTGTGTGCAATAAAGGAAAAAATAAAGAAGAATAGACTGAAACAAAGATGATCAAGGTTATGTCATGCCTCAAACTCTTACTTGATCATCTATTAGGAGACTCAATGCAAAGTGTAAGTGTGATAGATGCAATAGAAGTTATGACTTATGACGACAAGGAGGAAGAGGTGATGGGTGACGAGCTAGGAATGACACCTAAAAATTTTTAGGGTTTCCATCTTGCGCCACAAGGTCAAGATGGGAATCAAGGTTGGAACCAAAAAAAAATAAACACGGTATATCTTTAAGAGAAAGAGGAGATTGATGGATAGATTTTGGCGCGAATCTTAAGTAATGTTGAGAGGACCGGAGAAATGGTAAATGAAATGCTAAGTGAATTCTAAATGCTCCACCAAATGGTTGGATCTCACTCCTCCGCTATTTAACAACTCAACAAAAATTTGAGCAAAACATCAAAGTATTTAATGGAGAGGCATAGTGAAGAAATGCAAGATGGGGATGCATCACAAGCAAATAGGAAAATGACCAATGTTGAGGAGTCAAAGTTAAAAGAGACATCGATAAGGAAGCCTATTAATAATGAGTGTCAAATTTTTTATATTCCCCCAACTCCCATGTATCCACCTTTAAAACAAAGGTTATTAAGGAAGGGCAAGTGTGATAAACTTAACAAACGCTTTGATAAGTTTGGCAACCTATTTATTAATAGCCCTCTTATTTAGGCATTGCAAGACATACCGAGGTATGATAAATTTATGAAAGACTTGGTGTATGAAATAAATCTTGTGAAGGAGGAGACCATAGAGATTACTCACCATTGTAGTGCCATTATGACAAGTGCGTATGTTGAAAAGAGGAAAGATCCCGGTGCCTTTACAATCTCATGCACCATTGGGACTTTCACATTTGCTAGCACATTGTGTGACCTTAGGGAAAGTGTGAACCTTATTCCCTACGCAATATTTCACAAACATGGGTTGGGTAAGACAACACCCACAAAAATCAAGTTAATTATGGTTGATCGACCCGTTAAGAAACCTATTGGGATCCTCCATGATGTTCTAGTAAAAGTCGACCAGTTCATTTACCCGGCCGACATTGTTATTGTAGATTGTACCATGGATGTAGACATTTCCATTATTCTTGGGAGGCTATTTTTGTCAACCGAGAATGCATTAGTAGATGTATAGGCCAGGGAAATGAAATTTAGATGGTATGGAGAGTTTGTATCCTTCAACATAGAAAGACTATGAAACAAACGATGGACCAACAAGTCATCTCGATAATCGATGTTGTTGATGGTGAGGTATCTAACCATGTCGGTATAAGTTTGTTGAATGACCTGCTGGTTGGGGTGTTGTGGAATTGTGAACGGGAAGAAGTGGAGGAGTATGACGAAGTGGTAACTTCTCTCACCAGGCTTGGGTTTCACACCATGAACCCGACTAAGTTAGATCTTGATCTGAAAAACTACTAAAGTCTACCCAACAGACCATCTATCCTAGAACCTCCCAAAATTGAACTATTTCCCTTGCCACCTTATCTAAAATATGTGTTCTTAGGGGGGACAAGAATTTGTCGATCATTGTTGCTAGTGACCTAAATTCCTCTCAAGTCAAAGCATTGAAGTTAGTGGTTAAAAGTTCATTCGGACCATCAGGTGGATGATAGTGAACATCATCTGCATAGCTTCTGGTATATTCTCACATAAAATTAAACTTGAGAAAAATCACATACCAAGTGCGGAACACCAAAGAAGATTAAACCAACCCATTCAAGAGGTAGTGAAAAAGAAGATTATAAAGTGGCTCGATGCAAGAGTGATCTACCCTATATCTAATAGCACATGGGTAAGCTCGGTGTAATGCATTTCAAAAAAGGGTGGTATCACAGTGGTCAAGAATGAAAAAAATGACCTCATCCCTATTTGACTGGTAACCAGATGGCGAGTGTGTATGAACTACCAAAAATTGAACTCATAGACTGAGAAGGACCATTTTTCAATGCCATATATGGGTAAAATATTGGATAGGCTTACTGGAAGAGGGTGGTATTCCTTTTGGATGGGTACTCGGGATACAATCAAATTTGTATCACCCCAGAGGACCAAGAAAAGACAACTTTTGTTTGCCCATAGGGCACTTTTGCATTCAAGAAAATGCATGTTGTCCATATTTGCTGACATGGTTAGACTCTATGGAAGCATTCATGGACGACTTATGGATAGTAGGAAATTCTTTTGATTCATGCCTCAAACACTTGAATAAAGTGCATGAAAGGTGCATGGAAACAAACCTTAAATTGAATTGGGAGAAATGCCACTTCATGGTAAAAGAAGGAATTGTCTTAGGCCAGAAGATTTTGAGGAAGGGCATTCAATTTGATCAAGCTAAAGTTGAGGTAATTTCCAAACTCTTCCCCATCTTCGTAAAAGGTGTTTGAAGTTTTCTTGGACATGCTAGGTTCTATCATCGTTTCATAAAGGATTTCCCAAAGATAGCACATCCTATGTGTAAATTTCTTGAGAAAGAGTCCAAGTTCAACTTTTATTAATTATGTCTCAAAGACTTGAGTGTCTTAAGGAATTGCTCATTTCAGCACCCATTATTGTGGTTCCGATTGGACATCCCTATTTGAGGTTATATGCGATGCAAGTGGTATTGCATTGGGTGCGGTGACGGGGCAGCATAAGGACAAGATTTTTGTAACACCCCATGATTTTTATTAGCTTAAAATTCATCCCTAGAATGTTAAAGACTCTATTTAAAGATGAATACACTTTTATACATGTGGAATTTTCAATATTTTGACATTTCATCGATACAAAATTCTCCCAAATCCGACACTCGAGCGAAGAGTTAGAGCCATTTTAGTAAGACCGTGTACCACTTGGTACTCTAACGCATCGCAGAGGCAGTCCAAATGGCATTTGTTATTTTCCAGTAAGATAACACGACACCACCGCATCGCGCCACAAGCCTTTTACCCAATTTTCACTTTCCAATGTGACTCCGGGATAATGGCATCGTTCCAAAGGGAAAATTCGCAACCAGTGAGGCACTGCAATAGCACCATATCGCTCCTTTAGCCCAGTTCCCAATCATCAGTTTCAAGTGACACAACGTGATAGCACCGCGTCGTGCCAACATACAAAATTAGGATTTTCAGTCAGTTCCGAGTTTTAATTTTAAGGGCACTAAGGTCTTTTTCTCCCACCCCCAGTTAGCCTAAACACACAATCAAAACCTAAAAGATCATAAATTTCTTATTAATTCACTATTTTCTCAAGAAGCAAGCCATTCTCTCTCAAAGGGCAAAACCCTAGTTCAAGAAATCAAGGTCAAGCTTAAGAAATCCTTCAAGAACTTCAAGAATCTCACAAATTAAGGTATGTTAGATGTTGATTCATGTGCCCCTTTCACCCATAAAGTTCAAGAAACCTTTTTCAAAATACAAAGATGATGTATTTATGATTTCCATGTTTGAATTAGATTGAATTCATGTTTATAATATTAGTTGGGTTCCAATCCATTATTTAAATGCAAGTTTCATGAAATTAAATAGCATGTATAAAAAATATATGATTATCTTGATAGACCCTTAAATTTATAAAGTGATTAATGCATCTATGATGTTGATTTTGTTTTCAATCCATGATTACGATAAGATTCATGAAAAATAGAATAGTATCTAGGGGGAATTATATGGATTACATGCTAAAACCTTGAATTTACAATTAAGTATTGTATTCATGATGTTTATGTGATGACCATTATCATGTGAAATACTCATGCTCCCCAAGTATTTGCTAAAATGCCTATGTGAAGTAGATAGAGGAATCATTATATGTTACTATGAGATTTTCATCATGTACAATCTTATGCCCTACAAGTTTTTGATAAAATTATTATGTGAATTGACTAATGAAGGCATGGCATGTTATTATGTGATGCCATTCATGTACAAGTTATTGCATTACAAGTGTTTAATGAAATGTCTCAATGAATGAATTATGACCAAGTGAACATTGTTATATTATTCAAGATTATACTTTGCTTTACTTTTCATGCAATTGAGTCTTAGGGGTATTTAATACCCGATAATTTAGCTGTTTACCTAGAGCCAGTGTCAGTTATAGAATAGTATCACTCATGTCACGATCAGTATTCTCAGTCCGTTACAAAACTTAGTAGAACTCAGTCAATTACAAAACATAGGAAAACTCAGTAAACTCAGTCTCTGTCCAGTCCAGTCCAGTATATCAGTTCAGTGTCTTTCAGTTAGGAGTATGATTTAGCATCGAGCGAGCGTAGGAATGATGACTTCCCCGTCAGATAGATAGAGTCATTAGTAGCAATCCCTGTACTCCAGAACTGCGTAGCTAGTGCAGGATGAGGAGTCACCCATCAGACTAGGCTTGACTACCTCCCGGGGGTCACCCGTTAAATTAGGATTGACTCCGCTCAGATGTCATACCTCAGTTAGGCTTGGTATCATGGTTTTCTAGTTTTAGTACCCGTAGTATGTTATTATCACCCTTCCAATTGGGGTTATAGGTTGGACCCCTATTATTTAAGATTTGGGGTATATCGTTTAGATAATTACCTCCTATAGTTTCAGTCTCAGTTTTAGTCTTCAGTTCATAACTCAGCTCAGTTTTACAGAATCAGGACTGTTAGAAAGAGTCAATTAGTATCAATCAATCAATTATCAAAATTCAATACTTAGCATAAGAAAAGCTCAATTATAGTTTATATATATATATATATATTTATATGTACAAATTGCATTCTCAGTATTTATAGTATTCTCAGATTCTCCACGTACTCTCAAGTTCAGTTTTTCTCATTTAGTCAGTTATATCCTCATGCATATGAACCCTTGAATTTAGCCTTACCTCATCTAGCATACCAGTACTGACGCATACTTTTCTGTCCTATGATATTTCATATCATATATTCGGACGCTCAAGTTCCCGATCATGCATAGTAGATTCAGGTTCATCCAGCAACAGTAGATTTAATAGTGAGTCCTCATAATTCGAGGATATTATACTATTTCATATTTTTTGAAGATGTATTAGTTAAGTAGATGTAGTTAGTTGGGGGATTGTCCTATCAACTACACTTTCAGATAGATTCAGTTAGAGGCTTTTCAGATAGTGTTTAGTTTTTATCAGATGTTGTTATTTATCAATATTTCAAATGTTTTAAACCTTATGGCATTTCAGCCCATTTTCTGTATCAATTACAGTATTATTATTAGGTTAGCTTGTGGTCATTCAGGATGGTAAGCACCGTGTGATGACTAGGTGGTAGTCTCGAGTCGTTACAAACTTGGTATCAGAGCCTAAGGTTCAATAGAGTCCTAGGAAATCTGAAAGCCTCATCTAGTAGAGTTTTGTGCATAAGTGTATAGCACATCACACTTTTGACAGGAGGCATGAGATGTTTTAGTTAAAAGTTTCCTTTCTTTCATGTCTCAGATTGTTCTATATAAAGGTCCTCTAAGAAAGTTATACAGATTCTCATCTTGCTCTATTCTTGCTCGCCATGCCTTGTTTTCAAGGTGACAAAAATAATAAAGATCGATCAATCCTTACGGATAGATATTTCTTAAATAGTTCCTTACAGACAGTTATGGGACTTCATGCAAGCTTGAAAGTATCCCATCAGCTCCCTTATGAGTAAAAAAGATTTCATTTATGATTCATGAAAAATCGAGCATTTAGCCAAAGTCAGGTGTTCTTTTAGATCCCTCCTCAGAATCCTATGATAACATATGACCTAGAGTTAAATGTAAGGACCCAGGGGTTTAGCAGTAGTAAAATGGGAATAGTATTATCTAAATTTGAGTAGATTATATTTCATGGGGCTAGTTGTATGAAAGGTGAATTAGTAGGCTTGAAGCAGTGTATGCAAGTACTTAAGATTGTTGATTTGGAATATATGTTGTGGATATGATATTTGAAGGTTATGATGAAAGTAGTATGGTTATTAAAGATTTGCAGATATCCATGTTATGTGTTAGAATCTAAGTTTAAATCTTTAATGGTTGAGATAATAGAAGGAAGATTTGAAGATTCTAAGTTAGTCATTGTTTAAGCTATTCTATAATGAATATTGGGGATATAGAAAGTTAAGATTTCTATCTTAAAAGAAAGTACTGGCAACAACTTTTACACTATCAGAGTAGTCCATCAGGATGAGTTTAGTGTTTATGAGTATTATTGTATCTTAGATTCTAGTGCAAGTGGTTTCAATTCGATTTAGAGTTTATTAAGTTATTCACAAACTTAGAATGATATCTTTAAGCTAAGGGGGAGATGGTAGAACAAGTAACCAAGTCAGGCTTCAGATTCTAGTAGTAATGTCAGTAATGTCAGTAGTCATGCATTACACATCAGCTCTATGATCATATCTCATATTCATACACATTAACAAAAATTATGTACGCTTACAATTCCTAGTATAAGGAGTTCCAGATCACTTACTGTTACGAATCATGTTCCATGAATACAAAAACTCCAAACTTAGGTTATGTCACTCATGACTCATGTACTCATGCTTTATAGTATGT
The DNA here is from genome assembly GCA_030864215.1 of Capsicum pubescens. NCBI lineage: Eukaryota > Viridiplantae > Streptophyta > Magnoliopsida > Solanales > Solanaceae > Capsicum > Capsicum pubescens. The sequence goes on from CM061542.1 coordinate 101,921,622, forward strand.
TCAATTCTAGTACTCATTCTACTCTTCTAATAATCAGCTAAATTCAGATTATGTGATGTATACCCTCAGTTAGACCTCTTGATAAATCCATGATATTGATATTCTATTTATCAGGACTCAGTTAAGTATCAAGTTTGGTGTAGTTTCCATTCATGCTTTAGGTCCTCATGTTTTAGACTTTCAGTGAACTCCCCTTCTGAGATGCTGTCTTGATTAGTGATTGCTTAAAAGGGAGAGAGTAGGGTAAATATTTCATGTTAAGAAAAATTAGTGCTTGCTTGTTTTACACGAGGCTGTAGTCATGAAGATAGGCTTAAATGACATGTTGTTGGTGTGTAAGTGAATGGCTAGCGGGAGTCTATATTTAGCTGTTAAAGAGAGAACAAAAGATAAGAGAAGGCAGAGTGTGGTTGTATATTCAGATCCTCAATTTATGTCAGTCTCCCTCACGTAGTTTCAGACCCAGTATTCATACAGTATCCATGTTTTATCATATCCCAACATTTAGTTACAGTATGAATCTTAATCACAGTCTTTGTTCAAAAGTCAGCTTAGTGGCTCATTTTGATTTTAGGTTTGCTTGACCATAGCGTACAGTCACCAGTTGTTCAATTATCAGTATTTCAATACTTCAGCTTATAGACCATTTTAAAATCAATTTATGCGCTCAGTCTTGCATTCTCAAATAAGAACCGTTTCCACGAATTCATGTTCAGTTACCTTAAGTTCCTTAATCAGTCCTTACCTCATATACATAGTACTCTACAGTTTCAATCCAATTATTTAGGCTAAGAACAGTTCAATCTTATGTGACCAGTATTTAGCTATCAGCCGTTTAGTTAATCTAATAAGCTAATATGTTTAAGCATTCATGCTCAGTGCTCGTGTAAATATTTTCAGTAGTTTCTGGTGAAATACTGTGCTAAGATGGAGAGTATAGTTGAGAAAGTATTCGAAAAATATGTATAAGCTTGAAAATTTGTAGCTGCAGTGCACAAGGCTTAGCAACTCTATCTTAGAAGGTATTTTGTAGGCTTTACTCCATGTTACAGAATTAGAGCCATGTTATGATATCTTGTTCAGATCTCTTATTCAGACCATGCCAAGATTTCCTTGCTCCCTAAAGTCAGTAGAACTCTATAGAAAGAGTGTAAAGAAACGCTCCAGTTGAGTATAAGTTTTTATCTTAAGTTAGTCCGTAAAGCCAGTACTACAGGTTAGCAGTAAGGCAGACAAGTTCATATGGTTTCCCATCTTTCCATCTAGTTTCACTCTATGAAGTTTCATAAATATGACCATTCCATGATAGAGCATCCTAGTAGTAATGAGTTCAGCCTAGTTCATGTATCATGTCTCAATTTCAGATCTCAGCTATTGAATTACGGTTCAGTTCATAGGTTCCCCATGCATCATCTCATTGTTTTCCTCAGTATATCAATCAGGTCAACATTCTTCAAGGGACATAGTATCCCAAAGGGGAGATGCACGATAACCCTCGAGCTTTTATGTCCTAAACCTTTCATTTTCTATTCACGTTATGAATCCAGTTGGAGTAATGGATACTCATAAGTTGATTCTTTCATTCCAATCTCAGCCACATGACCATCCCTATGTCATGACGCGTATCTAAGAAATCAGTCCAGTTCATGTATTTATTTCATGTATCATGATTCATACTCAATCCTATTCTCATACCCCATTTATTTATGTTCAGTAAATGATCTCAGGTTTATCAGTATTCTCAGCCTAGGATAATAGACTTTCTTAGCTTTACCCAGTTCCATGTCCAACGTATGATTATAAACTTGGTATTTCTTATCGTTCCATGTTCAGTCATGCATTTATAAATCCATTTAGCCATGTACTTCATGCATCAGATATGCATGGTCAATATGTAAACTCGGTGTATCAGTAGTTTTAGTCATGTACTTATGCTTCAGTCATGCATGTTCAATTCATAAACATAATCTACCAGTGCTTCTCAGCTTAACCAGTATCATTCGAGGATGAATGTTCCCAAGGGGGAGATATTGTAACACCCCATGCTTTTTATTAGCTTAAAATTTATCCCTAAAATGTTAAAGAATTTCTTTAAAGATGAATACACTTTTATACATGAGAAATTTTCAAGATATTTACTTTTCATTGCGTGGGAAATTGAATAAGATTTCCATCAATACCAAATTCGCCCAAATTCCACACCCAGGCGAAGAGTTAGACCCATTTTAGTAAGACAGTGTACCACCTGGTACTCCAGCGCATCGTGGAGGCATTCTAAATGGAATTTGTCATTTTCCAGTTAGACAATGCGATACCACCACATTGCATCAATTTTCATTTTCCCAATAGTCACTTTCCAGTGTGACTCTGTGACCATGGTACATCGCGCCAAAGGGAAAATTTGCAACCAGTGAGGCACCGCGATGGTGCCGTATCACGCCATCAGTGCAGTCCTCAATCGTCAGTTTCTAGTGACACGGTGCGACAGCACCGCGTCGCGCCAGTGTATAAAATTGGGATTTTAAGTTAGTTCCAACTTTTTATTTTGAGGGGACTAAGGACTTTTTCCCTCACCCCCAGTCAGCCTAAACACACAGTCAAACAGTAAAAGAGCATAAATTGCTCATTAATTCACTATTTTCTCAAGAAGCAAGCCATTTTCTCTCAAAGGGCAATGCCCTAGTTCAAGAAATCAAGGTAAAGCTCAAGAAATCCTTCAAGAACTTCAAGAATCTCATAAATTAAGGTATGTTAGATGTTGATTCATGGGACCCTTTCACCCATGAAGTCAAAGAATCCTTTTTCAAAGTACAAAGATGATGTATTTATGATTTCCATGTTTTAATTAGATTGAATTCATGTTTACAATATTAGTTGGGTTCCAATCCATGATTTAAATGCAAGTTTCATGAAATTAAATAGCATGTATAAAAATAATGTGATTATATTGATAGAACCTTAAATTTATAAAGTGATTAATGCATCTATGATGTTGATTTTGTTTTCAATCCACGATTACGATAAGATTCATGAAAAATAGAATAGTATCTAGGCGGAATTATATGAATTACATGCTAAAACCTTGAAATTGCAATTAAGTATTGTATTCATGATGTTTATATGATGACCATTAGCATGTGAAATACTCATGCTCCCCAAGTATTTGCTAAAATACCTATGTGAAGTAGATAGAGGAATAATGAGATGTTATTATGAGATCTTAATCATGTACAAGCTTATGCCCTATAATTATTTGATAAAATGCTTATGTGAATTGACTAGTGCAGGCAGGACATGTTATTTTGTGATGCCATTCATGTACAAGTTAATGCATTACAAGTGTTTGATGAAATGTCTCTATGAATGAATTACGACCAAGTGAACATTGTTATATTATTCAAGATTATGCTTTGCATTACTTTTCATTCTATCGAGTCCTGGGGGTATTTAATACCCAATAATTTAATTTTTTACCTAGAGCCAATGTCAGTTACAAAATAGCACTAGTTATGTCACGATTAGTACTCTCAGTCCGTTATAGAACTTAGTAGAACTCAGTCAATTACAGAACTTAGGAAAACTTAGTAAACTCAGTCTTAGTCCAATCTAGTCAAGTATACTAAGTTCAGTGTCCTTCAATTGGGAGTAAGATTCAGCAACAAGATATAACAGGGATGATGGCTTCCCCATCAGATCGGCAGAGTCGTTAGTAGCAATCCCTGTACTTCAGAATTGTGTGGATAGCGCAGGATGAGGAGTCACCCTTTAGACTAGGCTTGACTACCTCCCAGGGGTCACCCGTCAGATTAAGTTTGGCTCCGCCCAGATGTCACCCGTCAGTTGGGCTTAGCATCATAGTTTTCTATTATTAGTACCCATGCCATGGTATTAGCCCCCTTCCAACTAGGGTTATAGGTTGGACCTCTATCAGTTCAGATTTGGGGCATGTCATTTAGATAATTACCTCCCACAGTTTCAGTCTCAATTTCAATCTTCTATTCAGAACTCAACTCAATTTTACAGAATCAAGACTGTCAGATACAATCAATCAGTATCAGTTAATCAGTTATATGAATTCAATACTTAGTGTAAGAAAAGCTCAGTTATAGTTTTTATATATAAGTATATGCACAAATTGCATTCTCAGTATTTACAATAATCTCAGATTCTCCACGTACTCTCCTGTTCAGTTATTCTTATTTAGTCAGTTATATCCTCATGCATATGAACCTTTGCATTCATCCTTAACTCATCTATCATACCAGTACATTTCCTCATACTGACACATACTTTTCTGTGTATGATGTTTCATATCATAGGTTCGGACGCTCAGGTTCCCGATCACGTATAGTAGATTCAAGTTCAGCCAGCAGTAGTAGATTTAGCAGTGCATCCTCTTCATTCAAGGATATTATACTATTTCATATTTTTCATAGATATATTCATTAAGTAGATGGAGTTAGTTGGGGAATTGTCTCATTAACTCCTCTTTCAAACAGATTCAGTGAGAGGCTTTTTAGACTAGTTTTCAGACAGTGTTCAATTTTTTTCAGATGTTGTTACTTATCAGTATTTCAGATATTTTGAACCTTATGGCATTTCAACCTATTTTTCGTATTAATTACAGTATTATTATTCAGTGCTCACAACAGATATCATTCATGGGTTAGCCTGTGGTCCTTTGGGGTCATAAGCACCGTGTGACAACTAAGGGTAGTCTCGGGTTGTTACACTTTTTCACCCTATTTAATATGCCAGCAAAACCTTGGATGATGCTTAACGCAACTACACTGTCACCGAGCAAGAATTGTTGATGGTGGTTTACACCTTTGAGAAGTTTTGAGCTTATTTTTTAGGCATAAAGGTAGTGGTTCATATGGACAATTCTACTCTCTAGTATCTCATGGCCAAGAAATAATAAAAGCCTCAGTTAATTAGGTGGATTTTTTTGCTACAAGAGTTTAACTTTGAGGTGAAAGACTAAAAAAGATGTGAGAATCAAGTGGCCGATCATTTCTCTGGTCTAGAAGGCAACATTAAAAAGCATAGGGAGATAAAAATTGATTATATTTTTCCCGATGAGTTGATTGTGGACATCGAATGGAAAGATACACCATGGTATGTGGACTTTTCCAACTATGTTGCGAGCGGTATAATCCCCGACGGACTAAGCTATCATAAAAAAAATAGTTTCTATTTAATGTGAAGCAATATTTCTGGGATGAGCCATTTTTATTTTGATAATGTGCCGATGGATTTATTAGGCGGTGTATCATGGACTTTGAAATAAATGACATCTTGGAGGTGTTTCACTCATCACTTTATAGAGGTCATCATGGAGGAAGTCGAACTACCGCTAAGATTCTCCAATAACAGTAGTATTCATTTTGCTTTGGTCTTTTAGGGATCAACTCTAATGCCATCAACGAAAATTATATGGATAAGGAATACTACTGACCTTATCCATAATTCACACTTACTGAATTTGGCGAATAACTGATGATTTCTGAGAGTCTGCAATACTATTTTGAGATGTTTTACATGATTGTGTTCACTATGGGAGTAAACAAGAATGTCATCTATGAAAACTATGATGAACATGTCCAAGTACTACTTGAACATATGGTTCATCAAGTCCATGAAAGCTGCTGGGGCATTGGTAAGATAAAAGGACATGACTAAAAATTTAAAGTGATCGTACCAAGTTCGGAAAGCTATTTTTGGGATGTCACTTTCCGTGACTCTGAGATGATGATAGCCTGATCTGAGGTCTATAATACAGAAATAACTGGTATCCTAAAGTTGGTCAAACAAGTCATCGATTCTGGGGATTAGATACTTGTTCTTGATTATAACTTTGTTTAACTGACGGTAATATATACATATTCTAAGAGAATCATCCTTCTTATGAACAAATAGAAATGGTGTACCCCATGGGGATACACTGGGTCTGATGAATACCCTATCTAAGAGATCCTTTAAATGTTCCTTTTGTTCATTGAGTTCTGCTAGAGCCATCATGTATGGTGGTATAGATATGGGATGAGTATGTGGGAGAAGATCAATTTTGAAATTAATTTCCCTTTTACGAGATACTTTAGAAAGGTATTTGGGAAACACATCTAGGAATTCACATGCTACTGACACTAATTCAAGAGTAGGAGTTTTTGAACTAGAGTCCTGGACTCGGATGAGATGGTAGACACATCCCTTAGATATCATCTTTCTAGCCCGAAGTTAAGAACTAAGTTGACCACTAAGTGTTAAAGTACTACCCTTCCACTCTAGAATGGGTCCATTGGGAAACATAAATTGAACAATACTATTTCTGCAGTCGACTGAGGCATAACAGGAATGAAGCCAATCCATGTCGAGAATGACATCAAAATCAGTCATCTCTAATTCAACTAATTCTGTTGAGGTGACTTTCTGAGATATCATAATAGGACAATTCCTGTATACCCACCGAGCTACGATAGATTTACCCACTCAAGTAGAGACAGAGAAGGGCTCTGCTACAATTTTGGGACTGACTCCAAAATCAACTTCTATATATGGAGTAATAAAAGGAAAAAAAGTTCTTGGATCTAGCAAAGCATCAATATGCAAATGGAAAACTTGTAACGTACCAGTGACCACATCAATAGAACTTTCTTGATCTTTTTGGGACTGAAAAGCATAGAGTCTATTTGGGCGCTTCCCACTAGTGGCACTAGAAGAGGTACCCTGATGATTCAGACAACCGAACTAAGATGGGGGACAGTTATGCTGACTTTGCGAACCAACCTGAGGACACTGTCTGACCCTGTGGCCTAGCTTACCATATCAAAAACACACATCGATGTCAGCTCTACAGATACCCTGGTGGTTTCTGCTGTACTTCTGGCAAAAGGGATTGGTTCGGGCACTTCTAACACTACCCTAGGGTTTAGGGCCTGATGCCCTATCTCAGCTGCTATCTTTGAACTTTGGCACTGAAGAACTGGCTGAGGAAGGATCTAGAATTGAGGATTTCGAGTGGAAATAAGAATGATTCCTACCCTCTAACTTAGGCTGAGCAAAATTGAAACTACCTATTCTCGCTCTCTTATTCTCTCTTTTCTTCTCTCTATTCTTGGCCTCCTCTATTAAGCATGGAACATGAGCCAGGCCATGTCCATCTCCATAATAAGTATTGCAGACCTACACTCCTGGACCACACTGCTAGACACTCCTGATATGAACTTACTTATCTCCGCTCTGATATCTGCTATAATATACTGGGCATATTTGGATAACTGAGTAAACTTGAGAGAATAGTCCTGCACTATCACATTTCCCTGCTTCAGGTTAATAAACTTCAAAACCTTATATTCCCTCAACTCTAACTGGAAGAACCTATGCAAAAAAGAAACTGCAAAATCCTTTACATTTTATAGGCCCTACATCTGTGGCCCTTTCTGCCTTCCACTAATTGAACCATCAGTGAGACAAATCTTGTAACTAATATGTGTCCAAATCAGCGCTCTCCACAATAGTCACCACCATGATATCAGTAACTTTCTGCACCTGATCAAGAATTCCTCAGGGTGCTCATCTGACTTAGACTCGATAAATGATGCAGGGTTTATTGGGGTGAAGTCTTGAATTATGGTGGCAGCATTATTGTCCACTGGATTGGCTGGAACTGTAGCTGAAATTTTATTCTGGGCTTCCACAGGATGAGCTAGGGTGGTGAAGGCTTCTCTGAACTCCGTGTGGGAGACATGTTCACCCAAAGGATCTGGATGGACGGTCTGAGGGGATGACTGATCTCCCATTCCTCTCCTCTGAGTCCTCTTTGGAGGCATATTCTATAAACGTAAGAGAAGCTAGGATTAGAAATAGAGTTTAACTAGAGATCATTCCACTCGAAAGACATGGATACTGAAAGAAGGGAAACTTTTCCTAAAACATTTCATAGCCTCTTGTCCATAAGTGTGGCGCCCAACACACCCATGTGCAAGACTCTACTAGATGCGGCTTTCAGACTTCCTAGGACACTGTTGAACCTTAGGCTCTGATATAAAGTTTGTAACACCCTGATTCTGTACCCCAGATACTACACAGTGCTCATAATCCTGAAGGACGACATGCTAACCCATGACTTGTACCTGCTACAATAACTGAGTAATAAATATTATAATTATACGGATATAGGCAAAACCTTCCCATAAGGTTCAATACTGTAAATAAATCTAAATTTGGTATTAAAATACCAAAACTGAATATAAGTACTGAAAAACTAAACAACTGTCTGAAAATACTCTAGTCTGAAAAAGCCTCTAACTGTTTGAACTGTGGAGTTGATGGGACAAGCCCCCAATTAACTCCATCTACTAAAATAAAAACCAAAGTACTATAAATAATAAGCATGTCCTTAGACTATGAGGACTCACCACTGCTCTGAAAGATGAGAATCTGAATTCCTAAGGATGCTCGGGTGCCCATGCTTCTTAGGCTTTGATATAAGACATCATAGTGCAAAGATAAGCAAGCATACGTACTTTGAATATACAGGTATGCTCAGTGAGGTAGGATGATATGCATTGGTTCATATGCATGTACAATAATAACTAAATAACATGAGTATGACTGAGTAACAGTACATGCATGAATACATAGACTGTAACTGAGATCATGCTAAAACTGAGTATTGAATCGGAATGCTGATAACCAATATCTGAATTTACGAATACTATATTACTAATTATCTGAATGACCATGTAAAATGGTTTTGAATACTGTGGAACCATACTGAGTTCCATACTGAGCTGAGTGACTACATATGATAGTCTTGGATCTGTAGAACTGAACTGAGTTCTATTCTAAGACTGAGTGTGGAACTGAGACTATGGGAGGTGATCATCTAACCAACATGCCCCTTTTCTAACTGATTTAGGGTCCAACCTATAACCCCAGTTGGAAGGGTGTCAATACCGTTCCACGGGTAAGTACAAGCTGTAAGTTAACCCTCTCTGACAGAAAGCTTTTTTATCAACCCTCGCTGGCAGGATAACTCCAATGATAAATATCAACAATCATAATGTCTGGCAGGAAGATACATCAAGCTATGCTGGCTATGTAGATCTGTAACGCAGGGATTGATGCTAAGGGTCAAACCCTTTGCTGACAGGAATGCCCCTATTCCTGGGTTAACTCGGTGCTGAATCCTACTCCCAAATAGATAGACACTGAACTGATTTCAAGTCTGTACTAGGCTGGACTGAATGGTTACTGAGATTACTGTTTAGTTGAACTAAACTAAGTTTACTGAGTTTTCGTTCACTAATGGAATACTGCTGAATTCAGTTAGTTGACTGAGTTTATTGAGGTCTAAACTAGATATTGAATTAGATTAGACTAATATGGATTGTATTGATTTTTCTTGAGTTCTGTAACTAACTAAGCGTCCTACTAATTATGTCATGACTGATACTATTCTATGACTGACCAGGGCTCTAGGTAATCATCTAAATTGTCGGGTACAAGTACCCCCAGGACTCGATAGCATAAATTAATAGACATGGCATAACATGAAACATGTAGACTATGAAATTGATCATCATTCATTCATTGGGGCATTTTGACAAACACTTGCATGATATAACTTGCACATAAGCTAACTTGACATGATTTTATTTTCTTAATAGTTCACATGGACAATTTATCAAACACTTGGTGAGCATAGTATATGCAAAGAGTATTGAACAATAAGTGAGCATAATAATTCATCTCTAATTTCACAAGTCAGGGGTTTATCATGGATTCACATGAATCTACACGCATAATGATCAATTTAACATGATATATATATATATATATATATATTCATGAATTAGGAACTTAATCCAAATAGAATCCATGGATACACTTTAATCCCAACCTTGGAAATCATAAAATCAATTACTTGAAGTTCAAAAGAGATTCTTGGACTCCAAGGGTGGAAGGAACCCTTGGATGAACTTCACATATCTTTGTTGAAGAATTTATGAAAGCTTAAGGTTGAATCTTTAGTTCTTGATTTGAAATTAGATCTTCTAGGGTTTTGTTCTTGAGAAAATTTGAGAAAGAATGACTATATTTTCTCTATAGGGAGTTTAATTTCGTGATTTGGGGGATGAGTGTTGAGTGAAAAATACCTAAATACGCCTAAGAACGTGATCTTTTAATGACTAAAAACTGGGTTACCGATGCGCAGGTCGATATAGCGCGTCGATGCCATCGACGCGATAGCCAATGCATCGCGTCATATTCACATCGATTCACTAAATTTGGATGCTGGTAGCTGGAGAAAATAATAATCAATGTGATAGTCGACGCGGAGCGCCAAGATCACATTGATTCACTATTGTGGGATTCCAAAAGAGCTGCACACGAAGTCTGAAAAATTCAAAACTTGTCCAGAAAAACCTACGGACATTCCTGATCATGAATCAACCTAAACATCAATATTTAATGGACGTAAAGGTCGTGAAATAAGATTGATAACCTTTGTAGGTTAAAATGACACTAAGTCTGAGTATATTGCTAAAATATTCTAAGTCTGGAACACCTTGACAAGCCTAAAGGAATGAATTAAGCGAAGGATTTTGTAGGGTCTTACACTATAAAACCGAATAGAGGACCATGTTTAAATACTAAGAATGAATGAATGAACATGTAAAACAAATGCAAGACCAAGAAAAATCATGTATTGAAATTATATATAAAACTGATTATCTAAATAACTGATAGACTAGACACTTGGTCATGTAAACCTAAATTAGTATAATCTGAATACTGAATTGAGATTGTGGGAGCTAACATTTAAATGACATGCTCTAATCTAAGATATTTGGGGTCCAACCTGTAACCCTAGTTAGAAGTGTTTCAGTACCTTGCCACGCGTACTAACACTAGAAGTGTGGATCGACTAATTCTATTATCCTTAAGGGTTAAGGTTTCAAACCTAAATTGAGGGGTGGCCCCTGTGAGGATGTCAAACCTAAATTAGATAGTGAACTCTCATAACAAAAAATGGCTACGTAGTTTTAGAGCTTGGGCTGTTTCTAATGACTCTACCCAACTAATGGGGAAGCCTCCATACCTACATTCACTCGGTGCTAAGTTTAACTCTCAACTGAACTGACACTGATAAATGTTTGACAAAAATCACAACTAATAAATTCTAAATATGGAGAAAATAATCTGAATATAATGATACAATAATGATCTGAATGACTTGTAACTTAGAATCAAAATCATGAATGAACATCTAGGTATCAGGTGTTCTTAAACCACCAGCATTGAATAATACATTAAATATAATAACATCATTGGAATATTGTAAGGAATTTTAAGATTAAAGACCCTAAAACATAATATATTACTAAATTCAGAGAATTCATGATTCTGAGTTTGGGAAGATGTTAAGCATATGAGAACAACATGTACACATGGTCTAATTTCAAGGATAAACAAAAATTTCAAGAATTACCATGAAACTGTAAGCATCAATGATAAATTAATCTTTGGATTTTTGGAAAAACTTTGTGACTCAATGGGTGAAAGGGGTGCATTGATGAATATCCCCTATACATGAATTTCTTGATTTCTTGAAGGAGAACATGAATTTTTGATCCTTGAAAGTTAAACTTTGGGGAAAAACCTTAATTTATTTTCTCTTGAGAGTGGAGAGGATAATTGACATGACCAAAAATTGGGCCATGTCATATGATCACCTCAATCCCACATAAACCGGTGGTTTCCCAACAACCAAACCTAACCATCACATCAATCACGAAGGTCGGGTAAATCTCGACCATATAATTAGATAGCAAAAAACATACTATAATTTATAACTTAAACATGTCTAAACACTTTATTAGGTTTATCAGACTAACCAATATAACTAAGTACACAGTCATCCATAATACCTCTATACAAACCGATGTTTAGAAATGTATATGTCTGGATAAGCTTCCAACAATAGCCAAAACAAGTCAAAATAAGGCAAGTCTAAAGATAGAAGACCAAGAAGGAATGTATTCTAAAGTAAGGAAGCTCACCACTCGCAAGTCAATGCATGAACCATTACAATCACCTAATCACTTTGCAGGAAGAGAAGAGATGCTTCGCCCCTTATGTAACATTGGGACATAGTATCCGAAGACGGTTAGCAGTTGGAGCGCTAGCATGCAACTCAAGAATAAGCATAAAATGACATGATCAATCAACAACAGGTCAATATATCATATTCAACCATTTTCATGACCTATCCATACATATAGGTATTTCACATGCTAACAAGTAAATAAGTCATAACAACATTCTCAAAGAACTCAATCAGGAGACATAAAGTGGAGGACTCCAACATTCCACACTCAGAGTCAACAATTCCTAATATGTATGTGACTTGAGCCACATACATGTATCACTTAGATAAAGGACTTTAAATATGTATACACTAATTAAGAAAGGGACTTTAACCACATACACATTTATTCAAGCAAGGTACTTTGACCACACACATATTTATTTAGGCAAGGGACTCTAACCATATGCCCTTATATTAGGCAAGGGACTCTAACCATACACCATGATAGATAAGGGACTCTAACCCAATCTATTTCATTTGGCAAGGTTCTTCAACCTCAAGATATCTCATTGTGCAAGGGACTTTAACCACAAGCAGTTTCATTAGGCAAAGGACTTTAACCTTAAGACCTTTTAATAAGTAAAGGACTTTATCCTCAAGCCATTACGACTATCATTAGTCGACATTGGGACTCTGACACTTTGTCCATACATCATTGTCTATTCAATTCACACTCAAGGACTTTAACCAATTTAGACAAATCAATACTATACATGACCACAAGGTCCTTACGGGAGCCGTTGTTGTTTAAACATTTCAATAGGTCAATGCCTTAATTTAATTCATCATATAATTCAATTTATTTTCATCAAGATCCTCACAAACTATTCACATTTCACTAGAAATATTATACCATATTCACACCACACTTTAGTTCAACACATAATTCAAGTTTATTTTCATGTTTTGGGACTTTAACCCCTCATTAACTGATAATTGGTGATTTTACAACTCATTTGTACTTAGAGTTCATGCACATTAACTTATTCTGAATGAATAAAAGAGACAAAATTATGATTAAATGCCCTAATATCTACACTTTGCAGGTATATAGTTGAAGAGATCGAAAGGTATGCATTGGAGATGAAAATAATCAAAAGAGAGATAAATAGTGCAGTTAAAGACTTTGAGTAGGAATTGGCCTTTGTTACCGCAGTTATGGTCTGGTGACCGAAATCGCGACAGTCAAGCAGAAGTCAAGAAATCACAGTCGTAGAATATAATCACGATCATGTAGCTACGGTCGTGACAAGACCCAGGCGATCGCAGCTTTGCGAAAGAATGCAACCCAAGGGAAAATCTGGAAATGCACGTACCTGATCCCAAATTTGACAAAATAGGACTCAAACCCTAAGAATCTAGGGGATCCATATTCATAATTCCGTTTTCCCTAATAGGAGGTTTTGGTTCTTGAGTTCTTAGCCATTATTCTTGGAGAAGAAAATATTATATAATTTTTGGGTGAAGAATACATTGGAGACCTTCTAAGTGGAGGAATAACTCACTTTTATTAGAGATTTGTGGGAATCCAATGTTTGAAGTAACAATCACTTAAGATTCAATAAATCATTTCAATAGAACTTATGGGTATATCTTTACTTATTTATCTTATGTGTAGCTAGATCTCCCTCTTAGGTTTATGTGTGAATAGGGATTTAAGTGTGTGTGGTTTGTTATTGTTACCCTCTAATTATTAGTTCATGTTTATGGGTTTTATAATTGCTATGCTAACTTGGTGAAGATTTGTAGGTTAAAGCCCCAAATACCACATGGGTTTTATGGGTAAAAACTCCAAGCTCGAGAAAGCTCATAGCCATCTTCGAAAGAAGAGTTGTGGGGTGAACTTTAGGAATCCACATCATCCTTGAAAGAGGGATGTGGAAACCAAAGAAATGGTAGATAATTATATGTGTAGTTTTCTAATCTATCACTATCTTAGACATAAGGGTGGTTGTGAAGTTAACTACACCTTGGGTATCATCCTAGAAATAGGGATGCCTAGATTGGGGTTCGGATACCAATTGTTGAAAACACCCATTAGGTATTCGAAAAAATCAATGGTGAAAATTTGGTGTTTTGTTAAAAGAATAGAATCAAAACCTATAACTGAACCTACCCTCACTTGATCTACTAATATTGAAGTTAATTATTAGCATACACATGTTACTTCCCTTAGTAATACATAATCCCAAGATCCATGCTTATTTTCTTGGAAACAGTAATTATTCGTAGCCTCAAATTTATACTAGAAAAACCCAAAAAGAAACATTAGTGTAGACTCCTATCTCCCCTATTTTTATCTTTTTATACTATTGGTTTGAATTTAACTTGTATCTATTATTTTGAATTAATTTGATTGCCACTCATATTTTCTGTCGTGGATTTGACCCTGACTCCAAAGTTAGGTAAATATATTGATAATGACCGCCTGACACTTAAATTGATTAGTAAGTTGAGCGTTACCAAAAATGGCACCATTGCCGAGGAATAATTGGGCGCATTAAGTTAGTTTGGAATTTTAGCTTACTTGCTTGAATTCATGCTTGTAAATATTTGTTTGTGATTTTCTTTTGTTTGTTTTGTTAAGTAGATTTTTATTTTATTTTACTTGTATCCATGGAATCTTTCAACAAATATGATATTTGTAGTTGGAAGTCATATCTGGATGACCCATGTCCATATTGTGATGGAACCCACTTTAGGAGAGATTGTAACTATGCTCCTCAGAGAGATATGGAATCACCATCTTGATCATAGTAGAAGTATGTTTGTTCTTTATGTGGTTGTCGAGATGGACATTAGAGTGATTCCCAAAATTCCCCCTCCTCTTTTTATGCTAACCAAGTTTCTAGTTCCTCTTATGAGTTTGATAGGTCCTATTATAAGGAGAAGGAAGAGCAATATACCGGGTCCACTTGTCTTGAAGCAATGCTTCAAAATATTTTAAATTGGGTAACTACAATGGGGAAGAATGTGCAAGACATACATCAATCCCATGAATCATTTGGTAGGGAAATTGTCAAGATTGAGGAAATAGGAAAAAGAATAAAAATTTGAAAATATCACTACCTTACCTATTTCTCTAGTGGAGGATGATCAAGAAGAGAAACAAAGCTATGATGATGAGCTTGGTAGTGAAGACTTCTCAATGATTTCTCAATAAACCGAATCAAATGGGGGAAGGATCAACACAAATCTCTTATGATGACTCTAGTTTATTTTGGGGTGAAGATGCTTTGGAGGAGGAAATTTCGAGATTAGAGGTTGAACCTCATTCAACCCACATTTCAACATTATGCCTAGAGGATGTGATGAGAATCTATTAACCTAAAAAAATAATAGATTGTGGGGAAACGGAGTATGATTCCTATATTTTGGAATTTGATATTTCAAATGAGCATATGGAACCCATCCATCAATGTCCAAGGAACTCAACACCAAATGTGCAATTAATGGACTATCTATGTGCTCACTTTTACCTAAGAATCCAACCTGAAAAGTCAATGTGAAGTTGGGTAAAAGATTCAATTCTTCAAAATGGCGAGATCAAAACTTGATTACCATTTCTTTACTTCTTCCATGTGATAATGCTCAATCTACAGCTCTCATAAGAGTGTAAAGCGGTCGTTGTCAAATATATAACCCAACTGGGTTGGGTATCGATCCCACAGGGAATAGCCGGTCAATGAGTAAGAAAAGATTACTAGACTTTTGGAGCAAGTCTCGTAAAAAGGGGGGATTTTAACGTGCAAGTAATGTAAACAAAGTAATAAAAACAGAAAATAAAGGAGTAAAAACGGTTTGCTTGGTTGGTTTTTGATCAATGAGAATTGAGAAGTTGGGGTTATGTCCACTTTATGAGTTGTACGTCTCTATTGGCTATGAGTTATGCGGAATTCAGACATGCATGTGCTTATAGAGAATTGTATTCGATGGTAAATCCAGGCGTCTTTCGACCTTAACTAGGACTATTTCACTTTAACTCTTTCGAGCTTAAATCGTATCTAACAGTACGAATTCTCCAAGAGGTTAATCCAGTTACGGCACTAACTTTTTAACAGGGGTTGGTGCCCTATTACCTTGACATTATCTCTTTTCCAGACATATAACTTTTCTTTCGAACAAGTTAATGCTATACTAGCGTATTCAATGCGTTTGCAACCACAAAGAATTTAGATTAAGATGAAGAGAATAATGATATAAGCAGCATACGTGTCACGAATTCACAAACTCATAGCAATAGATAGTATCTCATATGGCTTCCATAACCCCAACATAGAAGTTTAGTTACCCATGAGTGCGAAGGAAATCACAATAGACATTATTAATATACCACAATAAAAATCTCGTGTAGTAAGGTGTGGTGTGGCGTTTTAGGCGTGAACTCCCTTGCAGAGTAACGTTTCTCTTGTTATGGAAATTAAGAATTGAATAGATGAATAAAAAGTAGAATTAAAATTAGAAGAATTGTTTTCAGAGTTAAAAGTAATGGAAGAATGATAAAAATCTCTAGCAGAATAGGGTATTTATAATACTTCTATCCTATTCCTACTAAGCTACTGCATTACATAACCCAATCCTTCTGGGTTACTTCATCATTATTCTAATCCTAATAAATTACTGCATTATTATCCTAATCCTAATAAGTTACTGCTAGTCCCTAAAGTCTTTAGAAATGCTGTTTTTGCCCGGGACAGATTTTCCATGCGCCACTTTTGGTCCTTGGCGTCCAAGCTTTGCTTTCCTCCTTTCGTGAAGCTTTCTTTGGAATCAAGTTATCCATAAAATGCTGAATTCTGCTTCATTTATACCTGAAAACTTGCTAATCATGTTCGTTAGCTCACTTACAGGAAAAAGGACTAAAAGTGCATGAATTATATAATTTGTCTTCAAAACTTAGCTAAAATATGGGCAAAATATAGTACTATAGGCGTGTAAATTCGCCTATCATCACCATGTTTCATGTTGGAAGAGTTAAATCTTTTTTCCCTCTATTGCTCATTGCATATTGAATGAAAGTTGGGACAAAGATTCAAATCTTCTAAGTTAAAACATAGAATGAAGTGGTGAAGACGTCGTGCCACGACCTTAAACTAAACGCTTGATGGGAGTCAACCCATGACACCACGAAAAGTGGAACTTATACTTTTTTTTCAAGCATGATAGGGTAGATCATTGTTTTGTGTTTGTGCATGCATAATCCACGAAATGTCGGTGCTAAGAAGAATTTTGATTGAATTTTTAAAAGGAACATGTGAAATTGACGGTTTGGACTGAACTAGAAGTGCAGAAAACCCTATTGTTTGGTCTCAGTTACCACAACCGTCGTATGTGACACCATAATAGTGGAGGCCACATGACCATGATCGCATAACTAGGACTGTGATCATGGTCAAATCAGTTTAAATGACCATCCGAATGCCCATTGACCATATCTATTCTCTCTCAATTTCTCAAAAATTCTCTCAAATCTTTGGCCTTGCATTGCATCTCCAAGTGTCATCTCAATTCATTTACATCTTTAACTTGGTAAGAGTTCTCAACTTCCTTGATTTTGAAACAATTCTATGCTTAGAACGTGTAGTTTTGGTAATGGCCTGAGTTAATATTTTAATGGAAAAATGCATGCTTGTTGATGATTATTGTGTGGTTAGTTGTTGTAGTTTGTGTACACACTAATGGGGAAGTCTCGAGTACCCAAAATTAGGCCTAAAACCACTTGAATTAAAGTGTTCACCATGTGTTTGATTTAATCCCCCAATGAGTTCAATTTGAATTCTTTCAAATCTGGGGCCATAATCATTCATTCTAGTCTTAAATTCTCTGTGAATAATGTCGGTATGCCTAGTTGGAACAAATAATTGGGGTTAAAATTGTGTTTTCAAGAGTGTAAAGAATCTGTAGACTAAAGTCTCAGGTACCACGATTGCGGTCAATGCTCCGCGATTGCCATACCTTATGGTAGTGTGTGTAGGAACAAAAAATTTAAATACATCCAATTCTTCCCCCAAAACCTTCTGTAACACTGCCACATGAATTTATTTGTTTGATATAGCATGTTTATGGTTTGATAGTACTAATGATGGCATATGTGGCATTGTTTACAAGTTCTATGCCTCAGAGATGGAAGAATTTAACAACCACAGATTCATGGCCCCATAATGCCATAACCTCAATAATGCAAACTTGAACATGAATAAGTTACTCCCTAAAAGGGGTATTAGCTTAGACAAGGTAGAGAAGAAATTCCCTGGATTCTATGCTAGACTCGCCAAAATCGAGTAGAGGTGCTTTGCCCTGGACCCCTGCTATGCAAATAAGCAGTGGGTATAGGAGTTCTATGCTAACCTAAGAGTAACTTCTTTCACAAACCTGGTGATAAATATTAGGGGAAAGTAAGTTAACTTTGGGAAAAAGCAGATCAACGAGGTGTATGGACTCCCAAATACTGACATGGCACAGTTTCATGCAAAATTATGCGAGCCAGAGACCTAGATGACAAATATTTTGTCCTGGAAAAGAGGTTCCTTGGTCCACTACCAAGAGAGACATTCTAATGAATGACTTCACATCTGAGTCTAGGCTTTTCCAACATATCATTTGTAGCCGAGTATCGACATGTATTTACATCACTATTGTATAGACATGCAAGCATGGATGGTAACCTATTTTCTCTCTGGAATCATCCTGAGAGTTGGAGAAATTATGCACTCTGAGTGAAGGTAGTTCATAAATCATGGAGGTAAACATATTTTCCTTCTGTCCCTTATCACAGAGCTATGCTGGAGGGCACAGGTGGAGAAATATACTACAGATACTTGGGTACTCCTAGGACCCCGCATCTTCCCACTAAAGTTCAGGGGTGAGGGTGCCCCAGGTCAGAGAAAAAAGAGAAAGGTCGACTCTGACAAATCAACCCAAGAGGACACAGACTCTTGTAGACCTTCATCATTCAACCCCTTTAATGACATATTAGGTCTAATACAGGTGGTTAGGGATCTATTATTGAGATTTACTCAAGGAGCGGGAGAGCCATCCACCGCTTTTCACTCGTACATAGCTCAGTCAGACTATGAGAAATACATGGAGGAGTAGAATAAATAGGGAGTCACTATCTCCAGTTTAGAGAGAGGTTATTCAGCCTTAGCTGCATCATATAGGTACCTCAGGGATTTACATGAGAAGATCATAAAGAGAGAGAAAAAGAAAGCTAAATTCTTTAAGAATCTATGGAAGGGGGGTGACCGACATCTTCAAGGTGCTCAAGCCCAACCATCGACTACCTTAACCTAGGGTGGACACTGAGGATGAGGCCTCTACTGATTGGTCTATAAATGATGCTAAAGGTGATGCTGTAGAGTCAGTAGGTGAGATAAGACCTTGATACAAATTCAGGGAGACCCCTCTTACTCTTGCCTTCTTGCACACGCTGTGAAGACACTGCATTTCTTTTTAGTTTGGGGTGACCTCAGATTTGTATTGTTTTGATGTTGTGTTGCTGGATATTTTATTTAATGTTTTTTTGGGAATGACATTCTGGATATTATTTTGTTTTTATTTTGGAATGTTATATCTTTGGACACTCTGTTGGTGCCCATGTTTTATGGATTATCGTGTGGTTTTTAGTTCTATATGTTCTTTTACTTTAATTTCATTTTGATATTAGTGATATGAATAGCATTTCCCTATGATAGATTGATTGACGACATTATTAAGGGTAAAGCATCGTGTTTGGCTTTTGAGACATGAGTGCAAGGGAAGTCTGAGTACCTGTAGTATTGTTAATTGTAAATTTGGGGTCACTTTATACACCATTGGTGAAGTCTGCATAGCCATATGATAGGATTGCCCGTTTTGAGCCGAAATGTGAGACCAAGGATTTGGTTGTAGACATGAGTTAGCAAATTAATCATGGTGCAAATGCAAAATAAACAACCCCCTCCATCCAAATTTTTTAAAAAAATCAAGGGCTTGGACGTGAGCAAAGTTGCAACAAAAAATTTTCTATTTTTGTGACTACATAAGTTTTTGACTTGTAAATAATGATAGATACTCCAATTTTGTCTCTAGAGGGAGGGGCATTTGAGCTACCTTGGCGAATTTTGCATGCCATGTGCGGTGAGCATTTTGTATTCATCTCTTGTATACTTGTGTTATATAGAACTTGCCCTATTAGTATTTTAAAGATAATTTTGATTGTAGTTGGTTGGAGAAATGATCTTAGGCCATCATTGTGACTTTGAAACCCACTCTAACCTAAAAAGCCTACCCGTGCATAGACTTAATCCCTAGTAACCCACTTTCCGCCGTTGGACCTTTCTTTGTAAAACTCATTACAAATCGTGAACCTTATTTTTATCCCTCTTTTGAACCATACCTTTCTTGAACTTGAAAAGGCATCTTGAGGCTAAAAGCCTAAGTTGGGGTACTAAAGATTGATGGAAGTAAGTTTGGAACCACGAAGTGTTAGTGAAATGCCTAATGTGCCTTAGCATTGAAAACAAATGAATAGATAAAGAAAGAATCCGACAAAGGAATGAATTGCACAAAAGTTGCAAGAAAAAGAAATGAAAGGAACGTGGTGAACAATGGAAGCGAAAAATAGGCATGATAAAAGATAGAAAACAAAGAGGAGTCGCCCATAATCAAAATGGTGAATTAAATAGTATGATGTATATGTTGAAGGAAGTGCGTAGCCATGTTGTCCCAAATGATATCCTACCCTAGCCTGAACCTATGTTATAAGCTTAGAAAGTCCTTTGAGATCTCCGACAATTTACTTTCTTTGTAGTGGCGATTGAAAATAGGGGCAAGCCTATGGTATGATACTTGTTCCATAGATATTTCTTTTGTAATGGAGAGAGTTTTTGCACTTAAAATTCCTTGTAGAATATTTGGTAGTTTGGTGTGTGAAATTCTCTTTCTTGTGAGGTTGGCATGTGAAAAAGGTTTAGGTGGGTGATTTCATCCTCACCCAAACAATGAGTCAAGTTGAGTATAGCTTTGATTTTAGTCAAAAGTGAGTCACTTCTAGAGTATTTTTTAGCGTTGCTTGGTCGCACTTTGAACACTCATGCATCCTTATATATTCTGTCTTATTATGAAGGGTGCAGTGACAATAGCCTAGCACATGTGCAGTACACTACTTGTGGTGATGACTAAGCTCAAAGTTATTGTGATATTTAAGGAATGCAAATTTGGGCATAGATATTTATCTTCTCATGATAAGAGGTAGTTTTGCTTGAGGACAAGTAAAAGCTTTAAGTTGGGGGTATTGATGTGTGGTGATTTTCCCACTCATTCGTACTCATCATTTGTGTACATTACCTTTTTTTGAATGAATAAAAGAGATAAAATTATGATTAACTGCACTAATATCCACACTTTTCAGGTATAGAGTTGACAAGATAAAAAGGTGTGGATTGGAGATGGAAATGATCAAAAGAGAGCAAGAAAGTGCAGCTGAAGATTTCGAGCAGGAACTGATCTCAATTACCGAGGTCACAATATAGTAATAGTGGTCGCAGTCTGGTGACCGCAGTGGCGGTAGTCAAGAAGAAGTCAAGCAATTGCGGTCATAGAAGATAACATGGTCACGTAGTTGCGGTCGCGTCCAGAACCGCGCGATCGCAACTTTGCGGAAGAATGCATCCCAAGGAAAATTTGGAAATGCACATGAGTGATCCCAAATATGACAAAAGAGGACTGAAAACCTAAGCATATATGGGATTCACATTCATAATTCCATATTCCCCAATAGGATATATTGGTTCTTATGTTCATAGCCACCATTTTTGGAGAAGAAAACATTGTATAATTTTTGGGTGAAAAATACATTGGAGACCTTCTAAGTGGAGGAATAACTCACTTCCATTGGAGATTTGTGAGAGTCCAAAGTTTGAAGTAACATTCTCTTAAGCTTCAATAAATCATTTCAATGTGGATTATGGGTATTTCTTTTCTTATTTATCTTATGTGTAGCTAGATCTCCCTCTTGGGGTTATGGGTGAATAGGGATTTAAGTGTGTGTGGTTTGTTATTTTTAGCCTCTATTTAGTAGTTCATGTGGATGGGTTTTATCATTGCTATGCTAACCTAGTTGATATTTATGGGTGAAAGCCCCAAATACCCATATGGGTTTGATGGATGAAAACTCCAAGCTCTAGAAAGCTCATTTCCATCTTCGAAAAAAAGGTTGTAGGGTGAACTTTAGGAATCCACACCATCCATAAAAGAGGGATGTGGAAACCAAAGCAATGGTAGAAAATTATATGTGTAGTTTACTAATCTATCACTATATTAGACATAATGATGGTTGTGAAGTTAACTACACCTTGGGTATCATCCTAGAAATAGAGATGCCTAGATTGGGGTTTGGTTACCAATTGTTGAACACACCCATTAGGTATTCGAAAGAATCAATGGGTGAAAGTTTGGTGTTTTGTAGAAAGACTAGCATCAAAACCTATAAACGAACCTACCCGCACTTGATATACTAATATTGAAGTTAATCATTAGTATCCACATATCACTTTCTTTAGTAATACATAATCCTTAGATATGTTCTTAATTGTTTGAAAACTCTAATTATTCATAGCCCCGAATTTATACTAGAAATATCCAAAAAGAAACTTTATTGTAGACTCCTATCTCCCTTATTTTTATCTTTATGTACTATTGGTTTGAATTTAACTTGTATCTATTATTTTGAATTAACTTGATTTTCACTCACATTGTTCCTTGTGGATTCGACCCCAACTCCAAAGTTGGGTAAATATATTGACAACGATCATCTTGTACTTAAATTGATGTGTAAGTTGAGCGTTATCATTAACCATCACCCAGCAAGGTCATCAATATCACCATACATGGATCATAATAACTTTACAATATCATTTAACAACTATTCATACTTACTGGGCCATTGCCGTAGTTCTAAACATCATCAACATAAGACTAGACAATTCACTTAGACATTTTCATAACACCTTGTGTGCATGCCTTTACCAAAGCAATTTTCATGGTAGAAATTATCAAGATTAGAGTTACTCAAGACTAATATGTTATGACACACAAAAAAGAACCCACATGTGCAAATCATCATCAAAAATATGTATAAACACAAATCTAAGAAAAAGTCCATATTATTCATAATTAGGCAACAAGACCCTATCATTTGATTTCAAAATCACCATGTACACTTACTAATCCAAGTGGAAAATACATGGGTTTAGAGTAATTTATCAAGGGTAAGAGTTACATGCCTTAGAAAACTTGATTCTCCAAGATTCTTGACTTCACTTTGCCTCTTGAAGATCACCCTTGAAACCCTAGCCTTCAATTCTTCAAAGATGAGTTTTAGAGAGTGTTTAGGGTGTTTGATCCATCATAATGGATGTTTAGGAGGCTACAATCACTTATATAGTGAAGGGACTAAGATTTTTAGGCATAGTAAATGAAAACAATGCCCTTAGTTAATATCAGGAAAATGGATCCGTCCAAAGGTATGACTCACTAAAGGAACCATACACTAGTGTACGAGTAGTACCCTAACTCGTACCCTAGGATTCTTACTAGGTTCCCTACACTGTTAAGGGTACGAATACACACCCTTGAGTGGTATCCAAAGGGTAAGACTCAACCCCTAACTCATATGCTTCAACTATATCAAAATAAGTATACTCAAAGTTCAAGTCCAAACTCTATACGACTCATTTGGTATGACTCGTACCCTTTGGTATGATTTACGAGGGGGTAACTCAAACCTAGGACAGTGAGTAACCCTCACCATGCTGCCTAGGATAATATACGGGAGGGGAACGAGCATATGACTTGAATCTAAATGGTATGAATCATGCTCCTATTTGTACCAATCTCAGAGGCACCCAATGAAGAAGTTCTTCACAAGGTTCAAAACCTAGGTGCTTTAATTCTCCCTAACTTGGATCATTCGTCTGAGAATGATGGGTAAGGAAAGTGTAATGTAAGTTAACAAACTTCAAACAAGTTAGGACAAAACATACAACAAGGATACAACACAACACATTTCAT
The DNA here is from genome assembly GCA_030864215.1 of Capsicum pubescens. NCBI lineage: Eukaryota > Viridiplantae > Streptophyta > Magnoliopsida > Solanales > Solanaceae > Capsicum > Capsicum pubescens. Next base: position 101,945,830 of record CM061542.1, read on the forward strand.
GATCATCATCAAACAACCATTTCATTTCATTGATCTTGGGACTGAAAACCCTCATTTATCAAAGACACTTGTTCATTTTAATGCTTCGGGACTTAAAACCCTTACTTATCATCACTTACTCATTTCACAACTTAGAGACATTAACCCATCAACTTATTAAGGATACTTGCTCAACTAAAAAACTAGGGACTCAAACCCATTATCTATCAAAGACATGAATTAACTTAAAGTATTAGGGACTTAAACCCATCACAACCAAAACACAAATGATTTCAAAGCATTAGGGACTTGAACCCATTGTCTAAATAAGGCATAACTCAATTCAACACACTGGGGACTTTAACCCATTATCTATCAAGACATAAATCAAGGTAACAAGATTAACACATACTTTCATCATAAGTTCCCGGGACGGGAAACAAATGTAGATACTTGGACTTCATGTCCTCTTTTGCCTCCTAATTAGCTTCCTTGGTCTTTTGGTTCCTCCATAGAACCTTCACCGAAACCTCTTCTTTCATTCGCAGCTGATGAACTTTCCGATTTAAGATTCTCACTAGGATCTCCTCATAGGACAAAGCATCTGAAATACCAACATCCTTCAAGGGAAAAACCAATGAAGGATCACACACAAATTTCCGCAACATAGAGACATAGAAAATTGAGTGAATGGAGTTCATGCTAGAAGGCAACTCCAACTCATAGGCAACATTCATAACCCTATTCACAATCAAGTAGGGATCAACATATCGAGGAATAAACTTCCCTTTTTTTTTACCAAAATGCATCTCTCCCTTCATGGAAGATGCTTTCAAGAATACCTAATCCCCAACGCTAAACTCTAAGTCCTTACACCTCAAATCTGTATAGGACTTTTGGAGACTTTGAGTTGTCTTCAATTTATCACGAATCCCCTTCACCTTATATAAATCTTGGTGAATGAAATCAGGGCCAAGCAACTTACCCTCGCCAACTTTGTACCACCCAATAGGAGATCAACATCTCCTACCATACAATGCCTTAAAAAGGGCCATGCCAATACTAGAGTGGTAACTATTATTATAGGAGAACTCAATCAAAGGCAAGTGGTCATACTAACTACCACCATAATCAATCACATAAGCTTGCAACATATCCTCCAATGTTTGGATGGTCCTTTCCACTAGCCCATCTAATTACGGGTGAAAGGCGGTACTAAGCCACACTCTAGTACCTAAACCTTTTTGGAATGACTTCCAAAAGTTTGATAAAAATGGAGGACCATGATCCAAAATGATCAAAATCGTAGCATTGTCCAACTTCACGATCTCCATAAGAACCAACTTAGTATAATATTCCACCGAGTAATTAGTCCTCCCGGGAAAAAAGTGAGCGGACTTGGTCATTCTATCAACAAAGACCAAAATAGAATCATATTGATTTTGATATTGAGGAATACCGGTAAAAAAGCCATATTAATTTCCTCCCACTTCTATTCGGGTAATGAAATCTCTTGATACAAGCTCCTGGGCCTGATGTGGTCAACTCACTTGTTGGCACACCATACACTTGGCCACATAACTAGCCACATCTCGCTTCATATTACCTCACTAATAGAACTCTCTATTATTATGATACATCTTGGTGGAACCGGGGTTAATAGCATAACGAGATTGATGAGCCTTGTCCATTACCCTTTCCCTTAATCCATTAACATTGGGAACACATAGTCTATCTTGGTTTTTCAAGATACCATCACCACTAATCACTAAGTTTTATACTTTCTATTGACCCACATTACTCTCAATCTTCATCAAGTCAGGTTCTAATTCTTGATTTTCCTTTATCTAAACAACAAGAGACGAGTAAGATACCAGAACCACAAATACACCACCATCCTCGGAGTCTGCAAGTCGAACTCCAAGATTAGCCAAACGGTGAACGTTCTTCACCAATTCTCTCTTGTCCTCATCCATATAGGCCAAAAATATCATGGACAATCTACTAAGAGTATCGACGACTACATTATCTTTATCGGGGTTGTAATGAAAACTCATATCATAGTATTTCAACAACTCAAGCCACCTCCTGTCTGAGGTTTAACTCCTTTTGAGTAAACATATATTGAAGACTTATGATCGAAAAAGATATAAACATGAACCCCTAAAGATAATATCACCAAACCCATGGATTACACCAGTAAGTCTTGAGTAGGGTAGTTCATTTCGTGATCTTTTTATTGCCTAGAAGCATAGGCCACCACCCTACCATGTTGAGTTGAAACACAACTAAGACCAACACAAGAAGCATTACAATACACTACAAAACCTTCATTACCTTCGGGCAAGGTCAAAGCTGGAGCCGAAGTTAACTTATCTTTCAACTTCTCAAAACTACCTTCACACGTATCCGATCATAAGAGTTTGATCTTTTTTTGGGTCAACTTGGTCAACGGGGCAACTATAGTTGAGAAATCTCTAAAGCTCTTCTATTATAACCGGTTAGACCCAAGAATCTTTGAATATCGATTGGAGTCGTAGATCTAGGCTATTTTTTAATCACCGCAACCTTTTGGGTATCTACTATTTTCCCTTCACTAGAGATAAAATGACCAAGAAAATCTATGAATTTCAACAAAAGGTCACACCTGGAGAACATGGCATACAAATGATGCTCCTTTAAAGTTTGCAACACGGCATAGAGGTGATCGATATGATCCACCTCACTCTTAGAATAGACTAAGATGTCATCAATGTAGACAATGATAAACATGTCCAAGAACGGATGGAAGACCTTATTCATTAAGCCCATGAATGCCTCCGGGGAATTGGTCAACCAAAAAAACATGAGAAGAAACTCATAGTGACCATATCAGATTCTAAAGACAATCTTAGGGATATTCACATTCGTAATTTTAATCTTATGATAACTCAATCTGAGATCAATCTTAGAGAAACACTTCGAACCCTGAAGTTGATCAAATAAATCTTCTATCCTAGGAAGAGGATACTTATTCTTTATGGTTACTTTGTTCAACTGATGATAATCAATATACATACAAAGGGAACCATTCTTTTTGCACACAAACAACATGGGAGAACCCCAAAAAGACACACTAGGATGGATAAAACCTTTATCCAAGAGGCCCTTTAATTTCTCCTTAAACGCATTTATCTCCACTAGAGCTATTCGATAAGGATGGATGGAAATTGGATTAGTGTCCGGAACAAGATCAATCTCATAATCAATTTCCGTATTTGGAGGAACACTGGGAAGATCATCGGGAAACACCTCGGAAAACTCATTAACCACATGAACATATTCTAGAGAAGGCTCTTCCGAGTAAGAATCTTTAACTCAGACCAAATGATACAAACACACCTTTGAAATCAAATTTTGTGCTTTAAGATAAGAAATGAATCTTTCCCTAGTAACCAAAGAACCACTTTCCCATACATTGACCAGATCATTAGGGAATTTGAACATGACCCTACAGGTCCAACAAGAGTATCTCTACTACCAACAGATACAACACCCCCCCGATAGACCCTTTTAGCAATCTCAGAGACTTCTACTGAGGTAGAGAGAGAAAAAGCAATTGATAGACTCTTGGGACCACAATCAAGATGCACAGACACGTATGGGGTCACATAAGAAAGTATAGACGGGTCACAAAAATAATATACATCACGGGAGAAAATTCTTAACATACTCTTAAGAACATCGAGAGACACATCAAAATCTCGGCGAGTAGCAAAATCATACAAATGGTTCTAGATAATACCGGTGCTAGAAACAGAAGCATAAGTAGACATAAAACATTTAGTAAAGGAGTAGGTGGAGTAGAAATAGGATCCATGTTGGCTAAAAAGCTGCAAGAGAGGGGCACTCACAATGCATATGCCCAATCTGACCACAACTTACACATTTGTTTCTCCTCTTCTCACACTGACAATGATGATCTCTGACTATAAAATATACAAGATGGGCGGGGTGGAGCCGACTGGGAACCACTAGCCTAGAATTGGTCACCCTATGCCTGGAACCCACTACTAAACTGTGATCGATGAACACCCAACGACTTAAGGTAAAGAGAGTGAACACTAGCCAAGGAGAAAGAACTCAAACTCCCCCACTTTTTCCATAGCCACTTAACCCCATCTCTACCTGTCAACTTGGAAGACCTAAACTTCTTACCTTGCCTTTCAATAAACTTAACTTTCTTTTTTTTTCCTTTCTCCACTTGTTGCATAACTGCCTTCCTCCCAAGGTCTATCTCACGGGATAATCTAGAGACAAAATTAGCATCCTAGCCCTCATACTAGAACCCATCCCAAGAGCATACCTTGATAATTGATGAAATTTCAAGGCATTCTCTTGAACGGATATCCTTCCTTGCTTCAAGTTTACAAACTCTTCTGCCTTTGCTTTCCTCAACTTTTGATGAAAGAAGCGGTCTAAGAAAGCCTCAGAGAAATCCTCCCATATGACGGGACTAACATCCAACCTCTAGACAACTGTCACCCTTGTTCCATTGGTACGCTACATCTTTTAATTGGTAGAAAGAAACAATGGCCACAATTTCTGTAGAAAGCATGATTCAGAAGATCTTCTCCATTTCATCAACGAAACCTTGAGGATCTTCCTCAACCATCATACCAAACAAATATAGGAGGGCTCAACCTCATGAATTGGCCAATTCTTGTGGCCTCAAAAGAAAAAGTAGTTGAAGCACCACGCTCCGATTGAGAGGCTACCAATTGAGACAAAAGATTGATAGAGCAACGAAACTTTGTATTAGTAGCATCCCCTTAAGGTTACAGAAAAAGAGGGACACTCTCATAGTTGGGGTTGGTAGGGACAGGTCAAACCCCAGGAAGATGGTCAGACGCTGCAGCCCTAGCTTGGGTTCAAACTCTAAAAGTTGGACGAGCTTCATCCGTAGGGCCATGAGAAGGGTTTGACTGAGTCTCAGATCTACTTGGAGGCAAGATCTGAAAGATAGCAAACAAAAATTACAGAAATCCAAGATCTTAGACTCTATAACTTGATATTGAAACACAAGATAGGGAAAAATTTCCTAATATATCTTGTAACCCCTCTTTTATAAGTGTGGCACGTTTCACACCCATAAAAGATACTCTACTTGACACGACATTGTGGACACCCAACTAACCATGAACCTAGGATATGGTACCAACTTGACACGACCCAAAATCGATCCATGTCGTATCGGAACCTCAAGCCCACATTAACTAGAGGTCGCCGATAACTCAAACTAACTATCAGTGAATCATGAGGGTTGGGTGAATCCCGACCATATAATAAGATAGAGAAAAACATACTATAAGTCATAACTTAAACATGTCTAAACACTTTATTAGATTAATCAAACTAACCAATATACCCAATTCCACAGTCATCCACAGTACCTCTATACAAATCGATGTTTAGAAATGTATATGTCGGGACAAGCCCTCAAAAATAGCCAAAATAAGTCAAAATTAGACTAAGTCTAAAGATAGGAGACCAAGAAAGAATGTCTTCCGAAGTAAGGAAGCTCACCACTCCCAAGTCAATTCACGAACCACTTTGATCAACTAATCACTATGCAAAAAGAGAAGATGATGATCTGGCCCCTATTTCAGTTAGGGACATAGCATTCGGAGACGTTTTATGATTGGAGCACTAGCATGTAACTCAAGGATAAGGATAAAATGGCATCATCAATCAACAATAAGTCAGTAAATTATATTCAACCTTATTCATGACGTTGTCTATACATATAGGTATTTCACATGCTAACAAGTAAATAAGTCATAACAATATTTTCAAAGCACTCAATCATGAGATATGAAGTGGAGGACTCCAACCTTCTATACTCAGATTCAACAATTCTTATTAGGTATATAACTTCAACCATATTCACATATTTCTTAGACGAAGGACTTTAACCATGTATACACTCATTAAGCTAAGGACTCTAACCACATATACATCTATTCAAGCAAGGGAATTTAACCACACACGCACATTCATTTTGGACAGGGACTCTAACCATATGCCCATACATTATGCAAGGGACTCTAACCTCATGCCATATTAGATAAGGGACTCTAACCCAAGCCATTTCATTTTATGAGGTACTTCAACCTCAAGAGATCTTATTGTGCAAGGGACTTTAACCACAAGTAATTTTATTAGGCAATGGACTTTAACCTCAAGAAATTAAAACTATCATTAGTAGATATTGGGACTCCAGCCCTTTATACATACATCATCATCTATTCAATTCACACTTAAGGACATTACCCCATTTAGACAACTCAAGACAATACATGACCACATGGTCCTCATGGAAGGCTTTGTTGCTTAACAATATCAATAGTCCAATTTATTAATTTAGTTCATCATACAATTAAATTTATTGTTATCAAGACCATGAAAAACTATTCACATTTCACTAGAAATCTTATGCCACATTCATGCCGCACTTTAGTGCAATACTGATGATAGGCGAATTTACACGCCTATATCAATATATTTTGCCCATATTTTAGCCTAGTTTTGAGAACAAAGTATATATTTCATGCACTTTTAGTCCTTTTTCCTGTAAATGAGCTAACAAACATGATTAGTAAAGTTTCAGGTATAAATGATGCAGAATTCAGCATTTTATGGCTTACTTGACGCAAAAGAAAGCTCACGAAGGAAGGGAAGGGAGTTTACACGCCTAAGGACCAAAACTGCTGCATGGAAAATCTGTCCCGAGCTAAAACAACATTTCTGAAGACTTTGGGGATTTGCAGTAACTTAGTTGGATTATGATAATGTTTCATTAACCTAGTACAATTGGGTTATGTATTTCATTAGTTTATTTGGATTATGATAATATTACATTAACCTAGTACAATTGGGTTAAGTATTACATTAGCCTAGTAGGATTTGGTTAGATATTTTATTTATCTAGTAGGATTAGGATATGGGTATTATAAATACTCTATCATGCTAGAGATTTGCAAGGAATTTGGAAGGAGGGAGACCACAATACTTTCTTCAATCCCTCTCATCTTCCACTACAAATAATTCTTACATCTTCTAATTCTTCCATTAATTCTATTTTTCTTCTTCTACTCTTCTATTCTTAAATTCCACAACAAGATAATCGTTACTTTGCCTAGGAATTCACGCCTCACACCTACCACCTAAGCTATACGAAATTACTCAATCTTGTGGTATAACAACAATGTCAATCGTGATCTCCTTCGCATTCATGGGTAACTAAACTTCTCTGTTGGGGTTATGGAAGCCGTATGAGATACTATCTATTGCTGTGAGGTTGTGAGTTCGCGACACGTATACTGCTTATATCATTACTCTCTTCATGTTAGTCTACATTCTTTGTGGTTGCAAACGGAAGAATATGCCAGTATAACATTTAACTTGTTCGAAAGAAAGGTTATTTGTCTGGAAAAGAGATAATATCAAGGTAGTAGGGTCACCCCCTAAAATTCCCTACTAAAAAGCTAGTGCCGTAACTGGACTAACCTCTTGGAGAATTCGTACCGTTAGATACGCTTTAAGCTCGAAAGAGTTAAAGTGAAATAATCCTCGAATAGGTCTAAAGACGCCTGGATTTACCATCGAATACAATTCTCTATAAGCAGTTGCATGTCAGAATTCTACACACTCATAGCCAATAGAGACGTATACCTCAGAAGGTGGACATAACCCCAACGCCTCAATTCTCATTGTTTACAACTTACGTAACAATATTTCTCTTTTACTTTGCTATTTTCAGCTTTTATTTAATTGTTTTGGTGACACATTACAATCCCCTTTTTTTACGAGACTTGCACCAAAAGTTTAGTAATTTTGCTTACTTGTTGGCCAAGCTATTCCCTATGGGATCGACACCCAACCCTGTTGGGTTCTATATTTGCTAATGACCGCTTTACACTCCTACGAGAGCTGTAGATTGAGCGTTATCAAAAATTGCCGCCGCTGCCGGGGAATACAAGTGTCAATCAAGTTCGTGATAATTACTAGACCCTTTGGTCAAAGATTCTCGTACTTTTACGTTTAGTTTTTGTTTTTGTCTACTGCAGGTTTTTATTTTAGTGCATGCCCCATACTCGAAGTTCTGGTCAACCGTTGTTACTAATCAATACTGAACCACAACGCATTGGTAGAATGGAAGCACAAGCTGAAATCGCAAGGATGGCTGCTCAACAGGAACAAGCAAGATTGGCTGCCCTTGCCGCAACCCAGGTTCAACAGCAGAACATTGATAACCCTGCATGAGCAACAAATCCTGACGATGAGGATTTAGGTGATGACGAATTACTAAACCCAAGGCATGATGCTAAAATCACAACACCTACCAACAGAAGAGGTCGACAAGCTCGGTTTAGGTATGATCGACAACCCATGCAACCAGCTTTCGACGATGATGATGATGATCTTGATGGAGCCGGAGCCACAGGAGCTATTATTCCCCCACCATTAGCGCCCGGAGCCAAGTTCAACATCACAAGCACCATGATTCAGTTATTGCAACTCAAGGGATTATTTGGTGGACTAGCAGGCGATGATCCGAATATGCATCTCATCAACTTTATTTCTACATGCAAGTCTTTTGACAATCCTGGTGTTGGTCAGAATGCAATTCGATTACGTCTATTTCCATTGTCTCTATATGGGGAGGCAACACTATGGTTGAATGGGCTGACTCCTGATTCAATTACAAATTGGAGGCAATTGAGAGACACTTTCCTAGAAAGATTCTTTCCGCCTTCCAAAAGGGCACAATTGAGAGATGAAATCAGCAACTTTCGTCAGCTTCCCACTGAAGCTCTTCATGAAACATGGGAGAGGTTCAAGACAAAGCTAGCGAGATGCCCAAACCATCACATGACTAATGTTCACCTCATGGAGATATTGTACAGAGCCTTGAATTCAATAACTAAACCAGTGGTGGATAATGCGGATGGAGGATCATTCATGGACCTCACCTTTGGTCAAGCAAGAAATATGCTAGATCGTATGACGAAGCAAAGTAGAGCTTGGCATACCAGGGATTCTGAGGTAGCAAGCTCCACTTTATCTATTGGCATGACCACAGAGCAGAGACGTAGACAAGAGGAACGTGACCAAGATATGGCGCACATGAGAACACAAGTGGATCTTCTTACAAAGAATCTATTATCAGGGAAGACCGAAAAAGTCAAAGCCATTGTAGCACATGGAAGAAATGAAGCTGATACGGAAGAAGAAGCCAACTACTTGAATAATCAGGGGGGTTTCCGTGGGAATACCCAAGTAAACCAAGGTCAGAACTATTATGATAAATCTGGAATCAAAGACCAAGGTAGTTGGAAGAAAAACAATGAAAAGAGTGGTTTGTACGTTCCCCCTGGTAGACGTGATACCACCACATCTAATTCTGGAAGTATGGAAGACATGATGGCTAAATTATTGAAAGGAGTGGAAGAAACGAGCGTGGGAGTTACTGAGGTAATTAATGATTTGTCCTCCATGAAACAACTAGTTGATTCTCATTCCACTTCAATCAAGAAAATAGAGCAGCAATTGAGCCAACTTTCAGCAGCACTCAATCAAAGGAAGGCTGGCACTTTACCTAGCGATACTGTGCAAAACCCAAGGAATGATGGGTCATGCATGGCCATCACTACTAGAAGTGGTAAGGTGCTGGAAACTTCAGAAAAAGGAAAGCAAGTGGCTGACGAAGAGGCGGAAATTGATGATAAGGAGAAAGGGGAAGATGCCGCAGCAATCGATCCTAATGTCCTTAACGTCACTCCTCACGATGTGCATCCTGGAAAAGCTGAAAAACGGAAGCAAGAGGAGAAGAAAGCCGTGGAGAGAACAATGCCATACCCACCACCACCTTTTCCCCAAAGATTGAAGAAGGTGGCGGATGATACGAAGTTCAGCAAATTCATGACTATGTTAAAGCAGCTGACCATTAATGTTCCATTGGTGGAAGCACTTGAACAAATGCCTGGGTATACAAAATTTATGAAGGATCTTTTGACAAAGAAGCGGGTAGAAAGTTATGAGTTGAAAGATGATGTCCATCACTGCAGCGCAATCGCTACCCGATCAATAGCTCAGAAGAAGGCTGACCCCGGAGCTTTCACTATTCCTTGCACCGTTGGATCTTTGAATTTTGCCAAAGCATTATGTGATTTAGGAGCCAGCATCAATTTGATGCCATTATCTATCTATAAAAAGTTGGGGTTGGGTGATCCTACTCCAACCAATATGAGGCTCGTCATGGCAGATAGGTCGGTAAAACGACCTGTTGGTATTCTATGCGATGTCTTGGTAAAAGTTTCTTCATTTATCTTTCCAGCAGACTTTGTCATCTTGGATTGTGAAGCATATTCTGAGGTTCCCATAATCTTGGGGCGCCCTTTCCTTGCTACAGGAAGTGTGCTCATTGATTTGAGAGCTAATGAACTTTCATTCCGAATAAATGACGAAGTGGTTCGTTTTGATGTTTGCAAAACAATGAAGCAACCCAAAGATCTTAGTGTATTCTCGGTGGCTGATGTTTTCCTTGATGATCCGAAAGAACTACTTGAAGAAGAGCAAATTATTGATGATCCCTTTGAGGTTGTGCTCATGAATGGAGAGAGGGAAGATGCTGAAAATTCTGAAGAAGCCATTTGTGCTCTATCGGGATTAGGAACATATCGCCATACTCCCAAGAAGCTGGACCTCGATCTCAAAAATCGACCCACACCACCAGCCAAGCCATCTATTGAAAAGCCACCAATGCTAGAATCGAAAGAGCTCTCCGATTATCTAAGGTATGTGTTCTTGGAAAGTATAAATATACTTCCGGTGAGTGTGAATGATTTAAGTAAATAGCACGTAGAGGCTCTCATCTCTTCTCTGAAGAGATACATGAGAGCTATGGGTTGGACTATTGATGATATAATTGGTATCCCTCCTATAATTAAGCCTCATTGTCGTCTGAATCCATTCAGAAAACGATCCACCATCTATCTCGATGAAGTCTAAGTACTCGAGGTAACTATGTCGTGCCGCGACAATAAATCAAGCGCTAGATAGGAGGCAACCCATCGTTTATCGTTTTTTCATTTTTTCATTTCGTTCTTTTTTTACTTGTTTTGCTTTTGATAATGAAAATCCAAAAATAAGAGTCGTGCCACGACCAAAACTAAGGCGCTTGGTGGGAGGCAACCCATCGTACTAATCATTTTCATTTGGTTTTAAGCAAAAATAGGTGAAAGAGGTATTCAACGAGGAGATTGATTTCAATTGACGATTTGGACGCATTGTATGGTAAAGTTGGTAAGTTAGGAATAGTGATGCATAAGGCTATGGATTGAGCATTGCTCATGCCAAACTAGGCATCGAGGAAGGCTAGGCCTAGGTAAAAATAGGCCACAAACGATGCACAACCTATCCTATAGCCTAAGGTCTCGGAATCTAGTGTGCTATACACTATGCGCCGCCCAGTCCTAAGTGTGCTTTTGACTATGCGCCGCCTATGCTATAGCATTAGGTCTCAGGATCTCATATGCCATAGACTATGCGGCGCATATGTCCCTAAATGCCATAGACTATGCGGCGCATATGTCCCTAAATGCCATAGACTATGCGCCGCATATACCATGACTATGCCAAGCATTATGCGCCGTATATGTAGCATTTTTGTCTCCAAAACCGATTGTAAATGGGTAAAAACCTGACCTATTCTCTTCCTATATAAAGGGGAATTAGTCTTGAAACATAACCACACTATAAATTAACCTAAAGGCGCCGTATTCCCTCTCCAAATCATCTCAAAACTTTTCTTCTTGCTCTCCCACTTCACAAGAACATCTCCAAAGGCTTCAATCACGTAAGTACTCTTTTGTTCTTCATCTATTTTTCGTAAGTGCTACGTTGATATGTATATTATGAATTGCTAAATCTTGAAGAAATATTGGTGATGTTAATGTGTTTGAATTGTTGATACAAAACCAAGTAAGTGAACATGAACGTTAGGATACTCTTAACTTGTTTCCGACTTGAATTTCATTTTGATGCATTGTTATGCTACTTGCGGAATTGCTACAGTCATGAACATCACATACTCTTGTCACTTGAATACTTACATGTTAGAATGTCCCGTTCATCAGAATAAGACTTATAGTTGCCCACCAACATAGGCGATTGTGATTATTGATAGAAACTATACCATGATGTAATCCCTATGTAGAAGTCTTGATATACCTAACATGAAAGTATTGCAAAGTTTGCAAGAAGTGATACATCTCTGATTTTCTTGTTGGAATATAGCTCCTACAACGTATGTCGATGAAGTCTAAGTAATCGACCACTTTCACTTCACTAATTCGTATCAGCAAACTAAGTGTGGGGTGGTACCCCTACTGCTTATGTATAGATTGTATCCATTGAGATTGTGCTAACGTGAACTCTATTTCAAGTCTCAGGTACAATGGCACCCAATGCAAGACAAGGCAAAGATAAGGCTACCACTTCACAAAAAGGAAAGAAAAGAGGACGAAAAGAGCAAGGAGAACCCTCCTCGCTGCAAATACCTCAAATCACTCTTGGAATTAAGTGGGATACTTATGAGGAACTTCTGAGGATGACGACTCTGCTGATGATTCCGATGCAAGGGTTATGACCCCAGACATAGAGGATGAGTCCGACTAACCAGGTTCTTCTTATTTATTTTCCAATGAGGACAGTGTGTCCCGTCTAAGTGTGGGGTGCTGGTATTTGCATGCTATACTTCTCTATCCACATTTGCATTTATTTATGTTTGTTTGTTTTGTTAGTAGTTAATTGTTTTTTTCAGTAGTTAATTTTTTTTTTTAACTTAGCTTTGCATGAAATTATTCTAATAGGCAGCATGAGATTATGACAAGAGTTTGTGCTAAAATCATGACTATTGAGACATTTACGCTCTAATTGTGACTCACTATGTGATATTGTTTTGTTTAATTCCTTCACCTGTTGGGACAAGAGTCTATACTACTCTCAATAAAGTCGACCATGTGCCTTGTGTGTGTGAGCTAATAGTATATTCTGTGCTTGTGGCTGATGCTAGAACTTGCCTGGTATGTATGTAAAGCGAAAATAAGGAGTGTAAGTCTAGGAGATGATTTAGGCATTTCTTTGGCAACATATGATTATTTACCTTCTTTTTACCTACCCATGGACATCATCCTAGTTAAACCCTTTTGAGCCTTTATCCTATTTTCTTTGACAAACCTCGTATGTAAGCCTAATCCATTTTTTCAAGACCATAATTTGATCCAAATTCTTAAGTTCTTTAAAGTGAAAAAGTCATGTGACAAAATAAGAGGAAATTGGGTGAGTATGATGCTTTAGAATGCATTGGTGCTTGAATGAGTATGAAAAAGAAAGTGCTATCATAAGAGGTATGTTATCAAAAGAAAAAGGAAAGGAAAACTGAAAAGTTAGTTATGTTTAAAATTGAAAAACAAAAGAGGTGAAAAAGAGTGGTAGAATAAAAGAAAGTAGAAAGGTTGTTTGAAAGAAAAGTGTTAATGATACAATGTGATGCATTAAAGCGCTTAGGAACATAGTCACTATTTCTGGCCAAAATAGTCCTACCCGTCCCTTAGCCTACATTACAACCATCAAAAGACCTATTTGATTCTAAGCTTAGCATTCTAACATTTAGTGGAGCATTACAATAAGGGCAAGCCTATGGTCATCAGTTGCTACATATGAATTCTTTGTGAGAGTGAGTGCAAGGATATTTTGATACCCATGTTTGAAAAATATGCTATACTTGAGAGTGATTATGGGTAATATATTGTGAGACACACATGGTTGATGAGTTTTGGGTAGTTGTGTATGATTCTTTGTTCCTTAACTTTTGAATATGAGTTGACCACCATCACGAGTCTATGCTAGAAGTTAAACTGTTTCTACTAATGATCGAAAAACTACTTTTTGTTGATAATTGTTGTGCTTGTCTTGACGAATATTTTGTGTTGTTGCTGTGAAACCCTAAGTTGATGTTTAGAGGGACATGATATTTTGTTCGAGGATGAACAAAGCTTCAAGTGTGGGGTGTTGATGATAGGCGAATTTACACGCCTATATCAATATATTTTGCCCATATTTTAGCCTAGTTTTGAGAACAAAGTATATATTTCATGCACTTTTAGTCCTTTTTCCTGTAAATGAGCTAACAAACATGATTAGTAAAGTTTCAGGTATAAATAATGCAGAATTCAGCATTTTATGGCTTACTTGACGCAAAAGAAAGCTCACGAAGGAAGGGAAGGGAGTTTACACGCCTAAGGACCAAAACTGCTGCATGGAAAATCTGTCCCGGGCTAAAACAACATTTCTGAAGACTTTGGGGATTTGCAGTAACTTAGTTGGATTATGATAATGTTACATTAACCTAGTACAATTGGGTTATGTATTTCATTAGTTTATTTGGATTATGATAATGTTACATTAACCTAGTACAATTGGGTTAAGTATTACATTAGCCTAGTAGGATTTGGTTAGATATTTTATTTATCTAGTAGGATTAGGATATGGGAATTATAAATACTCTATCATGCTAGAGATTTGCAAGGAATTTGGAAGGAGGGAGACCACAATACTTTCTTCCATCCCTCTCATCTTCCACTACAAACAATTCTTACATCTTCTAATTCTTCCATTAATTCTATTTTTCTTCTTCTACTCTTCTATTCTTAAATTCCACAACAAGAGAATCGTTACTTTGCCTAGGAATTCACGCCTCACGCCTACCACCTAAGCTATACGAAATTACTCAATCTTGTGGTATAACAACAATGTCAATCGTGATCTCCTTCGCATTCATGGGTAACTAAACTTCTCTGTTGGGGTTATGGAAGCCGTATGAGATACTATCTATTGCTGTGAGGTTGTGAGTTCGCGACACGTATACTACTTATATCATTACTCTCTTCATCTTAGTCTACATTCTTTGTGGTTGCAAACACAAGAATACACCAGTATAACATTTAACTTGTTCGAAAGAAAGGTTATTTTTCTGGAAAAGAGATAATGTCAAGGTAGTAGGGTCACCCCCTAAAATTCCCAACTAAAAAGCTAGTGCCTTAACTGGACTAACCTCTTGGAGAATTCGTACCATTAGACACGCTTTAAGCTCGAAAGAGTTAAAGTGAAATAATCCTCGAATAGGTCGAAAGACGCCTGGATTTACCATCGAATACAATTCTCTATAAGCAGTTGCATGTCAGAATTCTACACACTCATAGCCAATAGAGACGTATACCTCAGAAGGTGGACATAACCCCAACGCCTCAATTCTCATTGTTTACAACTTACGTAACAATCTTTCTCTTTTACTTTGCTATTTTCAGCTTTTATTTAATTGTTTTGGTGACACATTACAATCCCCCCTTTTTACGAGACTTGCACCAAAAGTTTAGTAATTTTGCTTACTTGTTGGCCAAGCTATTCCCTGTGGGATCGACACCCAACCCTGTTGGGTTCTATATTTGCTAACGACTGCTTTACACTCCTACGAGAGCTGTAGATTGAGCGTTATCAAATACACAATTCAAGTTCATTTTCATGTCTAGGGACTTTAATCCCTAGTTAACCATCACCCAACAAGTTCATCAATTTTACCATACATGGCTTACAATACCTTTAAAATATTATTTAACAATTATTCATACTTATTGGGCCATTTCCCTAGTTCAAAACATCATTAAAATAAAACTAGACAATTCACTTATACATTTTCACACACATCTTGTGTGCATGCCTTTACCAAGGCCATTTTTATGGTAGAAATCATCAAGATCAGAGTAAATCAAGACTCACATGTTATACCATGTAAACAAGAACCCACATGTTTTAATTATCATTAATAATATGTATAAACACACGTCTAAGCAAAAGTCCATATTATTCATAATAAGGAAACAAAACCCTTTCATTTGATTTCATAATCACCATGTACACTTACTAAGCCAAGAGAAAAATACATGGGTTTAGAGTAATTTATCAAGGGGAAGAGTTACATTCCTTATACAACTTGATTCACCAAGAGTCTTGACTTAACTTTGCCTCTTGAAGATCACCCTTGAAACCCTAGCCTTCAATTCTTCAAAGATGAGTTTGAGAGAGTGTTTAGGGTGTTTGACCCATCATAATGGATGTTTAGGACTCTACAAGAACTTATATAGTGAGGGGACTTAGGGTTTTAATCATAGGAAATGACAATAATGCCCTTAGTTAAAAGCGGGAAATTAGATCCGTCCAAGGGTACAACTCACTAAAGGAACCATACCCTAGGGTACGAGTGGTAGCCTAACTCATACCTTAGGATACTTCCTAGGTTACCTATACTATTAATGGTATGACCACATACCCTTGAGTGGTATCCAAAGGGTAATACTCAACCCCTAACTCATATACTTTAACTATATCAAAAATAATCTACTAAAAGTTCAAGTCCAAACTCTATACGACTCACTTGGTATGACTTGTACCCGTTGGTATGATTTAAAAGGGGGTCACTCATACCTAGGATAGTGAGTAACCCTCACCACGCTTCCTAGGATAATAGAGAAGAGGGGAAGGAGGATATTACTCATATCCAAGGGGTACAACTCATGCCCCTATTTGTACCCAACTCAGAAACACCCAATGAAGAAGTTCTTCTCATAGTTCAAAACCTAGGTGTTTTAAGAATAAATGTTGAAAACTAACTAATGATGTGAAAATATCTTTTATAGGGTGATTTAGGTTATGGAGGTAAGGTTTGAGATGAGGAAAAGACAAAAATACCCATAAAGAAGGTGAATAAAAGTTGCATGAATTTTCAGTTTATAACTAAGTTTATAGCTTGTCTACTAGTTGATAACTTATCAACTTAGTCTTCAACCTCTAGTTAGACTTGAACAATTTCTAGTTAAGCTTGATGACTTAGTTGATAACTTGTCAACTTAGTCGTCACTTTCTCTAATGATTTAAGGTGTTTTATTGTTATGGACAACAAGTAAGTTAATATATCATCACGTAGTTGACAGCTTATCAACTCAAGTCGTCAGCATTTCTCAGACATACACTCCTAGGTTAAATAAATATAACTTTTAACTCTGATATTAGTTTAAGGTAAAATTTGATACGTTGGAACAAAGGCTCTAAGATATTTCATTTGATATGTAGTAAGCCACCTAAGTAGTTGTATTCTAGGAGTAATTGTTGTTGGAACATCACCCAAGCTAAAATATCCACTTAAACTCAATTGGTAAAAAAAGTTCTCAACTCATCTTTGAGTTAGGAGATTTTTATTTCCTTAATTCATATCTCCAGATGTTCCCACACTATAGAATTAATCAACACACTTATTTGACATTGAAATAATTTTTTTGGGTCTATATATGTAGGAACGATGGTTCAAATTCTAGCTAAAAAATGTGGGGTATTACATTATCTCCCTTTGGGATCCTTCATCCTCGAATGAAGGATGATATTTTGATAAAAAGAATGTAATTACTATCTCAAAATTGAATTTCTAAAATTGATCATGTATCACATCTGGAATAACCTCTTGTTAGGGTACTGACTCAACAAATATATATGGAACATATACACATATATAAGAATTGTATGGAATGATTTTGACATGACAGGTCTTCTAAGAAAGGACATAACTTAGATAAAACGATAAAACTTCAATCATGAAACTAATTTCTGAAATGACTTGACTGACTATAAGAATCTGATTCATGCTTAGAGTTTAAAACCCACTTGAAATATTCATGACTCAATCATCATATAGAACAACAAAGTGATAACTAATGCGATAAAATCTCCAAGGGTTATTAAGAAAGGAATATTATTTTCCTCAAGCTCTCATTATCATAAATTATAATAATAATTGAGGGAAAGAATTCTGACCAAGATATAAGTATGAAATTTCAATAAAGAATAGCAACATTGGTACAACTCATGGAACATAGGCATATAGGAAAAAAACTAGAATAGGATTACTATGTCTTAGGCAATGCAACTGTTAACTTTCAAGCTTAGCTTCACTTCTCAAATACTTTCTCAGCTATACTCTTCCTCTTAAGTACTACACTTCATTTGATATAACATGTAACCTTCACATGGGTATATATGCTACCCCAACCAAAGTCTCAATTGAACTACGTACTCCCATCATGTTCAAGCCTAACTTGAAGTCACAAGATACTATACATAACACCATAATTCTAGTCTAAACCACCAAATTCAATATCCTATGTCTTTTCTGAGATCTTATCTCAAGAATAATACTTATCACCACTTCAACAACTAAATTTGATCTCTTACTAGGAATTTAGAAGCATACAATGTATTCATACACTTGTATACCAACATGATATTCAAGACTATCATATATCCATATAAGAACTCTTAGGAAACTAACCCACCCAGGAATTTTCCAATATTCTCTAGTACCTCTATCAATAACAACTTTTATGCATTATCCCCAAGAAAAAACACCAAGAATTCT
Organism: Capsicum pubescens; assembly: GCA_030864215.1. Lineage (NCBI taxonomy): Eukaryota > Viridiplantae > Streptophyta > Magnoliopsida > Solanales > Solanaceae > Capsicum > Capsicum pubescens. The sequence continues at coordinate 101,964,374 of CM061542.1, forward strand.
CAACTAACTATGTTATACAAAAGATTTGCACCGTTCTTATTTCACACTTATAGAATTAGATAAAACAATCATACAAAAATCTTCCCTAATAAGGGTCATCGACTCTCTCTCATTAAAACTATTGTTTATCCATTTTCATCTCCACTATTTAAGCATAAGAAATGGATCATAGAAACGCTAGAACATGGGCATATGAAGCATGAAAGAATAGAATAGATAACTTTGACACTTAAATAAGGCATGAGGAATAGAGTATCAAATGCATAAATTCATTAAAGAGATTTAAACTAAGGACATACAGGATATAAGTCAAATCTTGGAGATCATTAAGGGTGTACCAAGAATTTTGAAAATTGAGCATACTCTGAAACATGAGTTCATATTTTTCATAAGCTACTCAACATAAGACTGGAGTGCATAGATTTATGAAAAATGACTCGAATCATATAGAGAAGTTGTTACATCTTTACTAGGATCTGAGAATGAACTTGAATATACATAAAATGTATAAGAACTAGTCATGGGCTCAACTGTATCATGGAAGACATGGATAGGGTACCATAATAACCAAAAAAGTAATACGCTAGAGTAAGAATGGATCACAATATCATCACAACTCTTATTTATATGCATCACAATATAATTCTCAAAACTTGATTTAGTTCTTCACCCTATCATCTCCCCCTTAGACTAAAGCCAACATTCTAAGATTATGGTACTATTCCATATCCTCGAGACTAGGCCATAAATTATTCACTCTAACGCCCTACACATGAATGATCAAACTCACCCGAATAAACTATATCTAGACAATTCTAACTTCATTCTTGGATATTCCATTAATATATACCATCCTTAACTTTCTCTAGCTTCAGTAATCATCATCAAATACTTAGGCTCTTCTCCACCAACATACCTCTCTATCTAAATGCATAATTTCTATATGTATTTTTGATGATGAGCAGCTAAACTTTGAGGGACCAGGTCTATATATATCCAAGGTATAGTATAGCTGGCATGTGCCTTCTGTACAGTTTTGTCATCTTGTGTAACAAACTTGTAGGTGCTAGTTTGTGCAATTTTTTATAGACTTGGATAGCAAGTCTAAGGATCATTCAAACACTAATCATCACCCATCTATAAAACAAAAGATACGCCTCTTCAACAATTAGGTTTTGCACAAATTACAAAGAATAAAGAGAGGTAGAAAATCCCCATTTCTATACTGCTCAAGTTCTTAGATTTATGTGAGGTTAAATTTAAATAGTTCTTTCGTGAGTAATCATTTGTAATCGAACTACTCATCTTTTAAGAGTAGTGTTTTCCTTTGATGGAATTGTTCAGGTAGAGTTACTTAAGCTTGTAGCCGGTTAGAGTTAACAAGTTTTGAAGGGAAACTTGGAAGAGGTGTCAAGATGTTCTTGCAATAGAGGTGTTGCAAGTAGGAGGAACCTATATTTAGGTTCACAGTCGAGTTTGTAATGAAGAGGTTGGTTATAGTGGACTATTTTCCTTCTTCTGAGGGAAAGTTGTAGTTTTTTCTATGTAGGGTTTCCGTATAAAAATCCTATGATTTTCTTTCCTATAATGCCTTTGTTTTTCCAGTGCCTCATAATTTCTCTACCATTTTAATGCTTGCGAATGACTCTGAGGGGCTTGATCCCTCACTTGTTGTACAACCCCTATTGGTTTCAACAATTGGTATTGAAGCAGGTTCACTCTAAACGGTTCACACCTAGAGTGTCTCAGATACCATGGCTGCTCCACTTAATCTTGAAGAAGGAAAATCTACCACTAGACCACCAAGATTCAATGGGCAGTATTATGGGTGGTGGAAAATAGGATGTTTAACTTTATTATGGCTGAAGATAGCGAACTTATGGAAAAAATTATTGATGGTCTTCATGTTCTAGCTAAAGAATTCAAAGAAGAAGAAATAAAAATAATGGTAGTAAAAATAAGGAGAGAATATGATGATGAAAATAGAAGGAAGGTTGAGAAAAACTACAAGGCCAAGATATTGCTAGTCTGTAGTATAGGGTCTGATGAATATAATCAGATGTCAGTCGGTAAAAATGCCAAAGAGATCTAGGATTGCATAAGGACTGCACAAGAAGATACTATTGATGTAAAGGATTCTAAAGTAGACATATTGACTACTCAACATGAAACCTTCACCACGAAAGAAAGAGAAATAATCCAAGAAATGCATACAAGATACACTTCTATCTCTAGTAAGCTTCACTGCTTGGGAGAAGTGATTCCATTATTTAAGGATGTGAGAAAAATTCTTAGGGTTCTTCCAAAGTGCTAGGAAAGAAAAGTAGATTCCATAACTAAATCAAAAAACTTGAAGTCCTTCACCATGGATGAACTAATTGTAAATTTAAAAACCCATGAGCTTAAAAAGCAGCTAGGGATGGAGAAGAAGGAAATAAAAAAAAGAAAAATCCCAAGCATTGAAAGTTTCTAAATTTGATCCAATTGATACTAAAGACACCGATGTTGCCTATTTGGCAAATAGGATTATTAGAACCATGAATATGAATAGTCATTTCTAAGAAAAAGGAAGCAACAAAAAAAAACAGAAGCAATACTAAGGTATGTCACAAATATGGAAGTCTTGAGAATTTCATTAAGGAATATCCATTGTAGAAAATGGATTTACAGGGTACGACAAGTCTAGATGTGATAAAGAAAAGAACAGGGACGGGTCCCTAAAAATTAAAGAAAGAATACAACAATGGAGTATGTTGTAAGGCATGCTTTAGCAGCATGGCGAGACTCTTCCAGTGCTTCAACTGAAGATGAGAAGACTAGAGATGTTTCTATGCTAGCAGTGAAAGACAGTACAATTATCTATGATTTCTTTTTTGCTTTTATGGAAAACACAGAAGATGAATAAGAATATGAGGTAACACTTTCTGACTTTATAGAAAACTTGGACAACTATTCTGATAGAAAGAAAACAAAAGCGTGCAAATATGCTGATCGACTCTATGTGTGAAATGATTAAGAAAAAAATTGCTCCAGAAGAAAAGGTGGAAAGTCAAGTGCTTGACTTAATTGCTCTATCTCTTCAAATATCTAAAACTGAAGAGTAGGTCTCTGATTTAAAATTTGAAAATCTGAATTTAGTGAGTCAACTAGAGAAGTGGGATGATGCTTGTGAGAAAGAAAACAATAATTATCTAAAAGAAAAAAGAAGAAGATTAGGATCTTGAGTTCATAGCCTTAACTCTCCAGATATCCAAAATTGAACAACTGGTTGCTATGTTAAAACATGAAAACCTGAGTTTGATAAGTCAGCTAGAGAAAGTAGATACTTCTGAGTGTAAAGGGGATATACAAGCCTCAAAGTTTTATGTTGAGCTCAAAGAAAAATTAGAGGATTCACAAAATCTTCTCATGAATACACTTCAGAAAAATGAAGAGTTAGAAAGGGACTTGGTCAGTATAAGGAAAGAACTTATGAAATCCCTACAATAGACTACATCTTATCAGATTCTTTCTAACCTAACTTGTCATAGTGCTAATAATTGGAAGGGTCTTGGTTATCAAGCCGGAATCCAAGTTTGAGGGTCTCAAGAGAAGATTGATTATGATGCTAAGAATAAGGTTCACAAGACTTTATGCACTCACTATGGAAGAAATGGACACTTGAAAGAAGATTGCCAAAGCTGGCTCAAAGCAAGAATGACAAATATTAGACATGTCCACTAGGGGATCACCTATCCAAAGGTGTAAGTCCTTTGAAAAACATAAAGAAGATCATACTACCTAGATGTACAAAGTAGGATTTAATCCCACCTCTGTCCTTCTCCTGTGAACTCAAACTCAAATGGGTTCCCAAGTCTAACAAATAATTCTAATTACAGGAGAGAGAAAGGGTTTGCAATTAGAAAACACTTTATGCTATGTTATTGCTCAAGTATATGAATGAAAGGTCTGATTGTATTCTCTTTCCTTAGAATTTCAAAGTGAAGGTATCTTATGTGATTAGTATTTCTATCACAAGGATGAGCTCAATGATGTAAAAGAAGCTGGCAACCTCAGAGTAATGTTGAAGAAACTCTAGGACCTGGTCCTCAGACCTCTTTCCAGAACAAATAGAGGTATCATATGTTGTAATGAATCTATCAAGATAATGCTGGGATTGATCAGACAAACCTAACCTACAATCAAGTGAATTGGTGTCTCCTTACAAAATTGGCTACTATCGGGAGACAGGTATCCTAGGTAAAGTATGTATTTGTTAGTCTAACTCAGTATCATATCTTTGCAGATATATACCCATGGAACAAATTTGGAAGAAAATATATGAAGTATGCACAAATTTAAGAAATCACTCAAAGAAAGTGAGAGACCTATCCCCATATCTTACATGTATATTGTTCTTCTTATTCTGCTAGAAAAGGCCATATTCTCTCTACTCATGTTCAAAAACTTGTCTAAGGAAAAACTGAAATCAATTTCATCCTTTCATTGACCCCATGGACCCTGCTCAATTCAACTATCCAAATTATCTAAATACAAATTTTTTTCTTTACTTACTCTTCTATTTTTTATTTTCGCAAAAAATATATTACTCATTTGACAGTGTGAAAGGAAGTTTGGATTGTTTAAGGAATAAAATAATAGCCTAAAAAACAAAGCCTTTGTCATAAATTATGAACATCCTATTAAAAGGAACCAGATTTTTGAGGGACCGATCCCAAGAAAAAGAAAATCCTAATGATAAGCCTAGCAAGGCTTGTAGAAAAATAAAAATAAAATTCAAATGCTTGAGAACACAGAAATTTTGTGAGTGTTGATGCAAAATCAGATGTGATGAACTCAAAATGAAGGTTGTAATTCTAACCAATGAGGCTTTTGAACTTAAATTATTTCACTATCCTAAGATGACCTTATGTCTCCAAACCTTCTCCCACAATCTTTTATCTTTTTCTCCAACTTTCATGGCTTTCTCTATGGAAACCGAAATAAATTTTTTGCACTGAAATGATACAAAATCTATTAGACATGAATGAGTTCTTACTTTTTTTACTCTTTATCTGGTTCTATCTTAAAAGTTTTCTTCATGATTAGTGTTACCACAATGGCCATGAGTTAACTAACTTGTGCTCACTTTTTAATGATGCCAAATGGGGGAATACTCATTGATCTCATGTGAAGGAAGGGATATCAAATAAGAAAAATTGGAAAGTGTTAATAAACTATACATGTTGATAGGGGGAACAATTGATGTGTTGAGCTATATTGAAGGTATGCAGACATAATGATAGGGGGAAGTATGAAAATGCACTAAATGAAGATGCATGATGACAAGAGGAATAAATTAGAGGTTTTTGCTGGAAGATAACAATAAGGGACCGGGTACCTGTGTTGAATGATGAAAGAGAAAGAATGATGATAGGGGGATCATTAATTCTTAGGTGGTAATCACTCTAATTAAATATGATAAATGTGCACTAATGATCAAATTTTATGGTTTGGTTTTTCATCATTAAAAAGGGATAAAATATCTATATGTAGTTTTGATAATGAACATCTAAACTACGAGGCACCTGTTCCTTGGGTGTGCAAGGTACAATACAGCTGGCATGAACCTTCTGCACAGTTTTGTCATCTTGTGTAACAAACTTACAGTGCTATTTGGTGATATTTTGTACTGACTTGGACAACTAGTCTAATGATCTTTCAAGCACTAATCATCACCCAACTATAAAAAGAAAGAGACGTCTTTTCAATATTTGGTCTTTGTACAAATTACAAAGAATGAAGAGAGGCAACAAAACCCTATTTCAATACATCTCAAGTTTATAGATTTGTGTCTGCTTAAACTGAAATAGTTCTTGAGTGATTAATGATTTGTAATCGAACTACTCATCTTATAAGAGTAGTGTTTTCTTTTGAGAGAGTTTCTTAGGTAGAGTTACCTAAGATTGTAGTTGGTTAGAGTTAACCAATTTTGAAGGGTAACTTGGTAGGGTGTCAAGGTATGCTTGCAATAGAGGTGTTGTAAGTAGGAGAAACCTAGAGTTAGGTTCACAGTCAATTCTATAATCAAGAGGTTGGTTATATTGGATTATATTGGTGCTTGTGAGGGTAAGCTGTGGTTTTTCTAATATTGGGTTTCCATGTAAAAATCCCACATTGTTCTTTCCTGCTTTACCTTTTTTTCCAGCACCTCATAATTTCTCTACCTTTATAATGTTTGAGAAAGACTCTGAGGGACCTGGTTCCTCACTTGTGGTGTAGCCCCTTAGGGTTTCAATAATAATCTACTCTTTATTCATAGCATGCTAATATTATACCTCTAAACTTATAATTTCCTTGAACTAGGTGAATTAAAATTATAGTAAAAGACTTAGTATCTTCAATCTATAACTCCCAACTTAGCTATTAAGAACACCATATACTTTATCGCTAGCCTTCTTAAACATAGAAACTCATGGGTATTATCTAAGAACACACGAGACTTTATAAACTTATAAAAAATAATGCAGCCCCATAACACCTTGGGTATACCTCTACATCATACCTACACCATCATTATTAGTTACAAAGTAAATAAGCTTAAATTCTTGCATACATCATTCCAATCCTACTAGCTCACCTTTCATATAACTAATATCACTATCCTAAGAAATTATTATTTCCACCTTGATGATCATTCATTGTTCAAGCATAGATTATAGTACTAGACATGATTAACCCCAACCTCAAACACCATTCTTGCTTGTCAAAACATCAGGAAATACTAGTCCACTAGAACCTCATAATAATAGTAATTGATCATAACCTTATGATCCATATTAGTATAATCCATTAGCATATCGTCCTTTCACACATCAGTGAGACTTCTCCAACCATATATTTAAATTATACTCCTAGCTTTACAAACATCAACCAATTTATTTTTCATAACCATAAGGGAAAACCTAGATTGACAATACTTAATCACCAAAACTTTCACTAATAACCTATACTTTTCTAACACCATGAAATATCATCAAGAAATTCTTTCCTTCTTCAAGCATACCATAGGTCACCTTAAAAAATAGATCCTTCTCTACCTTCCACCATGTGATCTACACCATACTTATTACTCCTTTAGTTGACACCAAAAGTCGTATCACCTCAATTCTTACATAATAGCATACATAGATCCATCAATACGCTCTTAACTAATAGATATCCACACCTTTCTTTCCACTACACTTCTAAATTCATATTCCCAACTCTGAGGTTGTTTTAATATTTATGGATCATAACACCCTAAGTTACACATCACTTAATAAAAACTATATTTAATACTCTAGGAACATGCTCTATCCTTTTATGAGTGCTATCTGTAACAAAAAGGCTAAAGAGAAATTTGATTACATAGAATATTCTTTCTTAACTGCATAACTCTTATGGATGAGGACATAAGCTTTTGACTTAAAGTACTTAAAACACTCCCACATTCTCTTCTTAGGCCCTTTGTGCAATTTCTAAAGTTACTGACACTAAATCTGAGAGCATCACATCGAGTGGAATTGGAATTTACTACTCATTTTATCTTAAGAATAAGTTATATATATATAGAATTATGGAGTAACGCCCTAATCGACAAAATTTTCTAATATAACAACTTTACTATATATTCTAAATTATGGAGAAGGGATATATTTCTCAAATGCCAAATAGCCACTCAAAGAAAAGTATAAACGTCTCTGTACCATTCCACAAGACTCTACTTGATACGGCTTCAGAGATAGACTAAGACAATTTAACTCTGTGCTCTAATGCAAAGTTTATAACGCCACGAAACTACCCCCTCTACTTCACACGATGCTTACCACCATAAGTGATCCCAAGCTAACCTATGATACTGTCATAACAATAAGCAACTAAAATAAATACATAAAACTAGAAATAATAAGTGGAAGAGATGTCTTTAGCTAAAGTTATTCAATACAAAGCTTTTAAAATATTTACATCACGACATTATACAAAAAGAAAGATAAAACCAAATACATCAACTCTGACTGACTGTCTATGAAGCCTCTACTAATACTACTATAGGTAGACAGGATATGACCCCCAACAATCCTTAATCAATACAACTGAATAAAATATATAATAATGGAAGTATAGTTGATTCAAGTCCTTGAATAAAGAGAATTCATCACCTGCTGGCTTAAAGTTCTATTCTGTCTGATCATGGTATTGTGGGCAATATAGCCACAGACACATATATGTTGTAAGTACTATGGAATATACTGAGTGTGTGAGACATACACTAATTATGAAAATACTTAAAACGTTGATTTAAAACAAAAGACATAAACCATATACTCAAACAAGAATATAAAACATGTATTTACGTAAAAAATATAAGGCATAGTGATCTTTATAAAAAATAAGCTAAAACACTTTTGTAATCTGGGAAATAGTAAAAACATAAAGACCATATATAAATCTCAAGTTACAGATAAATAGGCTATAAAAATGTACTGAGGATCACGTATAAATACTGAGCATGACTGTATTAATATGTAAAATAAATGCAAGACCAAGCATAAACATGTATTGAAATCATCTATAAAATTGATTGTCTGAATAACTGATAGACTGGACACTTGGTCATGCAAATCTGAATTGGTATAGTGTATATTCTGAACTGAGACTATAGGAGTTAACATTTAATTGACATGCCCAAATTTGAGCTAATCGGGGTCCAACCTGTAACCCCGGTTTGAAGGGTACCAATACCTTTCCATTAGTATCAACACTAGTTGTGTGAATCCACTAATATATTATCCCAAAGGACTAGGGTGTTAAGACTAAACTGGGGGGCGAACCCTGTGAGGGTGTCAAGCCTAAACTGATGGGTTAACTCTCATAATTTTTTTTGGATACACAGTTCTTAAACTTAGGGACTGTTACTAATGAATCTGCCTAACTGATGGGGGGCCGCTATCCCTGCGTTCACTCGGTGTTAAGTTGTATTCCAAACTAAAATGAAACTAATACTCATAATAGTTTAACATGATTCACAATTGATAAATGCTCAATATAAATATAATAACCTGAATATAATGATACAATCATGATCTGAATGACTTGTAACATGGAATCAAAATCATGCATGAACATCTAGGTATAAGGTGTTCATAACCCACCAACACTGAATAATATATTAAATATAATAACATCATTGGAATACTGTAAGGAATTTCATGATTAATGACCCCTACAAAATATATTACTAAACTGAGAGAATTCATGACTCTGAGTTTTGGAAGATGTTAAGCTTAAGAAAAAAACATTTAAACATGGTTCAATTTCAAGGATAGACCAAAATTTCACGAAAACCCAGAATTTTCATGAAACCCTAAGCATAAAAGATAAATTAAACTTTTGAGTTTTGGGAAAACTTTGGGACACAATGGGTGAAAGAGGCCCATTGATAAATATCCCACCTACCTGAATTTCTCGATTTTATGAGGGGGAACATGAATTTGGATCCTTGAATGTTTAACTTTATGAATAAAGCTAAGTTTCTTTTCTCTTGAGTATAGAGAGGAGAATAAACATTGAAAAAAGACTAATAATATAAAAAGATAATTTATAGGGTGATTTAAGTAGTGGGGGTAGGTTTTGAAGTGAGAAAAAGACCAAAATACCTCTAAAGAAACTAAATAAAAATTGAAGTAATTTTTAGTTGACAACTAAGTTAACAACTTTTCAACTACTTGATAACTTATTAACTTAGTCGTCAACCTCTAGTGGACTTGAACACTTCCTGGTTAATGTTGACGACTTAGTTGAAAACTTGTAGTCATTAATCAATGTAGTTTGAATCACATCACAACATTCAATTCACATATAAGCACGGAGTCAAGCAAGTCTTATTGTAATGATAAATCGTAACCTACTTTTAATCCTTGCTGAAGGTCACCTTTAACCCATATGTTGGCTTTTTCCTTTTTGTTTGACTCGTTCTTAACCTATAACCAAAAGATTACACTCTTATTTCATAATTCATACCCTCTATACAATTATAGATTAAAAATAACTTGTTTAACAAATATCATGCCCTATTTTATCCTCGTAAGGTTTTATACACGTATAATCTCATAACTGCTGATGAATTAGCATAAATAACAATAATTCAAAACCTATTAGTGTTTTTTAAAACTCTAGGATCATTATATACTGATTTTACATTATTTTCCACAAATCTATTCCAATTTCATAAACTGGGGAAAACAAAAATTCCCTTATGAATTCATTTTCTAATGATTTACAAATATTATGAGATGTAATTCAAGCTTCAAATGTAATAAATAACCTCTAAAGTTGAAAAACTCCTAAATTCTATAGAAAATCACCTTTCTTAATACTTCTTTGTATTTTTCTAAAATTGGTGACTGAAAAATATTTTCAAGTGTTAAAACTGTTAGATACTGCGTGTTACTGGTATAGAGGTTAACTACTATTGTAGCAGTAAAACTAATGCTATAGTGGTTCATGACATAAATGGGTATCCACTGCAACAACACCTTTTTTTTGATACATCGATATCGATACCATGGTTTATTTTTTTGCCGCAACGATCCAAGGTAGAAATTTGGGACCACAATTTAGTTATCTCTATTTTATAGAACATTATAAAAATTATGGCATTGCAAACCAACCCTCCAATGTAAACTTTATAATTAGAGTTCTATAAATTCATTTTAGGTACCAAAAGTTGCTTTAGCTTCCTAAACTCATTATCTAACTAACAATCAAGTCAAACATTACCACAAATACTCATACTAGTGCCTGATATTTTCTAATGTATTACACCCTCCAAATTTTTCCATTACTAGACTATCTTTGAATATCTCAAAAATAGCTTAAGAAAGTACTATGTTTAAATTTTATCTCGTAATTCAGTGTAACTACAATTTTGTGTCATTAGATAGCCTCTAGTAGAATAAAAAATGAAATAGAGGTGAGTTGAATATTGAACTCTTGAAAACTCTTACCTCAAGCATCAGACCACTAAACTTTGACCATTTTCTAAATCAATCTTGACATAAGAGAAGAAATAGATGCAATTCCTTTAACAAACCATCCACAATAACCAACAAAACCTACGAATCCATTATAAATTCATTATCTAAATATTTTATGAGATTATGAGATGTAATTTAAGTTTTGAAAGTAATAACTAACTTCTAAGTTAAAAAACTCCTAAATTCTACAGAAATTGGCCTTTCTCAAAGCTTCCTTGCTTTTTAAAAAAAATGTTGACTAAAAAATGTTTTTCAGTTTTAAAACTCTTAGATATTACGTGTTACTGCTATATATGTTAATTACTAATATAGTAGTTAAACTACCAGTGTAGTGGTTCATGACAAAAATGGGTATCCACTATAATGATAACTCTTTCTTCTACATCGATACTGATACCATAGTTTTTTTTCTGCTACAGCGATCCAAGGTAGAAACTCGGGACCTCTCTTTAGTTATGTCTATTTTATAGAAAATTATAGAATTCGGAACAAATCCCTCTTTTATAAACTTTATAGCCAAAGTTCTATAACACTATTTTAGGTACCATAAATTGCTTCAGCTTCCTAAGTTCTTTACCTATCTATTAATCGAGTCAAACATCACCATAAATACTCACACTAGTACCAAATTTTCCTAAAGTATTACCCCTTTACAATTTATCCATTACTAGACTAGCTCTGAATTTCTTAAAAATAGCTTAACGAAGGACTAGGATTAAATTTTACATCCTAATTCAATGTAACAACAATTATGGGTCGTTACAAAGCCTCTAGTAAAGTCAAAAATAAAGTAGAGGTCCGACGAGTATTTTACTCTTGAAAACTATTTCCACAAGCATCAGATCCCTAAACCTCAACTTTTTTCTAAGTCAATATTTACATTAGAGAAGCAGTAGATGAAATACCTTTAACAAACATCTATAATAACCAACTAAACATAAGAAAATCCTAATGTATGATGCAGAGATGGGTCTAGGCTTGTTCCTGAATGCTACATTCTATATAGAATCAACTTGACTACACTCACCAAAAATGTTATGTCCAAGAAATTCCACCACTTTTAATCATATTTCACATTTTCTAAACTTAGAGAATAAGTAGTTATCCTTGAGAGTGTACAAGAAAATTCTATAATAGTCTATATGTTCCCTCACTCTAAGTATATACGAAAAGTCATTTACAAAAAAAATATTGAACATTTCCAAGCACGACTTGAAACTCGATTCATCGAGTTCATAAAACCTGCATGAGCATTTGTAAGTCCAAATAACATAAAATCAAATTCATGGTGACTATACTAAGTTTTGAAGTCCGTCATTGAATGTAATATTCTCTGAATCTTCGTTACGCTAGCCAAATCTGAGGTCTATCTTTGTGAGGTAGCTAGAACCCTGAAGCTATTCAAATATTTCATCAATCTTGGGATGTGTGTAATTATTATTGATTACATCCTTGTTCAACTAAACATAATCAACTCACATTTAGAGGGAACCATCTTTATTATTCATGAAAAGAACTAGCGCACCCCATAGTGAGATGCTTGGCCTAATAAACCATTAACTAAAAGATTTTCCAATTGGTCCTTCAATTACTTAATATTTTCTAAATACATTCTATAAGGAGGAAACAAAAATGGTTAGGTATCCATAAGAAGATCTATTTTGATATATATTTCTCGCTTAGAATAAACTCTGGCTAGAATTTCTACCCTTTTGGGAGTTTATTAACCTTTAAAACTAAATGAAAAGTTGGATCTCTGAATTCAAACCCTAACTCAAACTAGATGATAGATACACCCAATTAAAATTACTTTTTTGGCACTAAGGTTAGAGGAAAACAAACCTTTAGGAACTATGTGCTACCCTTTTATACTATGATTGGCTAATAAAAAAACATAAAGTGGACTACTCTGTTTCGACAGTCAACTTAGGCATAACAAGAATATTGCTTATCAATGCTACGAATGATGTCAAAATTAGTTATATCTAATTATATGAGATCAATTGGGGTGACTTTTTGAGAAATTATGACTAGGCTATTTCTATATACACATTTGGCTATGATTGAGTCACCAATAGGAGTAGAGACTAAGAAAAGGTTCTTAAAGAATTTTATGATTCAGACTAAAGTCTACTTCTATATAGGGATACACAAAAGAATGTTTGGCTTTAAGATCTAACAAAGCATAAACATCTCTATGGAAGACTCATGACATATGAGTGATTATATAAAGGGAACCCAACTAATCCTATCATCTCTACAGTACATAAAACCTATTCCAATACTATCCATCAAAATTACTATATGAGGCACCCTACTGAGTTGGGGGACCTACTAGGGATTCTAAAGACGTAGCCTGTGTACCTACACTAATATAACCCCTATTTGCTGATGGACAATATCAAATTTATTACCTGACCTTCAATAATCAACGCACTGATCCTTACCTATCAAACATTATCACGAATTATTTTCCCCTACTTCTTATAAGTTAAGACTTTACAATCACTAGAAGCATTATAATGAGACCTAGAGCTTGGCGTTTTATCTTTTTGATCCGACTTAGATTTGGGAGATTGAAAACTAGAAAATGATAGTGTTGGGAAAAAAGATCTTTAATAAAATGGAGAGTGATTATCACCACCTAATTTCTACTGAGAATACTAACAATTTTCTATTCTAGCTCTCTTATTCATATACTCCATTTTTACCTTAAACTTTTCTTTTTTAATTTGTTGAGCATGAATCATAAGTTTTGAGATGTTCATATCTTTGACTTGCATAGTGGTCCTACACTCCCTAACACTATCCCGAAGACACCTAGTAAAAAATTACATAGGTGGTCCCTTAAATTGGCCCCCATCACTGGGGCATAGATAGAGTGTTTAGTAAGCTATAGAGAATACTCCTTAATGGTCATGTTACCCTACTTCATATTGAGGAATTCTAGAACCTTGGATACCTTTATCTCATATTGGAAAACCCTACTTAGAAAGATAATTATGAACTCATTCCAATCTATTAGACCTACATCTATACCTCTACATTCCTTCCACTATTTACACCAAGTGTGAACACCCTTTTTAACTTGTAAACAACTAAGTCTATACTCTCAACTAGAGTGACACCCATAATATGATTGATATTCTAAATGTCATTAATAAACTACTATGGATCCGCCGTCATCTTAGAAACATGAAGTCTGGAAGATTCATGCAAGTAAAATATCACAGTTTCACCACTACCATATCTTATCCTTGGCAACAACTTTCTTGTTGATCTAAGTTCTTATTACCTGGGCTAGAACCTAAAAATCATTCCTTAACTCAGCATGAGAGACTTGTACGTTTAGAGGGTCTGTTGGAGATAGTGGTGCATACTAGTCTCCATTTTTATTTCTTCTTCTGTTAGCTCTATTGGGAGGATTTTTCAATAAATTCATGGAGGATGATGTAATGACCATCCAAGTCATTTTTGCTATTACCATGCATTTTAGGTGTTTATTTTATTCCCATTGATCCTACAAGCCATTAATGACTTATTAAAATAATTAGTTTGACTTTGGATAGTTTGTTTAGGTTTTAGGCTTATTTTCCTATTTTGGAGCCTTTTCTATTAAGAAATTGTTATTGAAACCAAAATTCTTTTGAACAACCTCTATGTAGAATTCTTACAATTTTATTAGCTCTAGAATGTTGGTTTTTGGCTAGGGGGATCTTTGGTCTAAGTTATAAATCTTCTGGACTCATTTTAAGCTCTTGAGTAAATTTTTTTAAAAATAGTTCTATGGGAGCGAGGCTCATATTTTTAATTGAAATGACTTTGGCTGGAAATTTTGATAGTTCTATTGAGTTCAAAATGCCATCATGGTTTATTTACATGCATGGAGTTTCAAATAAATCCTGAAACCCCTGTCGAAGTCTATGAGGATTTGGTGAAATTTATGGTTCACAACATTTGGTGTAGGACAACCTTGTCTTTTGTATTTATGTGACATTGGCTGCATTCATACGAGGCAAGATTATTGTCCTTCACATTCGCGTTCACATTTAAATAAAACTTGATTTTACTGTTGTTTTCTAAAAAGGAGATTTATCCTCACTTGTTTAGTTTTAAACTTGTTCTTTTTAAATCGAAAGTCGTACTACCTTTATCATTTGATTTTTATGTTTTAAATTAAACATATAACTTTGGAATATAGATTGAGGTTGATTCTAGTCTATTACTGCACACTCTTTTATTACTACTTATTAACTTTGGTCGGGGAAGATTCAATCCCTTTTTGCATCATAATATGATTTTAGCCTTGAATTAGATCTCTGATAACGAATTTACAACTCATACTTATTTAGACTTGGTTTGATATTGAACATTTATTATGTCATTCTCATGAGTTCTACTTTGAGTTTGACATCTATTTTTGGCTACATGTATGGATCATCTACCCTATAGTTATTATACACTTATTCCTAGTTGAATTTTGTTCTTGTTAGTTTTGAGGTTATGGATATGGATTCACAGATATTCACTAATTCTATTATTGTTCAAGTTCGGCCTTCCTTATAATACAATACATTTATTTAATTTTGTATGAAGTAGATTTGTGATGATGTATTATGGAAGTCCTGGTTTGGGACCTAATAATGTATATGGATACATCAAATCCCCTCAGCGACCTTTATTGAATGAGCCAAAATATTAGAGAAGAATGGTCCTCGTAGGTCCTGTCATCATGAGGAAATAAGTTGGAGGAGGTGTATATACTTGGTATGTTATGACATTTGAATGTATGATGGTACTAGATTTTCCCTATTCATTCATTATTATGCATTGCCTACAACTAGTTAAATTATTTAGTTCATGTATCTTGATGAATGGTAAATTTAACACTCATTGACACCTAAATTCATGTAAACTACTATGATTAAACGATGATAATAAGATGAATTTCTCATTTGAATGCAATAGTTTTCATGTTTTACAAGTATATAGGTGATGGGAAAAAAAGAAGTAAAGTGAGTTGAAAAGAGATTAAAAAGAGAAGATTCAGTGCAAAAGCTGGAAAAAGCATGAGTAGGAATTGACCTTCAGTTACCGCATTCGTGGTCTGAGGGTTAGGATCACGACAAGTTCATATTAGTCAAGATGGAGATCACGATCATGGGATCTGTGACCGTGATCAAGCTCTGGGTATCGCGATTGAGCGAAAAATATCCCTGGGGCATATTTGTCATTTCCGATAGAAGGTTCCAATTCTCTATAGGATGAAAACCCTTTCATTTTTTGGATATCACAAACTAGATTTTAAAGTTCTTAATTTGTAAAATCCTACTAATTTTCGATAGAATATTGTGTTTAATTTCACAATTGTGTTTAGTTATAATTGAAGTTAAATTCAAGAATACTCTTACTTAGATCTTGAATGGAAGTTTTGAATGACTATTTCGGTATATTTCTTTCCTTAAAATTCATGAGTAGCTAAATATCTATCTTGGGATTATGTTGAAATAGGGTGAAAATATCTGTGGGTTTTTATTATTAGTGTAGAATCTTTGTTAGTGATGTTTGGTTGTACTAATAGTTGTTTGTTGAGTGGGAATTTGTGGGTGAAAACCCTAAATTCCAAAAATCTCACTTCATCCTTGAAATAGGAATGTAGGTAGGCTTATGGATCCTATATTTTCCTTGAAAGAGGGATATTGGTGACAAGGTAATAGTTAACAATAATTAAAGATTTAGCTTATTTCTATACATTATCTTAGAAATAGGGATGCCTTGTGAATTTTCTATGTCTTGGGCATCTTCCTTGAAAAAGGGATGCCCAATTTAGGTTTTGGGCAGATTTGTTTGCCACACCCCTGAGGTATCTGAAAGGGTCCATGGGTGAAAATTTTGGTGGTTGGTTGAAAAACTAGAATCAAAACCCCTAACCTAGCCTACATATATAGTCATTAACTAGATTTTGCATTTGATTATCATGAACCCATTCATTATTTGCCTGTAGGAGGACATAATCCCAAGACTATTCTTGTATTGGAGTATTACCGACATTTGTTGCTCATAATTAGTAGTTTGAATAGAGTTTGTTAAAATAATATTCCAACGCCCATTGGATTTGAAAAATAATTCCACTCCTCAAGGATTTGAACCCAACTCAAGCTAGCTTACTATATTTGACAACTATCGACTTGCCCATAAATCATGATGTAAGTTGAGTTTGATTATAATGACGCCATTGCCAGGGAGTGAAATTTAGTTTTTGCTTGTTCTGTATTGATAGTCGCCTTTTGTTTCACCCGTAGTAGTTGTTATTTAATTTTGATGTTCTTTTTGTTTCTTTTTAGGTGATTTAAATAGTATTTATGACACAATGAGTGATCATGTGAGTGATGTTGGGACCGTTGATGGGCCCCATAATGATGAGGAGAAACTCCATGAGGTTGGACGTGTGAGTGTTGTTCGTATCCCACATCACGAGTGTTATGTTTCACATGCTTAAAATCAAAGTTCTCTTTGGGGGTCAAGGTCATGATGTCCAAAATTTGCACTAGAAGTATTTTGTGGAAGTGTGTGCCCCTTTCGACATTGCTCACATCTCACAAGAATCCATATAGAGAGAGGAAAACATGGAAAAATTAATAATGCAATTAGAACTCCTAATAAATCATTTGACGGGTGCACCCACAAAGACAGTAAATGACATGGATTCCAAGAGATATGATGAAGAAGAGGTCAAGAGGCTTGATGTAGAATTAAGATATTTGGCAAACTATCCGGGGGTTCCCGCCCAGCCTACCAAAGGTAAGGTAGGAACCAAGATTGGACTAATCATGAAACAGAAAGAGACTGTCATGATAGGAATAGAGATGGTGATTAAAGAGACAAGGAAATAAAGTATGATAGATATTTGCCCCCACGATTGAGTAAAGAGAAAAGAGTCCAATTCTATTGATCCCAAAAAATTAAAGAACGAGAATGTGATAGCAAAATTCTTAATGATAGTAGAGGGAATGGACAAGATGGTCTGATAATTAAAAGGAAAATTTTCACAAATACACCAAATATTGTATCACATTCCACCCCAATCAAGTAATCAGCGACTCAAATTGGCAAAATTTTTACTCAAGTTAATGTTAGACAATAAAGGGGGCTTCCTAGTGATTCCGTTGTGAATCCGAAGTATGTGCCCAAGTATTAGCAATCGCCACTAGGAGAGGAAAGAACCTGGGTGATGATGTGGGTGAAGTTGAAAGAGATATAAATGTTATACACACAAATGTGAAGAAGAATTATGTGGTTGATTAAAATGAGGAGGCTCTAAAGTATCAAGAAGAGAATAAAAAAGATCCAATAATAATTGAAGAAATGGCTGATGAGGAGGGAAATTCAAAGGTAGTTGAGATTGATGAACTAAAAAGTGATCTGGTGACTACCATAAAGGTTCCCCCCCCTATTTCCTTAAAGACTCAAGAAGAGGGAGGACAATGTAAAATTCAAGACATTCTTTGCTAAGCTTAGCTGTCTTTAAATTAATATTCTATTGCTAGAGGCCATTCAAGAGATTCCTGGATATACTAATATAATAAAAAAGTTGACGTTAAAGAAATGTCTTGTTGATAGATAAACCATTGAATTTACCCATGGGTGTATCTCTATCATGACTAGTGATATTGAAGAAATAAAAGAGGATCCCGAGGCCTTCACAATCCCTTACACCATAGAAACACCCAAATTTGAGAAAGCCTTGTGTGAGATTGGTTCAAGCATCAATATCATTCCATATACAATATATCTAAAACTTTGTTTGGTCATAACTACACCAAAAATGATGAGGCTATTGATGGAGGATCAGTCTATTAAGAGACCGGTGGGAGTTTTGTTAGATGTTTTGGTGAAGCTGGACCGCTTCATTCTTTTGGTGGAATTTGTTGTTCTTGATTGTGAAATCGACCAAGAAATACCTACTCTCACTGGGATACCTTTCCTTTCTACTGGAAGAGTAATTGTTGATATGGAGCAAGGAGAAATGAAATTTTGGATCCAAATTGATTAAGTGTCCTTCTGAGTTTGCAAAACTTAGAAACAACCCATAAAACTACAAGTGGTGTCCGTCATTGATGTGGTGGACAAGGAAGTGGATGATGGTTTCCTTAAGGATCCACCTTGAAAGTTTAAAAATTTCATGCCACAATGATAAATTAGGCACTAGGTAGGAGGCGACCCACCAATGCTATGAAAGTGGCCCGTATCCTTTGAATTTTGATTGTTAGAATAGGTTTTGTTTTTGTTTGTGATTAATCCATTAAATTGAGGTACTATGAGGTGTTTTGAATGAAGTTGAAAAAAAGGGGATGTGTGGTGCACTTGAGTAATGGGCTAAATAGTTTAAAATAAGAGAGGAAAAATAGTCTCAATTATTGTAATCACGATGGGATGAGGTTAGCAATCGCGATGACAAGGGTTTCTCAATCAAGGTCCCCCAATAACGATTGCAATCATGAATGTTTCAGCAGCTAAATAGTCATGACCCTTCCTATTCTCCCATTTAAACTTTTTCAAATTTTCTCTCAATTTGTACCCATTTTTTATCAAATTTGGAGTATTCAAATTGTTCATTTCTTCCCTTTTTGTATCTATCAATTGGTATGTATTTTAACTTGTCTTTTTGTGCATATGTGTAAGCCTTAGAGCTCATGTCTTAGAATTGACCTAAAATTGAACATTTCATGCTAAATCTTTGTGTGATTGTTCTTGCTTGGTGTGGTTATCTGCTGTTATTAGTGTGAAAATACTTGGGTATGTCTTGAATACCTAAAATTATTCAAAATAACAGAAAAAAGGTTGTGCAGACCAACTGTTTGATTAAATGCAAGAAATCAATTCTTTAAGTGTTTTCACATGTTCTAAGGGCATGATTGAATACCTAAGGACTATGGTTCATATTTATAATGTAAAATCTTTGGTGTGGAACATAAATTAGCATTGAAATTAGAAGTTTAGGAGTCCGAGAAATTGATTAAACCTGCCTCAGTTAAAGTTATCACAGTATGAGGGTTGCAATCGCGGTGATCGCGATCCAGGTGGACAGTGTTCGCAATAACCGTGACCAATATGTTAGACTGATCCAAATCTCAAGTTTTGAATTTTAAGCTTGTCCATGTCCTATTATCCTAGGTATCAAATGGAACCCTATGATAACAATCATTTAATAGCCTCAAATGTAAGGAGACATATTATGAGGACCTCATGAGAAAAAAGTTCCTGCCATAGAGGGAGATATTGGTAGAGAAAGTGAACGAAAAAATCCCAGCCTTCTATGAGAGGTTGGAGACCACATGATGGATTTTCTTCATCATGGAACCATGCCGAGCAAATGATAACTAGGTGAGGAACTTCTACGCAAATCACAGTGTAATAGATCTTTCTAACCCTAAACCATTGGTTAGAATTAGGGGCAAAAAGGATCGTTTTGGGGCCGAGATGATCGATGGAGTTTATGGGTTGGACAATGTTGACATGAGGGACTACGAGGCCAAGGATTGTGCTCTTGGGAGATGCCTGGTTGAGCATTTATGCCTAGGGTAGGAGGTCCAATGTACCACTGCTACGTCTGGGATTTTAATGAGTGACATCACAGTCGAAGCAATGATCTATCTGACCATTATCTATAACAGAGTCTCCCGATCTACCAACCTAAAATATTTCCTAACTATGTGTGCTTAGATGATGGCATGCCTCTTGGACAACATTCCTTTAAATGTTGACCGATTAGTTCTCTTGGAGATTTAGCATTATAGGAACAAAGGGGGGCCATGTTTTTTGCATCATTTATCACTGATATGTGTAGACAATTTGTGGTAATGAGTTCTGAAAAGATAGTTGGGTATCTTCGAAGACTCCTATTTACCTACTGAATATCCGAGGAGAGAGAACTCTTAGGAAGAGTAAAAAGAGAAAGGTAGACTTAGGGTGGTCAGTGGAGTATCTTGTGGATTCATATAGGCCATCCACATTGGGGACATTTACTGAGATCTTTGGAATGATGAGAGCGACCAAGGAGATAGTGTCCAGGTTATCTCAGGGGCCGGGAGAGTCTTTCTCCACCGGTCATTCCTATGTTGTTCCTTACAACTATGAGATATACCCAGAGTATCATAAGAAGTAGGGGGACACAATTACTAGGCTTGAGACGGACTACTCATATATAGAATATTCACACAGGAAGCTCAGGGACTCGCATAAGAAGATAAAGAAGAGGGAAAAGAAGAGAGACATGTTTTTCACGTGGATGTGAAAGGGGGTGAAGGGACTTTAGAAGGTCCCAAAACCAAGAGATAGACTTTCTTCTCCTACAGTTGGTACTGATGATGAGGCCCTAGCTGAGTGGTCAAGCTCAAATATTATCGAGGTGATGCTAAGACTAATGACGACAATAGTTCTTTATGCGGTTACAGGAAACACCCTTTTACTCTTTTTATGCTTTCTTAATTATGCGGTGAGGACACTGCAAACTATTAGTTGGGGGTTCCCATCTCTGTATTAATTTTTTTGGTATTTTTGAGATATTTATGGATGTTTTTATGTTGATTTGGATGAATTTTTATTATAGGTTGTAATAATTGAGCACTCTAATGGTGCCCACATTTTATGGATTAGTTTCTTGTTTCATTTATATATTTTTATTTCATCCTTATCGTGCTTATGATGATGTCGGATGAGCTTTTCCCTATGATAATATGAGTGAATTCATTCTTAAGGGAAAATTGTCGTGATTAGGTTTTATGCCATAGATACAGGGGAAGTCTAAGTACCCATAGAATTGGAGGTTTGGGATCACCCTAATACCTATGTTAATGTTTGAGTAGACATATGGTTTGCCCTTGTGAGAGTCGAAATGTGAGAAGACATCTTAGTTTGTTACCATCAATAGAGAATTTTGCATGGTGTAAATGCGAAGCAAACACCCTCCTCCATCCAAAATTTTTTGAAAACCAAGGGTATGGACGTGAATAATTTTTTAACAATACTTTACCTCTTTATGTGGCTCCAAAGTCTTTAGTTTGTAGTATATGGTGAATACTTCATTTTATCTTTAATAGGAAATGAAAATGAGCCTCTTTGAAAAGTTTTCATGCCATGTGTTGTGAGCGTAATTGTGTATCACTCATGCATACTTGTATCATATAGAACATTCCTCGTTAGTCTCTTGAGGCTAATTGTTATTATGCTTGGTTGGTAAAAGGATCTTAGGCCTTCTTTATGAACATAGGAACCCACTTTAGCCTGAATATCCTACCTGTACATATAATAGTATCCTTAGTTACCAATTTTGTGAATTCAAGCCTTTCTTTGGCAACCACATTATAAGCCTTGAACCATTTAAAGTTTATCCCTCTTTTGAACCCTACCCTTCTTAAACTTAAAAGACAAAACTTGAGGCCTAATGCCTAGGTTGGGGGTGGTAAGTTTTAAAAGAAGTGACTTTAGGCCATGGTATTGTATGTGGATACCTAAAAGCCTAAGAAAAGAGAGAGAGAGAGAGAGAGTGAAAAGGATAAAAAAGTAATCTTCAAAAAAAGGAATAAAATGTACTGCAAAGCAATAGTTGAATAGAAAATGCTTTCAAAGATATAGGTAAATAAAATTAGCGAAATTAGGCATGTGTGCATTTCATAAACAAATGAAGTGATCCATGGTCAAAAATTGGGTTGACTAGTGTGATGTAGATGTTCAAGGAGGGTGTAGTCACTTTGTTCCTAAATGATATCATACCCTTTCCCAAACCTACATTGGAAGATTGAAAAACAAAGCCCTTCGAGATCTCCGTCCAAGTGTATTCATAGTAGTGGCGATTGAAAATAAAGGCAAGCATATGGTATGGTACTTGTTAGTATTGAGAGAGTCTTCAATTCATAATGCAAGCAAGAGTATTCTTTAATTTAACTTCAACTACAACTAATCTCAATTGGAAAATTAACCACAATATTTTATCCCAAATTTGTAGGGTTTTACAAATTAAGAACTTAAAATTCTAGTTTGTGATATCCAAAAAATGAAATAGTTTTTGTCCTATAGAGAATCGGAACCAGCTGCGGGAAATGACAAATATGCCCCAGGGCCATTTTCTGCTCAATCACAATCGCCGATGCTTGATTGTTACTGAGGCTCCCGCGATCATGATCGCCATCTTGAATAATCTGGACATGTCGCGCTCGCGGCCCTCAGACCATGAATGTAGTAACAAAGAGTCAAATCCTGCTCATGCTTTTTCCAGCTTTTTCACTAACTCTTCCCTTTTTAACTCTTTTCAGCTCATTTAACTTCTTTTCTTCCCATCACCTATACACATGTAAAACACGATAATTAGTGCGTTCAAATTAAAAATTTATCTCCTTAACACCATTTAATCATATTAGTTTACACGAATTTTGGTGTCAATAGGAGGTAAATTTACCACTCCTCAACACCCCAACTTAGACCTTTGCTTTTCCTCATGCAACACAACTTCTAACTCAATGAGACTGTGAAATTGTAAGCCCATTTAACTGACCAAATAATCACAAAACTTCATACTTTATTAACACCAACAAGTAGCTCTCAAGAATGGGAAAATCTATTCTCATGACTCCCTTCAACATGAAACATAATTTCAAGGATGCAAAAGACTTTTAAGAACATTCAATGAAATAATCGCCAACTCTCTAGAAGTGACACCTTATCAATAGAGACTCAATCATACTCCTTTGCCTCATTTTTAGAAGATGACAATTTCACCCGACTCAATTAATCTACATGCCTCTTCATGATAAAGAAATACCACACACCGAATTATCTATTATGCAACAAGGTATTTAAGTGAAAAACACTATCTACCATTTTGGTATATTTCATTACTTAAACTTCATGAGTAACTAAATATCTATCTTGCAATAATGTTGTTATAGAGTGAAAATATGTGTTTGTTTTGATTATTAGTGTAGAATCTTTGTTAATGATGTTGGGTTTCACTAATAGTTGTTTGTTGAGTGGGAATTTGAGGGTGTAAACCCCAAATTTCCAAAATCTCACATCATCCTTGAAAGAGGGATGTGGGTATACTTATGGATCATATATCATCATTGAAAGAGGAATATATGTGACGAGGTATTAGTGAACAGTAATTAGTTATTTATCTTATTACCTTACATTATCTTAGAAATAGGGATGGATTATGAATTTTCTATGTCTTGGGCATCTTACTAGAAATAGGGATAGCCAATTGAGGTTTGGGTGGTTTTTTTTGCCATACCTATGAGGTATCCAAAAGTGTTATATATATTTTTGATGATAAGTAGATAACTACAAGGGACCAGGTCCCTGGATATCCAAGGGTACATTACAGCTGGCACATGTTTGCACAGTTTTGTCCCTTAGTGTAGCAAAATGTGTAGATGTTACTTCTACTATTAAGGATACGTGGTCCAAATATATTTAAACTCCAATTATCACTCATCTATAAAAGGAAAATGATTCTTCTCCCTTAAGTGTTATTGGAAAATTAAAAAGAGTGCTGAAAAAAGGCAAAAACTCAATTTTAGCTCAAGTTCCTAGTAATTGAATTACTCATTCTATAAGAGTAATATTTTATTCTTTGTTTGAGAGTTCATAGGTAGAGTTTCCTAAGCTTGATACTGATTAGAGTTAACAAGTTTTGAGGAGTCTTGGTAGAGTTGTCAAGTTCAACTTGTAGTTGAGTTATTACAAGTAGGAGGAACCTAGAGTTAGGTTAAAGTCAAATCTGTAATCGAGTGGTTAATTACAGAGTATATTGGAGAGCTTTTTAGGGAAACCCATGGTTTTTCTTACTGGAGTAATGGGGGTATCCATGTTAAATTAGTTTTCCCTTATTTTCAGCTAAGTTTTATCTTTCTTTGTGCTTTAGTGATTTCTTACCTGTGAGTGACTTTGAGGGGACAATTCCATCTCAGTGTGGTGCAACCCCTAAGGTTTTAACAATTGCAATCAGATCTAGGTTCACTATAAAAGGTTTACACCTAGAGTATTCTGGTTATTATGGTTGTTCCCCTTAATTTTGAAAAAGGACAAAAGGTTCCCATATACAAGAAAGTGACAACAATTGGTAGAGATATTCTAAAATCCTGGGAAAGTAAAACAAATGCTTTCATTAATCAAGGGGTGGAGATAAGGGAAGACATTGATATTGCTCTTCTAGAAACAAGGATTATTAGAATAATAATGAAAAGTGGTCAACTATGAAAAGGGGAAGGAAAAACATAAGATTGTCACAAAGGTGGTAGTTTTGAAGGTCTCATTAGGGACTATTCAAAGCACAAGATGGATCATCAAAATTTTTGTATAACTAGAAAAGAAAAAGATAAAAAGAAGGATACAACTAGTTATATGGTGAAGAAGGTGTTGGCCGAATGGTAAGACTCCTTCAGTAAATTTGAGAAAGATAAAAATATGGAGATGTTTTTATACAGAAAAAGGATGTTAAGGTTATCACTTCTGATTACTTATTTTCCCTTATGGAAACTAGCGCAGATAAAAAATAAAATAAGGTAGAAAAAAAGGATTACAACCAAAGACGATTTATGGACAGTGGTTGTTTAAGACACATAATTGGAAAGATTGATTGTTTAATCACACTCAATACATTATAAGGGGGAGGTTTTTCTTTTGGAAATGGTAAAAAAGGTTATATTCAAGCTGTTGGAAGGATTGGAAAATCACCTCATCGTTCAATTAAAGATGTGTATTATGTAAATGGCCTTAAATACAGTCTTCTAAGTGTGTCTCAAATTTGAGATGAGGGAAATGTGGTTAAATTATCATCTTATCAATGCATTGTATCAAGCATGAAATTTGGAAGAATTACCCTCAAAGCCAAAAGGATCATAAACATGTATGTGGATGATATGGAGTATGTGGCTGATGGAGAATTAAATTTTTTAAGTGTTTGAAGTGAAGATGCTAATATATCACACAGAAGACTAGGACATGTAAGTTCCTTCTTATTAAATAAGTTGATTTCAAGGGACTTAGTCCATATCCCAAATAAGAAAGTTTGTGATTCATACGTTAAAGGTAAATGACCAGATCCTTCTTCAAATAGAAGAAGTAGGTGAGTACTTCTAGAGCCCTAGAAATGCTGCACATGGATTTATGTTGACATATTAAAGTCCAAATTAGTAGAGGTAAGAAATATGTTCTTGTTATTATAGATGACTGCTCCAGTTTTACCTAGACAATGTTTATAAGAACAAAGGATGAAACATATGATGTTCTTGTGTCTTTTGCCAAGAAAATTCAGATGAAGCTCAATTGAAAAATTGCTAATTCAAATCCTATCATGGAAGTAAATTTGAGAATTCTCAAGTAGCTGAATTTTGTGATGAGCATGGAATAAGTTGCAACTTTTTTTCTCCTAGAACTCCGCAACAAAATGAAGTTGTTAAAAGGAAGAGTAGGACACACATATAGATTGTTGGGACTATGCTGATTGATAGTGATCTTCTAAAGAATTTTTGGGATAAAAGCTGTAAAAACTGCTTCTTATGTGATTAATAGGTACTTGATTAGGTCACTCCTGAATAAGACTCCATATGAGATAGTGTTCAATAGTAAGCCTAAGCTAGATTACTTCAGACCATTTAGGTGCAAGTGCTTTGTCCTGAACAATGAGAAAAGAGAATTAGGAAAGTTTAACTGTAAGAGTGATGAAGCAGTGTTTGTTGGCTATTACTCAACAAGAAAAACTTACAGAGTCTTTAATCAAAGAACTGTGTGTGTTGAGGAATGTATTCATGTGATCTTTGATGAGTCTAGAAATCAAATGAACTTAGGTGATGGTAAAGATTTTGAAGTTGAAGAGCTCATTCTTGTTCAAAGGGATGATATTGATGAAGATGATGATCAAGGAATAAATGACAGAGATGAGAATGATGAAAGTGATGGTGATTTAGAAACTCAAGCACAGATCCTAGCTTCTATAGAAAGAAAATAGGAAGGAACTAATCAATATTTGTAGGGACCTGGTCTGAGTGGAATCAATCTTAAAAGGCAAAACTGGAGGCATAAATCCTCTCATCCCCTTTAGAATCTATCTACACACTTGGAGATAGGAGTCAAAAAAAGAGATCAAGCTAGAAATTCCATGATATTTTTAGCCTCTTTATCCCAGATTGAGCCTATGAATGTGAAAGAAGCCCTAAAAGATATTGATTGGATTAATGCAATGCTAGAAGAACTGCAACAATTTAAAGGAAACAAAGTCTGGCATATGGTCCCCAGGACTGTTGATAGAATAATTATTAGAACTAAATGGGTGTACAGAAATATGAAAGATAAAAATAAAACTATTAATAAAAACAATACAAGGCTAGTTGTTGGAGGTTATAACTAGGAAGAAGGGATTTACTATGATGAGACTTTTGTTGTTGTAGCTAGAACATAAGGAATTAGGATTCTTATTGCATTTTTGGCATATATGGGATTCAATCTATTTCAAATAAATATAAAAAATGAAATTCTAAATAGAAATCTGAAGAAAAAAGTCTATGTCAAACAACCTCCAGGCGTTACAGATATAGATTTTCCTTATCATGTACTTAAATTGTACAAAGATCTTTAAGGTTTGAAGCAAGAACCAAGGTCACGGTATGAGAGACTCTCAAAGTTTCTCTTGGAAAATGGCTTCAAAAAAGGGAAAAAAGACAATACTCTATTCTTAAAGACCAGAGGTAGCAGCCTATTGATTTTTTAGATATATGTTGATGACATAATCTTTGGAGATACTTCTGAATCCCTATGTGAAGAATTTGCTAAGATAATTGGGAGTGAATTTAAAATGAGTATGATCTGTAAGTTAAGCTTCTTCCTAGGCCTACCGATTAAACAAACTTCTCAGGGGATAATGATTTGTTAATAGAAGTACATCAAAGAGTTGATAAAAAATATAACATGGGATATACTAAGACAATTTATACCCTATTAGAACAAACTCAGAAATAGATAATGATGAACTAGGTCCTTCAGTAAATGAGACAATATATAGAAAGCTTATTGGATCCTTCCTACACCTCACTGCCAGTAGGCTTGACATTGTATTTAGTGCAGGAATGTGTGCTAGATTTCAAGCCTATCCAAAAAAGTCTCATCAGAAAGCTGGAAAGAGAATTCTTAGGTATTTGAAGGAGACAGGGGACTTGGTCCTATAATATCCAGCAGGAGACCGTTTTATCTTGGTGGGCTATGTTGATGCTCACTATGCTAGATTTTGGATAATTTAAAAAACACTTTATGAATGGCACATTTTATTGGCTTAACCTTAATTCCCTAGGGATCTAAGAAGCAAAATCAGTTGCTCTATCTACTGCTGAAGTTGGATATATTATTGCAGCTTCTTATTATGCTTAATTGCTCTGGATCAAGAAATAATTAAAAGATTTTGGTATAGTCTAAGAAAATATTCCTGTAATATGTGACAACACATGTGCTCTAAGCATGGCCAGGAATCTGGTGTAGTACAAGAAGACTAAGCATATTAATGTGAGACATCACTTCCCGAGAGACAATGTTGAGAAATGGTCTTTCTATATGAAATTCTGAAAGGCTAAAGATCATATAGATTATAAATTAAATAAGGCACTTCACAAGGAACAATTTGTGAAAAACAAGTTGATTCTAGGTCCGATCAAAATGGCCTGTCCTACCATATGAATTAGTGCTTCTCCATAAAAATTGGCAATGATCAGGAGACAAGTATCCTTAGTATAGTATGTATTTGTCAGTCTAACTCAGCATCATACTGTTGTAGGAATACACCCATGAAAATAGTTTTGGAAGAAAACAAATGAAGTACGCATAAACTTTAGAATTTACTAAAAGAAAGAAAGGGGCCTGGTCCCATCTCTCAGGTTAGTATCATGAATGTGCATATTTTTGTTGTTCTATTAGAAAAGGCCATATATTCTCTCTCCTTGTCAAAAAATTTTCCTATCCAAAACTAAAATAAAACTCATCTTTTCATTAACTCCATGGATCCTGTCCAACTCAACTATCATAACCATTCAATGCCAAACCTTTTTTTCACTAACATTCCTAATGAAATTTTATCCCTAAAAATACTTGATCCCTCTGATAGTGTAATGATTGGTGATGTATGGGTTACTAAAAATGTCATTCTTCTATCACATAACCTAAGAGAAAGATAGGATGGTACCAAGAAACAAAATGGCATCCTAAAAATAAAAGTCTCTGGGGTAAAATCTTGAAATTCTATTGACCCAAATTCTTAGGGACCTATTCCCAAGAATAATATAATGACTAATGAGGAACCTAGTAGGGATTTGAACATAAGAAAAGCGAGATACAATAGCTAAAGATACAAAATTTTGGAGATTATAAGTGCAAATTTAATAGTATAAAAAGAAAGGTCCAAGGGTCTTCATCAAACTTAGGAGTATGGAGAATGATTAACTCTAGAATATGGTTACAATTCTAACAAATAAGGTTCTTACTGAGAATACATATTAGTATGCAAACCAAAGAGTTGTTATACTGTCGTATGATGGCCTTACTTCTCCTAACCTTCTCCCCAAATCCTCCACTTTTTTAATTTCTCCAACTTATGTGGCTTTTTCAATTGAATAAGAAATGTAAATCTTGAACTGCAATGATACCTAAATGGTAAAAAAATGAATGAGTTCTTGTTTTTCTGCTCTTTATTCGGTTTTACTTTATTTCTAAAGTTTTTTTTCATGTTAGTATTGCCCCAGTGGTAATGAGTTAACTAACCTATGCTTACTATTACTCTTGGTTTACTATTTTCACTCTTCAATGATGCCAAAATGGGAATACATATTTCATTTTTAAGGGACCAAGTACTAGGTGTGAAAATGTAGAATTGAAGATTTGATGACATAGTGACATGATGAAGTATATAATTGCACTAAATGGCCAATGGTGTATGATGATAGAGGGAGGAAATTGAAGCTTGATAACAGTTGACAACAAGAGACCAGGTACCTATGTTGTTGAAGCATGGTGATGCATAGTAGATGGACATTTATATCTAGTAGTGGTAATCACACTAATTAAATGTGATGAATGTTAGCTTGAGCATTGATGCTAAAAAACTCTGTGGTTGGTTTGTCACCATAAAAAAGGGGAAAATTTTTGCATATTGATTTGATGATGAGCAAATGACTACAGAGACCAGGTCCCTAGATCTCAAAAGGTATAGTGTAGCTGATATACATCTGCACGATTTTTTCCTCTAGTGTAACAAACTTTCCAGATGTTGCTTATACTATTGAGGATACCTGGTCCAATTATATTTTAACCCTAATCACCACTCATCTATAAAATTACTAATATTCTTCTTCATTAAGTGGTTTTGCAAATTCAAAATGTGTGTTGAAAAAAAAGATAAAAACTTAATTTTAGCTCAATTTCTTGGTCTTTGTATGCTGATAGTGTAAAATATCTTAAGTTAGATACTGGTTTGTAATTGAGTTACTCATATTATAAGGGTAATGTTTTATTCTTGTTTTGAGAGTTCTTAGTTAGAGTTGCCTAAGCTTAATACTTATTAGAGTTAATGAGTGGTGAGGAGTCTTGGCAGAGTTGTCAAGTTCAAATTATAGTTGAGTTATTAAAAGTAAGAAGAACCTATAGTTAGGTTTAATTCAAGTCTGTAATCAAGATGTTGATTATTGTGGATTTTTGAGAGCTTGTGAGGGCAAGCTGTGGGTTTTACTCCTAGAGAAAGGGGGTTTCCATGTTAAATTAGTTTTTCTCTTATTTTTAGCAAAGTTTTATCTTACTTTGTGCTTTACTGATTTATTCCATGTGACTAACTTTGAGGGAACAGGTCCCTCACAGTGTGGTGCAACCCCTAGGGTTTTAATAGAAATGGTCTATGGGTGAAATTTTTGGTGGTTGGTTGAGAAAACTAGCATCAAAACCCCTAACCTAGCCTACCCACACAGTCCCTAACTAGATTTTGAATTTGAT
This sequence comes from Capsicum pubescens, assembly GCA_030864215.1. Lineage (NCBI taxonomy): Eukaryota > Viridiplantae > Streptophyta > Magnoliopsida > Solanales > Solanaceae > Capsicum > Capsicum pubescens. Next base: position 101,995,450 of record CM061542.1, read on the forward strand.
TATCATGAACCCATACATTATTTGCCCTTATGAAAACATAACCCCATGACTGTTATCCTATTGGAATATTACCTATATTTGTAGTTTGAATAGATTTTGTCAAAATAACTTTCCAAACCATTACCTCTGTCTCAATTTTAAATTTTTATTCTACTTTATGTCTACATTGTGGGTAATCACCTAGCATCTCTCAACACCCATATAATTTGAATACTAATTCCAGTCCTTGAGGATTCAACCCCAACTCAAGTTGGGTTATTATATTTGATAACTATTGCCTTGCCGATAAAGCATGGAGTAATTTGAGCATGATGATATCTATCAATTTTATGGGGGTTATTTAGGTATTGGTTTTGGTTACTATTTGTTGAGTAATTGCACATACCTTCTAGTCTTATGACGGTCCAGTAAGGTTATTATTTATTTAGCTAGCCCGTTATATTACTATTTTTAGGTTATTTCATATAATTTGAGGTAGGTTCGTTATGGATTGGTACATCAGATTTTCCAATGTTTGTAATCCCTTCTCATTATTATGGTAATATTTATCATTTTTAGGTTACCTTCTTAATGAACTCACTTGGTTAGAGACCCTGATTATGATAGAGATTGTTCCTTTCCCGACATCATAATAATTATTAGATTTAGTTTTTTAGGTCAATTTAGTCTGGTTAGTGCTTTTAGGTTTAGTTACTCTTATGATATATGATCGGTTCCTTTCATAACCATTTTTATTATACATATATTTTCCCTTCATATTATTATTATTATTATTATATATCTTTTATATATCCCTTTTTTCATACTCCTATTATACATTGTATATTCCTTCATTCACTATACTATAGTATATCGACTAGATATTTATAGAAGAAGGCTCCATCCCTTATATTAGTAGTGTCTGATAGTTTAACTTTAATTTTCAACTAGTATGGTTATGTTTCATTACCTATAGTTCACATTTTTGCTTTACATATTATTTATAATTCCATTATTTCTAATGCTCAGTCAATTAATGTGTATTGGGTACCATGTGTTTGGTACTCATACTATATTTCTGCAACTTGCAGGTCAAAGTATGAGATCTCATCATTGATATATTCATCAGGTAGAGCAGTGAATAAGAGATTTGGGGTCAGTTTATGACGTTCAGAGCGTTGTTTCTCTCCTTTTTAATGTTAGATTGATCTTTATTTTAGATTTTAGAGACAACTCTATATATAACTAGCTTATGGTTACTTTGTACTCATGTTGTATTAGAAGATCTTGTACTGACTTCATCAGGTTATAGGGAAAATATAACTTTCTTGTTCTATTCTTTTTATTTTACTACTTTTACATTCACTTTCTTATTAGTCTGTTACTAGTTTTTCAAAACTATAGGTTGACTTACCTACTGGTGAGTTATGGTAGGTGTCATTATGACCTTAGAAACCAGGTCGTGACAAATTGGTACTAGATCATAGGTTCATTGGTATTATGGGTACAAAATCTAAGTTCCTACTGGAGTCATGAACACTGGTATGAAGACTTTTGTGTCCTATCTTTCGGAGGTGGTAGGTTATTATTAGGAAATTCTATCCATTATTCATTGTTATTTCTTTATTTCTATGAACCTTTAGTCCTTTTTAGACTCAACTTATTTACAGATAGATAACATAAGGTTGCAGATAGACGCGGGTTGAACTTTTATCCATGTCGCAAGAGTTTTAGCAGTGAATCACACTAGGTAGTTGAAGATAGATATTAAGGATCTTCAGTATAAGTTAGAAGCCCTGGGTCTAACCTAGGATCTAGTAATATTTGTGACCACTGATACGTCCAAATTACAACTCTCGTTAGAAAGTGTAAGCGGTCGCTGTCAAATATAGAACCCAACTGGGTTGGGTGTCGAATCCCACAGGGAATACTCTAGTCACTAAGTATTGCAATTATTAGTAGACTGTTGGTCGAAAATTCCAAGGAAAAAAGGGGGTTTGGTTTAGGCGTGAACTAATATTATCAAAGTAACAATGGAACGATTTGCGTAGTAAGAATTAATCACAAAGATTGATAAGTTAGGGTTATGTCCACCTTATAAGTTCTACTTCTCTATTAACTGTGAGTAACGCGGAATTTAGACATGCATGAACTTATAGAGAATCGTATTCTAATTCTAAATCCAAGTGTTTCCAAACCATCAAGGATTTATTTCGCTTTAGCTCTCTTGAGCCTAAAGTGTATAACAAATGGTACAAATTCTCCAAGAAGTTAATCCGGTTAAGGCATTAACGTGTAAATAGAGGTTGGAAACCCTATTTCCTTGTCACACTCTCTTTTCCAAACATGTAACTTTTCTCTCAAACAAGTTAATGCTATAATGGCATATTCTCTATGTTTGCAACCATAAGAATTCAATCAAAACGAAGAGAGTAATGATATAAGTAGCATAACACATCAAGAATTCACAAACTCATAGTAATAGATAGTATCTTACAAGGTTTTCATAACCCTAACAGATAAGTTTAGCTACTCATGAATACAACGAAAATCAAAGTAGACATCATCATCATACCAAAACTTAGAGAAATCTCGGCTATGGAGATGAAACGTATTTTCTTTCTCCGTTGCTCAAGTGAGCCGTTTTCTTCTCTCAAAAACTCGTATAAAACCTTCAAACGTGAATTATCCAAAATAATCGAATGATAATGATAATAATAATGCTGAAAAATTCAGAAATAAGGTTTTTAATAGCATCCTTGTCTAATAAGTTACTACTGCATCCTTAAGTATTTAAAAATACTGGGTTTGCCCGTGAAAAAGTTCCCATGCATCACTTTCTGTCCAAAAGCTGCCTTCCCTCTTATGTGAAGTTTTCCTTTGCTGCCCACAGGTCCACAAAGTGCTGTAATCTTCATCATTAGTACCTGAAATCATGCTAATCACATAGGTGAGCTCACTTAAAGGAAAATGGACTAAAAGTGCAAGAATTATATATTTTATCCTCAAAACTTAGCTGAAACATGGGTAAATTATGGTGCTTAGGCGTGTAAATACGCTCAACATCACCACCCCACACTTAAAGATTTGTTTTTCCTCGAGCAAAATATTACATCCATGCAAACACCTAACTAGAATTTCACAATAGCAACACAAAATTTTCAACAAGACATGCACAACAATCATTAACAAAGAGTAGGTTTCTCGATCACTACTAGAAACAACTCAACCTCCAACATAGACTCATTAGGATGGTTAATTCGTATCCACAGGTTAAGCCACAAAGAAACATATAAAACTACCCAACAACCATCAACCATGTGTGCTCACACAAGATATCACCCATAATCACTCATAGTTTTGCATTTTTCGAAACATGGGTATAAGACTCTCCTTGCTCTCGCTCTCACAAAGAATTCTTATATTTCAATTGATGACCATAGGCTTGCCCTTAGTGTAATGCTCTACTAATATCAGACTGCTAAGTTTAGGATCAAATAGGTCTTTATAGGTTGTAATGTAGGCTAAGGGACAGGTAGGACTATTTTGGTCAGAAATAGTGACTATGTTCCCTAATCGCTTTAATACACTACAATATGCCATTTACACTATCTTTTAACAACCACTCTACCTCTCTTTCATCTACCAACCCCTTTTCACCCATTTTGTTATTCAATCATAAACACAACTATCTTTTTGTTTTTCTAAATTTTTTATTTTATTTTATTTTATATTTTTTTTTTTTTTTTTTTTTTTTTTTTTTCCTTTTTTTTATATTAAGAAAGCATCCCTATAATAGCCACTCCTTTTCACAACAATTTCAAGTACCAGTACACCCTGAGGCATCACTTTCACCATTCTCCTTTTATTTTTCCACATGATTCTACAATTTTAAAGCACTTAGGAGTTTGGATCAAATTATGGTCTTGAAAAAAAATGGATTAGGCTACATATGAGGCTGCCAAAGAAAATAGCTAAAGGCTCAAAGGGGGTTCACTAGGACAATGTACAAAGGTAGGTAAAAAGAAGGTAAACAATTTTAGGGCTGCCAAAGAAATGCCTAAATCATCTCCTACACTCACAATCTTTATTTCGCTTCACACACACACCAGGCAAGTTATAGCATCAGTCATAACAAAGAATATACAATATCCTCACACACACAAGGCACATAGTCAACTTCATTGGGAGCATTATAGATTCTTGAGACAAAAGATGAATGAATTAAACCACAATAATTTATCACACAATGAGTCACAACTTAGAGCCTAAGCGTCTCAATAGCAATGATTTAGCAGAAACTCTTGTTATAATACCATGCCTTGTTGTAATACCATGCCGTCTATCAGAACAGTTTCATGCAACATCTAAAATCTACTAACTAATTACAACTAACTAACTAACTACGAATTCAAACAAACAAGAATAGATGTAGGCAAAGAAATACAATACAACAGACATATACCCACACCCACACTTAGACGAGACACACTGTCCTCAGTGGAAATGAATAAGGAAAACCTGATTAGTCGGACTCCTCTTCTATGTCTGGGGTCATACCCCCTGCGTCGGAATTATCATCAGAGTCGTTTTCATCAGAGATGTCCTCCACGTCTGAGTCTGGTAGTCGGTGATCATCGTCAGTTGGCACGTCATCGTCGAGAGGTTTCTCAAAATGCACCCCCACTCAACACATGGCCTACGCATGCTCATTAAGCGGGTAATCATAGTCCAACTGCTGAAGCCCTGCATCAGTCGAAACATGACCCCCATTTATCAGTGTAAATCTAGTCATGCCATACAGATGGTGGAAAAAGCTTTCATCTCGAGCATGCCTCTCTGCAGTGGTGAGGTTGATGCCTCGACCAGTTTCTGGCTCTTTAACCTTCGTGAGATCAACCTTCTACAGGTTGTGTGGTAGCTTATGATCCGCGGGTTTCTCTTCAATGTGTTCTTTCCTTAAGATCGTAGTCAACAAGTTGCGAAAACTGAAATGGGACCTTTTGTGCAGCCTAGCCTTGCGCATTGACGATCGTATAACCGCACCAATGTTGATGGGAATATTCATCATCAAAGCGTACACCAAGCAGACTCGATCACGTGTGATCTTAGTATATTGTGTCCCAGGAATCAAGCAAGAGTTGACTATCCTTAACCATATGTGAGCTTTGCTGTTCAAAGAGGCATACGGGTAGGTGTTGTGGCGACTATTATCCTTGTGCCGAATCCACCGTGCCATTGACTTTGATCCGCACAGTGTATGTCTGATGGCCCTGTAGGGAGGTCTGTGATAAAGCTCCTTTAGCGGTGATGGATCCACAGATGGAAGGCCCAGAAAAGAGTTGAAGAATTCCGCATTAAGTTGCAAGACTTGGCCCCGTATCTTTACTTCACTTCCAGTAGTCTTTGGGGACCAATTGGCATAAAACTCTCGCGTTAGATCAAGATTGCATTCCCCCATATCTCGGAAAATGAAATCAAGATTTAGTGCCATGATTTTAGCTAAAATGCGGGGTCTCTCTTTGCTAGACTCTCCTTCTGCATCAAATCCACGTGAACATATTTTTTTACTTTGTTGTTCTTATACCACTCCTTTCCTTCCTCCTCTAGGACCCACTTTATCCCGAAAGTGCGTCGAGTCACTTGCAAAGATGAGGAATCAGCTTAATCTTTTCTTGCCCTTTTCTGACCCTTTTTTGAGGTAGACACTTTTTCTTTTCCTTGTCGTCCTTTTGGGGCCATTCTACCTGAGATCACAATAAAGTTACGTTAGTTTCATCATGGAAGATTTACTATAGCCGGAAAAGAAAATCGTGATGATACCACCCCACACTTAATCCGTTTGCACAATGTTAATAATCATGTAATCTTGACTATCCTTTCCAACTTTATTTCATTGGATTTAGGCAATGTTTGAACAAGACTACCACATAGCAATCTTATCAGGTTTTTGCATCGAAATAACCAAACCATGTTATACTTGTGGTCAATCATGATCAATACCTTCGATGAACGAGTCGTTCAAACATTCAAGATTACAACTCTCAAGATTATGCATTAACTTCACAATTTCGACTTCATAAAAATACGACAGTGAATACCAATCAAATACAAGTCGGAGTAAAGTCAAGAATACCCACAAGAATCCTTTTACTCAATGAGACGCATCATAACAAACCACCCATATTCTCATCACCAAACACTACTTCAAAATCTAATTCACCATTATAAGCGTAGCACTGCAACAACTACGGAATATAAAAGAGCAACTTACTTGTTGATGGATCGGGAAGGTAAGTTCACAAGATTAGATGAGAAAAAAGGAAAACTTGGAGAGGATAAGGGAGCTTGGGCGGCGCCTATCTTGAGCAAACAATGGAATTGTGTTCTAAGGTTGAGGATCTATTTAAAGGCTAAGCCATGGGTCGGGTTTGATCCATGTATAATTGGGTTAGGAGGCAAAAAAGGATAACTAGGCGGCGCCTATTGCTTTGCCTATGCTTAGCATAGGCGGCGCCTGTAGAAATGCCTAGATAGGCATAGGCGGCGCCTTGACTATCGCCTAGATTGGCATAGGCGGCTCCTTGCCTATCGCCTAGATTGGCATAGGCGGCGCCTATGGCATTGCCTATGTGAGGAAGTGATTATAGGCAATGGAATAGGCGGAGCCTATAGCATTGCCTACATTGGTATAGGCCTTGCCTTGTCCATTGCCTATGTGTGGCAGTGAGCATAGGCAATGGCATAGGCATTGCCTTGTCCGTTGCCTAGATTTTCATAGGCATTGCCTTGTTCGTTGCCTAGATTGGCATAGGCAATGCCTAACCTATAGCCTTTGCTCCATCATTCCTCACTTACCACCTTTAGCATGGCTCACTATCAAATCAAAATTTGGGACTAATCTCCTCCTTTGTATATCTTGCACCTATACTTAATCAAAAATAACAAAAATGATTAGAAGGATGGGTTGCCTCCCACTGAGCGCCTTAGTTTTGGTCGTGGCTCGACTCTTCTTTTTGAACTTTTATTTATCAAAAACAAAATCCTAACGAAACAAACTCCTAATGATGGGTTGCCTCCCATGTAGCGCTTGATTTATTATCGCGGCACGACATAGTTATCTTGAGTACTCAGACTTCCTCGAAATATATGGTGGCTATACATTTTATCGAATCGGTTGGACCGATATATAGCTTCACTCTTTGGCAATTCACCTTAAAGACACCACCATCATTGTTTTCTAACTCCACTACTCCAGATGAGTAAACTTGGTTGATTCTGAATGGACCAGACCATTTAGATTTCAACTTACCTGGAAATAACTTTAGTCTGGAGTTGAAAAGAAGTACCAAATCACCCTTCTGAAAATTTCGTTGGACAATCCTCCGATCATGGTACTTTTTCATCCTTTCCTTGTAGAGATCTGCTCTTTCATACGCATGTAGACGGAATTCATCCATCTCATTTAGTTGTTCCAAGCTCAGATTAATAGAATCATCCCAATTCAAGTTAAGCCGCTTCAGCGCCCACAGTGCTTTATGTTCTAGCTCAATTAGCAAGTGAAAAGACTTCCCATAAACTAGTTGATATGGTGACATGCCAATTGGTGTCTTAAACGCAGTCCTATATGCCCATAAGGCATCATCCAGCTTTTTGGACCAATCTTTCCTACTGGCATTCACAGTCTTCGCAAGGATTAGCTTAATCTCCCGATTAGAAACCTCTACCTGCCCACTAGTTTGTGGGTGATATGGTGTAGCTACCTTGTGTTTCTTAACCCTATATTTCACCAATACGGCTCTGAACAGCTTGTTGCAAAAATGTGAACCTCCATCGCTTATGATGGTACGAGGTACCCAAAACGAGAGAAGATATTTCTCTTTAAGAACGCTACAACATGCTTACCTTCATTATCAGCTAGCGCTACTGCTTCGACCCATTTGGATACATAATCCACAACAACTAGGATATATTTCATCCCAAACGAACTCATAAATGGGCCCATGAAATCAATACCCCATACATCAAATAGTTCAACTTCAAGAATTTTAGACATGGGCATCTCATGGTGCTTCGAGATAGAGCCTTGCCTCTGACACTGATCACATCTTCTCACAAAATCATAAACATCCTTGAATAATGAAGGCCAGTAATAGCCACTTTGGAGTACCTTTCTTGTCGTTCGATCACCTGCATGGTGACCCCCAACTTGGGAAGCATGACTTGCTTCCAGTATGCTAGGCACCTCCACATCTGAGATGAATCACCTAATAATACCATCAGCACATCATCGAAAGAGATACGATTCATCCCAGAAGTAGTGTTTCACATCATGCATGAACTTTCTCTTTTGATGAAAGAAGAGATGCTCAGGAATCACTTTACTTACCACGTAGTTCGCAAAGTCTTCATACCACGGTAAGTCTTCCACCATAGTGGCTAGGATTTCTTCGTCAGGAAATGCATCATCAATATCAAGGTCGGGTTGCACTATGTGCTCACTCTCAAGTCTAGCTAGATGATCAGCTACTTGGTTTTCGCAACCTTTTCTATCCTTTACCTCGAAATCAAATTCTTGAAGTAGTAACACCCACCTAATTAGCCTTGGATTAGCATCCTTCTTTGCCATTAGATATCGTGAGCCGCATGATCTGTATGAACCACTACTTTGGTTCCTAACAAGTAAGCACAAAACTTTTCAAAAGCATAAACAACTGCTAGAAGCTCTTGTTCAGTGACGGTGTAGTTCTTCTGTTCTCCATTCAAGGCCTTGCTCGCATAGTAGATTGGATGAAATAGCCATTCTCTTTTCTGACCAAGTATAGAACCCAAGGCTACCCCACTTGCATCACACATAACTTCAAAAGGTAGAGACCAATCGGGTGCTACAATAATAAGAGCTTCAATTAGGTTTCCTTTGACACATTCAAATGCCTTTAAGCAATCTTCACCAAAGTCAAATTTTGCCTCCTTCTCTAAAAGTTTGCATAATGGGCTAGCAATCTTGGAGAAGTCTTTAATAAACCTCCGATAAAAACCTGCATGACCGAGAAAACTACGCACCCCTTTTACAGAAATTGGAGGTGGTAATCTCTCGATAACTTCAATCTTAGCTCGATCAACCTCAATTCCTCTTTCAGAGACTTTATGCCCAAGAATAATGCCTTCCTTAACCATAAAGTGACACTTCTCCCAATTTAACACCAGTTTGAATTCAACACATCTCTGCAAAGCCATACTCAGATTTGCCAAGCATGATTCAAATGACTCACCTACAATAGAAAAGTCGTCCATAAATACCTCCAAGGTGTCTTCGACCATATCAGAAAAAATGGACATCATACATCACTGGAAAGTAGCAGGTGCGTTACATAGCCCAAATGGCATTCGTTTGAAGGAAAACGTACCATACGGGCATGTAAAAGTGGTCTTCTCCTAATATTCAGGAGCAATAAAAATTTGATTGTATCCAGAATAACCATCTAAGAAATAGAACCATCCCTTCCCTGCCATTCGATCAAGCATTTGATCCATGAATGGCATTGGAAAGTGATCCTTTAACATCCACGAATTCAGCTTCCGGTAGTGCATGCACACTCTCCACCCTATGACAGGTCTGAGTGGAATTAGCTCATTCTTTTCATTTGCGACTACTGTCATGCCCCCTTTCTTGGGCATACATTGCACTGGACTCACCCATTTACTGTCTGAAATTGGGTATACCACCCCTGCATCTAACCACTTAATAATTTCTTTCTTCACCACCTCTTGCATAGGTGGATTCAAATGACATTGGTGCTCAATGGTGGATACGCAATCTTCCTCGAGCTGAATCTTGTGCATACATATCCCAGGAGGGATACCAATTATATCAGCAATAGTCCAACCAATGGCTCTCTTGTACCTCTTCAGAAAAAAGATGAGATTCGTTACTTTCTGTTCACCTAAATTAGCCGCAACAATAACCGGAAGTGTATTCCTACTTCCCAAGAACGCATACTTTAGATGACTGGGGAGATCTTTCAATTCTAGCACTGGTGGCTCTTCAATGGATGGTTTCGCTGGTGGTGACGGTCGATTCTTAAGGTCAAGGTCCAGATTCTTAGGGGCATGAGAATAGGACCCCATTCCTGTTAGAGAAGGAATAGTTTCTTCATACTCTCCAACATCCTCATGCTCAAAGTTCAAAAGTACAACAGACAATGGCTCAACAGTAAGATGCTTCACTACAGATAATTCTTTCTCGTCCTCATAATAAACATCAGCTATAGAGAACACATTCATATCTTTAGGCTTCTTCATTGATTTGCATACATCAAAACGGACCACTTCGTCATTCATCCGAAATAAAAGCTCGTTTGCTCGTAAATCAATAAGCACACTTTCTGTTGCGAGGAAAGGGTGTCCCAAGATTATGGGAACTTCAGAATCTACCTCGCAATCCAAAATAACAAAGTCTGCAGGAAAAATGAAGGAAGAAACCTTCACCAGTACATTATATAAGATACCAACAGGTCATTGTACCGACATATCTACCATCATGAGCCGCATATTGGTTGGTGTAGGATTACCCAACCCCAACTGTTTATAAATAGATAGCGGCATCAAATTGAAGCTAGCCCCCAAATCGCACAATGCCTTAGCAAAATCCAAGGATCCAACCGTGCAAGGAATAGTGAAAGCACCAGGATCCGCCTTTTTCTGTACTAAATATCTCGTGGCAATTGCACTGCAGTGATGAACATTATCTGCCAGTTCATAACTTGCTGCCCTTTTCTTTATCAAAAGGTCCTTCATGAATTTGGCGTATCCTGGCATCTTCTCCAGTGCCTCCACCAAAGGCACATTAATAGTCAACTGCTTCAACATAGTCATGAATTTGCTGAACCTGGTGTCATCAGCTTTCTCCTTCAGTCTCTGAGGAAAAGGTGGTGGTGGAGTTGGGAGAGTTTTCTCCTCCACTTCCTTTTTATCTTGCTTCTGATTATCAATCTTTTCAGGCTGGTGACATCTAGGTGTAGTGTCATGAACGTTCTCATTCTGATTTTCAGCTTCTACAAAATCATCACAATCTACTTCAATAACTTTCTCTTCTGTAATATCAACCACCTGCTTGCCTTTGGATGGATTTTCCAACACCTTACCACTCCTGGTAGTAATAGCCATACATGATCCATCATTCCTTGGGTTCTGCACAGTGTCGCTAGGTAAGGTACCAACTTTTCTTTGATTGAGTGCCACTGATAGTTGACTCAATTATTGTTCCAGCTATTTTATTGAAGTGGAATATGAATCAACCAAATGATTTATTGAGCACAAATCATTTTTTAACTCAGTTACTCCCGTGTTGGTTGCCTCCACTCCTTTTAATAACTTAGCCATCATATCTTCCATGGACATCTTTCCAGAGCCAGATGCCGTAGCCTCATGATTTCCAGGAGTAACATACAAACCACTTCTGTCAGTCTTATTCTTGAATATGGATTTTTCATAATAGTTCCGACCTTGGTTTCCTTGGGCATTGCCTCGGAAAACCCCTGATTATTCAAATAATTCGCTTCCTCCTCAGAATCGGATTCATCTCTACCCTGTGATACAACAGCCTTGACCTTTTCTGTCTTCCCTGATAATAAATGCTTGGTAAGAAGGTCCATCTGCGTTTTCATGTGAGCCATATCTTGGTCACATTCCTCTTCTCTTCGCCACTGTTCTGCTATCATGCCAGTAGATACAGTAGAGTTTGCTACCTCAGAATCCCTAGTATGACAAGCTCTACTCTGCTTTGTCATACGATCCAGCATATCACCAGCCTCAATAAAAGTAAGGTCCATGAATGACCCACCTGCAGCATTATCAACCACTAGCTTAGTCACCGAGTTCAACACCCTGTATAATATTTCCATCAAGTGGATGTTGGTCATCTGATGATTAGGGCACCACATAAGCTTCTTCTTAAACCTCTCCCATGTTTCGTGGAGAGCTTCAGTTGGAAGCTATCGAAAATTGCTGATCTCATCTCGTAACTGTGCTCTCTTGGATGACGGAAAAAATCTTTCTAGGAAAGCGTCTTTCAGTTGCCTCCAATTAGTAATAGAGTCAGGATTCAGCCCGTTCAACCATAGAGTTGCCTCTCCAGATAGAGAAAATGGAAATAAGTGCAGTCGAATTGCATTCTATCCAACTCCTGGATTGTAAAATGACTTGCATGTTAAGATAAAGTTGATCAGATGCATATTCGGATCATCGTCTAAAAGTCCACCAAATAACCCTTTGAGTTGTAATTGTTGGATCATGGTGCTGGTGTTATTGAACTTAGCTCCGGGTGCCAAGGGTGGAGGAATAATAGCCCCTGTGGCACCAGCCGCATCTAAATCGTCATCATCATCATCGAAAGGGGCCTGCACAGCTCAGCGTTCAGGTCTTATTCTAGCTTAACGATCTCTCCTGTTCACAGGTGCTGCCACCTCACCAGCACGCCTTGGATTTAATAACTCATCATCACCCAGGTCCTCTTCATCAAGATTTGTTGCCCGACCTGGGTTATCAATATTCTGTTGATGCACTTGAGCAGCTGCCAATGCAGCTAATCTTTCTTTCTCCTGTTGAGCAGCCATCCGTTCAAGGTTTCGTTGCGCATCCATTCTGCCAATAAGATATGGTTTAGGATTTATAGGTAATAACGGTTGACCAGAACTTCATGTATTTGGCATGCACTCCAATAAACCTGAACAAAACAAAAGGTAAAATTCGAGAATCTTTGACCAAAGGGTCTATTAACTATCACAAACTTAGTTGACAACCGTATTCTTTGGCAACGGCGCCAAAATTTGATACGCCTAAATTACAACTCTCGTTAGAAAGTGTAAGCGGTCGCTGTCAAATATAGAACCCAACTGGGTTGGGAGTCGAATCCCACAGGGAATACTCTGGTCACTAAGTGTTGCAATTATTAGTAGACTGTTGGTCGAAAATTCCAAGGAAAAAAGGGGGTTTGGTTTAGGCGTGAACTAATATTATCAAAGTAACAATAGAACGATTTGCATAGTAAGATTTAATCACAGAGATTGATAAGTTAGGGTTATGTCCACCTTATAAGTTCTACTTCTCTATTAACTATGAGTAACGCGGAATTTAAACATGCATGCACTTACAGAGAATCGTATTCTAATTATAAATACAAGTGTTTCCCAACCATCAAGGATTTATTTCGCTTTAGCTCTCTCGAGCCTAAAGTGTATAACAAATGGTACAAATTCTCCAAGAAGTTAATCCGGTTAAGGTATTAACGTGTAAATAGGGGTTGGAAACCCTATTTCCTTGTCACACTCTCTTTTCCAAACATGTAACTTTTCTCTCAAACAATTTAATGCTATAATGGCGTATTCTCTATGTTTGCAACCATAAGAATTCAATCAAAACGAAGAGAGTAACGATATAAGTAGCATAACACATTAAGAATTCACAAACTCATAGTAATAGATAGTATCTTACAAGATTTTCATAACCTTAACAGATAAGTTTAGCTACTCATGAATACAACGGAAATCAAAGTAGACATCATCATCATACCAAAACTTAGAGAAATCTCGGCTATGGATATGAAACGTGTTTTCTTTCTCCGTTGCTCAAGTGAGCCATTTTCTTCTCTCAAAAACTCATACAAAACCTTCAAACGTGAATTATCCAAAATAATCGAATGATAATGATAATAATAATGCTGAAAAATTCAGCAATAAGGTTTTTAATAGCATCCTTGTCTAATAAGTTACTACTACATCCTTAAGTATTTAAAAATACTGGGTTTGCCCGGGAAAAAGTTCCCATGCATCACTTTCAGTCCAAAAGCTGCCTTTCCTCTTATGTGAAGTTTTCCTTTGCTGCCCACAGATCCACAAAGTGCAAAAATCTTCATCATTAGTACCTGAAATCATGCTAATCACATAGGTCAGCTCACTTAAAGGAAAATGGACTAAAAGTGCAAGAATTATATATTTTATCCTCAAAACTTAGCTGAAACATGGGTAAATTATGGGGCTTAGGCGTGTAAATACGCCCAACATCAACCACCTTTATTTTTTAATGATACCTTATTTGGAATCTCGAGTTTATTTATTGATATTTCACTGCTAGCGGTTGTACCTGGTGAATCAAGCAGGTCTTAGGCTAGCATTTGTTTTATTAGTTTTTAACTGGGTTCCTTAATAGTTCCATAGAATGAAATTAGGCTTCTCGAGTTATCCAGGGATAATCCTATGTTATTTCCTACAAAGCTTAAGATAGTGCATGGATTTATCAGAGGATTTACATTGCCACTCCATTTGGCTTTGTAGCATCTGAAAGTAGATGAGTCTTCTTTTATTTAGGTTTTTAATTATGTGAGAGATATACAAATGACATGTATTAAGACATATGGAGGAGGCGGTAAGAGGCCATGTAAGTATTACAACATTAGTGGTATTCTACCATTAGGTCGAGTTCCCCCAGTAGAGTTCAACATCATTTGTTGCCTATTACGTCCATTTTGGTATCACCTCAGAGTATATGTGGATATCAGGTAGATCATGTTGGTCTCGATAGATAGAGTTTTGGTTAGGCATTAAAGGCTACTCGATTAGAACTTTAGGCCATGACTTCCATTATAGTTCACCATGTACAGTCATCCAAGGACATGTTTTGAGTTTTGAGTGATTGGTCACTAGTCTAGAAAGTGCTTGTGGCGTAAGTTAGTTAACCAACTATGGCCATGTTATTTTTCTCACCATGTTAGAGCTTTAGGGAATCTTATGACTACAAAGATATCAATCAGTGGTCCAGAGAGAATCGCTAACACCAGAATATTTTTTAGTTAGTAAAGTCATATCATCCTTTTATAGTTGGGGAACCTTTGGCTATAGGCAATGCACTTAGTGTTTTAATCTATCATTCAAATACTTAATCTACATTTAGATACAATTAGATCCTTACTTCTTTAGGCAGTTGGGTACCATTACTTTAGGTTCCCTCATTATAGGTTCACTTTTGGCTTATTATTTTTTAGTTACATTGAGTTAAATTTTGGTTTTTGTACCCATCGATGGTTTTATGCCTTGAGATTATTATATTTTTTGTTGTGGCCTCCGCGTATATTTTTATATGTTAGGTTACTATTGATGGTATGCATACATTTTAGGTGCACTTACACTTGTTAGTTGTATGGTTCCACCTAAAACCGTGATTTTACTATTAATTTCTAAAAAGGAGATTTATCTTTACTTTTTAACTTTTAAACTTGTTGTTCTTAAAATGGAATTATTACCTCCTTTATCATTGGATTATTATCTTTTAAACTAAACGTAACACTTTGGATGCTAGGACGAGGTCGATTTTAGTCTATTATTGATCCATTCTCATTTGCTACTACATATACTTTTTAGTTGGGGGAGATTTTGTTCCTCCCACATTATTTTACCTTTTTATTCCTAAATTAGATCACGAGTAATGAATTTACAATTCATACTTATTAGGTCTTTTTATGATACCGGGAACTTATTATGTCATGCTCATAAGTTTTTGTTTGAGCGATATCTATATACGGTAAAAATCATGGATCATCTAGCCTCTCATTATTATCCAGTTGTTTCGATTCATATTTGGTTCTTATTAATATGTGGTTAGAGATGTGAGTTTATGGATATTCACTCATTTAGTTCTAGTTCAATTCCTACATTTCCTATGATATTATATCTCTCTCTAGTACTGGATGGAGTAGATTTATGATGATGGATTATGGAAGATAGTTTTATATCGGGAAGTGTATGTAGACATCCTGAATCTTCTATGGGCCCTTCATTCGATGAGCTGAAATTTCAGAGAAGGATATTTATGGTAAGTCCTAACTTTGTGAGCTATTTAGCTGGAGGAATTGTATACCCTTGGTACATTATGGAACTAGATTGGTTCATGGTACTTACTTTTTTTTCTGCATTCATTCATCATTATGCATTTCCTACCACCACCATAATTGTTTGGTGCCTATATCTATCATACTTTTGGGGAATTGTATAGGTACATGTTATGGTTGCTGTATGTTGAGTGCTTGCATGTTCCTTTTGGGATTATGGGGGTCCAATAAGGTTATTGTTTGTTAAATATAGCCGATTAGATTACTATTGTATGGATATTATTGTTTGGTTATTTCATATGCTCTGAGGTTGATTGGTTATGGATTGGCATCTAATGTTGTTGGTATATTTCTAATCCATTCTCACATTATTAAGGTATGATTTATCATTGTTTTGTCACCTTCTTTTTACCATCACATGATTAGAGGCCCTGATTATTATGTCTGAGTTACTTCCTTTCCTGACACCATATTCTTTATGAGATATAGGCTGCTAGGCTAACTCTTTCAGGTTAGCGCTTTTAGGTTTATTTATTCTTATGATATATGATGGGTTCCTTTCATAATCATTATTTTTATATACACATTCTTTCTTCATATCATTATTATACATATCTTGTATATCCTTTCCTTTATACTCCTATTGTATATTACTTCCTTCACTATACTATTGTATATTGATTAGATATTTATAGAATTGCGCTTCATCCCTGATTATTAGTAGTGTATGATAGTTTACCCTTACTTTTCCATTAGCATTATTAAGTTTCAATGCCGGAGTGTTTAACGTAGTTTGTATTTCTGCTTTACATGTTATTTGTACTTGCATTATTTTTGGAGCTCAATTTTTCAATGCTTACAGGGTACCACGTATTTTAACTTATACTACACTTCTAAGACATGGATCTCTTATTATGGGATATTTCTATTGATGTGTGCATCATGCAGAGCAGCCATGGACCAAATATTTAGGGTGAGCTCTTGATGTTCTAAGAATTCCTACTCCCCCTTTTAATATTGGACTAATCTTTATATTATTGTTCAGACACAGTTCTATATATATACCCTATGCTTACTTTGTTCTTGTATTGTATTTGAAGCTCTTGTACTAAATGCACCAGGTTTTGGGGGAAATGTTACTCCATGTATCCTTTTTATTTTACTAGTTATACTTTCACTTTTCTTATTAGTCTATTACCAGCTATTTTGGAATATGGGCTGGCTTACCTACTATCGGGTTATGGTATGTGCCATCATGACTTGAAAAATTGGGTCGTTGTACATGAGTTAGAATAAAATTAAACAGTATCTACACTCTATCACACAATATGAATATGAAAGAAGTGAAACTTTCCAAAAATTATTCATAGCCTCTCATTCCTATAAGTAGCACACTTTTCACCATGAAAAAGATTGTACTAAACGCGAATTTTTGAAACCTTAGTAATCTTTACACCTTAATCTTATACCAAGTTTGTCATAACCTGAGACTATCCTCTACTCGCAACATAGTGCTTAATCCACAAGTGACCCCAAGCGAACCCCTAACCTACCATGACAATAAGAAAACTAGATATAAATAAAATATATTGAGAAAAACAAAATATCATTAGTCATATAACAATAATCAAAACCAATACCAATACTTAAATGTCAAAACTAGAACTGGTTCATAAACATAAAACAGAAAATCTAATTGTTTGTTTGAAAGCCCTACTAATGATCAGTTGCTGGACAAGCCCCCAACTAACTCTAAACTATTTTAAAACTAGAAAGAAATATTGTAATAAAACATAGACTTTTGTCCTCGGATAATGAGTACTCACCAATTTTCGCTAATAAAAATTTACTAGAATATGTTAACTATAGGAGTAATGATGAGCGTTCGTACCTATATAATAATACGATACAATTCTAGAAAAGGCATGCGATTATTATTTTGAATGTACTGATTGTGAAAGATATGAAAGTATAAAATTTGTTGATAAATACTAAAATAAATATGACATTTTAAAAAGTCAAGAGTTAAGCAAGTACAATCTAAAATAAGGGCTATGTACAATACTGAGTCTGAAATTATTGGAGATTCTCATAACTGTAATAGAGTATTATCACTACTCGAGGCTACCCCCTAGCCGCGACAATGGTGCAAGTCACAAGTGACCACAAGCTAACTCATGAGTGGGTACCTGCTGTGAGCACTGAATAAAATGAAACTGATATAACATACGCGGGATAAGGTATAAACAACAAAAAACCAAAATACTAAAATACGTAATATTATCGTGCCTTATATAACTAATAAAACGGAAAGTAACTGACAGACTGTCTAACTATTTATTTGAAAAGCCTATAACTAATGAGGAGTTGATAGGACAAGCCCCCAACTAACTCTGTCTGACTAAATATATAGAACTACTAAAATAACTGGAGTAAGCAATAATGTCCTGAATGGATGAAGACTCACCATTACTGCTGCTGGATAACATTGGCTACCTAACTACATTTGGGAAATTAAGACTCCGAACCTATGATATAAGAAATCATAGAACAAAGAAGAGAATGCGGTCAGCATATTGAAAATACTGGTATATGAGATATGGCCTGACTGAAATGCATGGGGTACTGTGCACATGAGATAACGACTAACTGAACAGAAAGAGATAACTGATCATGAATCTATGAATACTGTGATATCTGAGAATAAAACCAATCATATACATATTTTTGAAATAATCTGAAATCTAAAATACTGAAATCTGTATAACTGAATAATGGTACATCTGTATGCTTTGGTCAAGTAAACCTGAACTGAATATACACTTAATAATGTACTGAGACCGTGGGAGGTATCATGTAACCAACATGCCCCAATCTAAGCTAAACGTTGTCCAACCTCTAACACCAGTTGGAAGGGTGTTAGTACCATGCCATGGGTACTAACACTGGTTGTGTGGATCCACTAAAATATTGTCTTGAAGGACTAATGAGCCACACCCAACTGGCAGTTTCTCTAATGAGATATGTGTCACCCTCAACTGACAGGTAAACACTTTGTCAACACTCAATTAGCAGGTAGACATCTTTAACCTATGCTGGCAACATTGTTCTGGAACTCCAAAATTGCTACTAAAGGTCACAACCTCTACTGGCAGGTGATCCCCTATCCCTGGGTTTGATCAGTGCTAAATTATACTCCCAACTAAATGACATAGGAAATGAAACTTGACTGAGTTTAACTTTACAATATTTCATAACTGATAGTGCTCATTATGATTATAATAACTGAATGAATAGGAATAATCATAGTTTAACTAAATCATAATTGAAAATCTAAAAATCATGTAAAACACATAGGTATCGGGTGGTCATTACCCACCAACACTGAATAAACACTGAATGTAATAAAAAGCTTAAAACTTTAGTAAAGGATCATGGTTCAAAACCCATAAGCAAAGATATTTCATCAAACATGCGTAGATCATGAATTTAACTTGGGAATGCTTGCTAAGAATAATAAATTTAGGATTAATCATAAAATTCACTTGAATAAAACATGGGAAACTCAAATTCATAGCATAAGGAATTCAAATTCTTGCATGGGATCATACATGGACTGAACTGTATTTAAATTACCATGGAAACATGAATTAAACCCATCTTAAGAAATACAAACTACAATAATGATAGAAAAATTCAATCTTTAATCGAAAAGAAGATTTTTGGTCTCCATGGGTCAAAAAAACCCATGAATGAACATCCCACATATCTTAAACATTTAGCATTAAAGAGAAACACTAACATTGATGCTTTCATGATGGTTTTTGAACTTGGGGAACTTGGATTCTCAATTCCTTTGGGGAAGGAATTGAATTTGTGTTCGTGGAGAAAAGGGAAGGATTTTGTTGAGATCAATTTGGAGAAGAAGCAAAAATTATGCTCTAAATGTTGTCCCAATTCGTGTTATGTATGATTGGGTTGAGGAGGAAAAGACTCAATTTCCCTCAGGCATTTAAATTTGACACTAGACGCGATAGGCTTATTCCGACACGGTCCTATAGTGTTTATTCATTTCCCTCACCACAACGCGGTTCACATGACAACAGGAATAACACCGCAACATGGGCTTATCGCGATAACCCTATGGTTTTGTGATCCAAACATGCCTCAAACCTCGTCCGAAAAATCTGAAACTTTTTCAAGACATGCTTCTTACACCCCTGAACCTGAATTAACTCAAAAACCAATATCTCGGGGTTGGGACGACCAAATTAAAAATCCTCAAAGTTTATATGCCTTAAAAATGACTAAGTCCACAGCACTTAGTGAAATTTTAAGGACTTAAGCCCCTTATGCATTAAACAAGAAGTTGAACTCAGCTAAGAATAGTATGGGATGTACTAATATCTCTCCCTTAGGAACATTCATCCTCGAATAAGACTGGTTAGACTGAGAGTACTGTATTAAGGCAATTGAGATCACATACTAAATATGCATGACTAGGAACATAAGTACATAACTGAGTCTGAAATATGATACGTGACCTGAACTGATTTTGTGAATATATGCAATGACATGAGAGTGATTATATAGTTACGACTGAGAATGGGAATGAGTCAAACTAGGGAAAACTGGTAACTCAAGCTGAGTATGAGTTTGAAGAGAAAATATGAGGGTATTTGGTACGCATATCTCCTTATGCTTCCTAAGTAGCTCCATCAACGGATTGATTCCCCCATAGAACTTTAACAAAGGGAACTTCTTTTTTCCTTAGTCTACGAATTTGACGATCTAGGACCTCAACTGGGACTTCTTCAAAAAAGGTTATCCTTAAAACCTATACTTTCTAAATAAATAACAACAGACGAATCTCTAATACATATCTTTAACAAAAAAACATAAAATACCAGATGCACTGATGCCAAATCTACAGGAAAATCTAGCTCATATGCTACCTTCCAAAAATAGTTCAAAATTCAATAAAAACCATCATAGTAAGGATGGAGCTTTCCCTTCTTGCCAAATCTCTTCACTCCCTTCATGGGTGAGATTTTAAAATAGACTAAGTAACCAACATCAAACTCACGGTCTCTCCTCCTCACATCTATATAAGATTTTTGGTGACTTTGGGCTATCTTTAGCATCTCCCAAATCAACTGAACTTTCTCCGTCGCCTTAAGTATTGAATCTGGCCCTATCAAAGAAACCTCACCTATTTTAAACAAACCAATATGATAACTATATCTCCTACCATAGAGAGCCTCAAACGGAGCCATCCAAATACTGGAGTGATAGTTGTTATTGTAGGAAAACTTATTCAAAGATAAGTAGTCATCCCAACTTCCTTCAAAATCAATAACACATGATCTCAACTTATCCTCTAAGATATAAATGGTCCTTTCTTCCTTACCATTTGTCTGAGGGTGAAAAGTTTTACTAAGATGAACTTGGGTACCAAGACCTTTCTAAAAAGCCTTCCAAAAGTGAGAGATAAATTGAGTTCCTCTATGCGATATGATAGACAATGGTACTACATGAAACTTAACCAACTCTCTAATATAAAGTTTTGCATAATCCTTAGCTGAATACAAAGTATGAACTAGCAAAAAATGAGATGATTTAGTCATTCTACCCATAATGACCGATATTGAAACATACTGACGACAAGTATGAGGCAAACCCATCGCAAAATCCATGTTCACCATTTCCTACTTCAAAGTGGGGATGATGAACACTTGTAATGCACCACTAGGCCTCTGGTTCTTAACTTTAACCTACTAATAATTTGAATACTTAGCTGCAAACTCTGCAATATCCTTCTTCATACCATTCCACCAATAGATTTCCCACAAGTCACGGTATATCTTGGTGGCTCCTAGATGAATGAAATATCGTGTACCATGCGCTTTCTCCAAAATCCGCTGCCTCAAACCATTAACACATGGAACACAAACTTTCCCTAACAACAAAGCACACCATCTCCTCCTTAGGAGAAAACCAATACTTTCTGATCTCTAGATGACTACTTCAATCTAACCAAACTGGGATACCGATGTTGCTTTTCCTTTATTCGGCAACTAAAGAAGATTTTGAACCATTCTGAGCCTATAGACTACCTTCAACTGAATCAACAAATTAGACAACCAATCTAGCTAGCTGAGGAACCTCCCTAACTAACTTCTAATTATCATCCTCAACAAAAGCAACACTACCCCTATATAATATACTAAGTGGATCTACCACTATAATTGCCTTGTCCGGATGAAAGAAAGAAACCATATTATAGTTTTTTAACAACTCCAACCACCTTCTATGATAAAGATTCAAGTCTCTATATGAGAACACTTACTGCAAACTTTTTTGATTCATGAACACAACATGAACCCTATAAAGATAGTCCCTCTAAATTTTAAAGGCAAAAACAACAACTGCCAACTCAAGATCATGGGTAAGATAATTCTTTTCATGGGGTTTAAGCTGTCTAGAGGCATAAGCTATGACCTTACCTCTCTGCATCAATACTCAACCAAGACCAAATCTGGAAGCATCACAGTAAACTACAAACCCATTTGAGCCATCTGGCTAAGTCAATACTGGGGCTATCTTCAGAGTCAATTGATTCATAGGGGATGCAATAGAAGTAAACCCTTTAACAAACCGTCTATAATAGTCAGCCAAAACCAAGAAACACCTAATATCTCATGGAAAGATGTGTCTGGGACAGTTTACCACTGCTTCGATCTTTTGAGGGTCAACTCGAATGCCATCACTAGAGATAATATAGATAAGAAAAGCTATTGATCTTAGCCAAAACTCGCACATACTGAACTTTTCAAACAAATGATGGGCTCTAAGGGTCTGTAATACAATTCTGAGATGGTCTGGATGATCATTTTCAATACGAGAATAGAAAAAAATATCATCAATGAAGACTATGACGAACATGTCCAAGTACTGCTTGAACAGTCTATTCATCAATTCCATGAAATCTGCAGGGGCATTCGTTAGTTAAAAAGACATAACCAGGAATTCAAAGTGACCATACCGAGTTTTGAAAGTTGTCTTCAAAATGTTAAATTTCCTGAAACTAAGATTATTATAGCCTGGATTTGAGATCTATCTTAGATAAATAACAATCACCTTGAAGTTGGTCGAACATGTTATCAATCCTGGGGAGTGGATACTTATTCTTGATTGTGACATTTTTCAACTGATGGTAGTTGATGCACATTCTGAGAGAATCGTCGTTCTTATCCATGAACAAAACTAGAGCTACCCATGGAGAAACAGTGGACTTGATGAATCCCTTATCCAAGAGATCTTTTAACTGATCTTTCAATTCACTAAGCTCAACTGGGGCCATTTTGTAGGGCAGAATAGTGATAGACTGTGTATCTGGAAGAAAATCTATTCCGAAGTCAATTTCGCTTTTGGGAGGTACTCTGGGAAGGTCCTCAGGGAACACATCTAGAAATTCCCTTACTACTAAAACTCACTCGAGACTTGGAGTCTCTTAAATAGATTCCTTAACTCAAGCAAGATGGTATACACACCCTTTACAATTATTTCTCAAGATTTAACATAAGAAACAATTTGAACCCTAAGCACAGTGGTACTACCTATTTATTCAATGACTAGTTCATTGGGAAACTAAAACCGAATGACTCTACTTTTACAATCAACTGAGGTATAGCATGATTGAAGCCAATCCATGCCTAGAATAACATCAAAATAAGTCATCTCTGACTCCATAAGATCAACTAAGGTGATTTTTTTGAGATACTATGACCGAAAAATTTCTTTATACCTATCTTTCTATAATAGATTTACCCACTGGGGTAGACACTGAGAAAGGTTCTGCTAAAGATTCAGCACTGCCATTAAAATTAATTGCTATATAGAGGGTTACAAAGGAGAGTAAAGCTATGGGTTCTAATAAAGCATAAACATGGAGATGAACGACCTGTAACATACCCGTAACTACATCAAGAGAACTTTCCTGATCATGCCGGGTATGGAGAGCATACATTATTTTTCTGACACTACCCACTGGTTGCACTAATCATAAGGAGGTGCGGTGTAACGTCATGTATTTCCCAATCATAATCTAAGAACCATTAAATAAGTACTCATACATATCATTTTCAAAATACTCATTTTTTTAATTTAGTGCTTGCCATTGCATAGGAAATTCAATTAGCTTTTCAACGGTATAAGGTTTGCCGAAATTCGATAACTGGATAAGAAGTTATGGAAATTTTAAGTTTCATTCATTAGACCCCATCATTTTAACCCTTAGAGATCAGTGGAGCTAGTATTAGTGAAGATTGCCAATTTCCAGTGGAGGTGCACAATCTTAGCACATCGCGTCAATAGCCAAATTGGTATTTGGCAGTTTCTAGTGTCTCTTCATGATTCCACCGCATAGCGGTGAAATTCCAGGTCCTAATAAGTCAAGGACCACAATTTTTCCACGTTTCTCCACAGACCAGTTTCCCAGTTGTCCAATTCTAATGGCTTGGCGCGATAGCGGCGCATCGCGCTAAGGCCAAAAATTGGGATCTTCAGATTTTAGCTTCCAGTTTTTTATTTGTTCAGGGGTATTTATGTCTTTTTTCATGGACTTAATTAACCTAAAACAAAAAATTTAACCCCTAAACACCCCAAGTAGTCATCATTATCTCAATTCCCCTCACAATAAAAAATCCCCCTTTCAAGAACAAGAAACCCTAACTTTCAAATTTAAGGCCAATCCTCAAGAACTCACCCAGAACTTCAAGAAGTTCATTATCCCAGGTATGTTATATGTTCATCCATGTATTCCTTTCATCCATGGAGTCCATCCTATTTAATTTACAAGTTTTGATCTTTTCAAGTTATTATATTTTAAATTATAATTTCATCCATGAACCTCCATTTACTATTGATTTTATACCATGTTACAATGGGATTAATGACATCATTAAATCCTCCATATTTTTATATTATTATTTATTGAATGAAACCATGATTTAGACCTATTATGTTGAATTCATACTATTCCATAAGTTCCATGAGATTCCTATGATTGTTTTAACCATGAACTACAAGTGTGTGATAAAATTCCAACAAGAGTGAATGGTTTAAATAAAAGCCTTCATGATTTATCCTTCAAGCTTTAGTGTCATTTTACTATTTATTATTTTAAGCCCTGGGGTATTGAATGCCTGAAATCCATAGATGCTTACTTAGTCTAGTATCAGTACATTACATAATAGTCTTCAAAATATACTATGAGCATTATCAGAACAGTCAGTTACCAAACAGATGAACTTAGAACAGTCTAGTATTTCAGTGTCTTTCAGTTGGGAGTAGAATTTAGCACCGAGCATAAGTAGGGATAGAGGATTCCCCATTAGATAGGTAGGGTCATTAGTAGAAGTCCCTATACTCCAGAACTACATAGCCAGCATAGGGTATAAGAAGTCACCCATTAGATTAGGATTGACTATCTCCTAGTGGTCACCTGTCAGTTCAGGTTTGACACCCTTAGTCCTTTTGATATTATATAAGTTTGGCGGATCGACACAGCTATCGTTAGTGCCCGTGGAACGATATTAACACCCTTCCAATTGGGTTTATAGGTTGGACACCGATTAGGTCAAATTGAGGAATGTCGGTTAGATGATACCTTCCACATTTTCAAATATTATATTAGTTATAGTCCCAACTCATTTATTCAATCATAATATTGTTTGACCAAAGAATATAGATTTCAATTTTTTTAGTATTTTAGTTTATAGATTTTACTCAGTTCATGTTATATGCTTGGTCGTGTATCCTCAGTATTTATAAATTTTCATGCATTTTTAGTATATACAGATTCCATACTCTTTTTTTAGTACTCCATAATTTACATGCATACCCAGTTAATTATTAGTTCTATTCATGAAACCATATATATCATACTACCTCATTTAGCATATCAGTACATTCAAAGTACTGATCGCTTACCTTTTCTTTTGAGCTATGATGTATTATATGATAGGTTCTGATGCTTAGTTCTTCGCTCGTTATTAGACTTATCA
This sequence comes from Capsicum pubescens, assembly GCA_030864215.1. Taxonomy (NCBI): domain Eukaryota; kingdom Viridiplantae; phylum Streptophyta; class Magnoliopsida; order Solanales; family Solanaceae; genus Capsicum; species Capsicum pubescens. Next base: position 102,021,376 of record CM061542.1, read on the forward strand.
GATCCTCAGCAGTAGCGGTAGTGTGTCCTTATACTTGGAGGACAAGCTTACTTTATTTCATATCTTTGTTAGTAGTTAGTAGGAGTTTGTTGGGTCTGTCCCATTAACTTATATTCAGTCTATCAATTTTAGAGGCTTTTTAAACATTAGAGTCAGTAATTCAGTATTTAGATAGTACAGTTAGTTATACAGTTTATCATTATTTTATTAGATTTAGTCAATTATTTCTATAAACTAATATTTTTGTTCTCAATTCAATTGTTAAAACCTTATGGCATGTCAGTATTCTTTTGTAATTATGATCATGTTATCCAGTGCTTACAGAAGGTACCAGCTCATATTTTACCTTGTGGTCCCTCGAGACTAAAAGCACCATATAACGACTAAGGGGTAGTCCTGGGTCATTACAAGCTTAGTATAAGAGCCTAAGGTTTTTAAGTGTCCTAGGAAGTCTGAAAACCATATCAGGTAGAGTCTTATGCATGGGTGTGTAGTGCTCCACACTTATGGACGACAGGCTACAAAGAGTTTATGAAAAAGTTTCCCTTCTTTAAGTATTCTTTTCGTGCAAGGGAGCATGATATCAAGTTAAAATCCCTGTCTATTTCATTTCTTCCTTCCATTTAGAGAACATGACTCCCAAGAAGGACGGAGAAGAACAGGAAACCAACCATTCCCTCAGTATGTCCAGGAAGATCCACTGGACGAGTACATCTCTCACGCAGAATTTAGGGTTGTATTCACTACTCTATCCAATTCCATAGCAGCATAAAATAAATGGTGAACTGCTATTCTGGCCAACCCAGTGGCCAATACTATTGCGACTAGAATTTGGAATTTCACTTGGATGAATCCTCCTTCTTTCATAGGATTCAAGTCTGAAGAGGATCCGTAGGAATTCATAGATATGATGTGAATGGTAATGAATGCTATGGTGGTGACATATAGTCAGAGTGCTGAGTTGGTTGTATATCAGTTTAATGATGTAGCCCATACATAGTGTAAGAAGTGGAAAGTTGATAGGGGTATAGATGTAGGGCCTGTAGAATGGGAAGAGTTTTCCACAGATTTCTTAGATAGATTCTTCCCATTGGAGTTAAGGGAGGACAAAGTGTTAGATTTCATAGAGTTCAATAACTTGAGGTAGGGAAGCATCAGCGTGAGGGAGTATTACCTTAAATTTACTCAGTTATCTAGGTATGCTCCTCATGTGGTAGTGGACAACAGGTCTAAGATGAGTAAGTTTGTGTCTAGCGTATCTGATAATTTGGTCAAAGAGTGCAGGACAACAATGCTTATTAGTGAGATGGACTTGGCTAGGAAGATGGTTCATATTCAATAGAAAGAAAACAAAAAGATTAAGGAGAAGAAAAGAGAAAATAAGAGATTTAGGAATAGTAGTTTTAATTTTAATCAGCCAAAGTCAGAAGGTGGTAACCGTCCTTAATTTCATCAAAGGTCTTTAGCCCTAGCAACCTCTTCAACCTGTGCCACAGTACCCAAATTCAGAAACGACAATAGGGATAGGGTCCCAGGCTCTAAGTCCCAGTTCAGTGTTAGCAATGCTCGTACAAATCCTCTATGTCATAAATATGGCAGACACCATCAGGGTGAGTGTAGAGTGGGTAGTGTTGTGTTCTTTGGGTATGGAAAGCGAGGCCATTGAATTTGGGAGTGTCAGGTTGTTGCTTAGAAAGGTAGGTATGTGCACCAATAGGGCTAGTCGCATCAGTGGTCAGTTCCATTCGGTCGCCTGACTAAGCAGGGGTCCATATCCAGTGCTACTTATGGTCAACGTCCGAATAAATTATATGCTCTTCAGTCCCGCCAATATCAGAAATATTCTCCTGACCTAGTTATTGGTACGTTGCAGGTCTTTCACTTACATGTTTCTGCTTTAATAGACCTTGGAGCTTCTCTTTCTTTTGTAACTCCATATATAGCTATCAATTTAGGAGTCAGTACCGAAACTCTAGTAGAGCCCTCTTTAGTGTCTACCCCAGTAGGAGTATCCATTGTAGCCAAAAAGGTATACAGGAACTTTCTGGTCATAATATCTCAGAAAGTTACCTTAGTTGATCTCGTGGAGTTAAAGATGACGGATTTTGACATCATTCTTGGCATGGATTGGCTCCACTCATGCTATGCCTCAGTTGATTGTAGAAATAGAATAGTTCATTTTTCATTTACAAATAAACCAGTCCTTGAATGAAGGGTAGTACTACAACTCTTAGTGGTTAGTTGTTTCTGTTCCTTAGCGCAAAAAATATGATATCAAAAGGGGTGTATTTACCATCTTGTGCGAGTCAAAGAATATAACTCTTTAGTCAGTTCTAGTAGTTAATGAATTCTCAAATGTATTTCCTAAATATCTTCCTGGAGTTTCTCTCTAAATGGAAATTAACTTCAGAATAGACCTTCTCCCAGATACTCAGTCTTTATATATTCCACCATACAGAATTGCTCCAGCCGAATTCAAGGAGTTAAAAATATAGTTAAAGGATCTCCTAGATAAGGGATTCATTAGAACCAGTGTCTCCCCATGGGGTGCAACTATTCTATTCATGCATAAGAAAAATGGTTCTCTCAGATTGTGCATAAACTACCGTCAGTTGAACAAAGTCACTTTCAATAATTAATATCCACTTCCTACAATTGATGACTTGTTTGATCAACTTCAGGGTGCCAACTATTTTTCAAAGATAGACTTAAGATCAAGCTATCATCATCTCAGGGTCAAAGAATATGATATTCTAAAAATATCTTTCTAAACCCAGTATGGTCACTTCAAATTTCTAGTCATGTACTTTTGTCTTACCATTTCCCCAATAGCCTTCATAGACCTAATTAAATGAGTGTTCAAATAGTACTTGGACATGTTTTTCATAGTCTTCATTGATGACATTCTTGTTTACTCTCGTAGTGAAAATGATCATGTAGACCACCTCAAAATAGTACTTCAGACACTTAAATCTCACCAGATGTTCGTTAAATTCAGTAAGTATGAATTCTAGATAGGATCAGTAGCTTTTCTTGGCCATATTATTTTTGGTAATGGCATTAGAGTTGATCTTTAAGAGACCGAGGTGGTGAGAAACTTGACTAGACCTATCTCTCCATCAAATATCAGGAGTTTCTTGGGTTTAGCTTGCTATTACCATCGGTTTGTGGAAGGTTTTTATTCTATTGCATCCGCTTAGTAAACTCAAGAAAGGGTAGCGTGTGGGTATAGAGTAGCACCGAATCATCCCAAGTTTTCAAGGTGAAGGAAAAATAGGATAGATATCCCAGTCTAGCTAAGTTGAAAGAATCAATCAGATATCAGAAAGTAAAGATTTTCTCCCAAGGGGGAGATGGTGTTTTGCATTGTCAGGGTAGATTGTGTGTGCCTGGTGTAGATGATTTGAGGCAATAAATTCTTGCAAAAGCACATGTTGCGTGTTACTCTATTCTTTCAGAGGCCACTAAGATGTACAACAATTTGTGGGAGATCTATTGGTGGAGTGGGATAAAGAGAAAAATTACAGAGTTTGTAGCTAAGTGCTCAACATGCCTTCAAGTTAAGATTGAGCAGCAGAAACCTAGTGGGTCCCTACAGGAGTTCAGTATTCCCACTTGGAAGTGGGAGAAAGTGAACATATATTATGTGATATGTTTGCCTCGTACCTGCCATCAGAATGGTTCTATTTGGGTTATCATTTACAGGATGACCAAATCTTCTCATTTCTTGCTAGTCCATACCTCTTATTCAACAAATGAATCTACCAAACTCTATCTCAAGATTTGGTCAGATTGTATGGTGTTCCCTTATCTATCATCACTGATAGAGGTACCTAGTTTACCTCTCATTTCTGGAAGGCAGTCCAAAATGGTCTTGGTACCCAATTCCACCTCAGTACAACTTTTCACCCTCAAACAGATGGTCAAGCATAAAGGACCATTCAGACTCTTGAAGATATGCTGAGAGCATGCATTGTTGATTTCAAGGGTAGTTGGGATGACCACTTGACTTTGATTGAGTACGCATACAATAACAGCTATTATTCTAGTATCTAGATAGCTCCTTATAAAACTCTATATGGAAGGAGATGTAGATCTCCTATAGGTTGGTTTGAAGTATATGAGGCCACAGTAGTAGGTCCTGACTTGGTGTTTGATACGTTAGAGAAGGTTCAGTTGATCAGAGAAAAAATTAGGGCTACCTAGAGCCGATAGAAATCATATGCTGATAAGAGGAGAAAGGATCTCGAGTTTGAGATCGGTGATTTTGTATACTTGAAAATCTCTCCAATGAAAAGAGTAAAGAGATTCGGCAAGAATGCGAAACTCAGTCCTAAATATGTCGGTCCCTTCAAAATTCTCCGTCGTTTTGAAAAGGTAGCTTACAATCTTGAAATGCCTTCAGGTTTACCCTCAATACACCAAGTGTTCCATGTCTCATTGTTGAAAAAGTGTATTGGTGATTCAGCGGTAGTTGTTCCCTTAGAAAGTGCAGATAATCAGAACAATATTTCCTTTGAGAAAGTTCCAGTCGAAATTCTCGATCATCAAGTTCGTAGACTAAGGAATGAAGAAGTTCCACTAGTCAAAGTTATTTGGAGAAATCAGTCCGTTGAGGGAGCCACTTGGGAAGTAGAGGAAGATATGCGGACCAAGTACCCTCATTCTTTTTTCCATGAATCCAAATTCAGTATAAGGTACCAAGTCTTCTTAAGATTTTTCCTCTATAATGCTCAATTTTAGTTGCACATCATGTTCATGTCCGTTGTGCATTCATGAATTAGTTCTATCATGCATTCCATGTATCAGGTATGTATGTTCAGTGTGTAAGGTTAGTCTATCAGTTTCCTCAGCTTAACCAGTTTCATTCGAGGATGAATGATTCAAAGGGGGAGATATTGTAACTCCCCATGTTTTCCTAGAATAATCTTAGTCCCAATACGTGAGTATTCATGTGTATAATTTTCGAAATACTCATTATTTTTTTGTTTAGAGTTTGCCATTATGTAGGAAATTCAATTAGCTTTCCAATGATATAAAATTCACCCAAATATGATAATTGGGTAAGAAGTTATGGAAATTTTAAGTTTCAGTTGTTAGACCCCGTCATTTTAACCTCGTGGAGATAGTCTAAGTGACAATTGGAAATTTTCAATGGAGGTACGCGATGTTGGCGCATAGTGCTAAAGGCCAAATTAACATTTGGCAGTTTCCAGTGTCTCTTCGCAATTCCACCGTGTCGAGGTGAAATTACAGGTCCCAATAAGTGAAGGACCACAATTTTTCACATGTTGCGCCACAAACCAGTTTCCCAGTTGTCCAATTTCAGTGGCTTGGCGCGATAGGGGAGCATCGCACCAAGGCCAAAAATCGGGATCTTCAGTTTTCAACTTTCATTTTTAAATTTGTTCAGGGGTATTTAGTCCTTTTTCCATGGCCCTAATTAACCTAGAACACAAAATTTAACCCCTAAACACCCCACGTATTCATCATTATTTCAATTCCCCTCACAATAAAAAATCCCCCTTTCAACAACAAGAAACCCGAGCTTTGAAATTCAAGGCCAATCCTCAAGAACTCACCCAACACTTCAAGAATTTCACTATCCCAGGTATGTTATATGTTCATCCATGGATTCCTTTTATCCAAGGAGTCCAAATAACCTATTCAATTTACATGTTTTGATCTTTTCAAGTTATTCTATTTTAAATTATGATTTCATCAATGAACCTCCATGTACTATTGATTTTATACCATGTTACCATGAGATTGTTGATATCATTCAATCCTCCATGTTTTTATATTATTATTTATTGAATTAAACCATGATTTAGATGTATTATATTGAATGCATGATATTTCATAAGTTCCATGACATTCCTATGATTGTTTTAACCATTAACTATAAGTGTTTGATAAAATGCCTATAAGAGTGATTGATATAAATAAAAGCCTTCATGTTTTGTCCTTCAAACTTTAGTGTCATTTTACTATTTATTGTTTTGAGTCCTGGGGGTATTGAGTACCCAAAATCCATAGTTGCTTACTTTATCTAGTATCTGTACATTACAGAATAATCTTCAGAACATATTATGAGCATTTACCAGACAAATGAACTTAGAACAATATAGTATTTCCGTGTCTTTCAATTGGGAGCAGGATTCAGCACCGAGCGAGTGTAGGGATGGAGGCTTCCCCATCAGATAGGCAGAGTCATTATTACAAGTCCTTATACTCTAGAACTACGTATACTGCATAGGGCATAAGAAGTGACCCATAAGATTAGGCTTGACTATCTCGCAGGAGTCACCCGTCAGTTCAGGCTTGACACTCTTAGTCCTTTGGACATTATATCAGTTTAGTGGATCCACACAGCCAACGTTACTACCCGTGGAATGGTATTAACACCCTTCCAACTAGAGTTACAGGTCGGACCCCAATTAGCTCAAATTGGGGAATATCAGTTAGATGATACCTCCCACAGTCTCAAATATAGTCTCAGTTACAGTTCCAACTCAGTAATTCAGTCTTAGTGTTGTTTGACCAAAGCATACAGATTTTGGTTAATTTAGTATTTCAGTTTATAGATTTTACCCAGTTCATGTTATATTCTATGTAACATATCCTCAGTATTTATAGATTTTCATCCTTTTTCAGTATTTACAGATTCCATGCCCTTTATTCAGTACTCCATGCTTTACATGCATACCCAGTTAATTATTAGTTCTATTCATGAAACAATACATATCAGCCTATCTTATTTAGCATAACAGTATATTCAAAGTACTGATCACATACCTTTTCTTTTGCGCTATGATGTATTCTATCATAGGTTTTGATGTTCAATTCTCGGCTCGTAATTAGACTTATCAGATACTCAGCAGTAGCACTGGTGTGTTTCCATAGTTCGAAGACTGTCTTACTTTATTTTATGTCTTAGTTAGTAGTTAGTTGGAGTTAGTTGGGGCCTTTCCCATTAACTCATATTCATTCAGTCAATTTTAGAGGCTTTTCAGAAATTAGAGTCAGTTATTCAGTATTAAAATATTACAGTTAGTTATAAAATTTATCATTATTTTATTAGATTCAGTCAGTTGTTTCTAGACTCATATTTTAATTTTAAATTCAATTATTAAAACCTTATAGTATCTCAGTATTCTTCCGCATTTATGATCATGTTATCCAGTACTCATAGTAGGTACCAAATCATGGTTAGCTTGTGGTCCCTCATGACTGTAAGCACCATGTGATGACTAGGGGGTAGTCCCGGATTGTTACAAACTTGGTATCAGATCCTAATATTTTAAAGTGTCCTAGGAAGTCTAAAAGTCGTGTCGAGTAGAGTCTCGTACATGGGTGTGTAGCGCGCCACACTTTTGGACGAGAGGATACAAAACATTTAGGAAAGAGTTTCCCTTTTTTAAGTATTCATTTCATGTGAGTGAGCATGATCTCAAGATAAACTTCCTGTGTAATCTATTTCTTCCTTCCGTTTACAAAACATACCTCCCAAGAAGACTAAAAGAAAAATAGGAAACCAGCTAGACCCTCAGCCCATCCAGGCAGATCCTCTGGACTAGCACATCTCTTACGTAAAATTCAGGGCTGTGTTCAATGATCTATCCATGTCCGTAGCAGCACAAAATGAATGACCAACTACTATTCTAGCTAACCCAGGGCCAATTCTGTTGCGTCTAGAATTCAGAATTTTACCCGGATGAATCCTCCTTCTTTCACCGGATCCAAGTATGAAGAGGATCTATAAAAATTCTTGGTTAGAGTGATGAGTTTGCTGCATATCAGTTGAAGGATGTATCCCATACTTGGTTTAAGCAGTGGAAAGTTGATAGGGGTGTAGATGAAGGGCCTTTAGAATTTGAAGAGTTTGCCACAACATTCTTAGATAGATTCTTCCCGTTGAAGTTGAGAGAGGCCAAAGTGTTAGAGTTCATTAACTTGAGGCAGTGCATCATGAGTATGAGAGAGTATTCCCTCAAGTTTTCTCAGTTAGCTAGGTATGCTCCTCATGTTATAGCGGACAACAAGTCCAAAATGAGTAAGTTTATGTCTGGTGTATCCGAGAGTGTGGTCAATGAATGTAGGACTGTAATGCTTATTAGTGAGATAGACTTGTCTAGGCTGATGGTCCATACTCAACAGATAGAGAAGCTAAAGATTAAAAAGAGGGAAAATGGAAACAAAAGAGCTAGGATAGGTAGTTTTATTTCAATCAGCCAAAGTCAGAAGGTGGTAAACATCATCAGTTTCATCAAAGGTTTTCAGCCCTAGTACCCTCTTTAGATAGTGCCCCAAAACCCATATTCAGAAATAACAATAGGGATAGGGCACTAAGCTCTAAGTCCCATGTCAGTGTTATCAGTGCTCATACAAATCCTCTAAATCATAAATATGGAAAACACCATCAGGGTGAGTGAAGAGAGAGTAGTGATGTGTGCTTCGAGTATGGCTAGCTGAGCCATCGGATTCATGAGTGTCGGGTAGTTTCTTAAAAAGGTAGGGATGTGAGCCAATAGGGCTAGTCCCATTATTCGTCAGTTCCATCTGGTCGTCCCACTTAGTAGGGTATCGCTTCCAGTGCTACAAGTGGTCAGCGTTCGATCAGATTATAGGCTCTTCAGTCCTTCTAAGATCAGGAAAATTCTCCTGACATAGTTACCAGTACGTTGCAGGTCTTTCACTTATATGTTTATACTTTACTATACCCTGGAGCTTCTCTTTCTTTTGTAACTCCATATCTAGCTGTCAATTTCAGAGTCAGTCCCAAAACTCTAGAAGATCCCTTTTCAGTGTCTACCCAGTAGGTGTATCCATTGAATTCAGAAAGGTATACAGGAACTGTCCGGTCATAATATCTCAGAAACTTACCTCAGTTGTCTCGTGGAGTTAGAGATGAAGGATTTTGACATCATTCTCATCTTTGATTAACTCCACTCATGCTATGCCTCAGTTGATTGTAGAAATAGAATAGTTTATTTTTTGTTTCCAAATGAACCAGTCCTTGAATGGAGGGGTAGTACTAGAGATCTTAGGGGTCAGTTGATTTCATACCTTAGCGCGAGAAATATGATATCGAAGGGGTGTATTTACCTTTTTGTGTGAGTCAAAAACTCTAACTCAGAAACTCCAACTCTAGAGTAAGTTCCAGTAGTAAATGAATTCTCAGATGTATTTTTTGAAGATCTGCCTGGAGTTCCTCCGGAAAGGGAAATCGACTTTGGAATCGATATTCTCCTAGGTACTCAGCCCATATCTATTCTTCCATATAGAATGGATTCATCAGAACTCAAGGAGTTAAAAGAACAATTAAATGATCTCCTAGATAAGGGATTTATCAAACTCAGTGTCTCCCCGTGGGGCGCACCTATTCTATTCATGCGTAAGAAAGATAGTTCTTTCAGAATGTGCATAGACTATCATCAGTTGAAAAAAGTCACAGTCAAGAGTAAATATCCACTTCCTAGAATTGATGACTTGTTTGATCAACTTCATGGTGCCAGTTATTTTTGAAAGATAGACCTCATATCAGGCTATCATCAGCTCAGGGTAAGAGAATGTTATATTTTAAAAATAGCTTTCTAAACTTGGTATGGTCACTTATAATTTCTAATCATGTCCTTTGGTCTTACCAATGCCCCAGCAACATTCATGAACCTGATGAATCGAGTGTTCAAACAGTACTTAGACATGTTCGTCATAGTCTTCATTGATGCCATTCTTATTTACTTTTGTAGTGAAAATTATCAGGCAAACCACCTTCGAATAGTACTTCAGACTATTAGAACTCACAAGTTGTTCGCTAAATCTAGTAAGTGTGAATTCTGGCTAAGATCAATAGCTTTCCTTAGACATATTATTTTCAGTGATGGCATTAGAGTTGATCCTTAAAAGACTAAGGCGATGAGAAACTGGCCTAGACCTATCTCTTCATCAGATATCAAGAGTTTCTTGGGTATAGCTAGATAATATCATTAGTTTGTTGAAGGGTTTTCTTCTATTGTATCCCCCATGTCTAGATTAACTCGAAAGAAAGTTAAGTTTCAGTGGTCAGATTCATGCGAGAAGAGTTTTCAGGAGTTAAAGACTCGACTCACCTCAGGCCCAGTCTTGACTTTACCAGAGGGCTTAAATGGTTTTGTTTTGCACTTTGATATATCCAGGGTAGGTTTAGGTTGTGTCCTCATGCAAATAGGTAAGGTCATAACCTATGTCTCTTGACAGCTTAAACCACATAAGACGAATTACCCTAGTCATGATCTTGAGTTAGCATCTGTAGTGTTTGCCTTTAAGATTTGGAGTCAATACTTGTTTGGGGTGCATGTAGATGTCTTCGTAGATCATAAAAGCCTTTAGTATGTGTTCTCTTAGGAAGATTTGAATCTGCGTCAGAGAAGGTGGTTATAGTTATTGAAAGATTATGACATGAGTGTTATGTATCATCCAAGAAAGGCTAATGTAGTGGCTGATACTCTACGTAGATAATCTATAGGCAGTATTAGTCATGCTCAGGATAGTAAGAAGAAGTTAGATCATGAAATTAATCAGCTTGCCCAACCAGGTGTCTGCTTAGTCGACTCAGTAGAGGGTAATGTGTGGGTACAGAGTTGCACCGAATCATCTCTAATTTTGGAGGTAAATGAAAAATAGGATAGTGATCCCTGTATAGTTAAGTTGAAAGAATAAGTCAGAGATCAGAAAGTGGAGGTTTTCTCCCAAGGGGGAGATGGTATTTTGCATTGTCAGGGTAGATTATGTGTGCCTGGTGTAGCTGATTTGAGATAACAAATTCTTGCAGAAGCGCATGGTGTGAGTTAATCTATTCATCCAGGGGAAACTAAAATATACCACTATTTGTGAGAGATCTATTAGTCTAGTGGGATGAAGAGAGATATTATAGAGTTTGTATCTAAGTTCTCTACATGCTAGCAAGTTAAGATTAAACAGCAGAAACCTAGTGGGTTTGTGCAGGAGTTCAGTATTCCCACTTGGAAGTAGGAGGAAGTGAACATGGATTTTGTGACAGGTTTTATTCATACCCATCATCAACAGGATTCTATTTGGGTTATGATAGACAGGATGACCAATTATGCTGATTTCTTTCCATTCCATACCTTTTATTTAGCTGAGGACTATGCCAAACTCTATCTCCGAGAGTTGGTCAAGTCACACGGTGTTCGCTTATCTATAATCTATAATAGTGGTACCCAGTTTACCTCTTTCTTCTGGAAGGCATTCCAAAAGGGTCTCGGTACCAAAGTCCACCTCAGTACAACTTTTCACCCTCAAATATACGGTCAAGCAGAAAGGACCATTCAGACTCTTTAAAATATGCTGAGAGAATGTGTTGTTGATTTTAAGGGTTGTTGGGATGACCACTTGCCTTTGATTGAGTTCACATAAAATAACAACTATTATTCTAGTATCCTGATGGCTCTTTATGAAGCTCTCTATGGTAGGAGATGTAGATCACGTATTGGTTGGTTTGAACTAGGTAAGGCCACAGTAGTGGGGCCTGACTTTGTGTTTGATGTAATAGAAATGGTTCAGTTGATCAGAGAAAGGCTTAGGGCTTCCCAAAACTTACATAAATCAAATGCTGATGTGAGTAGAAAGGATCTCCAGTTTGAGATCAGTGATTTCATATACTTGAAAATCTCTCCTATGAAAGGAATGAAAAAATTTGGCAAGAAAGGGAAACTTAGTCCCCGATATGTTGGTCCATTTAGAATTCTTAATATTTTTGGAAAGGTAGCTTAAGTGCATGAGTTTCCTTTAGATTTAGCCTCAGTACACCAAGTGTTCCATATCTCATTGTTGAAAAAGTGTATTGGTGATCCAGCGGTAGTTGTTCCCTTATAAAATGCATATATTCAGAACAATCTTTCCTTTAAGGAAGTTCCAGTCGAAATTCTTGATCATCAAGTTCTCAGACTAAGGAACAAAGAAGTTCCACTAGTCAAAGTTCTTTTGCTAAATCAGTCCGTTGAGGGAGATACTTGGGAAGAAGTGGCAGATATGCGGACCAAGTACCCTCATCTTTTATCCGTGAATCCAGATTTAGTATAAGGTACCAAATATTCTTAAGATTTTCCTCTATTATGCTCAATTTCAGTTGCAGATCATGTTCATGTCAGTCGTGCATTCATGAATCAGTTCAGTCATGCATTCTATCATCAGATATACATGTTCAGTCTATAAGATTAGTCTATCAGTTTTCTCATCTTAACCAGTTTATTTCAAGGATGAATGATCCCAAGGGGGAGTTATTATAATGCCCCGTATTTCCTTAGAATAATCTAAGTACGAATACATGAGTATTCATATATATAATTTTTGATATACTTATTATTTTTTAGTTTAAAGCCTGCTATTGAGTAGGAAACACAATTAGCTTTCCAATGATGTAAAATTTGCCAAAATCTAATAGCCGGGTAAAAAGTTATGGTGATTTTAAGTTTTAGTCGTTAGACCCTATAAATTTAAACCTTAGCGCATCGCGGAGCTAGTCTAAGTGATGATTGGTAGTTTTTAGTGGAGGTGAGCGATCTTGGCATGTCGCGGTAAAGGGAAAATTGGCATTTGGCAGTTTCCAAAGTCTCTCCACGATTCCAAAATCCCTACAAGAGTGATTGGTTTAAATAAAAGCCTTCATGTTTTGTCCTTCAAGCTTTAGTGTCATTTTACTATTTATTATTTTGATCCCTGTGGGTATTGAATACCTAAAATTCATATCTACTTACTTAGTCTAGTATTAGTACATTACAGAATCGTCTTCAGAACATACTATGAGCATTATCAGAATAATCAGTTACCAGACAGATGAACTTATAAAAGTCTTTTATTTCAGTGTATTTTAGTTGGGAGTAGGATTTAGCATTGAGCGAGTCTAGGTATGGAGGCTTCCCCACCATATAGGAAGAGCCCTTAGAAGTAGTCCCAATACTCCAAAACTATATAGCCAGCATTGGGCATGAGAAGTCCCCCATCATATTAGGCTTGACTATCTCGTAAGGGTCACCCGTCAGTTTAGACTTTACACCCTTAGTCCTTTGGGAATTATATAAGTTTAGTTAATCCACAAAACTATCGTTAGTAACCATGGGATGGTGTTAATCCCCTTTCAACTGGAGTTACAGGTTGGACCCTATTTATCTCAAATTATGGAATGTCGCTTAGATGATACCTCATTCTAGGATGAATGTTCTCAAGGGGGAGATATTGTAATACCCCATACTTCTACCTAACTTGAAATCATCCTAAGAATGTTAGAAACTTACCTTGAAAGATAAATCCATTTGTGTACACATGAAATTTTTAACATTTTCACTTTTTGTTGAGTCGGAAATTGAATTAGCTTTCCAACGATAATAATTTAATCTAAATCCAGTATCAGAGTAAAAAGTTATGAACATTTTATCGAGAGCTGTAAGAACCGCCCAGGTGAGATGGGCAGGTTGATGGACCGTCAATCTAGCGACGGACCATCGCCTAGACCATCGCTGCTAAGGCAGTAAGTCAGTCTTCTGGCAAAGGTGTGATGGAAAGGTTGACAGAACGTTGAACTTGTAATGGACCGTTGCCCAAGCCTTTGATACTAAGGAAGTGAGTCCCTATTATGGCCCAGGTGCGACGGTCAGAACAACGGACCGTCAAGCCAGCGACGAACCATCATACGAGCCGTCATAGATCCCGTTCAGCAATTTAAAGTTATTTTTAAAAGGGTATTTAGGTATTTTTCCACTATTTTTAACCCCTAATTATACAACACCATAGCCCATAACTTCATTATCGATATACAACATCAAATTAGGGTTTTCTCTCAAAGATAATCCCTAAGAAACAAGATCCAAATCCTTTTTCAAGAAACTAAAAGATTCCATGTTCTTCAAGTCCAAGAACTTTAAGAAGCTCACAATCAAAGTATGCCATATGTTGATTCATGGGTCCCTTTTACCCATGAAGCTCAAGAATATATTTTCATAATCCAAGATTTGTGTATTTATGAATGTTCATGATTTAAATTGAATTAAAATTCATGTTTATGATATTATGGGTTTATGATTCATGTTTGAAATTACATGTTCCGATGATTGACCCTAGGATGTGGTGATTTGCAAAATAAATATGATAAACCCTTAAATTTACATGTTGATTGATGTATCCATGATTAATAGATCTGTTGAGGATTGTATAACCAAAGCATGCTCCCCATGTGTTCGATTAAATGCCTATGTGAAAGAAAAGTGCCATACTAGTATGATAATAAGAAATCCCCAATCTTGTACCAGTTTATGCATGTCAAGTGTTTGATAAAATATCTTACTCAATGAATTATTGATCCATGTGTACCCCTTGCAGTGCTTTAGAACTTCTACTTCATGAAATCTCTAACTTATTGATTTATGGATTGTGATGTTGGTAATATATTAAAGAAAGTCATCCTTTGTCTGTTTCCTTCTATCGAGTCTTGGGGTATACTTGTACCCAAAAATTTAGATGTGTGCCTAGAATCAGTGTCGTGTTTTGAAGATACTCTATGTCGAGCCATGTTCATAGAAATTCTGTCAGTCATGTGACTCAGGAAAACTCAGTAAACTCGGTAATCTCAGAAATCTCAGAAATTAAGTAATCTCAGTAGTATTCCGTTAGTCAACGAAACTCAGTTAACTCAGTCCAGTCAGTTTAGTTAATCATGTTTAGTGTCTATTCGGATAGGAGAAGAAATTAGCACATAGCGAACCCAAGGATGGGAACCCACCTATTTTATGAGGGTGTGCTTCTTAGAAGGAATCCTTACATTCTAGAACTACATAGCCAGTCTAGGTTGAGATATCATAGCCTGTTATATGAGGGTAGATTAGGTGTCTTAACCTGTTATATGAGGGTTCCCACTATTCTCATGAGAGTTACCTATTATATGATGGTTACTCACAGATTGTCCTTACCAGTGGTGCGGTATTAACACCTATCCAATTTGGGTTATAGATTAGACCCCAACTCAGCTATAGTACGTTATTCGGGCCATGTTAGTTAGATGAGTACTTCCTATAGTTTCATTACAGAATAAGGACTGTCAGATACAGTCATTCATTCTCAGTAATAGAACTTAGATAGTTCAAAAGGATTTAGGACGGTCGGATAAAGTCAACTCAGAACAGTATGGAACTTAGCTAGTTCCATCAGAACCTAGACTATCAGATACAATTGTGCAGTATCAATTATTTCAGTTATATAGATATCAGTATCTTATGTTATTAGTACTTTGACTCAGTAATCATGTTATCATGAACTCAGTCATAGTTATTATGTAGTCATGTATGTATTCTCACGTTCATGTTATGCAGTCAGTTAGTATAGTTCATGCATGTGGACCCTTTTCAATTCAGCCTAGCTCACATATATACCAGTACATTCAAACCTACTGATGCATTTTTGCTATGGTGTTTTATACCATAGGTTTAGAAGCACGAGCTCCAGAGCATCAGTAGCATTCCAGTCTCAGCAGTTAAAGTTAGCAGTGAGTCCTCATTCTTTGAGGACATGACCATTACTTTATTATATCATTAATTGATTTATTAGTTATAGTTAGTTAGGGACATATTCTATCAACTCCTTATTCAGTCAGTTCAGTCAGTTAGAGGTTTTTCAATCTACATTATGTTCAGATAGATTATTTCAGTTATTTTGGGTACTTCATACCCGCTTTGGATGTTATGTTTTATCAACTATCATATCTCAGTTTTGAACCTTATGGCCTTTCAGCCATTATTTCTGCATTTATATAGTATATCATGCAGTATACAGGTATAGATATCAGTCATGGGTTAGCTTATGGTCCTTTGAGGTTATAAGCACCGTGTAGCATTTCGGGTAACAAATTTGAGGCATTACAAACTTGGTATCAGAGCCTAAGGTTCAATAGAGTCCTAGGAAGTTTGAAAGACACATCTGTAGAGTCTTGTACATGGGTGTGTTGTGCACCCTATTTATGTGCAGGAGGCTATAAGATGTTTTAGAAATAGTTTACCTTCTTTCAGTATTCATATTATGCCAGTAAGAATAATGTCATGTCAATCTCTAGGTATAATTTCTTTCTCCTTTTCTTCTATAAAACATGCCTCTTAAAAAAGAAACAGGAATCAGCAAGCCCCTCATCCCGAAGATCCTTTGGGAGAACATGTCTCTCATTCATAGTTCAGAGCTATATTCACAACTCATGCTCAGTCAGTCGCTGCTTATAATGAATGACCAACTGTCATTTCAGCTAACCCAGTGGCCAATTCAGATGCGTCCAGGATTTAGGACTTCATCCGAATGAATCCTCCATCATTTTTCGAGTCTAAGTGAGATGAGGACCCTCAGGAATTTCTTGATCAAGTTCAAAACTTTATGAATATAAAAGGGGTTATTTCTAGTAAGAGTACGGAGCTAGATGCATATCAGTTACAGGATGTTGTCATACTTGGTACAAATAGTGGAAGTCAGATAGGGCTCTAGATGCAGGGCCTATTGAGTAGGAGGAGTTTACTACTATATTCTTAGATAGATTCTTTCCCCTAGAGATGAAAGAAGCTAAAGTCTTAGAATTTATCAACCTCCGGCAGGGCAACATCACAATGAAAGAGTATTCTCTGAAGTTTACTCAATTAGCAAGATATGCTCCTCATGTGGTTACAGATAGAAGGGCTAAGATGAGTAAGTTTGTTTCTGGGGTGAATGATAGTGTAGTCAACGAGTTCAAGTCCGTGATGTTGAATAGTAACATAAACATAGCTAGGATTATGACCCATGCTTAGAAGACAGAAGAGCAAAAGATTAAGATGAGGGAGGAGCAGAATAAGAGAGCAAGGACATGTAGTTTCAACTTTTCTCAGCCCAATTTAGAAGGATGAAACTGTTCTCAGTGTTGTCCTAAGACAGCAGTTCCATCTCCTTCTTCTGCTAGCGCTCTATCTCCTAAGTTCAGGGATGGTAATAAATATAGAGCATCAGTCTTTAAGTGTCAGGGAAGTGTTAGCAGTGCCCGTACCTATCCTCTTTGCAATAATTATGGCTAGCACCATCAGGGTATTTGCAAAGCTGAAAGTGGTATTTGGCTTAGATATGGCAAGCCAGGCCAGAGAGTCAGAGACTGTCCTCATCCAGGTCCTCACTGTTAGCAGAACCATTCTTCAGCTCAGTCCTATCGTCCAAACCAGCAGGGTGCCATCTCCAGTCCTACTAGTGGGCAACGCCCAAATTGGCTTTATACTTTCCAGTCCCAGCAAAATCAAGAAAATTCTCCTGATGTGGTTACTGGTACGTTATAGATATTTCATATGAAGGTTTATGCTTTTCTAAATCTAGGAGCTTCTTTGTCTTTTGTTATGCCCTATATACCAGGAAATTTCGGAACCAGTCCAATAATTCTAGAAGAGATCTTTTCAGTCTCTACCCTAGTGGTTAAAACCATTATAGCCCGGCGGATTTACAGGAATTGCCTGGTTATGATATTTCAGAAAGTCACTTCAGCTGACTTAGTCGAATTGGAGATGACTGATTTTGATGTCATTCTCGGCATGGATTGGCTTTATTCCTGCATTTCCACAGTCGACTGCAGAAACAAAATAGTCTCGTTTCAGCCTATATCTATTCCGCCTTATAGAATGGCACCAACAGAACTCAGAGAATTTAAAGAGCAGTTGAAGAATCTCCTAGATAAGGGATTCATCAGACCCATCCTGTCCTCGTGGGGCGCACCAGTCTTATTCAAGTGCAAGAAAGATGGTTCCCTCATAATATACATTGATTACCATCATCTTAATAAAGTTGTGGTAAAAAACAAGTATCCTCTTCCCAGAATCGATGGTTTATTTGATGAACTTCAGGGTGCCAGCTATTTCTCTAAGATAGACTTCACATCAAGCTATCATCAACTCATAGTTAGAGAATGTGACATTCCAAAAATAGCATTTCATACTCGGTATGGTCACTTTAAATTCTTAGTTATGACCTTTGGTAATACCAATGCCCAAGCACCTTTCATGGACTTGATGAACCGGGTGTTCAAGAAGTACTTGGACATGTTCATCATAGTCTTCATAGATGATATTCTGGTCTATTCTCGTAGTGAGCATGACTATGCAGACCATCTCAGAATCATACTTTAGACTCTCAGAGATCATCAGACGTTCGCAAAATTCAGTAAGTGTGAATTTTTTCTAATTTTTGTAGCATTCCTTAGTCATTTCATTTTTGGTGATGGCATTAGGGTTAATTCTCAAAATACCGAAGTAGTAAGAAACTAGCTCAGACTTATCTCTCCATAGACATTAGGAGTTTCTTGGATTTGACTGGCTATTATAGATGGTTTGTTGAGGGATTTTCTTTTATTGCATCCCCTATGTCCATATTTACTTAGAAGAAAGTCAAGTTTCAGTGGTTAAATACTTGCGAGAAGAGTTTTCAGGAGTTGAAAACTCGACTTACCTCAACTCTTGTCTTAACTCTTCCAGATGGTTCAGATGGGTTTGTAGTGTATTGTGATAAATCCAAAGTATGTTTGGGTTATTTCCTCATACAGCATGGTAAGGTCATAGCCTATGCCTCTAGACAGCTTAAACCCTATGAGAAGAATTATCCTACTCATGATCTTGATTTAGCAGTCGCAGTAGTTGCCTTAAAGATTTGGAGGCATTATATATATAGAGTTGATGTGGATGTGTTCGCAGATTATAAGATCCTTCAGTATGTCTTTTCTCTGAAAGATCTCAATCTTCGTTAGAGCTCTTGAAAGATTACGACATGAGTGTTCTTTATCATCCGAGCAAGGCCAATGTAGTGGCCAACGCTCTCTGTAGACTGTCTATGGGTAGTGTTTCTCATGTTGAGGACAGTAAGAAGAAGTTAGCTCAGGAAATCCATCAGCTTGCCAGACTAGGAATTCACTTAGTCGATTCAGAGAAGGGTGACATATGGGTTCAGAGTAGTTGAGAATCATCTCTAGTTTCCGAGGTGAAAGAAAAACAATATAGAGATCCCTGTCTAGTCAAGTTGAAAGAATCAATCAAGGATCAAAAAGTAGGGGTTTTCTCCCAAGGGGGAGATAGTGTTCTGCGTTGTCAAGGTCATCTGTGTGTTCCAGGTGTAGATGACTTAAGGTAGTGAATTCTTGCAGAAGTGCATGGTGTGATCTACTCTTTTCATCTAGGGTCCACAAAGATGTACCATGACTTGTGGGAAATCGATTGGAGGAATGGGATAAAGAGAGATATTGCAGAGTTTATGGATACGTGCTCTACATGTCAGCAGATTAAGATAGAGCCTCAGAAACCTAGTGGGTCTATGCAGGAGTTTAGTATTACTACGTGGAAGTGGGAAGAAGTGAACTTGGACTTCGTGATGGTTTTGCCTTGTACTTATTGCCAGCATGATTAAGTTTGGATCATTGTAGATAGGATAACCAAATCATCTCATTTTCTTCTAGTCCATACCCCTTATTCAGCCTAGGATTATGCAAAACTCTACATCAGAGAGTTGGTCAGATTACACGGTGTTCCATTATCTATTATCTTAGACAGAGGTACCGATTTCATTTCTTATTTTTGGAGAGCATTCCAAAAGGGTCTTGGTACCCAAGTTTATCTCAGTACAACCTTTCATTCTCAGACAGATAGTCAAGTAGAAAGGACCATTCAGACTTTAAAAGATATGCTAAGGGCATGTGCTATTGATTTCAAGGGTAGTTGGGATGACCACTAACCTTTGATTAATTTTGCATACAGCAATAGCTATCATTCCAGTATTCGGATGGCTCTATTAGAAGATCTCTATGGTAGGAGATGCAGATCTACAATCAGTAAGTTCAAAGTTAGTGAGGCCTCAGTTATAGGGCCTGACTTAATATTCGACGCTTTAGAGAAAGTCCAGTTGATTAGAGAAAGACTCTGAGATGCTCAGAGCCAACAGAAGTGTTATACAGATATATGAAAAAGGGATCTCAAGTTCGAGATTGGTGATTATGTCTATCTAAATATATCTCCCATAAAGGGAGTGAAGAGATATGGCAAGAAGGGAAAGCTCAGTCCTAGATATGTTGTTCCCTTCAAGATTCTCAGTTGCTTTAGCAAGGTAGATTATGAGCTCGAATTGCTTTCAGATCTAGCCTCAGTTTATCCAGTCTTTCATGTCTCCTTTATCAAGAAGTGCATAGATGACCCAAGAGTTGTAGTCCCTGTTCAGAGCCCAGATATTTAGAACAACCGCTCTTATAAAGAGATTCCAGTCGAAATCCTAGACTATCAGACTCATAGACTAAGGAACAAAGAAGTCCCTCTAGTCAAAGTTCTTTGGCGAAATCAGTCTGTTGAGGGAGCTACTTGGAAAAAAGAAACAGACATGTTCACCAAGTATCTTTACCTCTTCTACGCAAACTCAGATCTAGCTCAAGGTAACAGTTCTCCTTAAGTTTTTCCGTTTCATGTTTAGAATTCTGTGACAAGCTTGGTATCTATTTCATGTTCAGAATTCCATTACAACTTGGTAGGAAATGCCATTGCATATCTAGTTATGCATTCATATGTCTGTTCAGTTATATAATTATACGTCACACATGCATTCTCATTGCGAGAACCTTAGTTCATCAGAACACTCAGTCATGCATTCATGAATCAGTTACACATGCATCAAATATGCTTGTTCGGTAAGAAATATTAATTTATCAGTCATGTCATTCATGAGATCATGTTCCAGTTGTTTATGTTAAGTATGTACATCAGTTTATCTTTTCTCCTCTCACTCAGTCTCATTTGAGGATGAATATTCTCAAGGGAGAGATATTGTAATATCCCGTACTTCTACCTAACTTAAAATTATCCCAAGAATGTTAGAAACTTAACTTGAAAGATAAATCCATTTATGTACATGTGTAATTTCTAAGATTTTCACTTTTTGTTGAGTGGAAATTGAATTAGCTTTCCAATGATACAAATTTTATTGAAATCAGGTATCGGAGTAAAAAGTTATGGACATTTTACCAAGAGTTGTCAGAACCGCCTAGGTGCGACGGGCAGGTTGACGGACCGTCGATCTAGAGACGGACCATCGCCTAGACCATTGCAGCTAAGAAAGTAAGTCAGTCTTCTGGCTAAGGGGCGATGGACAGGTTGATGGACCGCCAAACTTGTGATGGACTTTCGCCCAAGCTATCGTTACTAAGGCAGTGAGTCCCTATTTTTGAATAGGTACGACGGTCAAAACGATGGACTGTCAAGCCAGCAATGGACCATCGCAAATCCTATTCAGAAATTTAAAGTCATTTTTAAAAGGCTATTTTGGTCCTTTTCTAGCCGTTTTAACCCCTAATTATACCAGACCATAGCCCATAACTTTATTATCCATCTACAACATCAAATTAGGGTTTTCTCTCAAAGATAATCCCCAAGAAACAAGATCCAAATCCTTCTTCAAGAAACTAAGAGATTCCAAGTTTTTCAAGTTCAAGAACTTTAAGAAACTCACAATCAAGGTATGTCATGTGTTGATTCATGGGTCCCGTTCACCCATGAAGCTCAAGAATCTCTTTTGAAAATCCAAGATTAGTGTATTTATGAATGTTCATGATTCAAATTGAATTGAAATTCATGTTCTTGATGTTGTGGGGTTTTGATTCATCTTTTCAATTACATATTCCAATGATTGACCCTAGAATGTGGTGATTTGCATAATAATCGTGATAAACCCTTAAATTTACACGTTGATAGATGTATCTATGATTATTAAATGTGTTGATTAATGTATAACCAAAGCATGCTCCCCATGTGTTCGATTAAATGCTTATGTGAAAGAAAAGTGTCATACTAGTATGATAATATGAAATCCCCAATCATGTACAAGTTTATACATGTCAAATGTTTGATGAAATGTCTTAGTCAATGAATTATGGATACAGGGGTAACACTTGTGGTGCTTTAGAACTTCTACTTCATTAAATCTTAAACTTATTATATTATGGATTGTGATGTTGGTCATGTATTCCAGAAAGTCATTTTTTGTCAGTTTCCTTCTATCGAGTCCTGGGGTTACTTGTACCAAAAAATTTAGTTGTGTGCCTAGAATCAGTGTCGTATTTTCAAGATACTCTTAGTTGAGCCATGTTCATAGAAATTCAGTTAGTCATGTGACTCAGTAAAACTCAGTAAACTCGATAATCTCAGAAATCTAAAAAATTTAGTAATCTCAGTAATATTTAGTTAGTCAACAAAACTAAGTTAACTCAGTTATGTCAGTTCAGTTAATCATGTTCAGTGTCTATTCAGATGGGAGTAAAAATTAGCACCGAGTGAACCCAAGGATGGGAACCCACCTGTTATATAAGGGTGCGATTCTTAGAAGCAATCCTTGCATTCCAAAACTGTGTACCTAACGTAGGATGAGACATCATAGCCTATTATATGCGGGTAGATAACGTGGATTAACCTGTTATATAAGGGTTCCCACCATTCTCATGAGAGTTACCTGTTATATGGGGTTACTAACATATTGTCCTTACCAGTGGGGCGGTATTGACACCTTTCCATTTGGGGATACAGATTGGACCCCAACTCAGCTATATTTCCTTATTTGGGGTATGTCGTTTAGATGAATACTTCCCACCATTTTAGTACAGAATCAGGACTGTCAGATACAGTTATTCATTCTTAGTAATAGAACTTAGATAGTTCTACAGGATTTAGGACTGTCAGATACAGTCAACTCAGAATAGTATGGAACTCGGCTAGTTTCATCAAAACCTATGCTATCAGATACAGTCGCTCAGTATCCGTTATTTCAATTATACAGATATCAGTATCTCATGTTATCAGTACTTAAACTCAGTAATCATGTTATCACAAACTCAGTTATAGTTATTATGTAGTCATGCATGTTTTCTCATGTTCATGTTACGCAGTCAGTTAGTATACTTCATGTATGTGAACCCCTTTTCATTCATCCTACCTCACATGCATACCATTATATTCAAACGTATTGACGCATTTGTGCTATGGTGTTTTATACCATAGGTTCAGAAGCACGAGCTCCAGAGCATCAGTAGTATTCCAGTCTCAGCAGTCAGAGTTAGTAGTGGGTCCTCATCCTTCGAAGACATGACCAGTACTTTATTATTTCATTAATTAATTTATTAGTTGGAGTTATTTTGGTACATGTACCATCAACTTCTTATTCAGACAGCTCAGTTAGTTAGAGGCTTTTCAGACTACAGTATGTTCAGATAGATTATTTTAGTTGTTTTGGGTATTTCATACCCCATCTAGATGTTATGTTTTATCAGCTATCATGTCCCAGTTTTTAACCTTATGGCCTTTCAACCTTTATTTTTGTATTTATACAGTATATTATTTTGTATATAGGAACATATATCAGTTATGGGTTAGCTTTTGGTCCTTCTGGTTTATGAGCACCGTGTAGCATTCTGGGTACCAGATTCGGGGAGTTACACCCAGTTAATTATTTGTTCTGTTCATGAAACCATGCATATCAGCCTGCCTCATTTATCATACCAGTACATTCAAAATACTAACCACATACCTTTTTTTGTGCTATGATGTAATATATCATAGGTTTTGATGCTCAGTTCCCAGCTCACGATTAGACTTATCAGATCCTCAGTAGTAGAAGTGGTGAGTCCTCATACTTTGAGGACAGACTTACTTTATTTCATATCTCAGTTAGTAGTTAGTTGGAGTTAGTTTGGGCCTATCCCATCAACTCATATTCAGTTAGTCAGTTTTAGAGGCTTTCCAAAAATTAGAGTCAGTTATTCAGTACTTAGATATTATAGTTAGTTATCCAATTTATCATTATTTTATCAGATTCAGTCAGTTGTTTCTACAGGCTCATATTTCAGATTTAAATTTAGTTATTAAAACCTTATGGCAGGTGAGTATTCTTCCGTATTTATGATTATGTTATCCAGTGCTCACAGCAGGTACCAGCTCATGGGTTAGCTTGTGGTCACTCGGGACTGTATTCACCGTGTGATGACTAAGGGGTAGTCCCAAGTTATTACATGCGGACTTTTCCCCATCACATCTTTTGTTCATTCTTCTGGGAGGCATGATCTATAAACAAAATGAATGATGAGTCATAAAGAGAGTTTAAATAGAGTTTGTGTTCATCTACACGACATGAATACTGAAATGAGGGAAACTTTTCCTAAAATATTTCGTATCCTGTTGTCTATAAGTATGGAACACTTTACACCCATGCATAAGACTCTACTTAATGTAGCTTTCAGATACCCTAGACACTATAAAACCGTATGCACTAATATCAAGTTTTGTGTCAACCCGAGACTACCCCCTAGTTGTGACAACGATGCTTACTATCACAAGTGACCCCAAGATAACCAATGAGTTGGTCCCTACTTTTAGCACTGAATAAAATGGAACTGATATAACATATGCAGAAGATAAGATGATAAACAATTAAAATTAAAATACTGATATATGTAATATTGTCGTGCCGAAGATACCTGATAAAACTAAAAGTAACTAACTAACTAACTATCTAACTATCTAACTATTTGTGTAAAAATCCTCTAACTGTCTGAGGATTTGATAGGACAAGCCCCCAACTAACACTATTTGAATAAATATAAAGAATTACTAAAATAATTGGACTGAGCAATCATGTCCTCGATGGATAAGGACTCACCAATATTGCTTTTAAATAACATTGGCTTCCTAACTGCGGTCAGGAAACTGAACCTCTAAAACTATGATATAAGACATCATACCACAAAGATTAGTATATGGTTAGTACTTTGAATGTACTGGTCTATTAGATGAGGTATGGCAGAAATGCATAGGGTAATGTGCATATGTGATAAGGAGTAACTAAAAAACATAAAATAATTGAGCATGAATGCATGAAAACTATTATATCTGAGAATGCAAGACAAAGCATATAAATATTTCTAAAATAATCTAAAATCTGAAGGACTAAAACCTGTATAACTGAATAACTATAAATTTTTATTCTTGGGTCAAGAAAACTTTAATTGAATATACACTGAATACTATATTAAGACTGTAGGAGGTATCATGTAATCGACATGCCCCAATCTGTGCTAATCAGGGTTCAACCTATTACCCCAGTTGAAATGGTGTCTGTACCATGCCACAGGTACTAATACTGGGTATGTCAATCAACTAAAATGGTGTATTGAAGGCCTAATGAGTCACCCTCAAATGGCAGGTGATCTAATGAGATATGTGTCACCGTCAACTGGCAGGAAAACATATTATCAACCCTCAACTGGCAGGTAGACATCTTTAATCTACGCTGGCTACATAGTTCTGGAACTTGGGGATCGCTACTAAGGGTTACACCTTTTACTGGCAGGTAAGCCCCCATCCCCGAGTTCGCTTGGTACTAAATCCTACTCCCAACTGAATGACACTGGAACTGAAACTGGGTTGAGTTTATCTAAATATTATTTCATGACTGATAGTACTTATTATGAACATAATAACTAAATAAATAGGAATAATCATGGTTTAAATGAATCATATTTGAAAATCTAAAAATCATGTAAAACACGTAGTTAACGGGTGTTCATAACCCACCAACACTAAATAATCACTGAATGTAATAACAAGCGTAAAACTGTAGTAAAGGCTTATGGTTCAAAACCCATAAGCATAGAAATTTCATCAAACATGTAGGAATCATGAATTTAACATGGGAATTCTTACTAAGAATCATAAATTTAGGATTCATCATAAAATTTACTTGAATAAAGCATAGTAAACTCAAATTGATAGCATGAGGAATTCAAAATCTTACATGGAAACATACATAGACTGAATTGTATTTAAATTACCATGGAAACATGAATTAAACCCATCTTAAGTAATATAAAATACAATAATGATAGAAAAATTCAATCTTCAATCAAAAAAGGGGTTTTAGGCTCCATGGATGAGAGAAACCCATGAATGAACATCCCATATACCTTAAATCTTTAACTTGAAAGAGAAACACCCATATTTATGATTTCTTGAAGGTTCGTGAACTTGGGGAACTTGAATTCTTGATTCCTTAGGGAGGATGGAATTGAATTTGTGTTCTTGAGGAAAAAAGTAGGGTTTTCTTGACAGTGATTTGGAGAAGATGGGAAAATATGCCCAAAATGATTTACTAATTTTTATTAGGAATGATTGGGTTGAGGGGAAAAACACCTAATTGCCCCTCAGGTATTTAAATTCAAATCTAGATGCTACAGGCTTACCACGGTGCCTTCCTATCACGTTCATTCATTTACCTCACCACGACGTGGTCTGCATAACAATGGGAATAACACCATGATGCGGGATTATTGCCATAACCCTCTAGTTTGGTCATCCAAATATGTCCCAAACCTCGTCAAAAAAAATTAAAACTTCTCAGAGACATGCTGATAAAAGAGTATGCCTTTTTATGAGTCAACATAGTTAAAAGAGTATCTATTATAAAAAATCTTTCCATAAACTGCTGATAATACCCAGCCAAACTAAAGAGGCTCTTAATATCGATTAAAATAATGGGTCTAGGGCATCTTTTAACCACTGCCACCTTTTGAGGGTCCACCATTATCCCCTCGCTAGAAATAATATGACTAAGAAAAGTGTAACGCCCTAAATCTGGTACCCGAAATGCTACACGATGCTCATAATCTCGAAGGACCACAAGCTAACCCATGACTGATATCTATAACTGAGCACTTAATAATAATAATAATATCATAAATGTGGAAACATAAACTAAAAGTCCATAAGGTTTAATAATGATAAATAACTAAAAATATTGTATAACAATAACAAAAAAATGAAATAACTGTCTTAACGTGTTGTAGTATGAAAGCCTCTAAAACTAAACTATCTAAATAAAGAGTTGATGGGACAAACCCCTAACTAACTCCATCTACTGAAATAAACTAAGTACTAAAAAAAATGAAATAATAAAATAATAACATCCTCGAATGATGAGGACTCACTGCTGACTCTGACTGCTAAAATTGGAATACTACTAATACTTTGGAGTGTTTACTTCTGAACCTATGGTATAAAATACCATAGCGCAAATGCATCAGTATGATTGAATATACTGGTATGTAAGTGAGGTAGGCTAAATGCAATGGTTCATATGCATGAAAAATACTAAGTGAATGAATAACATAAACCTGAGAATACATGCATGAATACATGACTATAACTGAGATTGTGATAACACTGATTAATGAATTCTGATAATGTGGATTTATTGATATTTGAGTACTAATAACTGAGATACTGAATGACTAAGTCTATTGAGTACTGAGGAAATGATGTCATATTACTGATAAAGGAATGACTGTTTCTGACAGTTTTGATTATGAAGAACTAGCCTGATTGATTGTATCTGACAGTCAAAAAATTTGAATATTGTTAACATGAATTTCATATAATTAATATACTATTAATTGGGTGACTATTTCTGACAGTCCTAATTCTGATGAAACTAGCTGAGTTCAGTAATGATGAGCGACTTTATATGATAGTCCTGAAACTGTAGAACTGAACTAAGTTCCATTACTAAGACTGAATCTAAAACTAAGACTGTGGAAGGTAATCATCTAACCGACATGCCTCAAAACTGAATTGGTGGGGTCCAACTTATAACCCCAGCTAGAAGGGTGTCAGTACCGTGCCATGGTTAAAGACAAGCTGTAAGCAAACCCTCTCTGATTGGGCACTCTTTCGTCAACCTCTCCTAGTAGGAAAACTCGGATGAGGTGTATGATCTCTAAACTCGTAGGGTACATATCAACCTATGCTGGCAACGTAGTTCTGGAACAAAAGGATTGCTTCTAAGGATCACACCCTCTACTGGTTAACAGGTGAGTCCCCATCTTTGGGTTTACTCGGTGATGAATCTTACTCCCAACTAAAGAGACACTGAACTGATTTAAACTGAGATGAACTTTTACTAATAGTATTATTTAGTTGATTTGAATAGAGTTCACTAAATTTCTATTAATTGATGGAATACTACAAAGATCCGATAACTGACTGAGATTGCTGAGATTACCAAGAGTACTAAAATTACTAAGTTTTCCTGAGTTATGTGACTGACTGAATTCTAATAATCATGGCTTGACTGAGAGTTTCATGAAAACTAATACTAGCTCTAGGCACACAACTAAATTGTCAGATACAAGTACCCCTAGGACTCAATAGCATGAAACTAACAAGAATTAAAACTTCTTGAATGTGTGACCAATATTAATAATTCATAATACAATAAATTGGGGATTTCATGAAGCACATGGTTATCATAATGATGTACATGGATGAAATTGCATATAGATATGTCATACTTTCATCAACCTAATCTCATGAATATTCCATCAATTACTTATAATGCACACAATATCATGGAAGTCATTATTATTTATAAGGGTAAAACATGTATTTATTAATTGAGTCACAATTGAGCTATAATACATAATTTCTATCCTCTTAGGAATTTTGTCAAACACCTTGCATGCACAACTTAGGGCATAGGTGCCATCATCAACTTACACATCATAAACAACTCAATTTCATGGATTTAAACTTGCATGCTAACGTAGTTTCATAAAAAAAACACATAAATATTACAACTTGGAAATCATAAAACAATATAAACATGGTTACAGACAACCCATAACATAAATATCATGTTTTATAATTTGAAAGAGGATTCTTTGACTTCATGGATGAAAGGAACCCATAAATAAACACTTGACATACCATAGTTCTTGATTTTATGAAGATTGATTGAGAGATTCTTGAATTTGAGTATTGAATTTGAATCCTTAATTGAAAACCCTAACTTGTTCATAAGATAAACATGAGAGAGACACTATATTTTGGTTGAATTGGGGATAAATCTCGTGTTTTAGACTTATATAGGAGTGGGAAATTGACCCCTCTTCCCTTAAAAATGAGGACAGTTAATGAATGAAATTGGGCATTAATGTTATTATCGACGCGACCCTTCTGCCTTTAAAAAAGAAGATATTTAATGATTAAAACTGGGCATCGATACTATTATCAATACGGTGCATCGATGCCATCGACACGATAGTCAATACGTTGCGCCATCATCATGTTGAGTCTCAGTACTTTGACCCTATCAACCTGCAACAATATCAACCAACACGATTGGCGATGCGGTGCGCTAAGATCGCATTGTTCCACTATTTTGGGCTTCAAAACGTGGTCTAAACGTCGTCCAAAAAACTTAAAACTTGTTCGGGACCACCTAAGTACCTCACTGATCATGAATTAAAAAAAATATTGACCATTAAAGGATGTTAAGGTGGTAAAATGAGATTGCGTCTTTCAAAGGCCAATAATAGGCTAAGTCTGGAAACTTAGTTAGATTTTTTTTTTCTAAGTCTAGGACCCCTTGACATGATTAAAGGACTAAATAATCTTAGAAAGTTTTTGGGGTCTTACAATATCTCCCCCTTGGGAACATTCTTCCTCGAATGAGACTAACTGACAGGGGAAAAATGATAAACTGAAGTACATATTAAACATGAACAACCGAGACATGACTTCATGGCTAGCATGACTTATAAGCCGAATGTATCATACTGAATATGCATATATGATGCATGAGTAACTGGTTCATGAATGCATGACTTAGATTTCTGATAAGCTGAGTTTCTCATGATGAGAATGCATGTCTAATGCATGATTATATGACTGAACCAATACATGAATGCATGACTGAATAAGCAATGGTATTTGATACAAAGTTAATGATGAGAATCTAAACATGGAACTGAATGTTGAGTTTTAAACTGAAATCTAAACATGAAACTAAATAAGTTCAAGGAAGCCTGTTACCTTAAACTGAAAATACTGATGAGTCTGAGATTAATTACTAATTATGCATGAGTGGAAACATGAGAATGTAACTTAGTCTGGACCATGATACATGATTTGGATTACCATGATCAGAATTGAGCTCCTTGAATACGTGGCTTACGAATGAGGTCGGAGTTTGTGGGTCAACTTATAAGTACCCCCTTACTCCAAACTGGATTCATTAGGAGAAGAGATAATGGTATGTTTTATGTCATGGGAGTTCGGATAATTATCGTGTATCTCCCCCCTTGGGACATTATGTCCCTAAAAGAATAATGACTTGACTGAGATACTAAGGAAAACTGGGATGATGCAAAGGACACCTACAAACTGAATTGCGGCTGAAAATCTGGGATCTGAAGCTAAGACATAATAAATGAACTAAGGTGATCTTGCAACTACTGGGACTTTCTTTCTTGGAACAGATAGATTCCTAAAATTTTTGGTGGTAGGACTAGGTGGAAAGATGGGAAACTACACCATACAGACTTTTTTTCTGGTTGCTAAACTAAATTACAGGCTTTGGAGACTAACTCACGCTAAAAACTTATACTCGAATGGACCATTTCTATGACATTCTCTTTATAGAGTTCTAGTGATGGTAGGGAGAAAATGAATCCTGGTCTGGCCTGAGAAGGACATATGAATAGGAGATCTCTATATGGATGGGATTTTTTTGTATTAGTAGGCAAGGCCTACGAAACATCATCTAAGATAAGGTAACCAAACCTTATGCACTGCAACTGAGACTACTGAAGAGATTTACATAGTCGCTGAGCACGAATGCATGGATATAATAATTTATCTGATTAATTGAATGACTCGTAGCTGAATATTGGACATGTAAAACTGAACTACACTTGATTTAGGATAGCTGGACTGAAACTATAGAGTGTTATGCATAGAAGGTAATGACTGACTGGGTGAAATAAGGTAACTAAGAGTGAGTGAGGGAAAATTGTATTACCTTAAGAACATAATACCAACTGTCAAACATAATTTAGGAATATTTTGTTAACTGAGGTACTAAAATACTAATATCTGATTAATTGATGGCCATATGGTATGGCCAGGAAATCTTGAAACTGGACTGAGTTTCTAAGTAGACTGGAATAGGACTGGAACTGAGATTATAGTTAAGATGATAATTGAGACTATAACCATAACTAAGACTGAATGCTGGTTTTCTATAATTGAGCATTAGACTGGTACGGGAGTACTTAATTCTGATGACAAAGTAACTAATAGCTGAAAGCCATGATTCTGTAGGACTATCTAAGTCTTTTACTAAATATTGATTATTGAACTGACACTTTAACTAAGGCCTGCTGGATGGAACATTAACACTACAAATTTACCAAGGGATCTAAACTGAGGGTATACATGGCATAATCTGAGTTTGACTGAACATTAGGAGTGAAGTCATGAATCGTGTGGGGTAAGCATACTGTAAAGCATGACATGAGTGCATGAGTCATGAACTTCACGAACTGGTTTTATAATTTTTGAATTCGTGAAACATAATTTGCAAAATTGGTTGAACTTGTACTCCTCATACGAGGAACATAAAACACACACTATTCTATGAAAAGCACATGGTTATAAGCTATATTCATGGGAATGAAACATAAATCATGCATAAGTATCAGGAGGGTTGAAGTTCAAAACTTTTCACTGAGGTAGGAATGGGTTAAGAATCATCTTCCCTAATTGATTTTCTACACATACTAGCATTACTACTAGAATTTGAAGGCCTGACTTTTTGAGATATCATAATGAGACAATTACTGAATCACTGACGGGATTTGTTAGAATGACTCACTAGGGTAGAGATTGGAAAATGTCCTATTAACATTTGGTCTGACCTTAAAGTTGACTGCTATGAAAGAGTTACAAAAGAAAAAAAAATCTCCTGAATTTGAAGAAACATGAACATGTAAATGAGGGAACTGTACATACCAGTAGCTGCACCAGGAGGACTTTCCTGATCCTGTCGGGACTAAAGTGCGTAGAGTATTTTTGGGTGTTGCCCACTGATAGCACTGGAACTGGCACCCTGTTGATTCGGGCGATTGGACTGGGCTGAAGGAAGACCGTTCTTGCTTCTAGGGCCAGGCCTAGGACAATCTCAAACTTTGTGACCTGACTCTCCACATCGAAAAAAAACATCACTACCGGCTCTACATAAACCCTTATGATGCTTACCACACTCTTCGCACAGCACATGATTAAAAACCTTGTCCTCACTACCATAGGCCTTGAATCTTGGTACCCCATCTCTATTGTTATTTCTAAACTTTGGTGTTGGTATACTAGATGAAGATGGAACTAGGGTTGGAAACTTCTATCTAGGTTAAGAATAGTTACCACCCTATGACCCTGGTTGAGAAAAACTATAACTACCAGTTCTGGCTCTCTTATTTTCCCTCTCCTTCTTCTTAACTTTCTGCTTCTTGGTCTATTGAGATGGACTATAAGACAAGATATGTCCATCTCCTTAATTAACATCGCATTCCAGCACTTCTTAACCACTATACCTGATATCCTAGACATAAACTTATTCATTCTAGATCGCAGTCATGCTACCTTGTCTGAAGTTGATAAACTCTAACACTTTTGCTTCTTTCAGCTCTAGAGGGAATAATCTACTTAAAAAGGCCGTAGCAAACTCTTCCCAC
This sequence comes from Capsicum pubescens, assembly GCA_030864215.1. Taxonomy (NCBI): domain Eukaryota; kingdom Viridiplantae; phylum Streptophyta; class Magnoliopsida; order Solanales; family Solanaceae; genus Capsicum; species Capsicum pubescens. The sequence continues at coordinate 102,053,993 of CM061542.1, forward strand.
TCTATAGGCTCTGTATTTGTACCCCTATCTACCTTCCACTGCTTAAAGCACGTATGGGATATATCTTGTAGTTGATACGAGGATAACTTTGGACTTTCACTTGAAGTCAATCCCATGATATCTGTGACTTTTTGAACTTGATCTAGGAACTCCTGTGGATCCACTTCATACTTAGAAACAGAGAATAAAGAAGGATTTATTCGAGTGAAGTCCCTAATCCAGGCTGTAGCAGAATTGGCCTGTAGGTTGGCCAGAAGAGCAGCTGGCTGGTCATTTTGAGTTGTGAGGATATTGGCTAGATTAGTGAATATAGTCCTGAATTTTGCATTAGATACATGTTCGCCAAAAGGGTTAGGCTAATCAGGGTAAGGGGCTGGCTAATCTTCTGTTGCTCTTTCCTGAGTCCAGTTTGGAGGCATGTTTTGTAAATAGAAGAGCCTAAGGGATTAAACAGAGAGTTTAGCTGGAGCTCATGCTTACTCGTATGACATGAATAGTGAAAGAAGGGAAATTGTTCCCAAAACATCTCACAACCTACTGCACATAAGTGTGGTGCACAACACACCCATGTATAAGACTCTACTAGATACAACTTTACAGACTTCCTATGACGCTGTTGAGTCTTAGGCTCTGATACTATGTTTGTAAGTCCCCGAATCTGGTACCCGGTACGCTACATAGTGTTCATAATCCTGAAGGACCATAAGCTAACCCATGACTGATATCTATAACTGAGAACTGAATAATAATAATAATATCGTAAATGCGGTAATATGAACTGAAAGGCCATAAGGTTCAATACTGGTACACAACTTAAAATATGGTAAAACAATACCAAAACAATTGAAATAATTGTCTGAACGTGTTGTAGTCTGAAAACCTATAAAATTGGACTGTCTAAATAAAGATTTGATGGGACAATCCCCCAACTAACTTCATTTGCTAAAATAAAGTAAGTACTAAAAAAATGAAATAATCAAATAATAACATCCTCAAATAATGAGGACTCACTGCTAACTGTGAATGCTGAAACTAGAATGCTACTGATACTCTGGAGCACGTCCTTCTGAACCTATGGTATAAACCACCATAGCGCAAATGTGTCAGTACGATTGAATGTACTGGTATGCAAGTGAGGTAGGCTGAATTCAATGGTTCATATGTATGAACAATACTAACTGACTGAATAACATGAATGCAAGAATACATGCATGAATACGTAACTGTAACTGAGATCGTGATAACACTGAATCATGAATTCTGATAACGTGGATTTACTGATATCTGAGTACTAATACCAGGATACTGAATGACTAAGTCTATTGAGTACTGAGGAACTGATGTCATATTACTGAAAAAGGAATAACTATGTCTGACAGTTGTTATTATGAAGAACTAGTTTGATTGATTGTATCTAACAGTCGTAAAATCTGTATACTGGTAACATGAATTTTGAATAATTTATATACTATTAACTGGGTAACTATTTTTGAGAATCTTGATTCTAAAGGAACTAGCTGAGTTTCATATTGAGTTAAGCGACTGTATCTGATAGTCCTGAAACTGTAGAACTAAACTGAGTTCTATTACTAAGACTGGATCCAAAACTGAAACTGTGGGAGGTAATCATCTAACTGACATTGCCTGAAACTTAATAGGTGAGGTCGAACCTATAACATCAGCTATAAAGGTACCAGTACCGTGCGACGGGTAAAGATAAGCTATAAGTAAACCCTGTCAAACAGGGAGCTCTTCCGTTAACCTCTCCTAGTAGGAAAAAAACTCAGATAAGGTGTATAATCCCTAAACTCGTAGAGGACATCTCAACTTACGTTGGCTACATAGTTCTGGAATGCAAGGATTGTTAATAAGGATCACACCCTCTACTGGATAATAGGTTAGTCCCTATCCTTGCGTTCACTCGCTGCTGAATCCTACTCTCAACTGAAGAGAAACTGAACTTATATAAACTGAACTGAACTGTTTCTGACACTATTGTTTAGTTGATCTGAAAAAAGTTCACTAAATTTCTGTTGACTAATGGAATACTACTGAGATCTTATAACTGACTGACATTACTGAGATTATTGAGGTTACCGAGATTACCGAGAGTCCTGAGATTACTGGGTTTTCCCGAGTCATGTAACTGACTAAATTCTAATAATCATGGCTTGACTGAGAGTATTTTGAAAACTGACACTGGCTCTAGGCACATAGCTAAATTGTCGGATACAAGTACCCCCAGGACTCGATAGCATGAAACTAACAAGACTTGACACTTCATGAACACGTGACCAATATCAACAATTCGTAATACAATAAGTTGAGGATTTCATGAAGCACATGGTTATCATCATGTCGTACATGGATGGAATTGCATAGAGATATGTCGTAATTTCATCAACCTAATCACATGAACATTCCATCAAATACTCATAATGCACCCAATATCCTGGAAGTCATTCTTGATCATAAGGGTAAAGCATGAATTTATTATTTGAGTCACAATTGAGCTATAAGACATAATTTATAACCTCTTAGGCATTTTGTCTAACACCTTACATGCATTACTTAGGGCATAGGTGAAATCATCAACTTACACATCATAAACAACACAATTTCATGGATTTCAACTTTCATGCTAAAATAGTTTCATAAAAAAACACATAAAGATTCCAACTTGGGAATCATACAACAAGATAAACATGGTTACAACTAACCCACAACATAAATATCAAGTTTTATAATTTGAAAGAGAGATCTTGGACTTCATGGATGAAAGGAATCCATAAATCAACACTTGACATACCTTAGTTCTTTATTTTAGGAAGATTAATGGAGAGATTCTTGAATTTGAGTATCGAATTTGAATCCTTAATTGAAAACCCTAACTTGTTGTTGAGAGATACTTGAGAGAGACACTATATTTTGGTTGAATTGGGGCTAAATCTCATGTTTTAGACTTATATAGGGGTGTAAAATTAACCCTTTTGCCCTTAAAAATGCGAACATTAATAACTAAAGTAGCCATCGACGCGATAGTCAATGTATCGTGCCATCATCGCGTCGAGTCTCAGTACTTTATCCCTGGAAACCTCTAATAATATCAACCAATGAGATTGGCGATGCGTTACGCTAAGATCATATTGGTCCACTATTTTGGGCTTCCAAACGTTGTCTAAACATGGTTTGAAAAACAAAAAACTTGTCCGGGACCACTTATGGACCTCTTTGATCATGAATTAACAAATATACGGATAATTAAAGAATGTTAAGGTGGTGAAAAGAGATTGGAAACTTTCAAAGGACAATAATAGGCTAAGTTTGGGAACTTAGTTAGATTTTTTTTTAAGTTTGGGACCCCTTAACGAGCTTAAAGGACTAAATTATGCATAGAAATTTTGTAGGGTCTTACAAAAAGTCACAACATTCAACCAAACTCACATTTATAGAACTTTGCATAAATATATTATTCCTTCAAGGTATACAATACGACAAAGAGGTAATTAGCATGATCTACCTTACACTTGGAATAAACCAAAATGTCATCAATAAACATAATGATAAAGAAATTGAAGAACTGCCTAAAAACCCTGTTAATAAAATCCATATATCGTCAGAGCATTATCCAAACCAAATGTCATCACCAAGATTTCAAAGTGCCTATACTGAGTACAAAAAGGCGTCTTTGGGATATCCTCCTGCCTAATCATAAGCTGATGATACACAAACCAAAGATCTATCTTAAAGAAGAACTTAGCTCCTTGTAACTGATCAAACAAGCAATCTATCCTTAGAAAAAGATAATTATTCTTAACCATTACCTTATTCAACTACCGATAGTAAATTCACATCTGAAAGGAACCATTCTTCTTGTGAACGAACAACACCAGTGCACCCCACGGGGATACACTAGGATGCATAAATCCTTTATCCAAAAGATCCTTAAGTTGTTCCTTGAGTTCCCTCATCTCAGCATGAGCTATTCTATAAGGAGGAATAAATATTGGATGAATATACGGAACAAAATCAATACCAAATTCTATTTCCCTATCCAGAGAAACACTAGGAAGATCATATGGAAAGACTTTAGGAGACTCATTTGCCATCATAATTGAATGTAGGGAAGGACCTTTCGAGTTATAATCTTTATCCCGGGCTAAGTGATAAACGTAATTATTAGAGATTAACCTACGAGCTCTAAGATAAGAAATAAAACTCCCCCAAAGAGCTAGGGAAATACCCACCCTCTTTATAACTGATTAACTAGGGAACCAAAAGACAATCTTATGGATCTGAAAATCCAAGGACACGTAATAAGAGTGTAACTAATCCATACCTAGAATAACATTAAAATCCACCATATCTAGTTCAAATAGATCTACCAAGGTCTGCTTTTACCAATAAATGCAACATATTTTTTATAGACCTTTTCAACAATAACCGAGTCATCTACCGGGGTAGAAATGAAAAAATAATCTGAGACAACCTCTGGTATAAAACCAATACATACAACCACAAATATTGTATGTAGAGATGGAACAATAGTAGTATTAGATGTCCTGCCACCTGACTACCTCGAATAAGGAGCACTAGCAGTAGAGATGTATAAAACCAATACATACAACCTTAAAAGAACGTTGTATGTATTGGAACAATATTGGATTCCAAAGGTGGTGTCTTATACCACAGGTTCAGACATACGGGATCCAAAGAACGTATAGCAATCCAGACTCAGTCAGCAGCAGTAGATGTAGCAGTGAGTACTCTTCATTCGAGGATGATCCATATTTTATTATTACATTAGATTTGGTTTATTTTCAGTAGGTGGAGTTAGTTGGGGACATGTCCCATCAAGTCAATAGTTCATACAGTTTAGAGGTTTTTCAGATAGATGTATCAGTATTCAGTTTTAAGTTTTGTGTATTTTAGACGTTACGAACCTTATGTCAAGTTTCCGCCATTTTTCCAAATTTATTTCAGTATATTATGTAGTGCTCAATTAAAGGTACCAGCAAAAGGGTTAGCTTGTGGTATTGTGGGATCATGAACACCGTGTGGCATTCTAATTCTAGAAAATTGGAGAGTTACAACTTTGCATGGTTGGAAGGTTGGTATGGGATGGTTGGACTCAGTTGGGTCAGTCGTAGTTATGATCCTCTCTCAGATTCTTTATATGAGCTATTATTCTATCCTGTTCTATGTTTGAAATTTAGCCAACGTAGGGCAGGTAGCTGGAGGATGGGTTGGGTAACGGGGGTGGTCTGTTGTCTCGGTCAGACATAGAACACATATTATGATAATTTCTCGTGCCAGGTCGTGTCAAGTTGGTATCAGAGATTTAGGTTCATGGTCAACTGGGAGTCCACAAAGATGTGTTGGTAGAGCCTCTTTTAGGGGTGTGTAGTAGGCCACACTTATAAGAGAGAGGCTACAAGGAATTTAGGAATGTTTTACTTACTTTGTATTCTATTTTCAAGCTAGGAGTCTGAGTCATGGAATTCTTCTCTAATCCTTGGTTGTTCACTTTTTAGATCATGCCTTGATGATCTAGAACACAGGGAAATTCTTGTGTCCCATCTGGGGATGATTTTGATGGGGTACGACCTACATCTGGAGTTTGCACTCATTCTCAGGGATTTTCCCTAATTATTCTGAAGTTCCCTCGATTGCTACTTGTACTCCTCATGGTGAGGTGAATAATGTGGAATTTTTCCAATCTATTCTTGTTATTGCTTAGTTGGTTGCAACTCAGGTTAAGCCGGATACATCTAGTGGGTTATTTATTGAGGCCACAAGGGTTAGCTAGTTTATAAAGCTGAATTCTCCTACTTTTAGTAGTTTAAAGATTGAAGATGATCCTCAGGCTTTCTTAGATAAAATGGATAAGTTATTAATGGTTATGAAGGACATAAATGTGGAAGGTATAAATTTTGCAACTTATTTTCTCAAGGACGTTGCATAACAATTATACGAGGAGTGGGATAAGGATAAAGGTGATGTGGAGGAGTTTCCCTTATGGGATGCTTTTTTAAATACTTTTTTGGATCGGTACTTTCCTCAAGAGCTGAGAGAAGTGAAGATATAAGAGTTTGTAAAACTCAGGTAAGCTAAAATATATATCAAGGAATATGACTTGACGTTTCATCAGCTATCACGGTATGCTTCTGATTTAGTGGCTGACATAAGGGCGAGAATAAGAAAATATATCTTTGGTCTATCTCAGGATCTGACCTTGAAAGTGAGATGCTTGATAATAAAGGATATGGGCATTTTGAGGTTGATTGTCCACATATAGCAGGTGGAGGAAGAAAAAATAAAATAAATGGAGTTTGGGTAAAAGATGGGTAAGAGAAGTAGGTTCTCTAAATAGAGTGGTGCTCAGTAGAGGGGAGGTCAAGATAGAGGTAAATTTCCAAAGAAGAAGTGGGGGTTTGGATTCCATCTCTACTGCTAGTGCTCCTTAATCGAGGTAGTCAGGTGACTAGCGTCCTCAAGGTGGTAATAATTTCTGGTAACAAGGTACCCAATCTCAAATGAGTGGAGTTCAATCGACTTATTTATGTCATCCTTTATAGTTTTATGGTCGTCTTCATCAGGGATATTGTGATTACGGTAGGGAAAAGTATTTTAAACTTGGCAAGCTAGGACATAGCTCAAAAATTATTTAGCCGAAAAGGGTGTATTGGTAGCGAACAAAGCTCCGATTTTATCATCTTATTCTCCTACACCTAATTGTAAGGGTTTGGCATTTTCTCCTTTTTCTAGTATCGGTGTAGGCCAGAATAGTTTATACGTTCTTTCATCTCGACACGAATCTTAGGCATCACCTAATGTCACTAATGGTATGATATAACTATTTTCTCATGATGTGTTGTATTGTATACCTTGAAGGAATAATTGCAGTAGAGATGGAATCCAATATTGTTCCAATACATCACCTGATGTCCTGTCACCTGACTACCTCAATTAAGGAGCACTAGCAGTAGAAATGGAATCCAAACCCCCACTTCTTCTTTGGACATTTACCTCTATCTTGACCGCCCTGCTACTGAGCACCTCTCTATTTAGAGAACCTACTTCTCTTACCCATCTTTTACCCAAACTCTATCTATTTTATTTTTTCTTCATCCACTTTCTATATGTGGACAATCAACCTCAAAATATCGATATCTTTTATTAACAAGCATCTTACTTTCAAGGTCATATCCTAAGATAGACCAAAATTAAATTTTCTCATTCTCGACCTTATGTCAGCCACTAAATCAGAAGCCTACCATGATAGCTGATGAAACATCAAGGCATATTCCTTGATAAAAATTTTAGCTTACCTGAGTTTTACAAACTCCTATATCTTCGCTTCCTTCAGCTCTTGAGGAAAGTAACGATCGAAAAAAGTATTTAAAAAATCATCCCATAAGGACAACTCCTCCACATCACCTTTATCCCTATCCCACCCCTCGTATAATTGGTATGCAACATCCTTGAGAAAATAAATTGAAAAATTAATACCTTCCACATTTATGTCCTTCATAACCATTAATATCTTCTCCATTTCATCTAAGAAAGACTGAGGATCATCTTCAACCTTTAAAATACTAAAAGTTGGATAATTCAACTTTATAAACTAGCAAACCCTTGTGGCCTCAATAGATAACCCACTAGATGTATCCGGCTTAACCTGAGTAGCAACCAACTAAGCAATAACAAGAATAGATTGGAAAAATTCCACATTAGTTACGTCACCATGAGGAGTACAAGTAGCAATCGAGGGAACTTCAGAATAATTAGGGAAAAGCCCTGAGAATGAGTGCAAACTCCAGGTGTAGGTCGTACCCCATCAACATCATCCCCAGGTAGGACACAAGAATTGCCCTGTGTTCTAGATCATCGAGGCATGATCTAAAAAGTGAACAACCAAGGATTAGAGCAGAATTCCAGGACTCAGACTCCAAGCTTAAAAATAGAATACAAAGAAAGTAAAACATTCCTAAATGCCCTGTAGCCTCTCTCTTATAAGTGTGGCCTGATACACACCCCTTAAATAGGCACTACCTACATGTCTTTATGGACTACCAGTTGACCATGAACCTAAATATCTGATACCAACTTGACATGACCTGACACGAGAAATTATCGTAATATGTGTTCTATGTCTGACCGAGACCAGAGACCACCCCTATTACCCAACCCAACCTCCAGCTGCCTGCCCTGTATTGGCTAAATTTCAGACATAGAACAAGATATAATAACAACTCATATAAAGACTCTGAGATAGGATCATGACTACGACTGACCCAACTGAGTCCAACCATCCCATACCAACCTTCCAACCATGTGAAGTTGTAACTCTGTAATTTTGTAGAATCGGAATGCCACACGGTGTTCATGATCCTAAAGGACCACAAGATAACCCTCTACTGGTACCTTTAACTGAGCACTACATAATATACTAAAATAAATGTGGAAAAATGGCGTAAACTTGACATAAGGTTCATAACGTCTAAAATACACAAAACTTAAAACTGAATACTGATACATCTGTTTGAAAAGCCTGTAAACTATCTGAACTGTGGACTTGATGGGACATGTCCCCAACTAACCCTACCTACTGAAAATAAACCAAATCTCATGTAATAATAAAATATTGATCATCCCCGAATGAAGAAAATTCACTACTACATCTACTGTTGCTGACTGAGTCTGAATTGCTATACGTTCTTTGGATCCCGTACGTCTTAACCTATGGTATAAGACACCTAGCGTAGGAAAGTATATGTCAGTACATTAAATGTACTAGTTTACTAGATGAGGTAAGGCTGAATGCAATGGCCAATGCATGAACATTACTTAATTGAATAACATGAATACTGAATGGGGATAGATGCATAAACACACAAACCAAAATTGGAATCTCAGTAACACTGAATATGAACTCTGAATACTGTTTTCTGAATACTAACTTTACTGATGACTGGGTATACTAATACTGATATATGAGTTTACTAACTATGGAATACTGAATAACTGAATCTACTCGTATCAATAACTGAGTTATGAGCTTGCTCCTATCGACTGACTAAATCTGAGATTAGACCTCTCTAATGGATGATCTTTGAATCTATTAATAATGATATGGAATGATTGTATCTGAGATCAGACCTCTCTAGAGGAAGATCTCTGAATCTATTAGTACTGATACACATTAACTTTATGTGAGACTAGGCCTATCTAGCTCGTGGTCCATGAATCTATGGAACTATATATGTTTCTTACTGAGATAGGTGACTTTATCTAACAGCCCTGATTTTTGAGTTCTACTCTGAAGATTGATACTGAAACTGTAACTGTGGGAGTTCTCACTTAACCGATATGCCCTAAATCTAAACTAGTGGGGTCCAACCTATAACCCCAGCTGGAAGGGTGTCAATACCGTGCTATGGGTAAAAACCTCTGTAATGGTCAAGCCTCTCTAATGGGTGACCCTAAATTGGAAGTCAAGCCTAAGACAGTATGATACTCAAGCCTTAATCTAACGGGTGACTCCTGGTCCTGCGCTGGCTACATAGTTCTGGAGTTCAGGGACTGTTACTAATGAGTCTATATCCCTAACGGGGAAGCCATCATCCCTTCACTCACTCGGTGCTAGTTCCTACTTCTAACTAAAGGACTCTAAACTGATTCTTAGCTGAACTTAGACAGAGCTGAATGTATTACTGTTCCTATTTCTTAACTGATCTGACTGAGTTCACTTGGTTCTGTTATTTGATGAAATACTACTGAATCTCATTATCTGACTGGATGGTACTAACTTCTGAATTGATTACTTGAATTCTACTAAGGTATGAAACTGAATTTTTGAATACTACTAAGATCAGAGCTGAGTATTGAAAAGAAGATGGAATGCTAACGATACTGAGATTACTGAGATTTCTTAAGTTTTGTAACTGTCTGAGAGTACTGAGTTCAGTAACTTACTGAGTTCTAAGGCTCATTGTTTGACTGAGATTATAGTGAAAATTGACACTAGTTCTAGACAACAGCTAATTTATCGGGTATAAATACCCCCAAGACTTGATAGCATAAAAGTAAAACATACCAATTCTTGAGTAATCATGTCCATGGACTTTTATTCACCATTACAGTCATTAAAAACATCCTTCCAAGCACTTGGAAATCATAAACAAGTAATAGTATAGGGAGACATACTATTGGCTCATACTCCATTCAACAAAGTCTTACATCAAACACTTATCATGCATTAAAGAACACATAATTGGGGAATTTCATGCTAACATGTCACAATTCATTCACTAAGGCTTTTCAACAAACACATGGCATGCATGAACTTTCACACAATTGGGGATTTCTAGTCAACATGCTATTATGGATCTAATTCCTTCGCATTAGCATTTTATCAAACATATTCTTTGGTTATTCAACAATTTGTACTCCTAACTATCATGGATACATCAACCAACATACAACATGAAGAGGCTTTACCTTGAACATCAAACAATTCCTTACATACTAGAATCAATTCTTGAAACTTGTAGTCTAAATCATGAATTAAACTCAACAATACAAAATCATGAACTCTAATACACATAAATCATAAAATCTCATAAATACGCAAATCTTATAATTTTGAAAAGCATTCTTGAACTTATTGGGTGGAAGGAACCCAAGAATCAACATCTAACATACCTTAGGAGACTCTTTCTTGAAGGTTCTTGGAGATATGCTTGGTTTCTTGAGTTTTCTTAAAGAAGGGTTTTGATGTTGAAAGAAACCCTAGCTTTTGATATTGTGGATGAAGAATAAAGTTGGGAGACTTTATTTGATATAAGTAGGTGCTAAAAAGGGTGGAACAAAACCAAAAAGACCTTTCTAAAATGACTAAAAATCACTAAACGGGATATGCGACGGTGGGGTACAATGGTACATCGCTGGGTCAACGGTCCATCAAACTGACCGTCGCACCTGGACTAGAACTGGGACTAACTGCCTCGTTGCGACAGCTTGGGGAGATGGTCCGTCGCTAGATCGACGTTCCATCGGTCCTAACCGTCACACTTGGCCAGTGAATGGGACTACTACCTTATGGCGATAGCTATGGGCTATGGTCTGTCGCTAGCTCGATGGTCCATCGGCCTGCCCGTCATACTTGGGCATTTAAGACAGCTTACTATAAAATTTCCATAACCTCTTACCCCAACATAGGTTTTTGATGATTTTTGTATCGACGAAAAGCTTGTTAAATTCTCCACATGAAAAAAAGTCCATATTACAGAAATTCTACACGGTTTAAAAATATTTCACACTTTGGAAGTCAGCCCTTACTCTTCTTAAGGATGAAACTCGACTTAAAGAAAGTTTGGGGTATTATAGAAGCCAAACCATAACCATAAATTTGAATATAACCAAATAAGTTCCATTTAAAATCCAATATGATGGTGAAACCATTGTTATAGGCATTTTATAAAACAATTGGGGGCATAGTATTTCAAAAACCAAAGATAATTACCAAAAAACCATTCCCAAACAACCAATTATCCAAAACCACCATTAATTCATATAAAAAATAATTTAAATATGCAAAAACCATAACCAAGTATTTATCGCCAAAACCCCTAAATAATATTTGAAAACCCAAAATCATACAACATTCAATCATGAAAACATTGTGTAAAATCCATGCTTTTAGATTTAACTAACAATGAGGGAAGAGAACATGCCTAAATCAAGATAATGATGGAGAAAAATCTCCAAGACAAGCTCCAATTTAATCCTTAAGATGAAACCCTAGCTTTCTTTGCTCAAGAACTCTAGAGAGGATTTAAGAATATAGATTGCCCTCACTTAAACTGCACTTAATTCCCATCATTGGGTACAACTGAACCTTACGAGTCATACCAATTCTATATGAGTGATAGCAACCTCTCGTACCCTAGGCTTTCCCCCTTGGAACCAACACTGCCCAAGGTATGACACTCCCAAACCCAAGTCGTATCCAAGTGTACGACTTTTAGACATAAACCATACCCTTGACAGAATAGAATCTCATGATTTTTTAACTCTGTCCCCCTATACGAGTCCTGGGTATGACTCGTACCATAGTTTACAGCTCATTGTGCTCCACTCATACTCAGATCAACCTAAGTTAGTAAGTTCAAGGTACATTGAATTAACCAAACAACCCATATCCATCGATACGACTCATACCACCCAGGTCATACCCATTTCAATAACTATATCTATCCCATAACCAAGACTGATCAACCTACGACTGGACTATTCCAACATTCCCCAAGCATATCACCCATTCCCTAAGTTGTATCTTTCCCGAAAAATAGAAATCAGGAAAATTTACCAAGGTCCACAAAACAGGGTATTTGAATATCTATGTATGCTTTTGTTATTGGATTATAGTGTGTTATAGGGTTCACCCCTCCTTAGGGGCTCACTATAAGAGTCTTCCCATAGGCCATATATGCCATATATTGGCTCAAGTCAGGGGAATCCCAACTGACTCCAAACGCACATGATCCGACAAAAGTGGGAACACCACAATGTTTGGGATCACTATAGTTGTCTGGTCTCGTTCCTGTGCATTGAATCACATCGAACGATATGAAAAGACAAACCTATGTACCCTTCCGTTGTTTAATTTATCAAGTAGTGCCTTATAGGCCTATGTAAGTGGATTATGATAAATACTATTTAGTCAAATGCTTTCCATATTCCACTAATTTCTTCACAAGCATAGAGCTACTAAAATGCTAGTTCTTATTTTATTCTATAACTAGGTTGCTATGTGATCAAATATATAAATGCGATAGTACTGTTCCCATTTGTTCTAAACATATTGCATGTGATAGACATAATGTATGAACTGTAAGAATTTCCAACACACACAAATATAATCATGTGTCACTCTATAGATACTTGATTCTACAAGAGTAAAATTAACACTGCAACTCCAATAAATAAAAGCATGAAGGATGTAGACGAGTATTTTAAAATGTGAAGGGAAAAAGAATATTTTTTACGATATTAGGCATATAGTTATGTTTTAGATGTATAGAAGGTGAAATATTTATTCCTGTATACCAATTAAACTACATCGACTCTTCTAGGAAAAATAAATGATATGAGTTGTGCCTTAACGACGAATGAGGGTTTAGCTTTACATACCATTTGTACTTTACTAGCTAGAGATAATATCATGATCCCCAAATAACAAAATATACGAGGATATAAGCTTTATCCGACTAGTCATAAGCTTTCACCGTTCAATTAGAGACCAAGCAATCAACCAGCATCAACTATATAAACAATACATATATATCATTAACCCCTGATAGGTTTACACACCAATCTTTTTCAATGCCCTTTTACCAATGCCCAAAGTTAGAAAAGTTTCTTCACAATGATTAAGGATAATCCCTTAATTTTTCAACTTATGTAATTCAAAACTAAATATGTTCAATTGATTGGAATTTTCAGAAAATTCATATTTATCAAAATTTCATTTTCCCCCTTTCATGAACCCTAATTAAAAAACCCATTTCAATTAATATAAATTTCCAATAAATCATCCCAAATTACTTATCCATAATCATATTCAAAAGAAGGGATAAAGAATTTACCTGTTGAGGTTCACCTTAACTAATGTTTTGAAATAAATTCCTTGATGTTGAAAGAAGTTGAAGAGGGAATGAAAGAGCGAAGTACAAATAATAGTAATGTCGTTGATTCATGAGATACAAAAGAGGAAACCCAATTATTTATTTTAGATTCTAGTTGCAAGAATAAATATATAAAAGAGGATTAGGGCCAAGCACTTCTACAGATACCTTTCTTTGTTTAATGAGGAAAAAGTGGAAATGCTAAAGGTTTGTATTTTTTTCAACTAAATACTTATTAAAAAAATATAAGGTGGCCCCTACCTATTAAAATATTATTAATGAAATAAGGGGATATAATTTTATTATTCTAAACAAACAAACAACAATTATAGTGATAAATAATTACACATATACTTTAATATTTCCTGAAAATATTTTCACCTAGTAACTCTTTATAAATTTCAAGTTATACTCATCTATATTATTAAATTTAGGTTGAAAATGTTTTGAGGTGTTACAATATTTTTAATTTATTAGCATATGGATTACATTTGATTTCATGGATGGTTGTACTAATGAGTGGATTCTTGGCTAACTTTATTGGTATATTGATTGTATATGGAAATTCTTATTCATATTGATTGTGCAAATTACATCCTCATATCATATACATTTATGACACATTGGTACCGCCGCAAAAATACTAGAAACATTGATTTTTTCTAATATAAAATGTGATATTTTAAAAAACCCTTAATCAAAGGATGTGCCTGAGAAAAGATATGGATATTGGTATAGGCTATGGATTGTTTGACAAACACCCTATGGGTCCTAGTTTAGGATAACAACTTAGTAGGTGTATGTGGAAGCTGTGTGGCAATCTCGTGCATCACATCATCATCATTAACATAATCTTCATTCCATATCATATATATTGTGCTTATTTTGTGTTATATTATCAATTTGATGTGATATCTGTGTATGTGTACTTATTTTCATACTTTTATGTATAATATATTGATATCTATATTTCTTTCCTTAATGTATTTATGTGTGGTATATGTGGGATATTGTAGAACTATTAGTGGTAACGTTGTGGGCTACCGTATGGGATATTTTTTGATTTACAGGTGACGTACCCATAGTGTGTATTTTGAATGCTTTATTTTCTACTTCTGATGTGTAGGTGATGTGCCCATAGTGTCTATTTTGAATGCTTTATTTTCTACTTTGGTCATTTGACCTATGATACCTACTGAGTTCAAGTGGATCATACTCATCCTTACTGTACCCTTTCCTTGCAGATCCAGGTATGAGTGCACCTTGCGACAGAAGATTTAAGAAATTTCATGAGCCAAATCAAGGTAGCCATTTATATATGTATCTGTAGTCGTCTTCTATCTCTCTTATCTAATTTGTGTCCTATTTATTCAGATACAATTTGTTCCTCTTTTTCATATCCAATGTACATTTGACATTTGAGTTATATTAGTTATTTCTTACATAGTAACACCAGGTTTTGGTAATATTTTCTGGTGTCTTTGGCTGTGTAGTTCTCATTTTTGCTATATATGTGTGGTTTGAATCCATTCTAAGAATCTTGCCTTGGGTTCTTGTATTATCTTTCTTTTCATATCAGTTATGGTGATAGGAATACTTTGCAAAGTTTACCGCGACAAGTGTCATCATGACCCTTGGTTTTTGTGTCATGATAGCAAATAAATCAGTCATTAACTAGTTATATTTCAAGACCAATCAAAATTCTTATCAAATCATCACACATTATAGAAACTAGCAAAAGTTATACTCCACATATACCATAACCTATAAGTTTCTCTTAATTACTCCACAAGAATTATTACCTCAATGACCAATGGATCCAATTCTAAAAGTATGAAGCCCTATTCTGTAATATTATTATTTCATTCACTAAAAGCATACGATTAGTTTTTCATCAGATAGATTAATAACATTAACATGCAACAATGATAATTTGATGATTTTCCAACTTTTTAGTCATTTAATAAACAATTATACTCTAGTTTTCTTTGATATGAGGTGTTTATTAGGCTGAATTTCTCATTTGTGTAGGTAATCAATGAATTTGAGGTTGAGATAACCATATGAGTTAGATGAGGTGCAAACGTTAAGGAAAGGAGATTCAAATAATTCAAAAAGCAATGGAAAATCACCTAGTAGGTGAGAAGGTGCACATACAAGTGACGTTTATACCCTACATATACCATAACCTACAAGTTCCTTTTAATTACTTCACAAGAATTATTTCCTCAATGACCAATGAATCCAATTCTAAAAGTATGAATCCCCATTCTTTAATATTATAATTACATTCAGTAATAACATACAATTAGTTTTTTATTAGATAAATTAACAACATTAACATGCAACAATGATAATTCGATGATTTGCAAACTTTTTAGTCATTTAATACTGAATTATGCTCTTGTTTTTGTTTGATTTGAGGTGTATGTTTTGTTGAACTTCTCATTTGTGTAGGTAATTAGTGAATTTGAGGGTCACATAACCATACAAGTCGAATGAGGTACAAAAGTAAAGGAAAGGATCTTGAAATAGATCATAGAGTAATGGAAGATCACATAGCAGGTAAGAAGGTGCACACAAAAGTGATGCAATAGTAGAAAAAATGGTGAGCTGGAAGCCCACCTTCAGCGATGACCTATTGATAACACTAAACTTACACGTAAATTTGAGTGTGAGGCGGTCGTTGTCAATATATTTTTCCAACAAGAGTCGGGGTCAAATTCACGAGGAACAATATGAGTAGAGATTGAGTAGGTTCAGAATAAGAGTTACTAACTAAATTTAAAACAATAGTACAAAATGTATTTTTTTTATGTTTTCAAACATGAAAGTAATTCTTGAGCTTCTAAGGACTAATTTGAGATGAAGAATAATTAGGGTGTAATCTATTATGAATGGATATTGGGACTATACTATCCTAGGGATGAGATATGCATGTGTATGTAATGATTAGATGTAAATTGTAGTTGTAGATGATATAGTAGGCTAGGTTTAAAGTCCTTGATGTTAGTTTTTCAGCAAAGCCACAAATATGTCCCTCGTTGACCCTTTTGAGTACCTAATAAGTGTGAAATTAATGCCACCCAATACCTCAATTAGGAACCCTCATTTCTCGGATGGAACCTGAGGGATAGTCAACCTCCTAATCACCCTTATGTCTAAGATAGTGAAAAATTAGCAATACACACCATGAATTATCTACTATTGCTTTGGTTCCCACATCCCTATTTCAAGGATGATGTGGTTTCCTAAAGTTCACCTAAAACCCCTCTTTCAAGAATGGCTAGAACTTTCAAGAGCCTGGGACTTTCATCCATCAAACCCATTTAGGCATTTGGGGATTTCGCTCATAAATCCCCACCTATTGAATCAAGCAACAATAGAATCCATCATCAACAAACTAAATTCCACACAAATATATCACAACCCATGCATAATTTCTTCCTATTCAAACATAATCCAAAGAGGTAAATAAAGAAAATAATAATAATAATCAAAACAAATAAACCAAGATTTCTATTAAAGTTATTCATAAGAAAAATAACGAGAGGGCAAAACACACTTTAGACTCAAATGAATCTTCAATACATAAAGAAAACTCTACACTTGGAAGTTAATCTAATGTCTTCTTAGCTCAAATTAGTATAAATATGAGCTCCAAGCTACAAGAAATTACAAGAACCCTAAACTAGTTTAGGAGGTAGGGTTGTGGATTGATTTTTCTAAAATGAAGAGGTTTTGAGCCTTAAATGGGATTTGGGGTCAGCTATTCAGAATAGCGTTTCTTTCCTTAGACCATTTTCATCCCTCACACAATTGTGGAAGATTTGTTGTGATCTTACTCACCGTGATTGCGGTCAGTCCATCGCGATCGCAGTTGGCTAAATAGCTTGATATAGGGCGATCACGGGATAACACCCACGATTGTGATAACTGATGGATGGATCCTGATCATGAATCAGCTTGTCCAGATCTTGCACTTTAATTCCCTTTTTGATCCTTTTTAGCTCAAGTTTGCTTATTTTCTTCTCAATACTTGTACACCTGCAAAATATGGGAATTAGTACATATAACCCCAAATTTGTCTTAATTTTACATTCAAATCATAGTAGTGTGCATAAATATTTAGTGTAAATAAGTGGTAAATTCACCCATCATCACCTATTCACACAAGTGGTCACCAATGATAGAAAGTGCGCAAGTAGATGAATAGAGCGATGACATTTTTGAAATTTCCTTGAACATAATTTTCAAGCATTAAAAAGATTTTTTCAGATAACACTACATATTTGTAATTTTTGTGCTTGAGAAACATTGAATTGAAATTCTAAGTGTAAATTTACTTATTTTCTTATGTTTTCCATTGAATTTGAATCTAAATTCTTGTAATAATCTTTGATTTGATGGAGATTTTTAGTAACTTTCCTTTCTCTATCTCTCTATTAGTAGCTACTTCTCTACATGGGTTTATTCTTTAATATATAGTGATAATTATATGGGTGTTTTTTATTTGTCTTACTAATTCGTTATTTGTGATGGGTTATACTCTTATAAATATTTTTTGATCTTTAATTAGTGGTTGCAATCCTTGACAAAGGGAATGAGGCTGAGTAGTACTATCTTCCTTGACAAAGGCAATAAGGCTGAGGAGTAGTAGTTAATAATAACATGATATTTATTATTTAATAGTGTCTCTTATACATAAGGATGCTAATTGAGGTATTATATTTATTATATAGATATACTTGTGAGGTGTTCAGCATAAACAACTCGTGATATTTTGGTGATTGGTTTAAATATTATCATCAAAGACCTATAATCTAGCCTACCCATAACTATTAGCTAGATTTAGGCAAATACTCAACTACCTAAACATGTATTCACCCATAAGATAACATAACCCCGAGTCCTATTTCACACTTTACTTCAACTCTATTTATTTTGTTATTGAATTTTACAACTCTAACTATGATTGATCTAATGATTACAAAATTTTCAAAATGAATCCCTAATTTTCTTTCCTATATTATTTTTATAGAATCAAGAGAAACATAAGTTACTTTTGATACTTAGAGGTAAACCTATCACATTCATTCCTTGTCGATTCAACCACATCTCCAAGGTAGTCTTTAATATTGATAACGATCATTTATACTATTAAGGTATAACTGGAGCATTATCAAATTTTGACATTATTTCCAGGGAATGAAATATAGTTTTCATTTTTTTTATTGTTATAATTTACTTTTCTTAGCCATTTTGTAATTTTTATTTATTTATTGTTTTTGTTTTTATCTAGTGACAACCAATGTCTTCACGATATAATAAGTCCAAATGGTAGTAATACCGCTACCTTTGATGGACACCTTGAAGATGAACTACCTTCAATGGATACCTTAAGGATAAAGATCACCTCGGAGATGATAATAGGACTAGCACAATCTATATCCCACCTGCGGATGTTAATGAAGTGTTTCATGTAACTAGTATGATGTCTTATCTATATCAAATAAAGGATCTTTTTGGTGGTCACCAACAAAAGAATGCCAACCTCTATTTGAATAACTTTATTAGTGTGTGTCTCCCATTTGACATAGCCCATATCTCACAAGAGTACGTCTATTTGAGACTATTCCATTCTTATTAATGGATAAGGCCATATTATGGTTGTGATAGTTGCTTGTGGGTTCTATTATTTCATGGCTTGAGTTGATGGAAAAATTTCTAGACTAATTTTTTCCTCCATCCCAAATGCTCCAATTGAGGGATGAAATCAGTAAAATCTATAAATAGAATGGTGTTGCATTGCATGAAAGATGGCAAAGGTTCAATAAGATGATGTTGCAATGCACAAACCATAAGGTTCCAAAAAAGATGCCACTCTAATTTTTTCATAGATTAATCAATTGAACAAGATGGTAGCGAATAATGCAATCAAAGGATTTAAAGTTTAATTTTCATATGGTATTTTCATAGTGAAATTAGATGAAGTGACAAAATAAAGTCAAGTATGGCATACAAAAGATACAAAGGTCTCTCGGGGAGATTCCACCACATCTTTCATCAGTTAAGAACAAATGAAAAAGTATGAGAGAGAAAAAATATAGATAAAGATTGACACAATTAGATTTCCTAAAAAACATGTAATGGTTCATCTCGAAAGGCAATCAATGTCAATTCCTATAAGAGTTATAAAGAATATAAAGATGATGATGAAGAGTCACTTAATGAACATATCCCATATGAGTTAAACCAAATGGAGGGGTTCCTGACTGACCAATCAAAAGGCAAGATGGGATTTAAGGTTTGAAGTAAAGTGATTGTGATTAGAGAGGTTCTGATCGTGATAAAGATTTTCAAGATAAGAAAGGATATAGGGATCATGATTGAAGAGACAAAGATCGTAAGCATGATAGGTACATTACTTCACATCACCAGGAAAAAGGTAAATAGGCAACCATTGTTGACAAATATTAGTTTAAGAATGATGATTTGTATAGTTGTACTTTAATGAGAATTCAGAAAAGTGATAAGTTTTTTAGAGAAATAAAGAATTACTTTTCACAAATCAACCACATAGTCACCTCATAATTGGCCTCTATCATGCAACTTGAAACACCATCCGTCCAAATCTAAATAAATCTAAATTCAAGTCAAAGGGTAGACAATCTTGTGACACTCTATTTAACCCAATAAATAATGCTCATATCACAAGAATTGTCATTAAGAGTGGTATAACTCTTTGTAATGATGTGGTGAATTATGATAAAGACCCCAAATAAATATGAATTGATGAAAAAACAAATAAAAAGAGAATTCAACTTTAAAAATAAAATAAAGATGTCAATATTTTAAATAAGCCAAGTATTAAGTAGCTGAAAGTATTAGAGGGGAAGGTTGATGGTGAAGAACTACCACAAACAGTTGAAGATAATAGGTAAAAATAGAAAGAATGCTCAGTTGTATCCAAAAAACATATAAAAATTTCACCTCCATTCTCGCAAAGACATAAGAGAAAGGACGCTGATTCAATGTTCAATAAGTTTGTCTAGAAATTCATCACCCTATTAGTAAACATACAATTATTTAAAGATTTTGAAGAGATGTCTGGGTATGCTAAATTGAAGAAGGACTTGGTAAAAATGATATGTGTCATGAATTTTGAAACTATTTAAGTGAATAACAATTGTTGTGCAATAATATCTAGTTCAATAGTTATGAAAAAAATGGATTTGGGAGCATTCACCATCCCATTCACCACTAGGGTGTACATGTTTAGAAAAACATTATGTGATCTTGGGGAAAGTATTAATTTAATGCCACTTGTCATTTTTCAAAATCTAGGCAAGGGTTCTCCAAATCCCACCACTATACGACTTTTAGTGTCAGTCTGTTCTATAAAAAAGTGCATAGAGTAATGTAGGTGTTCATGTAAAGGCGGATAATTTTATTTTTCTACAGCTCTTTAAAATTTTGGATTGTGAAATTGACCATGAGGTTACTATTATTCTTTGATGGATTTTCTTTCCTATCACATAGGTTTCAGTCGATATTAATTGCATGAAACTAATTTTTGTGTAAAAAAGAATCAGTGTCATTCAACATGTGAACATCTATGAAACATCCTTTGAATTTACAAGTTATCACCATAATAAATGTGATTGAAGTTGTAGTGGATAATTCTATGGAAGTATATTTCTTGAGTGATCCTTTAGTAGGTGTTTTATGGACCTTAGGGAGGGAGGAAATTGAAGAATATGATTAAGTAGTTGCATCTTTTATGGGTATTGTATCCTACACAAATAATCCTTACAATTTAGATATTGACACAAAATAACGAGAATTCTACCAGACAAGCCCTCTATTATTGAACTACCTCAACTTAAACTGAAGTTGCTGCCTCCACATCTTTTTATGTCTTTTTGGGTTAAAGTAACACTTTACCCATCATTGATTAAGAAGATATATTTCCAAATTGTAGACCTTGAAATAAATTGCGAGAAAGTTCATCTGAGTCATGGGATAGACCATAGTGCATATCATAGGGATTTTCCCTAGTATTTGCATCCACAAAATAAAATTAAAGGTCAATTATTTCCCTAGTGTAGAATTCCATTAGATTCTAAACCGACCATTACAAGAGATGGACAAGAAGTAAATAATTAAGTGGTTGGATAAGAGTGTTATTTACTCAATTTCAGATAGCACATGGACGAGCCAGTTTAATCTATTCCCAAGAAGAGTGTCATCACAGTTGTCCCAAACAAGAACAATGATCTTATTATTGTCCATCAAAACAAAGGGTATAAAGTATATTGGATTACCAAAAGTTGAACTCTTAGACCGAGTAAAACCACTTTTCCATGCCATCTATGGACCAAATGATAGATTAATTGGCTGGGCATGGGTGTTTTTATTTTCATAAAGGGTATTTTAGATATAAACAAATTTGAATTTCACTAGAGGATTAAAAAGAAAACTATTTTTACATGACCTTATGGGACCTTCTCTTTAAAATACATGCCCTTTTGTCTATGCAATGAACCCACTACCTTTCAATGGTACATATTTCCTATATTCTTAGATATAGTATAGGATACCATATATATGTTCAAGGATGAAATTTCCATTGTTGGTGGCTCATTTTAATCATGACTTTAACACTTGAGTAAGGTGCTCAAATGAAGTATGAAGAAAAATCGTATTCTGAATTAGGAAATGTGTCATGTTATAGTTAAAGAGGGTATGTTTCTTAGACAAATAATATTTGGAACTAAATTTAAGTTGACTAAAAAAAGGTTGAAGTAATTGCTAAATGATCCCCTCCTATATCAGAGAAAAGTGTTATTTACTCATCATTTGTGTGATTCTTTAAAAGAAAACGAAGCTTGATTTGATGAGGATTATGTGAGAGCATTTAATTGTCTCAAGTATCAACTTGTGTTACCCCTATGGTTGTGGCCTTTGTATTTTGAATTACATATTATTTGATGTTTCATGTGAGTGGTTTGGCATTAGGTGCCGTTTTGGTCCAAGGAAAGACAAACTTTTTCATCTGATATACTATTCTAGAAAGTCATTGAATGATTCCCAATACAATATATAGTTATGGAATAAGATTTGGTTTACGTATTCTATGATTTTGAAAACATTCGGGCATAATTTTAGGGTATAGGAGTCATTTTACACACTATCCATACATCACTTAAATATTTTATGGCTAAAGAGGATGACAAACCTAGGTTGATTAGGTGGATCTTTCTTCGCAAAGAATTTGATTTTGAGGTTAAGGATCAGAAAGGTTTCACAAATAAATTGATGGACCATATATCCTACGTTAATTATAATACTGCGATATTGGGTGAGATAAAGATTGATGAAACCTTTCCCGATAGATATATCATGTCACATTCGGGGACTGTATAGCCATGGTATGCAGATTATACTAATTATATTTTAAGTGACCTGCTTCTCGTAGATATTAATCATTATCAAAAGAAAATGTTCCTCTATTATATGAAGAAATAATATTGGTATGAACCATATTTTGTAGAGAGTGTGCAGCTGAGTGATCTATATATATGTTATCGAGTTAGAATTTTGGCCCATCCTTGATTCTTTCTACTCATCCCCATTTGGTGGCCATCATGGTGGTATAAGAATGGCCACAAAAGTCCTTCAAAACACATTATATTGGTCTACTCTTCATAGAGATCATCAATACTTAGTTAAAACTTATATACAATGCCAAATCAAAGGGATATTTTGAAGAGAAATGGGATTTCCTTGAATCCTATCCACGAGGTAGAGTTATTTGATATGTGCGACATCAACTTCATGGGTCCCTTTTTTAGTTTGTATGGTAGAAAGTATATGTTTGTGGCTATTGATTATGTGTCAAAATGGCAGGAGGAAATTGCTTTACCAATCAACGAGAGTAAAAGTGTCACATTCTTCTAGAAGAAGTATATCCTTAGAAGATCTGGGACTCCTCAAGCAATTCTTAGTGATGGAGCATATAATTTTGTAATAGGGAGTTTGGTGCTTTTCTTGATATGTATGGGGTGAATCATATGATTGTTAGACCATATAATACCCAAAAAAGTATCCAAATTGAGGTTTCCAATCTAGATATCAAACCAATATTAGAGAAAACTATAAATATCATTCACAAATTAGGAAAGACAACTAGATGATGCTCTTTAAACATAAAGAACTTCATTGAAAACTCCTATTGGAATGTATCACCATTAATTGGTGTTTAGAAATGCTTGTCATCTCCCCTTAAGTTAGAGCTCAGGAAATATCAGCTTTACGCAAGTTTAAGGTTGCCTTTAAATCATGAGTAGAGAAAATATATGATTTATTAGAGTTCTGAATTAACGTGTATGAGAGCTCGGTACAATAAAAGATGAGAATAATGAAATGGCACAATTCCAAGATCTTGGAAAAAGAGTTCCTTGTGGGAGATAATGTGTTAATCTTTAATTCTAGGTCAGAACTTCTTGTAGATAAACTTAAATCTATGTGGTTTGACCTTTTTGTGTTGGTGAATGTGTATTGGAGTAGAGCAATCGAGTTGTAATATTGTAAGAGGAGAATGTTCACAGTGTATGGTCAAAAGTAGAAGAATTTTTATGAGGGTAGACTTGAAGCGGCCAAAGCTAAAATTATCCATTTGAAGAATTATTTTTGAATAAATAATAACATCGTGCCACTGTCACGACCCGATTTACGGGTCATGATATCACCGACTCTATCTTACTAGTAGATAAGATGAACCATAGCTCGGATCTATTCGCAATGGTCTAAATCAGTGGAAAATGTCCCAAAAGGTAAAAATAAACAATTCAACCCATAAATACTCAAGGCAATAGAAATAGTTTGAAAGCTAACAAAAATATAGAAAATCATCCCATGACCTAGTAGTGTCAATACAAGAGTTACTACAACACGCCATAAGTTCTAGAATAGTAAGTACAATCCATATCAAGGTAAAAGACAAGAAGTAAATAAAAAAAGGAAAAAGGGGTAGAAATTATACAAAGGACGTAAGAAACTATGCCAACTACACCCTAATGATGGTTTTTGGATATCCTAAACAGTCCGACTAATCCAAGTAATGTCATTGATATCACCAATACCAAAAAATCATCCCAAATATAACATCATATCATAAACATACCATGAAGTGACACAATCTATAGAGGAGGAAGACCTAGCCTACCTAGACGCCAGAGAAAGATCGAAGAATCCACTAAATCAAAAAAAATTCTCTCTCAAGAAGATCCCAAAAGGTTCCACTTATCAAAATCATAATCTACTCCAAAAATTAAGAACAATGATACCCATATTTCACTATTGTTCTTTGGGTCCAAAATCATGCAAAAATCGCATGTGGAGTCCATTTACAGAAATCGTGTTTTCAAAACAACCTCAATGTCCCCATATGCTCAAGGATTAATTAAACTAAAAATAGGTGAATTTTGAGCTATATTAGGGCTAAAATCAAGTCACCAAGATTTAGGAATTTTAGTCAGAGAAAAGGGGAAACCAACCACGAAAATAAAGGAATCATACCACTAATTGATGGAAAATCATGTAATTAATCTTTTAGTAAGCTCAAAAATTGCCCACACTTGTTATTCCCTAGCTATCTCACTCTTTAGGGTTAAAAAATCTTTGAAATAAATGAGAAAATGTGAAAAAATAGGCTGAAGGGGGTATTTAAATCCTTCCTAGGTGTTTGGGTATCGCGTTCGTGACACCCCAGTCTCATCGAGATACTTGTCTTAAAAGGGAAAAAGTCTCATATATGACATTACTATCACAATCACGATGTATGCGTGCAGACAAGGGGAGTTTCTTATGTTACTTAGCACGTTGCTAGCGCGACACTTACTATTGTTTTCCACATCTCTTATGCTATCCTAGGCATACAGACTATGGTGCCCTATCAAATTTGAAGTTTCAGACTTGATGACATAGTTTAAATTTTTGTCTAAGGTCGTTTCGATGAAAAGTAGGTCCTACACCTAACTTACCATTTTCTTAACTTCCAACCAATAGCTAGAAATGATCTTGGGTGCCTCGGTACCAAAACCAAAGCTCTACCTAACCGTAAATCGACATTTCTGAGTTGTTGGAATAGTCAGAATTTTAATATGAGGTTATTGTTTGAATTTTTCATTTGGTAACCAATTTGAAATTGCGAAGACTTCAAAATAGGGAATTGGCTCTAAAAATCAAATGAACTTCCCAATAACTGAACTGTCAGCTCCAAAGAGTCATAAATAACTTAGGAAAGATAAAGAAAAGCACTAGTGGAAGAAACAGGTAGCAATATAGAAAGTGACCTGAAGGGTTATTACAATATCCACTAGTAAAATAACTTTAATCTACGAAAGAAAAGGATTAGGATGTACCTGAAGCCTCAAATAGGTGCTGATACTAGATCTTGTTTTTGCTATTTATCTCCTAGGTAGCCTCCACCACTAGGCGGTGCCGCTACTAAAAAATAAGTACATAAATCTCCTTAGTGTGAAACCTCTTGACATCACTATCCAAAATGAGCACAACCTCATCCACTAAGTTCAACCGCCCATCCAACTAAACTTAATTCCATCTAAGTATCTGAGATGGATCAGGAATATATCATTATAACATAGAAAACTAGATAGACAGTACTAAAATATGGGGGTAAGGCAAAGTCATAAGACACCTCACCCATTATGCAAAGAATAAAAAGTGTCCAGTCTATCCGGCGTTGACCTTTCCCTTCCTCCTGAATGTCATCACACCCTTCATAGAAGAAACATGGAGGAATACCCGATCTCAACCTCCAAATCAAAAGTTACGAAGATAGTGGTCATCATAAGGCTTCTTCCTACTCTGATCTACCCTCAACCTATCTTGTATCACCTTGACTCAATCAAGTGACTCCTAAGGCAAATCAGTACCATAGATTCCAACCATAAAAGTCTAAAACCATCCATTCAGGGAATGACATTGCTTACTATACAAGTCCTTAAAATTTTCCATCTCAATATTTGAATGATAATAGTTATTAAATGAAAACTCTCTTAAGGCTATGTGTTGATCCCACTAACCTCCAAAATCCATAACACAATCTCGAAGCATATTCTCAAGAACTTTAATAGTTCTCTCCAACTAGCCATCAATTTAAGGATGAAAAGTTGTACTGAGATCCACTTAAGTACCCAAATCCTCTTGAAAAGCTCTCCAAAATCTATAATTAAACATGAAGCCTCTGTCCAAAATGATAGATATTGGTACGCCATGATAACTATCTAACACAATTAGATGTGAGTTAAACTCTCGGCACTAAGAAAATTTGAATAGCAATGAAGTGGACCGATTTAGTCATTCGATCCACTTTGGCCCAAATACCATTAGAACTATGGGAAGTACAAGGGAAACCACTAAATAGTATATGGTAATCTTCTTCCATTTCCAATTGAGAATGTGCAACCTTTAAATCAGTCCACTAAGTCGCTGATGCTTGTCATTCATCGACTGAAAACATAGGCGGTGAGCTACAAAGTATGCCATATCTCTTTCTATGCCACTACACAAATAATGTTGTCTCAAGTTGTTATATGATATTGGGCGTATTTATGTCCAAGCCCCAATATATGACCATAATAGGCTTGTTGTATGAGGTAAAATGTGTTATTCATATTGAGTTTGAGTTGTAAATACATGTACTAGATAATGGACATGATTAGTGATGTAGGGTTGATTTTTGATGTTGGGGGTTACACACCCTGCAACAACAGCTAATGTAGTTCATAGGACTAGTTCTTGGTATGATATTTGTGGAAGCAGTGAGCACGCAGTGGATGCTTGTGAATTTAATCAAGAATCTATTAATTATGTTGGGAATGGTAATCACCATCTGGAGCATAACTATGGTAACACTTACAATCTAAATTGGAGAAATTATCCTAATTTCTCATACGGTGTAAATCAAAACATAATATCAATCAGTATAAGGGGCCAGTACAACAAAATCAACACCAGTAGGTTCAAAGTAATTATGCCATGACTCAAACTAGCAATATAGAAGATATGTTGAAATTACTCATAGCTACTCACACACAGCTGGTAGAAGATGTAAAAAGTCAACAGTTGATTACAACAAACATAGAGATGCAAATTGGTCAGATTGTAGGAGGGCAAAACACTAGACCTCAGGAAGGTATACCTAGTGATACTGAGGAGAATCTAAAATAGGTAAATGTAGTCACTAATAGAAGCCATTTGCAGCTAAAGGAGTTGAATCCTGAGCATGTTAAACCCAAAGCTACTGCTGGTGATACTGAAAAGAATGAGGAGAAAGTGGTTAAAGAAAAAGATGCAAACAAGGAAACCATATTGGAGAAGATGAATCTACCTCCACCTTCCCCCCAAAGGCTTTGAAAGCACCAAGAGAAGACTAGTTACATAAAGTTTTTAGAGATTTTAAAATAGGTCCATGTCAATCTCCGGCTTGTTGATATTTTGTAGAGTGTTATGAAGTATAAAAAGTATGTGAAAGACATAGTGGCAAACAAGAACACTTTGATAGAATATACTATAGTAGCACTTACTAAGTAGTGCATATCCAAGATGCAGAATAAATTGTCCATAATGTTGAAAGATCGTAAAGATTAACCTTTTAAATTACCACCAGAGAAGCCATTAGTGCTTGGGGGTTATTGTATTTAGGGGAAAGCATCAGTCTCATACCCAGAAAGATGGGTATTGGGATTCCTAAGCCTATGACCATTATTTTGCAATTAGATGATAGGTCTCTTTCTAGGCCTGATCGGATCATTAAAGACATATTGTTGCACGTGGGATCAATTATTTTCCCAGTAAATTGGTTATTCTTGATTTTGATGTTGATCCAGTCTTTCCTTTTATTTTGGGACGTCCATTCTTAGCAACTTGGAAATATTTTATTGAAATAGTTGCAGGGAAGATGACTATGAGAGCTCATGACAAGGTTAAGGTTTTATATGTGTATAAGGTAATGAAGTTTCCTGCTATTTATGAAGCAATATTTGTTATAATATTTATTGACCTTGAGTCTGAGCTCCACCTGCTATATTCTAATGACCTACTTGAATGGCCTTTGATGGGGTATGATCTCTATGGTGATGTTAAGGCACTTGATATAGTGCAAATTATGTGTATGACACTGATTGGCACCAGAGTTTTTAAATTTGAGCCATTTAATAGACCGATTGGACTATCTCCAAAGGCGTCCATCTATGAAGCACTGAAACTAAAGCTCAAGGCTCTTTCTTCTTATTTAAATTATGCTTTCCTTTGTGAGAATGATATTTTGCTTGCAATTTTGTCTACAACTTTGTCTGAGGTACATGTGAGAGAGGCATTGACAATGTTAAAAATAAGCAAGAAAGCAATCAGATGGTAGATGTCGGGCATTGCTGGAATCAATCTTTACTTTTTATGCATAAAATATATATATAAGAGGGATATAAAGCCAGTGTACAACACCAGCAAAGACTACATCCGTTAATGAAAGAAGTGGTCAGAAAAAAAGTCATTATGTGGATTGATACTGGGATTGTCTATCCCATATCCAACAAAAAATAGGTAAGCATTGTGCACTACATCCCAAACAAAGGTGGAATGAATATTGTTACCAAAAAAGATAATGAGTTGATTCCAACTCGCACAGTGATTGGGTGGAGTATCTACATAGATTACAGGAAGTTGAATTATGCCATAAGAAACGATCACTATCACATTCCATTTATTAATAAGATGTTGGACAGATTGGTGCAGCAGGAATACTACTATTTTATTGACGGGTATTTAGGGTATAACCAGATAACCATAGCACCTGAAGACCAGGAAATAACCACCTTCACCTATATTTATTGTATATATGTATTAAGACGCATGCCCTTTGGTCTTTTCAATGCCCAAATAACTTTCTAGAGATGCATAATGTCTATTTTCAATGATATGGTGGAAGACTTTGTCGAGATATTTGTGGATGATTTTTTTCTTTCGGTAATTCATTTGATATGTGTTTGCAAAACTTTAACAAAGTATTGTCATGCAATGATGAAACCAACCTTTTTTTAAACTGGGAGAAGTGCCATTTTTTGGTCAAGGAATGTATCATCCTTGGTCATAAGTTGTCATACAGAGGACTTGAGGTAGATAGAGCTAAGGTAGACGTCATTGAAAAGATCCCGTATCCGATGTCAGTGAAATAGTTAAGAAGCTTTCTTTGGCATGCAGGATTTTATAGATGATTTATCTAAGACTTCTCAAAGATAGCAGGTCCAATGTGAACGTTATTAGAAAAATAGGCCAAGTTCAAATTTAAGGTTGACTATCTGAAAGCATTTGACTGTCTGAAGAAGAAATTTATGGAGGTACCCATTCTAATTCCTCCTAATTGGGAATTACATTCAAGCCGATGTGCAATGTGAGTGATGTGGATTTTAGGGCGATATTGGGTCATTGAAAAGATAAGGTATTTTACTCTATCTATTATGCTAGTAAAATCTTGGATGCAACCAAGGTTAATTATACAGTCATAAAGAAGGAAATACTAGCCCTTGTGTACGTATTTGATAAATTTAAATCATACTTGGTGGGTACAAAGGTTATTGCTCATACTTACCATGCCACCATCTGATATTTTTTTTTAAAAAAGGATGCTAAGCCAAGGCTAATGAGGTGGACTTTTCTTCTTTAAGAGTTTGATTTGGAAGTTCACGATAGAACTGGTTTTGAAAATCAAGTGGTAGATCATCTTTATAGGCTTGAGAGTCATGATCACTTAGATGATGACATGCTTTGTATTTGAGAGGAGTTTCTAGATAAGAAGCTATTGGCATTAGATTTAGCTGAAGTTCCATGGGATGCTGACATAGTAAATCTATTAGTACCTGGTGTCTATCATCCAGAGGACACTAGTCAGTAGTAGAAGAAGTTGTTCCATGATTCCTGTGCTTATTTATGGGATGAACCATTTCTCTTTAAGCAGGGTGCTGATCAAATAATAAGATGATGTGTTTTAAATGCTAAATCTATAAAAGTAAATTGAAAGTTGTCATTCAGTGCCTTATAAAAGTCATCATGGTGGAGAGAGGACAACTCAAAAGTTATTGTAGTCTTATTTTTATTGGCCCACATTATTTAGGTATGTTGTAAGTTACATTCAAAGTTGTGACTAGTACCATACAATGGGCACAATACCAAGGCAACTTGAATTGCTCTTGAATATTATTTTGGAAGTTAAAATCTTCGATGTGTGGGGTATGGACTTCATGGGGCCATTCCACCATCTCATGAAAATATGTACATTTTGGTGGTGGTTGATTATGTGTCTAAATGGGTAGAAGTCATTGCTCTTTCCACAAATGATGCAAGAATTATGATAAAGTTTTTCAAGAAGTAGATTTTCTCTTCTTTTGGTACACCAAGGGTGATTATTTTTTATAGAGGTATGCACTTTCTTAACACTTCGTTTAAAAATTTATTGAAGAAATATGGTGTATGATACAAGGTGACCATAGTGTATCACACACAAACAAGTGGCCAAGTGGAGGTGTCTAATCACGAGGTCAAGCAACTATTGTACAAAATAGTCAGTGAATAGCGTAAGGATTTGTTGGACAAGCTGGATGATGAACTATGGGCATATAGGACATCCTATAAGATTCCCATTTGGACCTATCATTATCGCTTGGGGTATGGAAAAGCTTTCCACTTTCCTGTAGAGCTTTAGCATCAAGTTTATCAGACAATGAAGAAATTGAATCTCGATATGAAGGCTACAAGAGAGAATAGAGTGTTATTGTTGAATGAACTTGATGAGTTTCTCTTGCATGCCTATGAAAATTCAAAATTGTACAAAGAAAGGACCAAGAGATGGCATGACAAGCATATTTTGACTAGAAAATTTAGTCGGGAAAACTTATGTTGTTATTCAATTCAAAACTGAAGTTGTTTCCAGGTAAGTGGAGGTTCAAGAAGTCTCGACCATTTGAAGTGGTGAGGATTACTTCTCATGGAGATGTAGAACTATGTAGTTAGTAAAGGAGTGAGAAATTTATGGTGAATGGATAGAAAGTTGAGCATTATTTGGCATATCATGGGAATCAACTCAATATGTCCATCACCTTTGTAGATGAATGAAAATAAGTTGCGTCGTGCCACGACATAAACTAAGGTGCTGCGTGGGAGGCAACCACGAATGTAATATAATAGTGTACTTTATTTCTTAGTTGTTTGAAGAAAAAGAAAAAGAAAAAAATATAGAAAAGAAATGAAAAAAACAAAAAGATGTGTTGTGCCTGGACAAAAACTAAGGAGCTGAGTGGGAGGCAACAAACTTTTTCTTACATTATTTTGTTGTTTTGGATTAGTATTCAGGAATGAGGAACTTATGCATGAGGTAGAAACATAAGTCAGTGATATTTTTCAAAGAAAAGCTCTCTAGTTATTAAAATATGCATTAAGGTGAGGTATGAGGATGGTAAGAAAAAGGGGCATAAAATATCTCCCAAAAATGCAAATTCCAGTAGGTGTGCGCGATAAGCCCATGACGAGCACCCCAAATTAGTGCATTTAGATGTGCTACACTTAAGGAAAAGTTTAAATTTAGTAATCCTTCATGGTAGGTCCACGCCATGGAGATCATTCCTCACATTAAATACCGCATCGCAGAGGTCATTCCTCTCAATTAGTCCCGCATTGAGGAGCCTGTATCATTTCAGGTTTTGACCCTTAATATGATTCACTTACTTCTCTTTCTCGTTAAATACACCTTATATCCCACTTCCCCTCTCCAACTAGTAACCCTAGATGCGCCGTCCCTCATTCTCTAAGTTCTAAACTCTCCTCTATTGTATTTAAATTTCAATCAAATAAGGGAAAGCCTTTCCCTTATCTTATCAAAGACAACTACGGTAGTTATTCATATGACTATTCCTTTTATTTATTTAGATGCAAGAAGTGAAATTAAGTCATGCATAGTTGAAGTATAAACTTTATTTGCTTGGTACATAGGGAGAGGAATTTGAGTTCATTGAAAATTTTTGAGCTATAAAAGAATTTTGTTATGCTACATGTGCTTTTATTGTTCCATTGTTGTTGAAATAGACTAATAACATGTGATTTTAGTGGAATATTTCACATTTGGTTAATATGCATGATTGACAAATGTGTAGAGACAGTGTTGGTTGAGTAGTTACACTTAAATTAGCATATGAGGTGTACGTTTTTGGAAAGGGAAGTCTAAGTTCCTTGGGTTGTTGAGTTATACTACAATGATAGGAACTATGCGTGGAGTGGTTTGTAAATCTCAACACACTTATTGTTTGCTACAATATTGATATACGTGTGCCATTGGTTTGAGATTATTCTTTAAATAATACTTGCACTTGCATAAAATTATGAAGTTTGGAACAAGTGTGAATTATATGTTGGTGTGGTAATGCTGAAAATAATAAATATATGCTCCTGAAGTTGTTTTTGCTAAAGTGAATTACGGTCTAAATGTTATAAGTTGAACACAATTTTGAATTGATGTCTGATTGAAGTCTGAGAAATTGTGCACATATGCATTTGTATATTGAACTAGGGAAGTTTCAGTACCCTATTTCTCATACCTACGCACTTGTACTAGCAACTAAGTATGGGGTGTCCTCAACACTTTCTGACATTTAGTGTTTGCTAGTTCAAAATGGGTGCATTTATATATTTGTTTGTTAAATGTTGTAACTTATAGGTAATATGTCTAGTCATCAGAACTACGGGAAAACTGTGGATGGACTATCTGAGCAGCCATAGAAATAGAACAGACAAACTGGTCGTGTTCCCCAATATCCTACAATCCCACAAGGTTAAGCTAGGAGATACGGTGCTGGGTGGGTTATTCAGGCTGGCAAGAAGTGGTACACCAAACACAATGAGACTAAATATGATACAGACCACTTAATTTATTAGGCAAGCCCGTTGAGAGGGTTTTCGAGCATGGTGTGAAGAATAGAAGATCTGCACAAGAATTTCTTATTTGAGCAGCCACATGAGTGCAACCTGGACCTTGTTAGGGAGTTTTGTATGAATTGGGACCCCAGGAAGAGATACTTAGAGGTTAATATATGAGGCCAAGTGGTTACCTTTACTCCTTATGTATTGAACATACTTATACGCACACCAGAGGTGGATGCCAAACTATTAAATCAGATAAACATCACACCGCCTTATGCTGACATTTGCCATTTCTTATGTGGGCACAACTCTATAGCCTGGTTGACATATCACAGAGATAAAGGCCTCCATCTCACATTCATCTATGTTCAAATTAATAAGGAGGGTCACATATGGGGAAAGATCATCTACCACTGTCTCATCCAAGGAATACACCTGACTGATATGCACATGACAAGGAATGCCTTATTTATGCCTTAATTCTTGATTATATAGTTGTGAATATAGGTGTTGTGATATTTTTAGAAATGAGGAGGGCATTCTTCCATTAGGTGTATGGGTATAGCTTTTGTGGTTTACAAATGAGGTTTCTGAGGGATCAGGGTGTATATGAGGAGGCACTCGACTATAGGCCAGCAGTAGACACTCTCCCTATGGATGTGTCCCATACTAAGGGGACTATTGTATCTCATTGTTCGGTATTTACTATGACCAAACATCATCCTTGGAATGATGACATCACAACCCAAATGTATGGGCTACAACTACTTCAGTTGCGGATTGGAGATGCCCTGTTACACAAGATATGATTTGAGCTATATAGAAGTATTATCCTCTTGGACATCATAAGAGGACCATGCTGTGGATTGGTACAGATTTTATTGAGACTATTAAGGATGATGTGCCCATGGATGAAGAGCATCAGCTGAATAATTCGTATATGGATTTAGATGAGTAGGAAAATGCAGATGGCCTAGGCTTCGGATCCGAGGCCTATGGACCAGAGTCTGAAAATGATATGGATGATTTTTGATAGGCAGTTTTCCCTACCTCATACTTGGTTTGATTTGGAAAGACTGTCACAATGCTTCATTTGTGGTTTCTCATTTCTCATTCCTTGTACTTGTATTGGTAATGTTTTGTTGGATAATTTTATTTATTCTATTGGATATTTTTATTTGGTTATTATTAAAAGTTAGTCATTCATTCTAACAATTTACATCTATTCAGTCTATAATAGTTAGTATTGAAGACTTGCTTAGTTATAGTTTGCTTATTAGTTATGTTGCTTAGTAGTTATTTTCTGTTTAAAATTAGGAGTAAAGTTTTTCAATTTTCCCTCAAGGAAATTTTAAATAAGTCGTCGTATTTAGGTTCCTTCGCCTTTGATGGATGGATGACGGTAGTCTTAAGGGGGTTTAGTGGTATATAATAAAGAAACAAAAAGAATCAAACAACAAATTTAAGGAGAACTACTTTTTATTGGTCCATGTAGTTGTTGCTTGACTTGGAAACTACTTTTGGTGAAATAGAAGCATGTCATCTATGAAAACGGAGCTAGTTTTAGACGATTAATTTCAATAGGTTTAATTTTTCGTTTGTTTGTTTAAATTTGAATTTGACAATTGAGAGATCAGAAACCATAGGGAATCAACTTGAATCTAGCATGCACCAAGACGGAGATATTTTATACTTATTCAATATGCACAGCAATGTATAGAACTTTCCTGGTGTGTTTACGAAGTGAAATAAAGGGTGTTAGGTTTTGGAAATGCTGTAGTCATTTTTGTTGACAGTCGTATTTCTACACCTCATTTTCCTACCCTTGTGCATATTCCTAGTTGGCCTTGTTGAGCATATTGCTTAGTTTCTTTGGTAGCATTATAAGTATCCTATTTTCCTTTTGTGCGTTAACTGGAATTTGTTCCAAAACTCTTAAGAACTTTAGTTGAAATTTACTAGAGTCAACGAGTAGAAATTCAAGTATTGATTATGGTGAAATTAAAGCCCTTAGGTAATTGTGATAGAGATAGGAAATATATATTTATGGTGGTTGAGAGTATGAAATTAAGAAAACAAAAAGAGGAAAGAGGTTGAGAAAAGAAAAAAAAAGAGGCGAATGGATGACACTCCCACCACAGTGTGTGTAATAAGTTAAAAAGATTGGGCTATCGCAAGGTAAGAAGGGAGGGTAGTGAGGAGAGAATTTTGTTGTTAATGTGATGCTTAAAATTTTTAAGTGATTTACTAAAGAACTTGGGGAGATTAGCCACTATTTTCCCAAATAGTTCCTACCCTTCCCTTAACTTACATTATAAACATGAATGACCTAGTTGATCCTTAGTTCCAACATTCGACTATTAGTTGAATAGTACACTAAGGGCAAGCTTATGATAATTGTCTATCACATATGAATTCTTCTTGAAAGTGGGAAAATTAGTTTATGATATACCCATTTTGTCATATATATTGAAATATTGTGGAGAGAATATATGAAATTTTCTTATGATGTGGGTGCATGTGGATGATATAATGGTTACCTATAGTGTTATTGATGGAGTTTTCCAACCAATCAGAATTTCACTTTTGAGGTGAGGATGTTTGAAAACGATAACTACATATTTACAGAATAAAATTGACCAGTTTGGCCAAAGAGCCAGGTTTTGTTTATGTGTGCCCAACTCAAGTATTTTGCTTAAATTTTGTTGTTAATCTAGATTGTGTAGATTATCTTCCTAAGGTTGTTAGTAGACAAACAAGATTCTAAGTGTGGGGTGGTGATCTAGGGTGTATTTATATGTCAAAGTGCCAATATTTTCCCATAATACGACTTGTTCTATGAAGTAAAATATGTTATTCCTATTATCTTTGAGCTGTAATTACATGAATTATCTAATAGACATGATTAGTGATGCAGGTTTAATTTTTGATGAAATGGGATGCATTTTGAGAAGCGAATAATGATTGATCTTTGGGATTGATTTTATGGACATGAGAAAAAGTGGATTGAGCTCAGAAAACACATATTTGGAGGCGGAAACAAGTAAAGAAGAAATGAGGTGAAAAGGAAGTAAGATCTGCGATGTGGAAGCTATTGCCTGTGATTGTGCTCCGCATTTCCCCTTGTAATTTTGGTGTCGATTCCAATGAGCATCTGTGATTCCCCTATGACACAGGGGATAAATCAATTCCCAACAATGAATTATAGTGAGGGTCCGCAATAGTCTCGCAGTGCAGACCCTAGCCCGTTGCTATGGGTGCTGCGGCGTGGACTGTATTCCCCCGTATTGAATCCCGCAACGCAGTGGTGGTTATTTTATGGGAAAAAGTTTTCCTACTATAAAGGAACACTTCAACACAATTAAGGATAATTTTTTCATACGTACATTAGAGGCTAAAATCTCTACGATACTTTGTTTAGGGTTCTTGGAACTGCATTATTTAAACATTACTTTTTCGTATGATTAATTAATCATTTTTTATTTTGAATTAAAACATGAGTGGCTAAACACCCTTGTTCTGGGGTGGAGACTGAAAACATGATTACACTTCGATACTCTTAGAGTAGTTTATTATTGAATTATCATATGGGTTATTCTTAATCTCTTGTGTTTACTATTTTGATGATTGGCCACCATTACAATACACCTATATTCCTTTGTGAAACCGAGAGGAGAATCATAGGATAGATCGAAGAGTTTAAGGAGAAAGGTTCTTATTCTTTTATAAAATAATGGATTTGAATTAGCGTCTAGGATAGAGATATACGTAGAAGCTTTGATTGGGTCAATTGCTAGATGAAATCTTAATATAAATAAATTGATTATTGCATCACCGCTCAATAATATAGTTGTAATGTCCAAATAGGTAGAAGATAGAGGATCTAGAGACCATGATCATACTCTAAACCCTAAAAATCAGTAACCCGATAATCAACGAAACTACGATAAGAACAGAGACGTATAAGATTGTTAAAAGTGTCTGAACCCTAGAACTCTAACTAGTACTTTTTAAAACCATTCTTACGTTTCTATTGTCACACATTGTTATCTTTTTATTAACTAGATTATTACCAAAATCTTCGCGATCATCTTGTTGCTCTGAAACACTTAATACATTCATATTAAAACTAATATTAGTGGAATTGCTAGTTAAGTAGTCCTCATGGGAATGATATCCGACTCTCTTAGTGACTATATTACTTGTACGATTGTGTGTACTAACCTGTGCGTTAGAACACAACAGTATATATATTAGCTATTCCCTGATGAATAGAATAACTAATGTTGTGACCCTCATTCAAATTCAACAGAATCAAGTCACTGATAATCAATATACAAATACAGTTATGAAATCTCAAGACACCCTCAGAATCTATGGTAGCGCTCATGGACTCACCACTCAACACCTGATCATACAGGATGCAAAGTCACTTAAACTCATACTGGCAATCCTGAATCTTCTCCAATAGCGAGGACCTCACCAAGACCCTCTCTAGAATCCTCCTAGGGTCACAAATATATAGTCACACCATCAAGTTGTCCAAGGACTGAATATCCTATGCCAATGACCTCTGAGTAACTGAAATACAATTAAAGATACCCATACTCGCTGCCTTCCGACTCTAGGCATCTACTACTATATTCTCCTTAAAAGAATGATACGAGATGGGGATATCATAATCCTTAAGAAATTCTATCCATTTACGTTGCCTAGTATTTCGCTCTCTTTAGGTCATAAGATGCTGAAAAATGCGATGATCTATGAAAATCTCTTAATGAACACTATAAAGATAATGCCTCCAAATCTTAATCTTGAATATTACAATTGCCAACTCCAAATCATTAGTGGGGTAGTAGCGCTCCTGTATTTTAAGCTACCTCAAAGCATAAGCAATAACTTGACCCAGTTGCATCAAAACACACCTTAAACCATAACCATAAGCATAACAATATATGGTGAATCCCTCACCTTAAACAAGTAGAGTTAAAATAGGAGGCAAATTAAGAAACCCCTTTATCTTTCCAAAACTCGACTCACATTCCTTGAACCATCGGAAAGGAACCTTCATCCAAGTCAATCTAGTCATAGGTTCTAAAATAATAGTAAAACCCTAAATGAATTTTCTCTAATAATCATCCAAACAAAAAAAGTTGCCAACGTCCATCGGAGATATAGGCCTATCCCAATCATGAATAGCTTTAATCCTCACCGTGTTTGCAAAATCCCCTTGCATAGATACCATAAGATCAAGGAATGCCACCAACTAAAGCCAAAGCTCTCACTTAGAGAATTTGGCCAAATGATCTTTTAATGTCTCGAGCACAATCCTCATATGCTCCGCATGATTCTCTCTACTCCTTGAATATACTCGTCTATACTCCTCAAATACCCAAGGATATCACTGATGACCACAATCACCAAAAGTTCCAAATATGTCCTTAACACTCGATTAATTATATTAATAGATACAGTTGGGGCATTACTTATCAAAAAAGACATCACCAAGAACTCATAATGACTATAATGGGTGCTAAACATTGTCTTCGATATATCCTCCGCTTGAATCCTCAAATTATTGTAACCAGACCTTAAATCAATTTTAGAAAACATTATCATACCATGAAGCTTGTCAGACAAGTCATCAATGTGAGGTATGGGATAACGGTTCTTCATAATAATCTTGTTAAGCCACGTCTAATCAATATACATACACATGGAGCCATAATTCTTCTTTGAAAAGAATATAAGATCTCTCCAAGGAGACAATGCCGGTCTAATGAAACCGTTGCCAAGAAGATCCTGAAGTTGAGACTTTAGCCTCTTAATCTCACCAGAAGCCATATGGTAAGGTTCCATAGAAATAGGTCGGGTACTAGGCTCAAGATAAATAATAAACTTAATCTCATGATCAGAAGGAATGCTAGGTAGGTCAGTTGGGATAAAATTAGGAAACTCGATACTAACATCATGAATATAAGCGAGATCAAACTCGTAAATCCTTGAGATAAGTATTCAAGCACGAATATAAGAAATAATCCTCGTTAGCTCATGGCTAACACCTCCCTGTCACATGATTAGGGTTATGTCAAGCATGGCTAAGGTAACAGTCTTGGCAAAATAATCATGACTGCATTATAGTGGAATAACCAGTACTATCCTAGAATCAAATATAAGTTTACTATGTCCATGACACGACCCAAAATTGGGCCTGTCGTATGGGAATCTCAAGACCAACTAGGACCAGAGATCGGGCATTAACCTAACCTAAACATCACATCAATCCTCAAGTATCGAATGAACTTCAAACATATAATAAGATAGCGGAAAAAAATTAATAAACATAACTTAAGAATGTCTAATCTTTCCATTCCTATCAATATACAAGATCCAACCTACCAAAGTCCACAATTATCCATAAGCTTCTACTAATCCGATGTCTATAATATGTCGGGACATGCCACCGATAATAGATAAAAACCAAATCTAATACAAGTCTATGACATAAGATAGAAACACTATAAAATGCATGCCTTATGAAGAATGAAAGCTCACCACTGCAAATTCAACACACAATCCACTCAAACACTTGGTCACTACGCAGGTAGAGAAGAAGAAGTTTCAGCCCCTGTGTCCTATGGGGTCACAACATTCGGAGATGTTTAGCGGTTGGAGCGCTAACATGTAACTCAAGGGTAAGGCATAAATAATGTCATTATTAAATACAAAATCAAACCATCATAATCCACCATATTCATATACGTAGCCATGTATATATATGTAAATACATCATGTTAAAAGATAACAAGGCCATAGCATACATTTCAAAGCACCCAATCATAAACCATAAAGTGGAGGACACTAACCTTCCACCAGCGTAGGTTATATCAAGAAAGAGGATTATAATCCCAAGGCTTCTTATTATGTAAGAGAAATCTAACAACAAGCCTTTTTCTAGAAAAGTGGACTCTAACCACAAGCCATTTTGTTAGACAAATGGACTCAAACCACTAGCCATCTTATCAAACAAGTGGACTCTAACCACAAACTATTTTATTATGCAAGTGGACTCTAACCACATGCCATCATGTCCATTTCTAGTCAACATTGGGACTCGAACCCTTTGTCCATACATTAACATCCACTCAATTCAATATTTAAGGACTTTAACCCACTTAGCTATTTCAAGATATCAAGGACAGTATTAAACACCTCTCATGATCACAGGGTCTTTATAAACCATTTATCAATCAATCACCTTAATAGGACAATGCCTTAGTTTAAAATACCATTCAAGTCATGTTGTGGTCATCAAGACCTTTATCAAACCATTCATTATCATTCTTACACAAATCCTTAGTTCAAACATAATTCAATTTCCTGCTTAGGGACTCAAACACTTTTTTAATTAAACCAACAACCAAGGTCACCAATTAAATCATTAAAAGGACAACAAAGCCTTTACAATATCATTTACCAATCATTTTTACTTATTAATAAATTACCTTAGTTTAAATTACAATCAACATGTGACTAGTTATTTCTAGTAGAAATTTACACAAACACCTTAAGGGCATACCTTTATGATGACCAAAACCCAAGTTAAAACCATCAATATTAGGGTTACTCATGACCCATTTGTTAAAACAAAATCAACAAGAACCCACATGTGTAAACAATCACCAAAAATAAGTATAAACACAAGTTTAAACAAGAGTAAACATCACCTATCGCTATACATTAAAAATCTCAACATTTGTTTCAAAAACCACCATAAATATTCATAAAACCTTTTTAAATAACATCATATTATAGAAATAATA
Organism: Capsicum pubescens; assembly: GCA_030864215.1. Taxonomy (NCBI): domain Eukaryota; kingdom Viridiplantae; phylum Streptophyta; class Magnoliopsida; order Solanales; family Solanaceae; genus Capsicum; species Capsicum pubescens. The sequence goes on from CM061542.1 coordinate 102,095,499, forward strand.
ATAAGGGAAGAGTCACAATCCTTATTCAAGATGATTCACGAAAAGATTTTTGACCCCCTTATCATTTAGATAAACACTCTTGAAACCCTAACCACCAGTCTTATTGAATAAGTTTATTGAGAGTGTTTTTGAATTTTTTGAACTTGTATATATGAAGAATGAAGGGCCAAATAATTTTATAAGTTGTGGGATATATGGTTTTAAGGGTTGGAAAAGTCTAAAATGCGCTCAGCTTAAAAGAAGAATATTATACCGTCGAGGGTAGGAGTGGTACCCTAACTTGTACCCTAGGCTTCACTATGGACCCCATAACTGATCAACATATGATCATTCTAAGCTAAATCATACCTTAGGGTACAAATATTACCCTAAATCATACCTTGACCCTTATCTTTGATAAATTTAACTAGGCTAAGCATATGGCATCATATTACTAGGAAAAATATGACCCGTATCCCAACATATGACTTGGGAGAGGCTAAACAGTACCTTTGATAGAATGTAACCCCTACTACACTACCTAACATATGAGTGGGAGGACACCAAGTCATATCCTAGAGTACGGCACGTTCCCATGAGTCGTACCATACCCCGAAACTTCAACTAAAGAAATTTTTGCAAGGGTCCAAAGCCTAGGTGTTTTAGTCCAATATAATGAGATCAGCAAGAGTATCAACATCTCTACCAGCCATAACATATGATCTGGAGACCTAATAAACTAATAAAAAATCTCCCATTAGAGTAGATACACATAAAGTCACATATAAAAAATACCGAGATAACTCTAATCTCATTGTGTAATAAGCATATGCATAAGATTACGTGGATCCTAGATCAAATAAAGCAAAGGACATTTGACGGCACATCAAAATCATACCTTTGACAACTAATTCCAAGAATCAACCTTGGGAATAGCAGGTAATACATACATCTAACCATACCTTCTACCTGACTAGGCTCCAAACTGATCTCCTACTCTAACTTCCTAAGAACTTGCATAAGTACTCTCGGAACCACACCTATGACCATACATACTGCCTATAGCTGATGGATGAATTTCTCTAATAAAGGAATATTCTGAGCTGCGATAAAAATATCCCCATGACTAAGGAACTCCCATGAGTAATGACCAAAAGAACCACAAACAAAACATGCCCCTAACCTAAAATAGAACCTGAACATCCGACTGGCCCATTATAACCACCACGACTAGAATAACAAGAAAATGAGCCCCTCAAAAATTGACTACTACCCTGACCAGGGTGATCACAGACACTAGACTGATCTCCCTGAGTAATCTAGAGCACTTCCTGAATGAGTCTACTAGGCTGACTCTTTGGGTGATGTAGTAGTTGTGAAGAATATCTACCTTAAGAACTATTGCCTCTAAATCAGGAGATACTACAACTCCCATTGTATCTGCCAAGATACCGAGGCCTCATATTGCTACCCCTTAGGCGTTACAATGGATATCCTTCATCACCTAAGCATGGTCCAAAACCACAGCAAAAGACCTACTAACAATTTCCAAACTCTGAGTCTCAATCCTCAAATAAAAAAAGAATTATTTTATACTCAATAGTCAAAATAGAAGTAGCATGATGAGATAACTCATGAAATGAGCCTCATACTCAATAACGATCATGGATCTCTTTGAAAACCTTGATAATCAATACATCAAATAATCCCTGAGACTGTGAGGCATGTACTTTTCTAAGAAGATCTCAGAGAAATGAGCCTATGAAAAAGGAGAAGATCTAGCTGGGTTGAATCAAGAGGACCTCTCAACAAATGTTGAACTACCAAGTCTAATTGACAAGTAGTGTAATACATACCATGTTTCTTAACTAGGCCTAAATTATGAAGCCTATTCTTACAAGCAATCAAAAACTCATATGCATCCTCAACTACTACACCATAAAACCTAGGCGGAGACAATCTCAACAATCTACCGAACATCTTCTGCTCTTCAATAGATATAGAAGGTTGGATAATAACTTTTTAAACAACTACTAGCTAAGTAAATACATGCATAGAAGGTACCTCAACTCTAGGAGTCCCAGAAACAGGTTGTTCCCCTGGCTCAGTACCGCTCTGATCTATAGATTGTGCATTATCAGATGGTGCAACCTTAGCTAACCCTAAAGGTTGAACAAAATCATCCTAGACAATGAACAAGAAATAAATCTAGATGGAGGCTAGGGTTATCCCTATCCCACCATTAGGTACGATAGAAGAATATATGTAATAAAAGCAGGAATAGGTTCTTGTGAAGGCCCCATATCTTGTCCCCTAGATGGCGATAAATTTTGAGGTTATCCACGAATTTTGTGTCATCAACGAATAATGATAGGATCCTTGGGATCAATCTTGGGACCCTTATCTTGTGTAGTCATAGCATGTATCTTATCCATCTGCAAAATAATAAAACCAAAAGAATTCTTAAGAAACCAACTCACACACTTAGCACAAAATTAGGGAAGATGAGGAGAATTCCAAAGAATATCCTATAGCCTTCCAAAGAAAAGAAATAGACGTCATCGTTCCAATCCCTAGGATTCTACTAGATGCTTTCTCTTATACCAATAATAATAGAAAAACCTATTTATATTACCAATTTTTCATGACTCGATTTGCGATTCATAATTGCACCTACACTATCCCACTAGTAGATAAGCAAAAAAATAGCCAGGAGTTGTCCCCAATGTCCTAACTTAGTGAAAATGCCTCAAAAAGGAGAAATAAAATATCAAACCCATAAATGATCAAGGCAATAAAAATAGTCTAAAAAGTATCCATAATATAGGAAACCATCCCATGAACTGGTAGTCTTTACAAGAGCTACTACAATGCACTGTAAGTTCTAGAATAGTTAACAAAATCAATCATAAGGAAAAATACTATACATATATAAATAAAAAGGAAAAAGGGGAAACTCTAGCTTCAAGAGATCACCCTATCTCTAAAGTCCAACATAGTACAAAAGTCGAATCAACAACAGCAACTAGTACTCGGATCTATACAAAAAAGGTACAGAAGTGTAGTATGAGTACCCAAACCATAGGTTCTCAGTAGTCATCATTGTCTAAGTTATCTAAATCATGATACAAATATGATAAGTTGCAAGATAACATAACAAGACAAAATAAGGGACAAATCTGGAAATAACTTTGACTTGTTGTAAGAAGTTAGACACATAAATAAAAAAAACATAACGATCATGTTCTTATCACTAAAAGATTATCCCCCATAAGCCAATAAATAAAAAGGAGTAAATAATTCAATGCAGGCCCTCAAAAGCTTGGAGGGCACATTCAGGGAAGAGAATATGACACTCATATATCCAAACAACCAAAAATTTGCCAAACATTAATATATCACTGGAAAACTATTTGTATAATTTAACACTAAGAACCAATCCCTCGATTGGACTTGAACTGATGTTTATATCTTTAAAATAATAAGTAATATTTTGACTCAAACTGGGATAAGTATAACACCAATATAATAATCAATTGTCGTACTCAAACTGGTGTTAACATCATCATCATAATCAATAGCATGGCTTCAATTAGTACATATATTATTAATATCATGGTAAATATCAAGACTCAAATTGTTACATATATTCTCAATATCTTAATCATCTGGGTTTTACAATAATTTGAATCAACTCCTAATATCAAATCATCATGACTATTAACTATCTAGTCTGATAAATCACCATAATAAGTATTTCAAATGATATTCATGTGTATCAGGACCTAAAAACACCAGCTCAAATCTTGGCTTAAGGAGGGACTATAATGACCCTTTAGGTCGTTATTCATATTTCTTCTTATTTTTTCTAATTGTTCTTTTCTAGATCTTCCCAAGTAATTTATGACCTAGTAGAACTAACAACTTAGTTATTGGGCTGTTCGTATGGTTTTTAGTGCCATTTCCCTATTTTTGTGTCTTTATTGGTTATAAATATCCACAGGAAAAAAACATCTATCGAGCAAACCTATATGCTAATTCTATCCATTCCAAAAGATCTGGAATGCTAATTCTATGCTGGAAGACTATTGGTTTAGGTATTGAGGCACCCGAGATCACTCATATCTATTGGTTGAAAAGTTACGAAAATGAAGTATGAGAGTGGGACCCACTTTTTATAATAACGACCTTGGATGGATATTTTTACTATTCCACTATGTCTAAAATTTCAAATATTGTATTATTCCATAGTCTTTGTCATATACGAGATTCTAGATAAATCTTGAGGGGTTGGTAGAGACTTGGAAAATTCCAAGTCTTAGTTGTATCCGGTGCACTCGCTAATAGCGAGCCAGGGGTAGAGATCAACATATCCTTGGTAGGAACCAAGTTCCATGATCGTGATTCCTTGATTGAGAGAGCGAATTACTTTAGAGGCCTTAAGATATGCCAATTGTGATGTGTCAGGTCGTGATAGCGATATCCAAATAGATAGGAAGGGTATAAATACCCCATTTCATTTTTTTTTTAATTCCTCATCCATCTTCCTGAGATTTAAACTCTAAATAATAATAAGGTTTAGGGTTAGAGCTTATGGGTGTTAGGGAGCTTGGGTAATGATTATTTCTAGATTTTTCTTCTCATTTAATATGAGATTTATCTAAATTCATGTTTGATTTTCCCATTCCTTATCTAATATCCCTAGAACTTGGGGGCTTGATTTTAGTCTTAATATAGCTTGAGTTTTACTAATTTTTAAGGGTAATTATTCCTTGAGCATAAGGAAATATTGGGCAGGCCCCAAAAATTCAATTTTCATAAATAAGACCTACATGGGATTTTTGTGTATTATTGGACCTATAGTACAATGGTGGAATATTGGTATCATTAATTTTGTATTGATCATTTGACTTTTATTCGTCATCTTGCAGAAGCTTTTCAAAAGGCAAAGTTTATGATTTAGTGGATTCTTTGAGCATCTTTCGTGTCTAGGTAGGCTAGGTTTTCCTATCTATATATTGATCTAGTTAATAGTATGTTTATGATATTTTGTTAGATTTTGAAAAGGTTTTAATTGTTGCTATGTTGAATTATAACACTTGGGTGAAATGACTCATGTAGGTTTTTCAGAAATTGTAAGTCAGGCATAATTAATCTAGTTATGCCTGTTTTAGGTAATATTTAAGTCTTAGGGCTAATTAGTGCTTGTTTAACAACTAAAATGTGGTTTTAGATACCTTAGCCTAGTCTAGAGTATACTTTTCCTTATAATGTATTTTGAGTATTAGAAGTGGGCCCTCCGACCAACCTTAGGAAAATATTGGTGCTAGTTCATTAAAACCATTGCACGGTTGTTATACGCCTAATGATTGCTTAGTAGGGTAATATTGAGGATATTGGCACTTGATGGCTTTGTTGGGTTGATCTTGAGACATGATGGTTATTTTTATGCTATTGGTTATACTAATAATTATATATATAAATGTTAATTATATTTACTAGTTCGAGTCCAGAAGATGATAGTAATGTTAATGATATATTTACCGGTTTTAATCTGGAGTATGATTATGATATTGATTATAATTCTGGTTTGATATGATTATGATATTGATTATAATTCTGGTTTGATATGATTATGATATTGATTATAATTCTGGTTTGAGTTTGGAGTATGATAATAGTATTTATGATATATTCACCAGTTTATGTTCCATAATTGATTATATTTATAGGTTAGAGTATGAATATACACTGTGTTAATAATGTAATTACTACGATATGATAATATTGGCATATGATATTGAAAATTAGTATTCCAGTTTAAGTCCAAAAGTGAGAAATAGTTACTGTGTGGCCTGAGATAGATAGATCCTAGTGGTAACATAAGAGTTGGTAAATAGTGATGGTAAGTTATGATATCTTATTTGTATGTTCAATTCTTATGAGGGCTCGTGATGGATTATTTGATTTTCTTCACCAAATGACTTATAAGGGTAATTTATAGTTGTGATTGCATTTACTTGATTCTTTATGTTTAGATATTATTTACAGTTTATTTACCTACATAAGAACAACAACGTTGGAGTAATTTCATGTTCAGTTTCATACCAATATTTAGTTATGTTATCTTGCATTTTATCATATTTATATCATGATTTAGCTAAGTTGGCCGATAACACCTAATGAGTATTCGTGATTTTGCATTTTATCATATTTATATCATATTCAAGTACTAGTTTCCGCTATTGATTTGATGACCATGTTGTGGTTAATATAGAGATAGGGTGAGCTCTTGAAGTCAGAGTCACCCTTTTCCTTTTATCTTACTTATGTCTAGTCTATAGTTTTGAGACAAAATTATATTGATTATTCTATAACTTAGGTTATTTATATAGTAGATCTTGTAATGTCTATACCAGGTCATGGGATGGATTTCTGTATTATTGATTATCCACCATCTATTTCTATTAGCATGTCTATTTAAAATAGGTATATGTTATTTTTGGCCTTATGTTGGGCACCTTCCAATAAGTTAACTCATTGTGAATAGCTTCAGGATATGGTTCAAAATACTTACTGGTAAGGTTTATTAGGTTCTATCAAAACTCTATAATTGGATTATCACAAATTTGTATTAGAGCTTAGGCTACACTGGTATGTTTTTACTTGAGCAAATGTCTAGTCGAATCCTGCAGATCAAAATGATGATGTCTATTTCCTATCTTTGAGATACTATAGGATATTTTTAGGAGTTCTCTATTTCTTGTAATCATTTTGTGCTAAGTATTTGAGTTGGTTTATAAAGCATTCATTTGACTTCACTCTTTCATAGATGGCTTAGACACGTGCTACTGCTACACAAGATGAGGGTCTTAAGACGGAGCCTTGTGATTGTGTTTCTATTCGTGGATAAGCTTGATATCATGGACAACCACAAGATGTGTTCCTAGTTAGGAGTCATGATATAAGGCCTCCTATAAACCCTATTTTTGCTCTTGTGCTAGGGATACTTCTCCCTATCTAGTGGTGGGCTAGGGACCATCCTAGGCTCCACTGAGGTTTATTTCTTTTTTAGTGCTTACATATGCATTGGTTTAACTTTTAAGGTTGGTTGGTGCTGTAAAGACTGATGGTACATAGTCTATAGATCAAAGTGGTATTGAGGCTCTCAGGTTTGTGGTTCCTTCTACACCAGTAGTTTCTTAGCTGATAGTTTCTCCATTAATGGTTGCCAATTTGCTATGTCTACTAAGGAGAAGAAGATTTTTGGGAGAATGGCTTCGCCTAGGTTTTCTGGTGCACCAAGCAATGATACACATTAGTTTGTAATTAGTTTTGATGATAGGCTTCATAATTTAAGCCTTTTTGAAACTCCTGGCATATATTAAGCTACATTTTAGTTGGACTTGGCTGCTCGACATTGGTGGAGAGGTCATATTGATCCAGTCCAACTGGATCTTTCACTCTAAAATTGACTAAATTCTCTGAGCTTTTCTATTTTCCTCATAACCTTAGGGGTCGCTTAAGTGATTAGTTTTCAAGAATAGAGAAGGGCTCCTTACCAGTTGTGGAGTATTAGGGTCATTTTCATGAGTTGGCTTAGTATTTTAATTCTACTTTGGGTATTGAGTATGATAGGGTCTGTTATTTTTCTTGAGAATTGAGACTTCCTCTTTGCATGTCTACTTAGAGTTTGGTTCCTATGGGAAAGTCTTTTGCTAAGGTTTTTTATCATGCTCAGGTGATGGAGGAGATTTATCTAGAGGCCAAATGGATAAAGATAAGAGACCTAGATTTTAGGGAAGTTTCAGTGGGTGTTGTAGTAGTTCCCAATTTAGAGGTTGAAGTTTTTATGGTAGATATTCTTCGCGCCCATCATATCAGCCCTAGAGTAAGCCCAGTCGAACTGTTCAGGAAACTCTTTTGAAGTTTTTATGGTAGATATTCTCCGCTCTTATCTAGTGCCAGTGATCGCCTTGGTCAGAGGCTATAGTTGCTTCAGCTCAGAGTCTCTCCCCTTTATAATAGTTTATCCCTTAGCTAAAAGTGTTTTTTCTTATTATAGGGGTAGTTCTTAGGCTTCTCGAGGTGGTTCTCAATTAGGAAGTATAAGAGATCGGTTAGGAGCCTAACAAGAAGGTAGGCGTGGGTAGTTATATGCAGTACCTACTAGAATCACGGATGATCCTTTGAATGATATTGTTACATGTATGATTTTGGTGTATCGTCAGTTGGCCCTTGCTTTAGTTGATCCAAGATCCACTTATTACGCTCCATGATTAGAATTGTCTTAGGATTTGTATTCTATACCATTTCATGTTTGTACTCTCGTAGGTGTTTCTTTAGTAGTGAATTAGGTATTTAGATTATGTGTTGTGACTATTAGAGATTTGTATACTAATACTGATGTTATTATTCTGGAAATGGTCAATTTTGATGTTATTATGGGCATAGATTGGTTATCTCACAACCATATGATCATTGATTATTTTGCAAGGACCGTTACCTTAGGCATGCTTGGTATACCCCTGGTCGTGTGGTAGTGAGCATTTAACAATGAGCCAAGGGGGATTATGTATTATTTTCATGCTAGGATACTTATTTCTATAGATTGTGAGACTTATCTCACTTATATTTGTGATATTAGTCTGGAGAGTTCGTCGCTTCACTCTATTTCTATAGTTCATAAGTTTCCTAATCTTTTAAAAATAAATCTTCCTAGTATTCCCACTGTACGTGAGATTGAGTTTGTTATTGATCTTGAGCTTCGCACCCAAACTATTTTTATGGAACCTTACCATATGGCTGCTATTGAGCTTAAGGAGTTGAATTTTAAGCTATAGGATCTTCTTGGTAAGGGTTTGTTTAGACCGTGTGTATCTCCTTGGGGTTCTCTTATGTTATTTTGTAAGAAAAATAATGGCTCCTTATGGATTTGTATTGATTATAGGCAGCTTAACAAGGTGACATTGAAGAACCATTATCCTATGCCTCACATTGATGACTTGTTCGACTAGCTTCACGGTGCAGCAGTGTTTTCTAAGATTTATTTAAGGTCTTGTTATCATCATTTTAGGATTTGGGCTGAGCATATCCAATGACAGCTTTAAGAACCTATTATGGTAATTATGATTTCTTAGTGATGTCTTTTTGGTTGACTAATGCCCCAACTGCATTCATAGATTTGAAAAAACTATGTGTTAAGACCTTATTTGGATTTCTTCATGATTGTGTTCTTCAATGACATCCTTGTGTATTCGAGAAGTAGAGAGGAGAATGAGCAACCCTTGAGAGTGGTGCTCTAGCCTATGAGAGATCATGTGTTTTTGCCAAGTGCTCTAAGCATGACTTTTGTCTTGATTCATAGACATTTCTTAGGCATGTGGTGTTTAAGGATAGGATTATGGTAGACCCCTTAATGATTGAGTTTATTCATGATTGGGATAGACATACATCTCCGATAGAGGTTTATAGCTTTATGCTTGACTTGTTATAACAGTTGATTCATCTAGTGTTTTGGTATAGATTTTGCGCTTATGACCATACTGACTTGGAAGGAGGTTCCTTTCCGATGGTTTGAGAGTTGTGAGTCGAGCTTTGAAAGATCAAGGATTTTCTCACTTTAGCCCCTATTTTTGCTCTTCTTGTAGACGATAAGAGATTCACTTTGTATTATGATCCTTTTGGTGTTGGTTTGGGATATGTTTCATGTAGTAGGGTCGTGTTATTACTTATGCTTTGAGCCAGCTTAAGATGCACAAGCGCAACTACCCTACAGATAATTTATAGTTGACGACAATAGTTTTTGTGCTTAATATTTGGAGGCATTATCTTTACGTTGTGGATTGTGAGATTTAGACTAATCATAGTAGTCTTTAGTCTCTTTAACCCAGAGAGAGCTTAATTCAAGGCAGCGTAGATGGATGGAGTTACTTAAGGATTATTATATTTCTATCTTGTATCATCAAAGTATGTTAAATATGGAAGTAGATACCTTGAGTCAGAAGGTAGTGAGTATGGGTAGCTTGGATTGAATTGTAATTTCTCTGCAGTCGTTGGTATGGGACATTCATTCCTTATCCAAGTTAATGGTTCACCTTATATTTCAGACCCAAGAAGGATTCTTGCTAGTGTTTTCACAATCATTATTTGAAAAAAATCTGAGATTGTCAATTTGAGGATAGTAAACTTTGCATGCTTTGTGATTTGGTGCTACGTGGTGAGTCCACACGGATCTCCTTATATCTTGAGGGTATTTTGAGATTTAATAGTCGCATTTTTGTTTCGAGTATTGATGACTTAATTCAGTTGATTCTGCATGAGGCTAACAACTCAAAATATTTTATTCATCAAAGTAAAGCAAAAATGTATATAGATTTGAGACAATGTTATTGGTGGAGTGGCATAAAAAGAGATAAGAAAGATTTTGTAGCTCATTGCCTATGTTGTCAACAGGTAAAGGCTGAGCATCAGTGACCTGGTGGATTAATTCAGAGGTTGCCCATTCGTAAGTGGAAATAAGAGAGGAATATCATGGACTTTGTTAGTGGTTCACCTCAAACTTCCTGTGGTTTTGATGGAATATGGGTTATTGTAGATTGGCTGAATAAGTCAGCAAATATCACTCCCATTGAGATGTCCTTCATCACGGAGAGTTTTTCTTGTATCTATGTTAGTGAGATAGTTCATTTGCATGGTGTGCTAATATTTATCATTTTAGTCAGGGTTCCATGTTCACTTCTAGCTTTTGGAGAGCTTTTTAAGAGAAGTTGAGTACTCAGGTGGACTTTAGTACAACATTACATCTGCAGATAGATGGCCAGTCAGAGTGGACTACTCAAGTTATTGAGGATATGCTCATATCCCATGTAACACAATTTAGAGGCCAGTGGAAGCAACACTTAGTATTTACGAAGATTTCATATAATAATATTTATTATTTTAGTCCCAGATATATAGGATCCTTTGAGATTCATTATACTATTGGTGTTATGGCTTATGAGAGAATGCCTTACCTCTAGATGTTATTATTGTCAATCTTTTCTTTTATGTTACTATGTTGTGGCAATATACTCCTGATCCATCTCATGTGATTTGTTAAGATTCAGTGTAGTTGGATGATCGGTTGACCATCATCGAGGATGTTGTGCTCATTTTTGCATGTGATCTTAAGAGGTTGCCCACTAGGGAGATTCCTGTACTTAATATTCAGTGAAGACACTGCTCATTGGAGGAGGCTACTTGGGAATTCGAGAGCGAGATACAAATGCAGTATCATCAATTATTTGAAACTTCAGGTACATCCCTGTCCTTAACTTTCCCAAAGAAAAGATCTTTTAGTAGTGGATATTGTTATGACCCTTCAGGACATTTTCCATATTTCTGCTTATTTTGGCAACTAGATCTTTTCTATAGCTTCCCCAAGTCATATGACTTGTTAGAACTGATAGTTTCATTATCGGGTAACTATTTTGGTTTTTAGAACTATTTTCCTATTTTAAAGTCTTTACTAACTCCAAATAGCCATGGGGGAAAAACATTTGTTAAATGACCTCGTATTTTAAATCTGACTATTTCAACAACTCAAAATGTAAAGTTTAAGATAGAAAGACTCTTGGTTTGGGTCTCTAGGCACCAGGGCTCATTTTGATCTAGCTGTCGAGAAGTTAGAAAAATAGAATATGGGTGTAGGACCCATAATTTTTCAAAATGACCTTGGATGGAAATATTGACTAGGTCATTTAGTCCAGAACGTCGAATTTGATATGGTTGCATAGTATTTTTGCATATATGCAATTTCAAATAAATTATGAAGGGTTAGGGGAGACCTGGAAAATTCCAAGTCTCAGTTGTATTTAGTGCACTCACTCGTAGAGGGTCAGGGGGCGCAATCGTGTTACCATTGGCAGGCACCAAGTGCCACGATTGTGGTGCCCTTGTCGAGATAATAAATTTGCCTTGGTAGCCTCCAGATATGATAATCACGAGGTGTCGGCTCACGATAGCAATCCCCAAACAGATGGGAAGTGTATAAATACCTTAGTTTTAACTCATTTTTGACCTTTAATCATCCGTTCTCTTGAGACTTAATCATTAAATATTTAGAAGTCTTAGTAATAAAGCTTGTGGGTGATTGGGGAGCTTGGGTAACGATTATTTTTAGATTCTTCTTTTGATTTGAGGTGAGATTCCTCTAAATTTATCATTGATTTTCAAATTTCTTTTTCAAAATCCCTTGAACTTAAGGGCTTCATTTAAGCCCCCGTGTAGCTAAGATTTCACCCATTTTATGGGAAATTACTCCTTGAGCATGAGGGAATATTGGGTTGGCCTTGGAAATATGATTTTCATAAATAGGACCCATATGGGATTTTGATATGATTGTTGGACCCACAACACAATGGTGTAATATGGGTATCATTATTTCTCAATTTATGATTAGATTATGATTTTTGTAGCTTGGCATATTACACAAGCTTTTCAGAAGATAAAGTCAATGATTTAGTCGATTTTTCTAGGTTCTTCGGCATCTAAGTAGACTAGGTTTTCCTCTCTCTATAGATTGAGCTAGTTCATTTGTTCGATTTTGGATGGGTTTTAGGTGTTGTTATGATGAATCATAACCCTTGAGTTAGTTGAATCATGTAGGTTATTCATAAATAATAAGTTAGGCATAATTGATCTAGTTACTCGTGTTTTAGGTAATATCTCTATCTTAGAGAGAATTAATGCTTGTTTAACATCTAAAAAGTTATTTTAGATACCTTAGCCTCGTCTGGGGTAGAATATGCCATAGAATGTATTTGGGGATATAAAGTGGGCCCATTGACACACCTTAGGACAAGATTTATGCTAGTTCTTAAAAACCTTTATATGTTTGTTATACACCTACCATTTGCTTAATAGGGTAATATTGAAAATATTGACACTTGATGGCAATGTTGGGTTGATCTTGAGCCATAATGCTTAATATTATGCCATTTTTTATATTACTGATTATGCATATATATATGCATATATAATTATATATGTTTATTATATATACCGATTAGAGTCCGTAAGATGCTGATAATGCTGATGATACCTTTATTGCTTTGAGTTTTGAGAATAATTATGATGTTGATTATATAATTGGTTTTAGTCCAAAAGGTGATTATGACATTGATGATATAATCATCAGATCAAGTATGTCTATTAATTATATTTACCAGTTTGAGTTTGAATGTACATTATCCAATGATAATATATTTACTATGATACGATAATATTATGGTGTGATGTTAATAATGAGGATGACATTTTAAGTCCGAAAGAGAGAAATAGTTACAGTGTTGCATGAGATGGATGAATCTTATTGGTGTCATGGGAGTTGGTAAATCATGGTGGTGGGTTTTGCTATCGTATTTGTACCTTCAAGACTTATGGGAGCTTGTGATGGATTATTTACTTTTCCACACTAATTGGATTATGGAGGCAAATTTGTAATTGTAATTGCATGTGTTTGATTCTTTATGTTATGATATTATTCTAGTTTATTTACTTAGGAACAACGATGTTTGAATAATTTCAGGTTGTTTCATTACCTTGACTTAGTTATGTTGTCTTGCATTTTATCTTATTTATATCATGATTTAGCTTAATTAGCTGATGATGCCTACTAAGTACCTGTGGTTTTAGTACTCATACTATACTTTTGCACCTTTTTGATGCAAATATAAGTAGTAGTTGTCATCGTTGATTCGACGATCATGTTATGGTTGATTTTGAGATAGGGTGAGCCCTTAGAGTTGGATTTGCCTTATTTCTATCTACCTTACTTATGTCTAGTCTTTTGTTTTGAGACAAGATTGTATTGACTATTCTAGAACTTGGGTTGTGTATATAGTATCTTATGTACTAGCTCTACCAGGTCATAGGATGGTTTTGTGTATTATTGATTATCCCTTATCTATTGCTATTACCTTCTCTATTTTTGATTTGCGTATGTAATTTTTTGCCTTATATTAGGCATCTTCCACCAAGTTAAACTATTGGGATTATCTCCGGGTTATGATTCAAATTACCTACTGGCGGGGTTTAGTAGGTGCCATCATGACTCTTAAATTGGGTAGTAAAAAATTGGTATCAGAGTCTAGGCTACCCCTATATTGTTGGTATAAGAGAAAGTGTTTGGTGGATTCCTGTTGATTCGAACGATGACATTCATTTCCAATATTTAGGAGGCTATAGGTCATTATTAGGAATTCTCCATTTTTCCCCTTATTTCATGATAAGTGTCTGAGTTGATTTATAAAACATTCTTTTGACCTCATGTTTTTGTAGATGGATAGGGCACTAACTACTGCAATATGAGTCGAGGGTCTTGAGACTGAGCCTAGGGATACAATCACTGTTCGTGGATTAGATAGAGGCCGTGACAACCATGAGATGTGTCCCATAGTAGAGGCCATGATAGAGGGACTCCACCAGACCCTATTCCTGCTCCTAAGCTAGAGATTCTTTTACCCCATCCAATTATGGGTTAGGGACCATCCTGGGCTCCACTGGGGTTTATTTATTCTTCAGTGCTTATAGATACCTTGTTTTAACTTTTGGTGTTAGCCGGTTGTGCGTCATCTTATGATGCATATTCTACAGATAAGAGTAGTACTTAGGGTCACATAGTTGAGGTTCCTTCTGAACCTGTAGTCAATAATTTCTTAACTAGTGGTTTCCAAGTCTGTTGTGTCTGCTAAAGGGCAACAAATGTTGTGTATACTTTTTATATTGACTTCGACTAGGTTTTCTGGTGCATTGGGCGAGGATATGTATGAGTTTTTGATTTCTTGTGAGGATAGGCTTTGTTATGTGAACCTTGTTGAGACTCGTTGTATGGATTACACTACCTTGTTGTTGTACATGGCTGCTTGACATTGGTGGGGAGGTCATCTTTATTCCAGGCTAGTTGAATCTTTCCCTCTGACATGGTCTCAGTTCTTTGAGCTCTTTTTAGAGAAGTACATGACTCACAACCTTAGGGATCACTTGAGAGATTATTTTTTAAGATTGGAGTAGGGCTCCATGATAGTTTTGAAGTATGAGGTTTATTTTAATTAGTTTTCTAGGTATGCTCCTTTTATATTTGGTACTGAGTATGATAGGGTTTATTGCTTTGTTAGTAGATTAAGACTTTTTGTTTGCCTGTCAACTTAGATTTTGGTTGTTGCTGATAGGTCTTTGTTTGAAGTTTCTTATCATGCTTAGGCATGGAAAAGGTACATTGTGAGGCCTAAGGGAAATAATAAAAAACCTAGATTTTAGAGTAGTTTCAGTGAGCGTTGTAGTAGTTTTCAATCTAGAGGTAGCAGTTCTCATAGTAGATACCCTCCATGACAATAATATCAACCTCAAAGATAGCCTTATCAACCATTTTAGGTAACTTTTTAGAATACTGATGGAGGTTAGTGTAGTGTATGTGAATGAC
Source organism: Capsicum pubescens (assembly GCA_030864215.1). Taxonomy (NCBI): domain Eukaryota; kingdom Viridiplantae; phylum Streptophyta; class Magnoliopsida; order Solanales; family Solanaceae; genus Capsicum; species Capsicum pubescens. The sequence goes on from CM061542.1 coordinate 102,110,941, forward strand.
CTTGTTAGGTTGGTGATTACTTTTTAAAGGGTTCTTCATCAAGTTATTCTAGTCATTGTGGTTACACCAGTTCAGTCAGACCTATTGGTTCTCATTTAGCTCAAGCCACATATTATAGTTGTGGATCTTTTGGTCATTATGTGCATTAGTGCACTAGTCATGGGGCGATTGTTGCTTCAGCTCAAAGTATTCCCCCTTTTAGGTCAGTGTATCCCTCATCAAAAGGTGGTTCATGTGGTGTTAGAGGTGATTCCCAGGGTTATTAAGGTAGTTCTCAGGTAGGTAGGATAGGAGATTAGCTAGGATCCTAGCCATCTGGCAAGCATGGTTGGTTATATGAAGTACCTGCTAAGTCCGAGGTTGAGTCTTTGTATGTTATTGTCACATGTATGGTTTTTGTGTGTTATCAGTTGGGCCTTGTTTTATTTAACGCAGGATCCACTTATTCTTATATATCTACTTGTTCTGCTCCACAGTTAGAGTGCCATTGTATGTATTTACTCCCCCGGCTAATTCTTTAGTGTGAATCAGGTTTTCCGATCATGTGTTATGATTATTAGAGATATTGATACTTATTCTAATCTTATTATTCTAGGCATGGTGGATTTTGATGTTATTCTTAGTAAGGACTGGTTATCCCACTATCATGCGGTCATGGATTGTCTTGCGAAGACCATTACCTTAGTTATGCTCGGCATATCCTTAGTTGTGTAGCAGGGAGCAGTTAGCTGCAAGCCAACAAAGATTATTTCTTACTTTCCTTGTAGATGTGTATTGATTATAAACAACTTAATAAGGTGACGGTGAAGAACCATTATCCTATGCCTTACATTGATGACTTGTTCAACCAGCTTCTGGGTGCAACAATGTTTTGTATGATTGACTTAAGGTCTAGTTATCATCAGTTGTGGATTCTGGCGGAGGATATCTCCTGGACAACTTTTTGGAACTGTTATGCTCATTATGAGTTCTTAATGATGTCTTTTGGGTTGACTAATGCCCCAACTGCATTTATGGATATGATTAACTGAGTGTTCAAACATTATTTGGATTTATTTGTGATTGTGTTAATCAATGACATGCTTGTGTATTTGAGGAGTAGAGAAAAGCAAGATGATCAATTAAGAGTGGTGCTTAAGACTTTAAGAGATCATTTGCTTTTCAGCAAATTCTCTAAGTGTGAGTTTATCTTGAGTCAGTGACATTCCTTTGGCATGTGGTGTCTAAGGATGACATATGGTAGACCAGATAAAGATTAAGACTATTCGTGATTAGGCTATACCTACATCTTTGACTGAGGTTTGTAGCTTTATTGTCTTCGATGGTTTTTACAAATAATTCATCGATGGTTTTGCAATGATTTCAGTGCTTATTACTAGATTGACTCGGAAGGAGGTTCGTTTCTGATAGTCTAAGGTTTGTGAGTTGAGGTTTGGAAAGCTCAAGGATTTTCTCACTTTAGCTCCTATTTTGGCTCTTACTATTAAGGGTGAAGAATTCACTGTGTAATGTGATGCTTCTAGTGTTGGTTTAGATTTTGTATAGATGTAGTAGGGTCGTGTTATTGCTTATGCTTTGATACAACTTAAGGTGTATGAGCGCATTACCCCACTCATGATTTGGCATTAGAGGCGATAATTTTCATACTTAAGATTTAGAGGTATTATCTTTAAGATGTGTATTATGAGATTTTACCGATCATTGCAGTCTTCAGCATCTTTTGACCTAGAAGTACCTTAATGCTAGGTAGCATAGATGGATGAAGTTACTTAAGGATTATTATTTTCCCATCTTGTATCATACGAGAAATATGAATATGGTAGTAATCGCCTTGAGTCGGAAGGTGGTTAGTATGGGTAGCTTGGCTTGTATTTCAGTTTATCAATGGTCGTTGGCACAGGACGTTCATATTTAGCCAACTTGATGGGTCACCTTGATATTTCAGATGCTAGGAGGATTCTATCTAAGTTTGAGGTGAGGTATTCACTATTTGAGAAGACTTGTGATCGTCAGTTTGAGAAAAGTAAGCTTCACTTCCTTCGTAATCTGGTGTCATGTACTGATTCTAAAAGAATCACCTTGGATTCTGATGTGATTTTGAGACTTGAAAATTGCATTTGTGTTTAAATATTCTGCATGAGGCTTATATTTCTAGATATTCTATTCATCTGGGTACAACCAAAAGGTATAGAGATTTGAGACAACATTACTGGTAGAGTGGAATAAAAAGAGATGTGGAAGATTTTAGAGCTCATTTCCTATGTTGTCAGCAAGTAAAGGCCAAGCATTAGTGACCTAATGTATTGATTTAGAGGTTGCCTATTCCCGAGTTGAAATAGGATTTGATTAACATTGACTTTGTTATTTATTTACCTAGTACTTCACATGGTTTTGAATGTATTTGGGTATTTGTAGACCGGTTTACCAAGTTGGTACATTTCATTCCTGTTCAAATGTCCTTCAGCGTTGAGTGGTTGTATCATATATATTTTAGTGATATAGTCTATTTTCATGGTGTGTTGATATCTATTATTTTATATCGGGGTTCTATGTTCACTTCTATTATTTGGAGAGTTTTTCAAGAGGATTTGGGTACTCAGATGGACCCTAGTACAACCTTTTAACTGCAGATAAATAGCCAGTTAGAGCGGAATACTCAGGTTAATAAGGATATTCTCTTAGCCTATGGTATGTATTTTAGAGGCTAGTTGGAGCAACACTTAGCTTTGGCAGAGTTGACATATAATAATAGTTATTATTTGAGTATTGAGATGGAGCATTTTGAGGCTTTGTATGGTAGGATATGTCGTGCTACCATTTGATGGTTTGAGACTTTGGAGACTAGACCCTGTGGTATGGATTTGCTTCATGAGTTGTTGGATAGAGTCGGGGTTATTCAGGATAGGTTGAGAGCGGATCAGAGTAGAAAAATGACCTATGCAGACCGTAGGCTTCGTTCCTTGATATTTCCAGTTGATGATTGGGTATTCCACTATGTATCACCCTTGAAGGGTGTGATGAGATTCAGAAAGAAAGGTAAGCTCAGCCCCAAATATATCCGTCCCTTTGAGATTCTTTGAACCATTGGTAAGGTGGCTTATGAGTTAGCCTTACCTCTAAATTTTTCTATTTTCTATCTAATCATTTATGTTTGTTAGTTGTGGCAATACATTCCCAATGTATCTCATGTATGTATATGGGATTCATTCTAGTTGGATGAGCGATTCACCATCATAAAAAAACATGTGGTCATTTTGGCTAGTGATGCTAGGTAGTTGCGCACTAGGATGATTCCTGGAGTTAAGATTTAGTGAAGACAATGCCTAGTGGAGGAGTCCACCTGGGATATCAATATCGAGATGTGGATGCAATATCCATACCTATTCGAGACTTCAAGTATATCCTTCTTCTTTGCTTTTGCGGGAAAAAGTTCATTTACTAGTGGATATTGTAATGACCTTTCAGGTCATTTTCCATATTTTCACTTATTTTTGTTGTTAGAGATTTTCTAAAGCTGCCCCAAGTCATTTATGTCTTATTAGAACAAACAGTTTGATTATCAGGCAATCTTTTTGGTTTTTATACCTATTTCCCTATTTTAAAGTCGTCGCAAGTTCCAAAAGGCCACAGGACAAAACCCTTAGTCAAATCACCTCATATGTGAATTTTGAATGTCCAAACAACTCTAGAATATCGATTTTAGGATAAGAGGACTCTTACTCTGGATCTTGAGGCACCTGATCTTATGTTGACTTATTGGTCAAAATGTTAAATAAATGGAATATGGGTGTGAGACAGAATTTTTATCAAAACAACCTCAGAAGAAAATTTTAACTTCTTTATTGAGTCTATAACTTTGAATTTTCTTTATTTGCATAGTATGTTTGCACATACAAGATTTTAGATAAATCTCGAGAGGTTGGCAGAGACTTGGTAAACTATGTCTCAGTTGTATCTAGTGCTCTCGCTAATATAAAGCTAGGGGTGGCGATCGTGATACCCTTGGCTGGCCCACATGCCGCGATCGCGGTGCCCCTATCACAATAGTCACTCACCTCGGTAGCCTCAAGATGTATCGATTGTGAGGTGTCGGCTCATGATAGTGATACCCGAACGCCTGGGAAAGGTATAAATACCCTATTTTTAACTCATTTTGCCCCTTTCTCATCTATTCTATTATTACTTAAACCCTAATTATTGAGAAATCTTAGGGTAAAAGCTTGTGGGTGATTTGAGAGTTTGGGTATTGATTATTTCACAATTCTCATTTTGCCCTTTCCTTATCCATTCTCTTATTACTTAAACCCTAATTATTGATAAGGCTTAGGGTTAGAGCTTTTGGGTGATTTGGTAGCTTGGGAATCGATTGTTGCTTGATTCTTCTTTGGATTTGAGGTTAGATTTCACTAAATTGATGGTTGATTTTCCCATTCCTTGTCCACAATCTCTAGAAATTAGGGGCTTGATTTTAGATACAATATAGCTCGAATTTCACCAGTTTTTTATGGTAATTACTCTTTAAGCATGAGGGAATGTTGGGTTGGTCTATGAAATATAAGTTTTTTTTAATGGGGCCCACATAAGATTTTGGTGTGATTTTTGGACCTGAAAAACAATGGTGCTATATGAGTATCATTATTCTCGTATTGATGAGTAGAGTTAGATTTTTTTAGATTAGCATCTTGCATAAGCCTTTTGGAAGGGAATATATGTGATTTAGTGGATTCTTCGACCTTTATATGCATCTATCTTTTCCCTTCTTCATAGATTGAGCTAGTTCATAGTATGTTTAGGATATTGCATTTGATTGGAGATGGGTTTTAGGTTTTGATATGACGAATCACAACACTTTGGTTAGTTTACTCAAGTAAGCTATTCAAATATTGTAAGTTAGGCATAATTTATCTAGTTTCTCGTTTATAGGTAATATTTCTATCTTACAGCTTATTAAGGCTTGTGTAACATCTAAAAAGTTGTTTTAGACACCTTAGCCTAGCCAGGGTAGAATTTGACTTAGAATTTATTTCATGGATTAGACAAGGGTCGTGTAACCTACCTTAGGCCATGATTAGTGCTAGTTCTTTAAAACCTTTACATGTTTGTAATACGCCTAGAGATTTCTTAGTAGGTTTAACTTGAAAAGATCAAAACTTGATGACTATGTTGGGTTGATCGTGAGACTTGATGCTTATTCTTATGCTATTGGTTGTGCTTCTGATTATATATATAAATGTATATATATATATTAATGTTGATTATATTTACCAATTTGATTCTTGAAGTTGATGATAATGTTGATGAATATATACCTAGTTCGAGTCTTGAGAATAATTATGGCATTGATGATATATTCACCAGTTCACATTTGACTATTGACTGTATTTACCGATTCATGTATGGATATACACTATGCTATAATGATATATTTTCTATGATAGGATAATATTTTGGTGTGATGTGGAGAATTAGGATACCAGTTTTAGTTTGGAAGTGAGAAATAGTTACAGTGTGGCATGACATAGATGGATCAAAGTGGTATCATGAGAGTTGGTAAATGATGGTGGTAGGTTATGCTATCTTTTTTTGTACCTTCCAGTTTATGAGGGCTTGTGATGGTTTACTTTTCCACACTAACTGTCTTATGATGGCAAATTTTTATTTGGGATTCCATGTGTTTGACTCTTTATGTTATGATATTATTCCAGTTTATTAACATACTTATGCACAACGATGTTTGAGTAATTTCATGTTTATTTCCTTGCCTTTACTTAGTTATGTTATCTTGCCTTTTCTAGAATTTAAATCAAGATTTAGCTCAGTTGACCGATGATGTCTGCTGAGTACTTGTGGTTTTTGTACTTATACTGCACTTCTATATCTTTTTATGCTGATTCGAGCACCAATTTTCATCGACGATTCTATGATCATATTTTTGTTGATTTATAGATAGGGTGAGCTATTGAGTCAGAGTCGCCATATTTCCTTCTATATTACTTATGTCTAGTTATTAGTTTTGAGATATGATTGTATTGACTTTTCCAGAACTTATGTTGTTTATATCATACTTCTTGTACTAGCTCTACCAGGTTGTGGGATGGATTTCTAAATTACTGATTATCCCTCATCTATTTCTACTACCTTGTTTATTTACAAGTGACATATGTTATTTTCCACCTTATATTGGGCATCTTCCTCCAAGTTAACCCATTGCGAATAACTTTGGGTTATGGTTCGACTTTGTTACATCCTTGGAATTTTAACGTTAGAATTTTTACTAAAATTCTTTTCTCTTGAACCAATATGACTCATGGGTATAAGCCGTATGTTGGGGAATGAGGGGTATGGCCTATTCGTATGTTGATCATTATTGGTTGGTGGGATGAATAGGTCACTAGAATGGATAGGTCTTGGGTTATAAGAGTTGTATGGTTGGGTATGAGCCATATCTAGTACTCATATAGTTGACTGTGTTAAATTGTCTTGGTATTCTATTCTGCCAGGGATACGGATAGAAGGTTCAGATCGTATGCTTTAGAGACTACTTGGTTGGATGAGTCATATGCTGGACAGTGTTGGGTCTAGGGGTTGGGGTAGGATACGAGTTACAGGTACCACTCGTATTGGATGGGTACGACTTGTATGGATCAGATGTATCACTGTGAAAGGACTTTTGTGCAACTTAAGTGGGGGTATGCTGGACATTTCTCTACTTACTCTAATAGTATCCCATGACTTCTAGCCTATTTGGGAGGATAGGTTCTTTATTATTTCTCTCTTTGACACTTAGAAACTACTCTTAAACAATATAAAATTCTTTCAAGAGCTTATGGGGTAAGAAAGCTAGGGTTTCATCTTGAGGACTAAGTTGGGGCTTGCTTTGGTGATTTATTTCAATCAATTGTTTGGTATAAGGCATGTTCTCTTTCCATATTGTTAGTTCCAACTAATGGCATGAATTTACTATTGTTTTTCATGATTTTATAGTTGAATGCATTTGGGTTTTCAAATATGATTCGGGGGTTTGTTTATGAATACTTCGTTATGGTTTCACAATCTTTTTAATTATGCTTTTCTATTCATTAATGGTGGTTTTGGATAATTTGAATATATGGGAATGGGTGTTTGTAATTGGAATTGGTTTTAGATATTTACTATTCCACCAATGTGTTTGACAAAATGCTTATAAAGATATGTTCATTGCATTGACTTCTTTTAAATGGAACTCTTGCTTGTTTTAAACTTGGTAACAAATTTATCCATGGATTAAATAGTTTGAAAGGTAAATGGCTAAATGGTTATGCTTGTGGTGTACGAATCCCCCCAAGTGGATTTAATTTGGTAATTAGAAGGGTACCTAAGTTCTCCTACACCTACATGTGGTTGGCTATGGATAGTTCTTCCAAGTATGGTTGGTATGACGATACCACCACTAGATGTCCTTGATTAATAATTCGTAAATGTATTGCTTGGAAACAATTTTAATTGGGCATTAAAGGGGGAGTTATAGCTAAGTCATGGAAGGTGGAGATCCTGGGGTGACCAAAACTATAAACTTATATTTTTAGGTATGGTATTAGTCTTGGTGGACCGTGTGCATGATGTCACACCTCGTATTGGGGGATGCACTAGTCATCCCAATAGGATATTTCCTTATTCCTGAGGCTACACGCAATGGGGCCCTTTCAGCAGGGGGAGCTTAACCCATACTGCCCGTGGGTTCTTTAGGACGGTAAAAGCGGCAAAACCCAAGTAAATATTTTAAATGCATCCTAAACATAATTCCATTTCCCAACACTTATATATGTATGTTTTTGTGCATCATGGATGGTTTTACTTTGTATTATAACTAGAATTATTTTATCCTTATCTTTAATTAATGCAAGAGATCACCCACTAACCCATCTACTAGCGGTTGTATACCCAAGCTATACAGGAACCAGCCATTCTACTCCTCATATCTAGGACACGAATTTGGTATTAGCATTTGGACTTAATTAGTGAGCTTCAATATTATTGGAAGGCTCTATTTCATGTTATGGACATCTTTTGACATTTTTATTTTATTAAGGATATTTGTTTTGGCCATGGTTGGGGGCTTGTCCCAAGCGAATATTCTTACTCTTTTGGATAAAGGATTTGTGGTACTTCTGGGGGATTGTATGGGTGGGATCGATATGCGTGTCGGCCTTTGCATTGGAATAATCTGGGAGGCTGGCATCATCAAACATGATTTCTCACTGTTTCATCATATTTTATTTTAGGATTGATTATCATAATACGTTTTGGTATTCTCTTTAGTTATGGACTTTGGTTTGACTTGGTTTGGTTGGATGGTTGATTTGGTAAGGTTAGATATGGTTAGGTTGGTAATGGTTATGATCCTATCCTAGATTCATCATGAGAACATTAACACTATTTTGTCATATGCTCAAAATTTAGCAATCTATGACTGGATATAGGTGGTTAGATTGGGTAATAGGGTACGATCCCTGGACCTGGTTGGACTTGGTATGCCCATTACGTCTAGGACTTGGTTTGGGTCGTGACAAGTTGGTATCAGAGCTTTATGTTCATAGTCAATTGTAAAGTCCACAAAGTCGTGTTGAGTAGAGTCTCTTTTAGAGGTGTGCAATATGCCTCACTCAGAAGAGATAGGACATTTAGGAATGTTTCACTTTCTTGGTATTCTATATTCAATCTTGGCATCTAAAAGTTTGGAAATCTTCTTTAATCATTGTTTGTTTGACTTTTAGATCATGCCTTGTATATCTTAAAAACAAGGAAATCCTTCTGTTCCATCTGGGGATGATGCTGAAGGGGTACATCATATATCGGGGGTACATCTTCGATCTCACAGTCCTATTTTTTATGGTACTCGGGTTCCTCCTAATTCTACTAGTTCTCTTCAGGTCCCTTAGGGCAATGTGATGAATGGGGAATTTTGTCAATCTGTCCATATTAATGCTCAGTATGTTGTTGCTCAGGTTAAGAGGTGTGTATCTTGTTGTTTGTCTGCTGAGGCCATAAGGATTGTCCAATTTATGATGATGGGTCCTCCTTCTATTAATAGATTGAAAGTGGAGGAGGATCCATATATTTTTTTAGATAAAATAAAGAAGATATTTTGAGTAATTCAGGATACCAATGTGGAGGGGGTGAACATTGCAACATATCAGCTCAAAGATATTGTTTATCAGTGGTATGATGAGTGGGATAGAAATAGGGGTGATGTGGAAGAATATGAATTATGGGAGGTCTTCTTTAATGCCTTCTTGGATTGTTTATTTCCTCAAGAGCTAAGAGAAGCTAAGATGGAGGTGTTTGTGAATCTTAAGAAATGGAGAATAACTTTTAAGAATATGCCTAGATATTCCATCAGCTATTGAGGTATGCTCCTAACTTGGTGGCTGACATGAGAACGAGAATGAGGAAGTTAACTTATGGGTTAAATAGAGATTTGATGTTAGAGAGAAAGACTACTTTGCTATGGATATGGACATTTTTAGGTTGACTGTCTATATCCAGCAAGTGGAGAATGAGAAGAAGAGGCAGGCGGAGTTTGGGGATAGGCGAGAAAAAAGGGGCAGATTTTCCAATTAGGGAGTTGCGCAGTCCTTGCAGTGTCGGGATGTTGGAACGTGGAAGAATAAGATATGGGGGTGATCGATTTACTTCTCTACTGTCGGTGCCCCTTACCCGAAGCTGTTGGGAGACAAGCGTCATAAGGGTGGTCACAATTTTTGAGCACAAGGTGCCAAATATCAGACGAGCAAAGGTCAGTCTGTTTTTTATTCCCTCCTTGTTGGTTTTGTGGTCAACCCCATCAGGGTTATTGTGAATAAGGTAGGGACAAATTCTTTATGTGTGGCTAGCCAGGTCATCGGCTCAGGGATTGTTTTGTTAATATGGTTGCTATAGGGAAAACAAGGTTCCTGTGGCTTCATTTTCTGCATCTACACCTGGTGGTGTTGAATCGACTTTTGTTACTACTCCTGGTTCTAGTGTTGGTCAAAATAGGTTCTATGCTTTGGCTTCCTGGCAGGAATTCGAGGCATCACATGATGTCGTTACTAGTAAATTATAGCTATTGTCTTACGGCATATATTGTTTGATTTATTCGGGTTCCACTATTTCTTATGTGACTCCTTATGTGGAAGTATCTTTTGGTTTTGATCCCAAAGTGAATTCTTATCTTTTTTATGTTTTCACCCTGGTAGGAGACTCAGTTATTTCTAAAAGGGTCTATAGAGGGTGTGTGGTATTTATGGGTAAAGTTGATACTTTGGAGGATTTGTTTGAGCCGAGATGGTGGATTTTGATGTCATCTTAGGTATGGATAGATTATACTCCACTTACACATCATTAGATTGTTAGACTTGAAAGGTTATCTTTAAGTTTCCAAGTGAACCGGTTATAGAATGGGAAGGTGGTTCTTCACCTCCTAGGGGAAGGTTTATGTCTTATCTTAGATCTAGGAGGTTAATCTCCAAGGGGTTTTCTTTTACAATAAGTAACTGTGGTTAATGAGTTTCCGTAGGTCTTTTTGGATGATCTTCCTGGTGTTCCTCCGGATATGGAAAAAGAGTTTGGTATTTATTTTCTTCTGGTTACTTATCCAATAGCTATTCCTTCGTATAGAATAACTCCGGCTGATTTGAGGGAACACAAAGAGCAATTTAAGGATCTTCTAGATAAGGGGTTTATTTGTCCGAGAGTTTCTCTGTGGGGTGCACCAATTTTGACTGTACGCAAGAAGGATGGTTCCCTTCGAATGTGCATTGACTACAGGCAGTTGAATAAGGTAATAGCCAAGAACAATTATCCTCTCCCGAGGATGGATATTTTGTTTGATCGGTTATAAGGTGCCAAGTTCTTTTCAAAGATAGATCTTCAGTTGGGGTACCATCAACTTAAGATTAGGTACATGGATAATCCTAAGATGGCTTTTCATACTCGGTATGGTCATTTTGAGTTCTTTCTGATGTCATTTGTGTTAACTAATGAAGCGGTAACATTTATGGATCTGATGAATATAGTTTTTATGTAGTATTTAGATATCTTCATCATTGTGTTTAGTGATGATATTCTGGTTTATTCGAAGAGTAAGGTGGATTATGCGAATCACCTCCATATTGTGTGCAAACCTTAAAGGAATAACATTTGTATGCCATGTTCTCTAAGTGTGAGCTTTTGTTAAATGATGTGACTTTCTTAGGACATATTATTTCTAGTGAGGTGATAATGGTTGATTCTCAAAAGGTTGCATTGGTGAAGGGGTCACCTAGGCCCAAAACTCCATCCTACGTTCGAAGTTACTTGGGTTTAGACAGGTATTATAGGAGGTTTGTGGAAAGATTCTAGTAATTAGTGGCTCCTTTGACTAAATTGACTTAAAAGAAGGCTAAGTTTTCATGGTCGGATGCTTGCAAGGGGAGTTTTAAGAAGTTAAAGGATAAGCTCACTTCGACTCCAATTCTGAATTTGCTAGAAGGGAATGATGAGTTTGTGGTTTATTGTGATGCATCTCGGGTAGGGCTTGGTTGTATTTTGATGCAGCATGGGAAGGTGATTGCCTATTCTTCTAGACAATTAAAGGGGAATGAGAAGAATTATCCTACTCATGATTTGAAGTTGTTGGTGGTTTTGTTTTTATTTAAAATATGATGACATTATTTGTATGGTGCTCACATGGATATCTTTTCTGACCATAAGAGTCTACTGTACGTGTTGATGTAGAAGGAGCTTAATCTCAGGCAAAGAAGATTTCTTGAGCTTCTCAAAGACTATGATATGAGTCTTCACTACCATATAGGCAAGGCTAACATGGTTGTTAATGCTGTTAGCAGGTTGTGTATGGGAAGTTTGTCTCATATAGAGGAAGAAATGCAGGAATTGGTGAATGATATTCACCTCTTAGCCAATCTTGGAGTTCATTTCTTGGATTTTAAGGATGGTGTTATGATGGTGCAAGAAGTGGTTTCATCATCTCTTGGTGCATATATTAAGGATAAGCAAGTGCTAGATCCTATCATGATGAAATTCAATTATTTATTGGTGGGAAAATATAGCAGTGTTTGAGATTGGTGGAAATTGTACTTTGAGGTACCAAGGTATGTTGTGTGTTCCTGATGTCGATGATTTGCAACAATGGATTTTGGCTAAGGTGCATGAGTTGCGCTATGTTGTTTATCCCATCTTGATCAACACGTATCATGCTGTTAATGAGATCCATTGGTGGAATGGTATGAAGAAGGATGCGGTTGATTTCGTAGCAAAGTGCATGGTGTGTCAATAGGTTAAGGTTAGCACATGAGGTTTGGTGGATTGCATTAAGAAAAAGAGTTGCCCAAATGGAAGTGGGAGAGGATCACTATGGATTTCATTATCGGTATTCCTCTATCTTATAACCAATTTGATTTTATTTGGGTCATCGTGGATAGGATGACAAAGTCTGCTCACTTTCTGCCGATGAGGACTACCTTTTCGCCGGAGGACTATGTGAAGTTGTATCTCTATGAGATTGTGAAGCTGGATTGGGTACCTATATTGATTATTTTTTATCGTGGTATGTAATTTACATCTCATTTCTGGTTGTATTTCCATAAAGGGTTAGGGATTAAGGTCAGTCTAAGTACTGCTCTTCATCCACAGTTAGATGGGCAAGCAGAGAGAACTATTAAGACATTGGAAGATATGTTTCGGGCCTGTGTGATTGACTATGGTGGCAATTGGGTTGAGCATCTACCTTTCGTAGAGTTTACTTACAACAATAACTATTATTTGAGTATTAGTATAGCCCCTTTTAAGGTGTTATATAGTAGGAGGTGCATATCTCGTATTTGTTGATTCGGGCTTGGTGAGGCATACATGTTTTGTCCTAATCTGGTTTGTCAATCTATGGAGAAGGTGAAGGTAATTCGGGATAGGATTAAGTATGCCAGAGTCGCCAAAAGTCTTACTTAGATATTAGACATAGATACTTGGAATTCAAGGTTAGGGATAAGATATTCCTAAAGGTATCTCACATGAAGGGAGTAGTTCGCTTTGGAAAGAAGGGAAAGCTCAGTCTCTAATTTATTAGTCCTTATGTGATTTTGTAGAGAGTTGGCAACATTACTTATGAACTGGAGTTGCCTTCTAGTTTGGGTTTGGTTTATCTGACCTGTCATGTTTCCATGATGAGGAAGTGTTTTGGTGATCCTTCTTTGATTGTTCCTTTAGAGGGATTGGGTATTTCCAATTCACTATCTTATGAAGAGGGCCTAGTTGAGATAATGGATAGGAAAGTTTGTCGGTTGCAGACCAAGGATTTGGCTTCAATTAAGGTTTTGTAAAGGAACCATAATATGGAAAAAGCTACTTAGGAAGTGGAGAAGGACATGAAGTCCAAATATCCGCTTTTATTTTCTGCTCCTGAGATTTGTGTAGAAGGTATGTGTTTGTAACGCGCCGAATCTGATACCCGAAATGCCACATGGTGCCCATAACCCCGAAGGACCACAAGTTAAACCATGACTGATATCTGTACCTGTACACTGCATAATTTACATATAAAAATGCATAAGTAAAGGTGGATAGGCCGTAAGGTTCAATGAAAAACATAACTGATAAAAACATTACATTTGGATGGGGTATGAAGTACACAAAACTATTGAAATAATTTCTTGAACCTGATAGTCTGAAAATCCTCTAACTATATGAATAAGGAGTTGAAGGGTCATATCCCCAACTAGCTCCATCTACTGAAAGCTATAACTGAATTAATGAAATAACTCATAATATTGTCCTCGAATGGTGAGGACTCACTGCTAAAAATAGCTACTATTGATGTTCTGGAGCTCGTGCTTCTGAACCTATGGTATAAAAACACCATAGAGTAAATGCGTCTATATGATCGAATGTACTGGTATGCATGTGAGGTAGGCTAAATGTAAAGGCTTCACACGTATGAACTATACTAACTGGCTGGTTAACATGAACGTTAGAATGTATGCATGAATACGTAATAACTGTAACTGAGATTGTGACGACATGATTACTGAGCCTTAGTGCTGATAACATGGGAAACTGATAGCTGTATAACTAAGATAACTGAAACTGAGCGACTGTATGTGATATTCTAGTTTCTTATAGAACTAGCTGAGATCGGTACTGTTATGAGTTGATTGTATCTGACAGTCCTGAATTCTTAAGAACTGTGTGAGTTCTTTTACTGAAACTGTGTGATTGAATCTGACACTCCTGATAGTGTAACTGAAACTGTGGTAAGTAGTTATCTAACCGACATGCCCCAAATAATCGCAATATAGCTGAGTTAGGGTCCAATCTGTAACTCAAATTGGAAGGGTGTCAATACCGCGCCATTGGTAAGGACAATCTATGAGTGAGCCTCATATAACAGGTAACTCTAGCGAGAATGGTAGGAACCCTCACATAACAGGTTAAGCCACCTCATCTACCGTCAAATAACAGGCTATGATATCTCAACCAACGCTGGCTACGTAGTTCAGGAACAGAAGGATGGCTTATAACAATCACACCCTAATATAATAGGTGAGTTACCATCCTTGGATTCTCTCGGTGCTAATTCCTACTCCCATCTGAAAAGACACTGAAAAAAATTAACTGATCTGGACAAGACAAATTTTATGGAGTTTCGTTGACTAACGGAATACTACAGAGATCTATGAATTTACTGAGATTTCCTGAGTCACCTGACTGACAGAGTTCTATGGATCATGGTTTGACTGAGGATATCATGAAACATGACACTGGCTCTAGGTACACAACTATATTTTTCAGGTACAACTACCCCCAAGACTCAAAAAAAGGACACTTACAAAGCATGACTTTCTTGAATACATTGACAACATCATCAATTCATACTACGACAGTAGGGGATATTTCATGAAGCACATGGTTATCATAATCTTGTATATCGATTAGAATGCACATTATCCTATCATAACTTCATCATTTTAATATCACAATTATATCACCATGCAATTGTATTACACAACAATCCTCATGGAAATCATTTTAAACATAGGGAAATAGGTACATTCATAACTTGGGTCACAGTTTAACTATCAAGCATAATTTCCATTCTCCTAGGCATTTTATCAAACACTTAGATTGAATGATAAAGGCTTAGGCATGCGCATGAATTTAATACAATCTTACTTCACAAATCCACCCAATTTCATGATTTCAATCCACATATTAGCGTAGTTTAGTAAAGACTTAATAAATGTTCCATCTTAGAATTCATATAACAAAAACACTTGAACACAATTATGTTCATAGAATGAATATCACAATTTGTAATTTAGAACTTGATTCTTGGGCTTCATGGACGAATTGAGTCCATGAATGAATACTATGCATACCTTAGATTGACAATTCTTGATGATTCACAGAGAAATTTGCTTGGACTTGGATTCCCAATTGAAAACCATAATATGTTCTTGAGAGGATCTTGAGGGAAGTGGCTATATTTTTGTGTAAATGGGGATTAATCCCGCGTTTTTGACTTATATAGGGGTGGAAGAATTAACCCTTTTCCCTTTAAAACATGGACATTTAATGACTAAATAACTGGGCATTGGCACTATGGGTGTCGCGGTGCGTCAAGGGTTTTGATGCTATACCCAATGCGGCGTGCCATAAATGCATCGAGCCTCAGTTGTTTTGGCTTTAGCTATCTACACAACTGGTGACCAACGTGATTAGCGACGCGGCGCACCAAGATTGCGTTGGTCCTCAGTTTTGGACTTCCAAACATACTCGAAAAGAGTTTTGAAAAATTCAAAACTTGTCCGGGAACATCTATTGACCTTCCTGATCATAAATAAACAAGAATATAGACTAGTAATGGACGTTAAGATGGAGAAATCAATTTTCCAACTTTTGAAGGCTAAAATTAAGTTGTCTGGGCACCTAGCTATAATTTTCTAAGTCTGTGACCCGTTGACAAGCTTAAAGGACTGAATTAACCTTAAGTATTTTATGGGGTCATACAATATCTCTCCCTTGAGAATATTCATCCTCGAATAAGACCGACTAAGATGGGAGAAATGATAGAATGAAACACATACTGAGCATGAACGACTGGAACATGATTTCATGACTGACATGAATGATAACTGAATATATCATACTGAACATGTATATCTGATGCATATGTAGCTGATTCGTGAATAAATTACTAAGTGTTCTGATGAACTGGGTTTCTCACAATGAGAATGCATGTCTGATGCATGACTATATAACTGAAATAATCATGAATGCATGACTGAATGTGGAGTGGTATTTAATACCAAGTTTATAATAGAATTCAGAGCATGAACTGAGTACCAAAATTATAACTTAAGTCTACACATGAAACTAAAAAACTTAAGGAGAACTGTTACCTTGAGCTAGACCTTAGTTGGTAGGGAAGAGGTGAGGATACTTGGCATTCATATCTGCTTCTGCATCCTAAGTAGCTCCCTCAAGGGAATTATTTCACCAAAGAACTTTGACCAGAGGAACTTCTTTGTTCCTTAGTCTATGAGTCTTATAGTCTAGGATTTCGACTGGAATCTTTCCATAAGGGATGTTGTTTTGAACGTCTACTCTCTGATAGGGACTAAAACTACCGGGTCACCTATACACTTCTTGAGAAAAGAGACATGGAAAAATAGATGAACTGAGGCTATATCTAAAGAAAACTCAAGCTCATAATCTACCTTGCTGAAATGACTGAGTATCTTGAAGGGACCGACATATCAGGGATTGAGATTTCCATTCTTGCCGAATCTCTTTACTTCCTTCATAGGAAAGATCTTAAGATAGATATTATTACCGGTATCAAACTAGAGATCCTTTCTGCGTATATTTGCATAAGACTTTTGTTGGCTCTAAGCATCCCGGAGTCTTTCTCTAACCAATTGGACATTCTCTTAGGCATCGAATAATAAGTCAGGACCTATAAGTGAAGCCTTACTAACTTGGAACCAAACAACTAGAGATCTGCATCTTCTACCATACAGAGCTTTGAACTGAGCTATCTTAATACTGAAATGATAGCTATTGTAGTATGTAAACTCAATCAAAGAAAAATGGTCATCCCAACTACCCTTGAAGTCAATTCCACACGCCCTTAGCATATCTTTTAGATTATAAATGGTCCTTTTTGCTAGACCATCTTTCTGAGGATGCAAGGTTATACTATGATGAACTTGGGTACCAAGACCCTTTAAGAATGCTTTCTAGAAATAAGAGATGAACTGGGTACCTCTGTCTAAGATAACACATAATGGAACACTGTGTAATCCAACCAATTCTCTGATATAGAGTTTGGCGTAATCCTCGACTGAATAAAAGGTATGGACTGGAAGGAAATGAGCTGACTTGGTTATTCTGTCTACAATGACCTAAATTGAATCATGCTGATGACGAGTATGAGGAAAACCCATCATGAAGTCCATTTTCACTTTTTGCGACTTCCAAATAGGAATACTCAACTCCTGTATGGACCCACTAAGCTTCTGATGCTCTATCTTTACCTGCTGACATGTAGAGCACTTAGCCACAAACTCTGCAATATCTCTTAATCCCACTCAACCAATAGATTTCCCGCAAGTCGTGATACATCTTTGTGGCCCATGGATGAATAGAGTAGAAGACACCATGCGCTTCTGCAAAAATTCACTGCCTTAAGTCATCTACCTCTGGAACACACAGACAACCCTGACAACACAAAACACCATCTCCCCCTTGGGAGAAAACCTCTACCTTCTGATCCTTGACTGATTATTTCAACTATAGATGATTCTAAACTACTCTGAACCCATATGTCACCCTCCTTTGTATCGACTAAGAGAATGCCTAGTTTAGCAAGATGATTGACCTCCTGAGCTAACTTCTTCCTACTGTCTTCAACATGAGCAACACTACCCATAGATAGTCTACTGAGAGTGTCAACCACTATGTTAGCCTTTCCCGGATGGTAAAGGATCCTTATGTCATAATCTTTCACGAGCTCTAACTGCCTTTTTTGATGAATATTGAGATCTTTCTGAGAAAAAAAAATACTAAAGCCTCTTATGATCTATGAATACGTCTACATGAACTCCATGTAGATAATGCCTCCAAATCTTCAAGGTAAACACTACGGTTGTTAACTAAAGATCATGAGTAGGATAATTCTTTTCATGGGGTTTAAGTTGTCTGGAGGCATAGGATAGACCTTACCATGTTGTATGAGGACACAACCCAAACTTACTCTGGATGTAACATAATAAACTACAAACCCATCTGAACCATCTGAAAGAGCTAAGACTGGAGCTGAGGTGAGTTGAGTCTTCAACTCCTGAAATCTCTTCTCGCAAGGATCTGACCACTGAAACTTTACTTTCTTCTGAGTAAGTCAGGACATAGGGGACACTATAGAAGAAAATATTTTAACAAACCATCTGTAATATCCAGCCAAACCCAATAAACTCCTAATAACTAATGGACAGATAGGTCTAGGATAGTTTCTTACAGCTTAAGTCTTTTGAGGATCTACTCTAATGCCATCACCGAAAATGACATGACAAAGGAATGCTACTGACCTTAGCCGAAACTCACACTTACTTAATTTGTTGAATAGCTAATGATCTTTAAAAGTCTAAAGTACGATGCTGAGGTGGTCTGCAGGATCACACTCACTGCTGGAATAGACGAAAATATCATCTATAAAGACTATGACGAACAGGTCCTAGTATTGTTTGAACACACGGTTCATCAAGTCCATGAAAGAGGCTGGGGCATTAGCAAGACCAAATGACATAACTAGAAATTTGAAGTGACCATACCAAGTACAAAAGACTGTCTTCAAAATGTCACATTCTCTGATACTGAGCTCCTGATAGCCGGATCTGAGGTCTATCTTAGAGAAATAGGTGGCACCCTAAAGTTGATTAAATAAATAATCAATTCTAGGAAGAGGATACTTGTTCTTTACTGTTACTTTGTTAAGATAACGGTAATTAATACACATTATAAGAGAACCATCTTTCTTGCGTACGAATAAGAGTAGTACACCCCATGGGGATACGCTGGGTCTGATGAATCCCTTATCCAAGAGATCTATCAACTGATATTTCTATTCCTTAAGTTTGGATGGTTCCATTCTATATGGAAGAATAGATATTGGCTGAGTATCTAGAAGAAGATTAATACCGATGTCTATTTACCTTTCGGGTGGAATAATTGGAAGATATTTAGGAAATACATCTGAATATTCATTCATGGTTGAGACTGATGCAAGACTAGGAGTTTTGGAGCTAGAGTCCTTAACGTGAACAAGATGATAGACACATCCTCTAGGTATTATTTTCCTTGCCCCAAGGTAGGAAACAAACTGACCTCTGAAAGCTAGAGTACTACCCTTCCATTCTAGGATAGGTTCATTCAAAAACTAGAATTGGACTACCTGTTTCTACATTCGACTGTGGCATAGTAGGAAAGAAGTCAATCCTTACTGAGAATGACATCAAAATCTATTATCTCTAATTTGACTAAGTTTGCTGAAGTGAATTTCTGAAATATCATAACTAGGCAGTTCCTGTATACCTATCGGGCTATGGTGGTTTTACCCATTAACATAGATACTAAAAAGGTTTCTACTAGAATTTCAGGACTGATCCCCAAATCAACTACTATATAAGGAGTAACAAAATACAAGGAAGAACCTGGATCTAGAAAAGCATAAACATGCACATCAAAGATCTGTAACATACCAGTAACCACATCAGGAGAAGTTTCTTGATCTTGCCGGGACTGGAGAGCATAAAGTCGATTTGGGCGCTGCCCATTAGTAGTACGGGAGGTGGCACCCGAATAGTTTGTAAGACTAAACTGAGCTGAGGAGCGGTTCTTCAAACCCTGAGGACCTGGCTGAGGATAGTTTCTAACTCGTTGGCCTGCCTTTCCATATCCAAAATAAATACCACTGCCAGCTCTGCAAATACCCTGATAGTGCTTGCCATAAGTCTGGCAAAATTAATAGGTACAAGCACTGCTAACACTGCCCTAAGAATTAGATCCTAGCGCTCTATCTTTTCTACCATCTCTAAATCTAGTAGCTAAAGCACTAGATGATGAAGGATCTAGAAGTGATGCCTTAGAAAAAACTGAGAACGGTTTCCTCCTTCTGATTTGGGTTGATCAAAGTTTAAACTACCTGTCTTTGCTCTTTTATTCTACTTCTCCCTTATATTAATCCTTTTCTCTTCAATCTGTTGGGAATGAGTCATAAGCCTAGCTAAAGTCATCTCACTATTCAACATTATAGACCTACACTCATTGACCATAATATCATTCACCCCCGAAACAATCTTACTAATCTTGGCCCTGCTGTCTGCAACCACATGAGGGGCATATCTATCTAATTGAGTAAATTTAAAAGAATACTCCATCACTGTCATGTTACCCTTCCTGAGGTTGATAAACTCTAACACCTTAGCCTCTCTCAACTTTTGGGGAAAGAATCTATCTAAAAATGTAGTAACAAACTCCTCCTACTCAATAGGCCCTGCATTATATGGACTTTCTGACTTCCATTGTTTAAACCAAGTGTGAGCAACGTCCTGCAATTGATATGTAGCTAGCTCAGTGCTCTCACTAGAAGTAACCCAAATGATGTCTATAATCTTCTAAACCTGATTAATGAATTCCTGAGAATCCTCGTCTGAATTAGACCCGAGAAAGGATTGAGGATTTATTTGAGTGAAGTCCCGAATCCTGGTTGCAGCTGAACTAGCCACTGGGTTGGTTGGAATGATAGCTGGTCATTCATTCTGAGTAGAAACTGACTGAGCAAGAGTAGTGAATGTAGCTCTGAACTCTCTATGAGAAAGATGTTCGACCAAAGGATTTTTGGGCTGAGGGGTTGACTGATTCCCATTTCTTTTTTAGGAGACATGTTCTATAGAAGAAAGGGAGAAATAGATTAGACTGAGAGATTAAATTGAGATTATGCTCACTGGCATGAAATAAATACTGAAAGAAGGGAAACTATTCCTAAAAAATCTCATAGCCTCCTTTACATAAATGTGGCGCACAACACACCCATGTACAAGACTCTACTAGATGCGTCTTTCACACTTTTTAAGAAACTATTGAACCTCAGGCTCTGATACCAAGTTTATAATGCCCCAAATATGATACCCAAAACGTTACACGGTGCCCATGACCCTGAAGGACCACAAGATAACCCATGAATGATAGGCTGTAAGGTTTAATTTGAACATAAATGATAAAAACATAACATCTGGATGGGCTATGAAATACCTAAAACAACTAAAATAATCGTCTGAACATGATAGTCTAAAAAGCCTCTAACTATCTGAATAAGGAATTAATGGGACATGTCCCCAACTAACTCCATCTACTGAAATATAAAACTAAATTAATGAAATAACTCCTAATATCATCCTTAAATGATGAGGACACATTGGAAAACCTGGCTACTACTGATGTTATAGAGCTCATGTTTTTAAACCTATGGTATAAAAACACCATAGCATAAATGCATCAGTACGATTGAATGTACTGGTATGCATGTGGGGTAGTTTAAATTCAAAGGGTTCACATGCATGAACTACACTAACTGGTTGGATAACATGAATATGAGAATGCATGCATGAATATGTAATAACTATAACTGAGATCATGATGACATGATTACTGACCCATAGTGCTGATAACATGAGATACTGATAGCTGTATAACTGAAATAACTGATAGTAAGTGTTTGTATCTGATAGTCTAGTTTCTGATGGAACTAGCTGAGTTCCGTACTATTCTGAGTTGACTATATTTGACAGTCCTGAATTATGAAGAACTATCTGAGTTCTTTTACTAAAACTGTATGACTGTATCTGATAGTTCTAATCGTGTAACTGATACTGTGGGAAGTAGTTATCTAATTAGCATGCCCTAAATAATCGTAATGTATATGAGTTGGGGTCCAATCTAAAACCCCAATTGGAAGGGTGTCAATACCGCACCAATGGTACGGACAATCTGTGAGTGACCCTCATATAACAGGTAACTCTGGTGAGAACGGTGGAAACCCTCATATAATAGGTTAATCCACCTCATGTACCCTCATATAACAGGTTATGATGTTTCAACCTATGCTGGCTACGTAGTTCAGGAACACAAGTATTACTTCTAAGAATCACACCCTCGTATAATAGGTGAGTTCCCTTCTTGGGTTCGCTCAGTGCTAATTCCTACTCCCATCTGAAAAGACACTAAACATAATTAACAGAACTAGACCTGACTAATTTCATGGAGTTCCATTAACTGGCAAAATACTACTGAGATTTTTGAATTTAATGAGATTTCCTGAGTCACATAACTGATAGAGTTCTATGGATGATGGTTTAACTGAGGATATCATGAAACATGACATTGGCTCTAGGTACAAAGCTATATTTTTTAGGTATAACTAACCCCTGGGCTTAATAGAAGGAAACTGACAAAGCATGACTTTCTTGAATACATGGCCAACATCAACAATTCATACTACGACAGTAGGGGATATTTCATGAAGCACATGGTTATCATAATCTTGTATATCGCTTAGAATGCACATGATCCTGTCTTAACTTCATCACTTTAATATCATAATTATATCCTCGTGAAATTGTATTACACAACAATCCTCATGGAAATCATTTTAAACATAGGAAAATTTGTACATTCATAACTTGGGACACGATTTAACTATCAAGAATAATTTTCATTTTCCTAGGCATTTTATTAAACACTTAGATTGCATGATTTAAGGCTTAGGCATGAGAATGAATTTAATACAACCTTACTTCGCTAGTTGACCTAATTTCATGATTTCAGTCCACATATTAGCGTAATTTCATAAAGACATAATAAAGGTTCCATCATAGAATTCATACAATAGCAACACATGAACATAATTCAGTTTAGAATGAATATCACAATTCATAATTTCTAATATGATTCTTAGGCTTCATGGACGAAAGGAGTCCATGAATGAACACTATGCATACCTTAGATGGAAGATTCTTGATAAGTCACGGAGAAATTTTCTTGGACCTAGATCCCCAATTAAAAACCCTAATGTGTTCTTGAGAGGATTTTGAGGGAAGTGGCTATATTTTTGTATAAATGGAGCTTAATCCCGTGTTTTGGACTTATATAGGGGTATGAGAATTACCCTTTTGCCTTTAAAAATGTAGATATTTAATGACTAGTTAATTGGGCACCGACGCTATGGGCGATGCGGTGCGTTGAGGTTTTTGATGCTATACCCGACATGGCGCACTATAAATCCATCGAGCCTCAGTTATTTTGTCTCTGGCTGACTTCACAATTGGTGACCAACGCAATTGGCGACGGGCGCGCTATGATTGCATTGGTCCACTATTTTGGACTTCCAAACTTGCTTGAAACGGGTTCCAAAAAATCCATAACTTGTTTGGGAACATCTATTGACCTTCCTGATCATGAATTAACAAGAATATAGACCATTAATGGACGTTAAAGTCGAGAAATTATTTTTCCAGCTTTTGAAAGCCAAAATTAAGCTAAGTCTGCACACCTTGCTAGAATTTTCTAAGTCTGTGACCCCCTTTACAAGCTTAAAGGACTGAATTAAGCTTAAGTATTTTACGGGGTCATACAGTGTTCTTGAACTCATCTTTAGTTTCTAATTTTTTTAAAGGAAATATTAACATCTTTGTCTCTTTGTTTTTGAATGTTGATGATGATTTGGAATATGTTTGATAATTCAAATGACTCTGTGTGTGGTTACCACTACCTTGTCCGTCATTCGAGGACAAATATTCCAAGTAGGGAAGAATGTTATATCCAGGGTTTTTGGCCTTAGATTTTTTCCTAGAATTCCATTCTTCGGACCCTATGAGACTCATGGGTATGACCCATATATTAGGGTACAAGGGGTTGGTTTAGTTGTATGCTGACCAGTATTGGTTGATGGGATGGGTCGGTTAATAAAATGGATACGACTTTGGGGATAAGAGTCGTGAAGTTGGGTATGATTGGTATCTAGTACTCATATAGGGGGTAATGTTCAATACTCTTAGAATTCTGTTATGCCAGGGATATAGATGGAAGGTACGAATAGTATGTTTTTGATATGACATGGTTGGATGATTCATACGCTAGATAGTGTTTAATCAAGGGGCTGGGCTAGGATACGAGAGATGGGTACCACTCTTATCGGATGGGTATGACTCGTATGGTTCAGTCGTATCCCTGTGATCAAACTATTGTCCAACTTAAGTGGGGGTATTCTGGATATTTCCATACTTAACCTAATAGGATCCCACGACTCCTACCCTATTTTGGAGGATATTTACTTTATTATTTCTCTCTTAAAAACTAAGAAACTACTCCTAAGCAATCTAAAATCCTCTCAAGATCTTTAAGGGCAAAAAATATTGGATTTCATCTTGATGACTAATTTGGGGCTTGATTTGGTTATTTCTTTCCATCAATTCTTTGGTATAAGACATGTTCTCTTCCGACAGTATTATTTCCAACTAAAGGTATGATTTTACTATTAGTTTACATGATATTTTAATTGAATGCATTAGGGTTTTCAAATATGATTTGGGGATTTAGTTTATAAATGGTTGGTTATGGTTTTCCATGGTTTTAATTATGCTTTTCTATGCATTAATGGTGGTTTTGGACAATTCCATTATATGGGAATGGTTTTTTGTAATTGGAATTGGTTTTGGATATATATTATGCCCCCAATATGTTTGACAAAATATTTATAAAGATATGTCCATTGCATTTACTTCTTTTAAATAGAACTCTTGCTTGTTTTAAGCTTTGTAATAGATTTATACATGAATTAAATGGTTTGGAAAGGTAGATGGCTAAATGGTTATGCTTTTGGGGTATGGATTCCCCCCTAGTGGATTTAATTTGGGAATTAGAAAGGCACTTAAGGTCCCTTATACCTACATGTTGTTGGCCATGGATAGTACTTGCAAGTATGGTTGGTATGATGATACCACCAATTAATGTCCTTTGTTAATAAATGATAAATTGATTTCTTGGAAATGTTTTTAATTGGGAATTGAAGGGAGAGGTATAGCTAAGCCATGGAAGGTGGAGATTCTTGGGGGAATTAAACTGGAAACTTATATTTGTCTATATGAAGTTGGTCTTCGTGGACCGTGTGCAAGATATCACATCTTATTTTGGGGAATGTACTTGTCATCCCAATAGGATATTTCCTTGGTCATACAACTACACATACTAGGACCCTTTCAGTAGATGGAGTTGAACCCATGTTGCTAGTGGGTGATTTAGGATGCCAAAATCTACACAACCCCGGTAAAGGTTTTAAATGCATGCTAAACCCAGTTCCCTTTCCCAGCACTTATATATGTATTTTTGTATTCATCATGGATAGTTTTACTTGATTTTATAACTGGAATTATTTTAACCTTATCCTGAGTTCATGCTAGCGACCAATTGCTAACCCGTCTACTGGGGGCTGTAAACCTACGTTATGCAGGAATTGGCCAATTTACTCCTCCTATCTGGCACGCGGATTCAGTATCAGAATTTTGACTGAAATGGTAAGCTTCCATGATTTTAGAAGGTTACATTTCATGTGATAGACATCTTTGGACATATTTATTTTATTATGGATATTGGTTGTGGCCATGGTTGGGGGCATGTCCCAACCCGATATTCTTATATTTTTGGAAAGAGGATTTATGGTACTTCTGGGGGTTTGTATAGGAAGGATCAGTATGGGTGTCGGCCTTGGAATTGAAATAAGTTGGGAGGCTGGCATCATCGAACATAATTTGTTACTATTCTATCATATTATATTTTGGGATTAATTATCATATTATGTTTTGGTATTTTTTTTTATGGAATGGTTTATGGCCTTTAGTTTGGCTTTGTATGGTTGGATTGTTGATTGTGTACGGTTAGCCTTGGTATGGTCAGTCATGGTTGTGAATCTATCACGGAGTCTTTATGATAGCATTCATGCTATTTTATCATATTCTTGAAATTCAGCCATCTAAGATATAGATGATTGGGTTGGGTAACATAGCGCTGTCCCCTATATTGGTTGGACTTGAGATGCAAATTACTTCTAGGACCTAGTTCGTGTTGTGACAGGCTTACCTACTATTGAGGTTTAGTAGGTACCATCATTACTTGTAAATCGGGTTGTGACGGGACCAAAGGAGATCCTTTTCTAATCCCCAAAAGCCTTTATACAGAAAATTTTACCTAGGCTAGTCTAAGTCATCTAGATTTGCTTTTAGATATTAAAAAAGCCTTAAGTAGCTCTATGATATGAACTCTACTAAGGACCCAAGGAACTAAGCCAACTACACCTAACTTATGATTTTCAGATAACCTAAATGGTACGACTAACACAAGTAATGTCATTCGTATTTCCAATACCTAGAACCCATCCCAAATCTAACATAATATCATAAACATACAATAAAGTGGCTCAATCTATAAAGGAGGAAAACCTATCCTACCTAGATGCCGAAAAAGTTTGAAAAATTAGCTAAATCACCGAATTGTCCAAAACAGAAGTTTCCTCAAAGTGCCACTCTATCAAAATCACTATCTACTTATCAAAATGAGAACAATGATACCCCCATTTCACTATTGAGATTCCAGTCCAAATAATGAAAAAATCCAATGTGGGGCCCATTTTGCAGAAATCGTATTTCTGAAACCAACTCAACGTCCCAATATGCTCAAGGAGTAATTACCCTAAAAATTGTTGAATTCTTAGCTATATTGGTTCTAAAACAAAGTCCTTAAGGTTTAGTGGTTTTCAATGGACAAAAAGGGAAATCAACTGTGAAAATGAAGAAATCTTACCATAAATTGAAGGAAAATAGTGTAATTAATCTTTTCCCAAATTCAAAAATCACCCACAATTGTTATTCCTATGCTATATCATGCTTTAGGATTTAAGACTATTGAGAGTAGATGACAAATAGGGAAAGAAGGGGATGAAGAGGGCATTTATACTCTTTCCAGTTGTCTAGGTATCACATTCGTGACACCTTAGTTGTCTACGCGATATATGACTAAAAGTGGCAGAAGTCGCATACGTGATATTACTACCGCAATCGCGATGTATGTTTGCTGCCAAAAGAAGTGTCTTGTGAAACTTCAAAGATCGCTTACGTGACACTTACCAGCATCTAGCAGATTGTGTATGCAACCCTTTGCTCACGGTCTCCGGTGCACCGACACCAGCTGATACTTGGAAATTTCCAAGTCTCCACCAACCCCTCATAATTCATTGAATATATCATACATATAAGTAGACTATGCTAACCTATTAAACTTAATGTTCCAAACTCAATGGCGTAATCAAAATTTTCATGTGAGGTGATTTGATGAAAAGTAGGTCTCATACCTAACTTATCATTTTCTTAACATCTGACAATTAGCTTGAAATGAGGTCGGATGCATCGAGATCCAAAACAGAGGTCCACCTAGCACTATATCAATATTCCAAAGTTGTTCGTATAGTTAGAATTAGCATACGAGGTCGTTTGACTAAAATTTTTGCACTGTATCCAATTTGAACCAGCGAGGACATCAAAATAGAGAATGGTCTCTAAACATCAAACAAACTGCCCAGTAACTAACATGTTAGTCCTATTTAGTCATAAAGATATGGGGTAGCTGTAGGAAAGATCCAACAGAAAAAATAAGTGAAAATACAGAAAATGACCCAAAAAAACATTACGACCACGGTAATAACCAAGGAGATCCATAGGAGACAAACTAAGGTTACTTATTATCAATTAATATTTGTTTGCAAAAAAATTTTAAGTTATTTTTATGAATGCTGGTGAAAAGTTAAGAGTATAGGGTCTTGCACATTGTTTTGACCAAATTTGGGCACTTGCTAGTGCATATGCCTACATGCATGCACATGTTAGAGTTCATGTGTCTATCTGGTTATGTAAGGTCATTGTTTTGGGCAAAAAATAAAGCAACCTCTAGGTGCATGTTTGGGGCTTGCATGTGCAAGTTAGCCTCACAAGTGGCCCATGACATTAAACATGTTACTAGGTAAATTGGTCTGTGCTGCAAGCCTTACATGTGTGAGTAGGTGGGCCACAAGTTCATGTAATTTTTTCAAATTATTTTCTTTAGATTACTCTACCTAGTAAGCACAATACCATTTTAAATTTCAATTCGTAATCCAAAACCCACATAAATTTATCACCCATACCACAAAAAATAATTATTCACCCAATTTTCCTCTCGTCTTCACCAAAATTTTCATTTTTCCCCCTTCACCTAATTTTCTAATTTTTTTATCACAATAACATACACACACAATGTTAACTACAATTTAGTTGACTTCCAATTCAGTATTATTTTCCGTTCCTTTGAATTTCTATTTGAGTTGCTAAGTTTCTTTTTATAACTTTTTCTTGATTTCTCTTATGTTTGAATGGTGAAGCATCTCATATGATAAAAAATTTTCATTAAATGATTGATTTTTGATGTTTATGGCTTAAACATCATTTTTTGTGCATTTTTTTTAATGGGGGGCATTTTTTGCATGAAAGTTGGGAAATTCTTGAGTACCTTCATGCCCGCTATGTGTTTGATAAAATTCCACATGAAACTCCCATTTTGTTTTCTATTTTTTGGTAATATAATTGCGCTTGTTGTTAATTCTTGTTAATATTTAAATTCAATTACATCATGAAGAGGTTGTTTATGGTTATTTGGAGTTGATTATTGTGAATTGTTGTGTTCTTAATGTACCATATTCATTATCTAAAATGTTGATTATGTGATGCATGTCATGTATTTTACAAAATATTCATTAGTAATTTTGTACATGTTCTTTACTAGTTATTAATTTAATTAATTTGCAGCACCGTTTTGCCATTGCTTAAGTAAAAATGTGAGTTAAAATATCTTCTAAGTAGTGTGAAATGGTGGTTTAAGTAGGTGGTGTGTTGTTACAAGAATCGGTTAACCAAGAACTTTTTTGAATTGATAGTTATACATTAAACTTTTTAGTGAATTCTGAGTATCCCAGCTGATAAAAAGTCATGATTTTCCCGATGATAGATCGGGTGACGTTATTATTAGTGGAAAATCATTGTTTATGTTAATGTAATGGTGATGGACTAAGTGTGTTCTATAATACCTTGTGTGTGGAGTATTTTCAAGATCAACATAATGGTGTTAAGTCTATATGTGTGTTATATTGTCTTATTGGGCGATATTTGAAATGTCACATGCTTGGCACTTGTTTTGAGTCCATGAGAACACTAGACAGTTCTGGTATAATAACATGATAACTTATTTAGCATCTACATATAACACACATCTTGTATCAAACATCTCAAAACCTATATATTAAGTCAAATAGAGTATGTTTCCCCCTAGATTGAATCTACCTGGCTAAGGACAGGCCACCTACATTGCACCTAAGAAACCTATGTAGGTGACCTGTGCAGGTGAAGAAAGTGTGCCTTCCATAGGTTGCCTAAGTATTAGTTGTTCGTGCACTATTTCTTGTAACATCATTTGCTACCTTATGCTTTTATATATGATTTTACTTTGCATTTACCTTATTTACCATAGTTTTCTTTTCTTTTATAATAAATAAAAACTCCCAAAAACATGTTATGCTTTTTTTTTGTTTTGGTGGGTTCTTTGTATTGTTTTTCAAGGATGACTTTGTGGAAACCAATTTCACTAGCTGCAAAAAAATCATATAAACAAAGATAAGGGAAATAACATCACAACTACAACTATGAAAAAACACCACTTTAATAAGAGGCCACTATTGAACCCGAAATTCAAAGCACTATTTATCTTTCTAAGGGGTTGGCAAAGAAGGTAGATAATATCATCATTTTAACTGATAATATGCATAAATTTTTTGATTAGTGAATTGACAACCATGATTTTGACACCAAAAAGGTGTTTACAATGAGAGGAGTGCACGATCGTTTCTCAAATATAGTGATGTTAGTTAAAAATATGTGTGGGAAGCCTTTTTTGATCTTTAGACCTTATCATATCTTTTCATATCCTATTCAAAGCTTATTAGTGAGTTTTATGCTTCTTAAGTCATACGAAATAACTAACACAAGTACAAGTAATTGGTGGCAGACCAACCATGTTTACCTAATATTCCTTTTAGAGAGGTTGAGGTACCTTGTTCCATAATATAATTCCACACCGTTTAATTTTATTTTGACCCTGCACTCAGGATTGATAGTAAAAAATAGGTAAAAGGTGATCCTGCTTATTTTCCTTGGCTAGCCCATACCATTGCAAAGGGCCTTCCTCCATGGGGCAACAGTGTACGACAAATTAAAAGAAGAGATCTTTCAATTAAATCCAAGCGTTGGCTTAGTTTTGCTAGTAATTAGTCTTTCCCATGTTAAAGAAATCACAATTAAAAGTTCCATCAACATAGGTTGCATCATGGGTGATGTGCTTACTAATATGGGAGAGATAATTGTTGAGTTTATCATGATAAGAGATAAACAACCAAGAACCTTATTTCCTTATACCGTTCTCAATTCTATGCGATGTTTTCCTAGAAAGGTTCCTATTATTCCTAAGATTGACTAGAAGGTGAAATGTACTTGGGTTATGATATTACATAAATCTAAGATGATGATATTCTTATAGGGATAAAGTGGAAAATTGCTAAGATAGATAGTTCATCTTTTTCAGAGCTACATATTCTCAAGGGCATGTGTACCCTTATTATGACTTCACTTTTATAAAATGCTCCATCGAATTGTGGTATCTCTACTCTAATGATCAATCCACCTATTAAACCATCTTTCTCAAGCACTGAACCAACTACTCAACCTATTCGACCTCCATAGTCTTCTACTATTACATTTTCTAAGGACACATCCATGACTCTGGAAAATAATAATACCCTTGCTCAACTGATTATTTACATTACAGAGTCTATCCAGAAGGCCATTGATAGGAGTCTTGTGATATTTCATTCTTAGATTAGTGATTATGAGCAGAGATTAGCCTAGATTGAGGCAATAGGGGATATTAAGGTAGTTTTTACTCTAAGGAATAATATTAATAGCCTCTACTTAAGATTCCAAATTATCTAACACTCATTCCCTTTAAATAGTTATTAGGTGACTATTCCAGGGATTGTTCTAGGATCGATTAAACCATTTGCTACTTTGTTTGGTAGAACACAAAGGGAGATGAGATAAGGATTGACTTTGGTGTAGGGCTTATCAAGGCTAAATAGACTAGGATTTATAGTAGTTATCCATTGATGATTAATATACGAGGATGGTTGGTGCTAGTTCTTGCTTCATCCTCTCAAAAATCAGGATGTCAGTTCAGCTGCAGTTACATGAGCCTAATCTGAGGAGGACCTTTACATTTTAATTGACGTGTAGTTACAAAACATCGATGACATATATCACATTCTAGTATGCCTCATCGATTCTTATCCATTCTATATTCTTATTATCTATAATTACATTTGGGATAATGCAATGTTATTTAGTTAGAGGGCGAGACATGCTATTTGATTCATGGTTTGCAATATTATTATGGTTGATCCATTTTCTTTATGATATTTTTTTCTTGAAGTTTCCCTAGACGGGCCTATTTTTCTTGATGTTAGTGTTCACATTGACCTTGTAGAGCCTATTTGTATGGATATTTCCCGCTCGCATTTAGTTTTATACGTTTTTAGCCTATATTTGGACCAGATTATGCACTTTTTATAATTTGAGACCCATATATATGTTGCTCATGTTAATTATTGCTTTTGTGGGATGTTTATTTTTGACATACACATCATTTTTTGCCTCGTGTATGTATGTAACCAATAAACACCAAGGGTTTTCTTTGAAACTTGGTACTTTTCCAAGGATCATTTTATTTTTATTGTTTGGTTATCTTCGTTAAACCAAGTGGTATTACCCTATGATAGATAGATTTGGTGATCTTATTAGGGGAAATAAGCATTGTTTACAGATTGAGTCTAGTGGTAGTTAGCAAAATTTGAAAGGCATCTCTAATTATTTTTCATGGGAAAGTAAAAGGGTTTTGAAAATAATTTTTTAAAAGAAAAGGGTTTTTTGAACGAACAAAGAGCAAAGTAGTTTCAAGCTTTCTCTCATGTTGTGACCTATTAATTCATTCTTATCTCTTTCTTCACAAAAATTAAGTTCTCTATTGTGAGTAGTTTGTCAAGTTCATTTGTTAAATTTTTTTAGAATACTAGCTTAATAGTTTAAGAGAGTGATTCCTTGTGTGTTGAGGTTGTCAACTAATTCTTGTGCATGAATTGTAGTCTAGAACTTGCCCCCAGTGTATTCAAGGAAAAATATTTAGCCACACTTGATTTTGAAGAAGATCTAGACCCTCTTTGTACAATCACATAGCATAAATCCCACCTTCAAATTATTTCATAATCAACACAGCTGAACCACAGTCCATTATCCTTATCTTCATGATAACAATACTATGACACCATAATGAGTTTAATGACCCCTCATTTGGCACCCAACCTCCTTAAACACATGTTATTGTTCTAATATAGGCCAGTGTAGGCAAATGCCTATGTTTTGGAGAGATAATGATTCAAAACATAAGTCACTGCATAAAAAGGTGGATCATAGTACATGCCCGTGTCTTTCAAAAAAAGTTAGAAAATTCTACCAGAGACAACGAGTCATGTCACGACTCTTGGAGTCACACTATGAGTCATACATTGACTTATAGGATGTATTTTCTATAAATTTGAAATGTTTTAATAAGGGAAAGATTAGTTTTTACCTTCTATTTTTACCCTATACTATGTCTTTTTAATATAAAAATGAAAGGTTATATTAACTTATCCATTAGTTTCAACCACATCTTATGATTAGAAGTATCTAATATTATAAAAATTCCTCTCTAATAAAGTGTAGGTTTTAATTCTAGTTCTTGGATTCAAGCATTCTATATAAAAGTTCTCATAGAGTCAGGTACGTGGGATCTTAGATGAAATAATCATACTACTTTCATGTCCTATATTTTAGAAATTGAACTTTGAATACCATGATTCCAAGGTTATGGTCAAGTAACCAATTATGCAGATTATTGTGATTTTTGTCAATCAAGTTATTATGTAGTTAATATTTTTATTTCAAATGATAATAAATGATTTTAATACTGATTTTTCAGTCAATACTCCTGAATAATGATTTTTACATAATTTGTTCTGATTTAGCCAACTAAACATAGAATTTAGCATAATAGAGTTTTCGATTGAGTAGCAGTCTCAAATTTTAAATGTATAGAATTAATTTATCGATAAGAAAATAGTAAATAAAATATGTTTTGGGAGTATTATTTTTAACTAAGAGGACAAGGATTCAGAAAACCCAAGTTATATATCAATGTTACACCATAGGACTAGAGTCACTTTGCCAATATGGTCGACTCCATTTGAGGCTAAAGGATCTAGTATTGGATCCATATTAGAGAGGTTCTAAAATATTGTCAAGATGTAGGGAAATCTTCCTAAACGTGATTATATGTTGATCTTTAAGATCTCTCATGATTTATGTCGGTTATTAAGAAATTTCTAGTATAAGCTTTAACTTATCTTAAATATTTTTGGTCTCACAAATTTATAGCCCACACATGTTTTGCATTACTTTTGACAAAAAGATTTATGTTTTGTAGTCTTGACTTATGAATTGTCAAATTGTTACATTTATTTTATATTTTAGTCGTTCTTATCCATGATATTGCTATTTTCATATTTTAAAGTTATTAGCATGATCTCACATACTCGATATATTGAAAGTACAGGATACATACCATTCTCTTGTGCTATTTTTTATAATGATGGAGATTAAGGTGCCCATTTCAGACTCGTGGCTAGATAGCTAGAAGAATTTGCAATCAATTTTGTAAGTCCTGATCATTTGGGGATTTTTTAAGTAGTTCAGAATGCTTAGTTTATTTTAACATTTTATTTTAATTAGTCAAGATTTAGTTGGGGGTCTTGTCTAAAAATTTCATATTTATAAGTAGAAACTTTTAGACATAGACAGTTCAAACACAATTACATTTTAATTATATATTTTTAGCTAAACTATTTTAAAGTTTTCCCATTTTACTTACCCTAAAGCTTTTCTTTAGAACATAAGAGTTTGATCTTAGTAGTGTGCTAGTACCAAGGGTATGCTTTGGATAACTTTTGGTACTAAGTCTACGTTACACCTAGGGTGTTGACTTGGTTCATGTCAAATATAGTATTCGAGCCATAAGTTTAAAGTGGCCATGCATGTCTAAAAAGCCTTATTTAGTAGAGTCACTTTTACAGGCATGAAACTAACCACACTCATACGGGATAGGATACGAGACATTTAGTAACATTCCCATTATTCATGTTCAATATCATGAGATATAGTTTAATACTACATACCATTCTAACTCATTATTTATATTTTTTAGGAAATACCTCTAAGAAGAAACATAAATATAGAAATAGAGCTCATACAAATAGCCAAAATAAAAATCTTCCAGAACCACTAGGTATTTTAGGGATTGACAACTCATGTAAACCAATGTGTACTAGTGTGTGTTAACATACATAATGTTTAGCCTACAACCAGATTTCAGGATTTTGTTCATGTGAACCATTCAAAGTTTATAGGGTCAAAGGTTGCTAAAATTTTATTCAAAAGGGGAAAAATATCCTCACAATTATACATGTTTTAGATAATGAAAAGGTTTAGCTTGATTCCTATCAACTTAAGGATTCATCTCATCTTTGGTTCCACTAGTGGAAAGAGGTCAGTGGTAGCAATACAACTCATTCATAGTGGGATTTATTTGTTAGAGATTTTCTTGATCATTTCATTCCAAAGGAGTTAATAGAGGGTAAGATTGAGGAGTTTTATCCACTATTCATTATGCCTTAGAATTTCAACCCATATTCCTTCACAGTTGAACCATTTCTTTCCATGGCAGAAATATTTTGAGTGGTACCGCTTCTAGTCTGATAGTCAAAAGAATTAGAACAACTTTTATGCACTATCTTCTAACCAGGATCATAAGATCTTGGGTGATGTGGTTACAGGTATATTGCTATCCTTCTCTAAGGATTTTTATGCATTATTAGACCTAGGGGACACCTTGTATTTTGTGACCCCTATATTTACAAAGTGTTTGAAGTTTATCTTTAACAACTCGTAGAACTCATTTTTGTTTGAAATTTAGTTGGATGTACAGTCATAAAAAGAAGAGTGTATTAGAATTACAAGGTTTAGTCCTTTATAAAATCACCATAGTTGATGTAGATGAATTGGACTTGAAAAAGTTTGATGTTATTCAAGGCATGGATGGGTTACTTCGTCTATGCATTTATTTATTGTAAAACAAGAGTCATAAAATTTTAGTCAACAAAGAAACTTAGCTTAAAGTGGAAGAGTAGTCCAACAATGTCTAAAAGTCATTTTATGTCATACTTTAGGGCAAGAAAGATGATTTTTAATAGTTTTATCTACCAACTAATTTGGGTTAAGGATTGTAAATTCATGAGCCCATATCTCCTATCAGTTCTAGAAGTGTAACGTCTCGAGTCTGTACCTCGGATGCTACACGTTGCTCATAATCCTGAAGTACCCACAAGCTAACCCATGACTGGTACCTTCTGAAATAACTGGATAATAATACTACAAATATGCAGAAATTAGGCAGAAAACATGACATAAGGTTCAATTATATAATAAAACTGAACGCGGTATAACAATACAAAACTGAAACATATGTCTAAAATATACTCTAGTTTGAAAAGCCTCTACTGCCTAAAATATGGAGCTGATGGGATAAGTTACCAACTAACTCGGAACTATTGAAAAAAGCTGAACTACTAAAATAATCATCATGTAATCAAACTAAGAGGACTCACTACTAACTCTGTCAGCTGAATATCTGAACTGCTAAGTATGATCAGGAGCCCGCACATCTGAACCTATTATATAAACTATCATAGAACAAGAAAAAGGTATGTGTCAGTACTTTAAATATACTGGTATGCAAAGAAAGGTATGGTGAAATACATGGGTTCATATGCATGAACAACACTGACTGAATGACATGAATATAACTGAATAAGAGTACATGTGTGAATACGAAAACTGTAACTGAGATCGTGATAACACTGGATACTATGTTCTGAGTGTTTGATTTACTGATATCTAAGCTTACTGATACTGTGTAACTGATAAATAATTGACTGCATTTGAAAGTCTTGATCTTGTGGAACTATACTGAGTTTCGTACTAAACTAAGTGACTGTATCTGACAGTCCTAAATCTGTAGAACTAAACTGAGTTTTATTATGAGATTGGAATTGAAACTGAGACTATGGGAAATAATCATCTAACCAATATTCCACTCTCTAAACTGATTGGGTCCCAACCTGTTACCCCAGTTTGAAGGGTTTCCATACCATGCCATGAGTAAAGACAAGCTGAGTAACCTCATTTGGCAGGTGCTTTGAACGAGAATGGTGTTACCCTTAACTGACAGGTAGATCACCTCATCAACCCTTAACTGGAAAAATGATGTCTCAACCTACGGTGGCTATGTAGTTTTGGAACACAAGGACTTCTTCTAAGGATCACATCCTCTACTAGGAGGTGAGTCCCCATCCTTGGGTTCATTCGGTGCTGAATCCTACTCCCAACTGAATAGACCCTAGACTAATTTCAAAGTTGTTCTAACCTGGACTGAGCTGTTACTGATCATAGTGTTTAATTGAAATAAACTGAGTTCACTGAGTTTCGTGGACTGACGGAATACTACTAAATTCTATAACTGACTGAATTCTATTTATCATGAAATGGATGAAAACTATTTTGTAACTGACACTGGGTCTAAGCATATAGTTAAATTATAGGGTATTAAACACCCCCAGTACTCAATAGCATGAAAAGAATATAACTACATGACTTTAGTATTATAATGGTTCTATCTTACTAACAATACATTCACTTAGGCATTTCTGTCAAACACTTGATATACATTAGGCATGTGCAAGATTAAATTCACCTAATTGCATTTTATGCTTAGGCTAGTCAATTCACATAGGTAGTTTGACAAACACTTGAGAAGCATGAGTATTTCACATATCAATACATATGTAGTACTATCATGAATTCTACATTCAACTTGCAACTCAAGAATTTAACATGAAGTTCACAATGTTCAATTCACAATAAACTAGTTTGCATGAAACTTGGGGCAAATCATGAAGTTAGATCACCATTAACATCATAATCAAGAATACATTCAAGATTCAACAAGAAATCTATGTAATCAATTAACTTAAATTTTAAAAGAGTTTCTTAGACTCCAACGGCTATAGGATACCCTTTGATGAACACTTAACATACCTTAGTGACTAAATTCGGAAAGATTGGTGGTGGTTTCTTAAGTTTTTGATTTGAAATTGATCCCCTATGGTTTTTGTTCTTGAGAAATTTGAGAATAGTAAATGAATTTATCCTCTAAAAGGGCTTAATCCAATGTTTTAGGGTCTGATAAAAGTGGGAAAAATAACTTTTTACCCCTGAGGATGAGGCTTTTTTATTATTGAAAATTGAACTATCGACGTGCAGATCAACATGCCGTATCTTTAGCATCTACGTGATAGCCAACTCACTACGTTGGTTTATTGGAAATTACCACTGGAGCGAAGGAAAAATACTAATCTATGTGATGGCCGTTGTACTGCACCGAGATCGCATCAATGCACTATTTTGGATCCCCAAACATAGTGTAAACGAGGTCTAAAAAATATGAAACTCATCTGGGAACATCTACTAACATTCCTAATTATGAATTAACCTAAAGATTGACCTTTTAAGGCCATAAGAGTCATGAAATAGAGTTTCCAATTTACGAAGGCCAAAATAATACTAAGTCTGAATACTTAGCTAGAATTTTCTAAGTCTAGGACCCCTTAGCAAGTTTTAAAGGCTATGTTAAGATTAGGATTTTGCGGGGTCCTACAATATCTCCCCCTATGGAACACTCATCCTCCAATGAGACTGATTAAATAGACAATACTGATAGACTGGACTTAGACAATGAACAAGCAAAATTGAAGTATGATTTCATGACTGAAATTATTGATATACTGAATTATCATAATAAACATGCATATCATATGCATGAATACATGACTGAACTGGTTCTTGAATGCAAGAATAAGTATGCAACGTTAAATGGTACCAAGTTGGTATCTATATCTTAATATGAGATTGAGTAAATTCAAAAGAAATTTGTTACCTTGGGTTGAGTCTGAGTTTGCGGACAAGAGGTGAGGATACTTGGTTTGCATATCTTCTTTTTCTTCTCCATTAGCTCCCTCAATAGACTAATTCTATCAAAGAACTTTTACTAGAGGGACGTCTTTATTCCTCATTCTGCAAACCTAATAGTCAAAGATTTCAATTGGGACCTCATTTTAAGAGAGAGACTATTTTAAACATCCATGCTCTCTATAGGGACTACAATTGTAGGGTCACCTATGTACTTCTTTAGAAAAGGGACTTGAAAACACTTGATGTACTGAAGCTAAGTCTGAAGGTAACTCAAGCTCGTAAGTTACCTTTCCAAAATGGCTGAGAATTTGGTAAGGATCGACATATCTGGGACTGAGTTTCCCGTTCTTTCCAACCTCTTCACTCCTTTCATAGGAGAGAGATTCAACAATATAATATCCCCGACCACGAACTCGAGATTATTTACATAATACACATGAATGGGAACATGAGAACATAACTGATCCTGAAACGTGATACAGGAATTGAATATCATGAATGGAACTGAGCCCCCAAATATATTGCTTAAGTCTGAGATTTGTTCTTTACGGACCACATATGAGTACATACTACTCCAAACTAGATTTGTTATGTTAAGAGAAGATGGAAGGTTTAGGTCATAAAAGCTCGGGGATTATAGTTCATCTCCCCCTTGGGACATTATGTCCCCGGAAGAATGTTGACTTGTCAAAGATACTGAGGAAAATTGAGATGATGCACAGGGAGCCAATGAATTAAATCGTGTCTGCATATTTTTGTTCTAAAACCAAGGCATGGCACCTTAACTGAGCTGAACTCACAACCGCTTGGTTGCTCGATCTTGGGATAGTTACATTCTTGACACTTTGAATAATGTGACGAGATGGAAAGATGGGAAACCAAACCATACGAACAAATCTGCCTGGCTGCCAAACCGAATTATTGTCTTACGGACTAACTCATGCTGAAAACTAATACTCGACTGGAGCAAGTCCTTGACACTCTTTCTTTAAATTTGTAGTGATTTTAGGTAGCAAGGAATCTTGGCATGGGCTAAATAAAACATCTGAATAAGATACCATATATCCTGGCTAAAATTTTGTAACATGAGGCAAGGCCTACGAATCATCATCTAAGATATAGTGATTAAACCTTATGCACTGCAACTACAAATTTTCAAGTTTAGACATATTCCTCGAATACTCTCTAAACTATACTCTCAACCCCTTTACGAAACTTCACCTAAGAGTACTGTAAGTATTCACATGGGTGTTAAGCATGAATGCATAAACATACTAACTTGTTTGATTAATTGAATGTCTTGTAGCTTAATACATGGCCTGTAAGACTTAACTGTACTTAGTCTAAATAACTGGACTAAAATTGTAGAGTATTATACCCATGAGAAAGGGACAGACTGAGTAACATGAGATAACTGAGCCTTAATTCATGAAAACTGTATTATCTGAAAATGCAAGACCAAGCGTAGAGCATAATTCTGAAATTGTCGGTAAACTGAGGTACTGAAATACTAATAACTTCATACTATGGTCAAGCAAACCTGAAACTTAAATGAGTTTCTAATTTTATTACTGGACTGAGACTGGGACTGAGGCTGTAACTAAGACTGTAACTGAGAGTCATAATGGAACTGAATGCTGGGTTCTGATATCTACGCGATGGATACTAATATAAATCAAGGTTATGAATTGACACTCACACTCTACATTTTCTCAACTTCTCATATCATGAAAAATCATAATTACCCCCCCCCTTCCTTTACTAACTAAATACAACTTCTTGCTAGATTATCTACACACTAACCTGATATTCAAACCTATTTTCATGACTACAGTCTCCTGTATCACAAGTATGCAATCACTCATCACTATATTATTTCATAAGAATAGTTCACTGAAGGGTGAAAACATGAGGACTTGAAGTATAAATGAATACTATACCAAACTCAGCACATAGTGAGGCATGAGGAATAGAATGTCAACATAATAGATGACCCAAGAGATCTAAACAGAGGATATGCGAGACATAATTTGAATTTAGATGATAATTAGGGGTATAACATGAGTCATGGGAACTGAACATACATCAAATCATGACATGAGTGCATGAGTCATGAGCTACATAACCTGAGTCTGGTGGTTTTGTACTCATGAAACATGATTTGTAACACTGAGTGGACTTGAAATCCTTATACGAGGAACTATAAGGGTACATAATTGCTAATGTGCATGAGTATGAGCTATGATCATAGAGCTAACATGTAAGATTTGAACATATATCATGATAACTGATGGGTTTCGAGAGTCTGGGATACTATTTTGAGATGATCTACATGATCATATTCTCTGCAGGAGTAGACAAGTGTGTCATCTATGAAAACTATGACGAACATGTCCAAGTACTACTTGAACAAAATTTCATCAAGTCTATGAAAGTTGCTGGGGAATTGGTAAGACCAAAGGACATATCTAAGAATTCGAAGTGACCATACCGAGTTCTGAAAGTTATCTGCGAGATTTCACGTTTTTTCACTATGAGCTGATGATAGCGTGATCTGAGGTCTATCTTAGAGAAGTAACTAGCATCCTGAAGTTGGTCAAACAATTCATCGATTTTGGAAAGTTGCTACTTATTCTTGATCGTGACTTTATTTAGCTGATAGTAATCAATACACATTCAGAGAGACCCAACTTTCTTATGCATGAATAAAATTAGTGTGCCCTATCGGGGCACACTGGGTCTGATAAATCACTTATCTAGGAGATCTTTTACCTATTCATTTAGTTTTCTGAGTTCTGTTGGGGCAAATCTATATGATAGAATAAATATGGGCTGAGTATATGGAAGAAGGTCTATTCCAAAGTCGATTTCCCTTTTGGGAGAAACTCTGAGAAGATCTTCGCGAAACACATCTGGGTATCACATTCTACTGATAGTGATTCATGAGTAGGGGTTTCTGAACTACAGTCCTGGACTCAAACGAGATGGTAGAAACATCCCTTAGATATAATTTTTCTCGCCTGAAGGTAAGAAAAAAGTTGACCCCTAAGTGTTGAAGTACTACCCCTCCATGCTAGGATGGGATCCTATGGATACTGAAACTAGACAATTCTATTTTTACAGTTGGCTGAGGCATAGAACAAATAAAGCCAATCAGTGTCGAGAATGACATCAAAATTAGTCATCTCTAATTTTACTAAGTCTGCTGAAGTGACTTTCTGATATATGATAACCAGACAGTTCCTGTATACCCTTCGGGCTATGATAGATTTAGCCACTGGGGTAGAGACAGAGAAAGACGTAAACATATAAAGCTCCTACGTCTAGAAAATCATAAACATGTAAGTGATAAACTTGAAATATATTAGTGACCACATTAGGAGAACTCCCATGATCCTGTCGGGACAGAAGTGCATACAGTCTGTTAGGGTGTTTCCTACTGGTAGTACTGGAAGCAGTACCCTGTTGATTCAGATGACTAGACTAAGCTAAGGGATGGATATGCTGACCCTGGGAAGCTGAGTGGTGAAAATCTCTCACTTTGTAACCTGTATTACCATACCCAAAACACACTTCACTGCCTACCCTATAGATACCCTGGTGATTTCTGCCATATTTCAGACAAAGGGGATTTGTTCGGCCACTCTTTGGTCTAGATGTTCTGGCCCACTTATTATTTTTACCCTTTTTCCTATGCCTCTCCTCCTTAATATGCAGAGCATGATCCATAAGCATAGATACGATAATGGACAACTGATTTCTCTGAGCAACTATCGAATGAGATAAGGTGGTAAAGGTAGCTCTAAACTCAACATAAGAAACATGCTTATTTAGGGGATCTTCCTAAACGTGGGGAGGGGCTGACTAGCTTTCGTTACGTCTTTCATTAGTTTATATAGAAGACCTCTTATAGAAGCATGTGGAAGATATTAATTAGACTAAGAGTTTAACTTGAGCTCATGCTCACTCACACAGCATGATTACTGAAAGAATGAATACTTTTTCTAAAACATCTAATAACCTCATGTCCATAAGTGTGGCGCGCAACACACCCATACACAGGATTTTAATAGATTCGGCTTTCATACTTCCTAGGACTCGGTTGAACCTTAGTCTCTGATACCAAGTTTGTAATGCCCTGAGTCAATACCCTAAACGCTACACGGTGCTCATAATCTCGAAGTACCATAGTCTAACCCATGACTAGCACCTGCTGCAATAACTGAATAGTACTACTACAAATATGCAAAAATTAGGTGGAAAACATGTCATAAATTGCAATAATGTAATAAAACTAAATACGGTATAAAAATACCAAAACTGAAACATCTGTCTAAAAAATACTCTCTAGTCTACAAAGCCTCTACTGCCAAAAATATGAAGTTGATGGGACAAGTCCCCAACTAACTCTGAACTATTGAAATAAGCTGAACTACTAAAATAATAATCATATCCTAGAACTAAGAAGACTCACCACTAACTCTGTCAGCTAAATATCTGAACTGCTAAGTATGATCGGGAGTCCGCGGGTCTGAACCTATGATATAAAACATCAAAGCACAAAAGAAAGGTATGCGTATTCACTTTGAATATATTGGTATGCAAAGTGAGGTAGGATGAAATGTCGGGGTTCATATTCATTAACACAATGACTGTATGACATGAATATAACTGAATAAGAATACATGCGTGAATACGTAAACTATAACTGAGATCGTGATAACACTGGATACTTAGTTCTGAGTTACTGATTTACTGATATATGATTCTACTAATATTGTGTATCTAATAACAAAGTGATGGTATTTTATAGTCTTTATCCTATGGAACTATACCGAGTTTCGTACTAAACTGAGTGACTCTGTCTGATAGCCCTGAATATGTAAATCTGAACTAAGTTCTATTCTGAGACTGGAACTAAAATTGAGAATGTGGGAAGTAATCATCTAACTAATATGCCTCTCTCTAAATTGATTGGGGTCCAACCTGTAACCCCAATTTGAAGGGTGTCTATACTGTGCCACGGGTAAAGACAACCTGAGTCACCCTAATTGGGTAGGTGCTCAGAACGAGAATGGTGGTACCCTCAACTGGTAGGAAGATCACTTCATCAACCCTCAATTTGCAGGTTTATGTATCAACCTATGCTGGCTACATTGTTCTGGAACACAAGGACTGCCTCTAAGGACCCTTTACTGGCAGGT
Source organism: Capsicum pubescens (assembly GCA_030864215.1). Taxonomy (NCBI): domain Eukaryota; kingdom Viridiplantae; phylum Streptophyta; class Magnoliopsida; order Solanales; family Solanaceae; genus Capsicum; species Capsicum pubescens. Next base: position 102,154,571 of record CM061542.1, read on the forward strand.
GAGTCCCTATCCTTGGGTTCACTCGGTGCTGAATCCTACTCCCAACTGAATAGACCCTTGACTGATTTCTAAGTTGTTCTAAGCTGGACTGAACTGTTACTTATCATACTATTTAATTGAACTAAGCTGAGTTCACTGATTTCTGTGGACTGTGAAAATACTACTGAATTCTGTAACTTATTAAATTCTACTAATCGTGACATGGCTGATACTATTCTGTAACAGATATTGGCTCTAGTTATATAGCTAAATTGTCGGGTATTAAATACTCCCAGGAAGTAATAGCATAAAAAGCAAATCATTGCACTTTAGTATCATAATGGTACTAGTTTACTAACAATAATTTTACTTAAGCATTTTTGTCAAATACTTGATATACATTGGGCATGTGCAAGATTAAATTCACATAATAGCATATTATGCTCGGACTAGTCAATTCGCATAGGCATTTTGACAAACATTTGAGAAGCATGAGTATTTCACATATCAATACACATGTAGTACTATCATGAATTCTACATTGAACTTGCAACTCAAGAATTTAACATCAAGATCACAAAGATCAATTCACAATTAACTAGTTTGCATGAAACATGGGCCAAATCATAGAGGTAGATCACCATTAACACCATAATCAAGAATCCATTCAAGATCCAATAAAAAATCCATGAAATCAATTAACTTAAATTTTAAAAGAGTTTCTTGGACTCCAAGGGTGGAAGGATACCCTTGGAAGAACACTTCACATACCTTAGTGCCTGAATTCTGAAAATTAGTGGTGGTTTCTTGAGTTCTTAATTTGAAATTTATCCCTCTAGGATTTATGTTCTTGAGAAATTTGAGAATAGTGAATGAATTTATCATTTAGAGGGGCTTAATCTAATGTATTTTGTGCTGACAAACGTGGGAAAAAAACCCTATTACCCCTGAGGATACGGCTTTTTAACTACTAAAAACTAAATTGTCGACACCCAAACCAATGCACTGCATCTTTGGCATCAATGCGATAGCCAATGCGCTGCGTGGAGTCCGTATCGGTTAATTGGAAATTACCACTGGAGCCAAGGGAAAATATTGATCGACGCGTTTGCCGCCGCGCCGAGATCGCATTGATGCACTATTTTAGATTCCTAAACATTGTTCAAATGAAGTCCAAAAAATATGAAACTTATTTGGGAACACCTAATGGCATTCTTTATCATGAATTAACCTAATGGTTCACCTTTTAAGGTAAAAAAAGTTGTGAAATATAGTTGCGGATTTATGAAGGATAAAATAATACAAAGTCTGAATACTTAACTAGAATTTTCTAAGTCTGGGACTCCTTAGAAAACTTAAAAGACTGAGTTGAGCTTAGCATTTTGCGGGGTCTTACAAGTAGTCAGTGACGCCACTGGTGTATTTTCTGAGGATATGCACAGGGTCACTCCCAGCAAGGATATTTACTTTGGGGTATAACCTTTTTTATCTATGTCGTCTATCTCTATTCTTCCATACAGAATGGCTCTAGTTAATCTTAATGAATTGAATGAATAGTTGAGTCCTTATTCATCACTTAAAAAATGATTCTCTACTATAACACCCTGGGTTTTGTCCTATGGAAATTTCCTGAGATTTAAGCTCACTGGTCTTGTAACAACTCATCATATGAGTAGTATGATATGGGTATGAGTTAGGTCACCCAACTCGTTAGGTGTCCAGTTATGGTGGTTGGGTTTCTGTTGTGGTTAAGATTTGGTGATATGGGTCGTTAGGGTAATCCACACTTAATCTGAAACTTAGTAACCTAAATTGTCTCTAAGTATGAGTGGCTCACTAAGAGCCATGAGGATAGGTCATGAGTCATTGTTGGAAGTCATATATTGTCCAGTTTTAATCCTTTTGTATTCTATCTTGGGTATGAATAGACCATGCAAGTCGTACAGTCTTGTCATGAGTAGGGGAAACAGAGTTGTATGGTTGATGGTGTGTGGGTTTACAAGTCACTTTCTTTGTGACAACTCGATAGTATGAGTTGCATGTTGTGGTCACGAGTCAAGGGGTTGAATCTTAACCAACTATGGCAATTTCATGGTTTTAATTTGGGGGCTTTTGGAAATTTCTCCTTTTAAATCCTTTGGATATCATGAAATAAAAATCCTTTTGGGACTTCATTAACCTATAATTCTCAATCAAACACACTTAAAATCTTTCTCAAGCAAAGGTCTATTGTTTCATCAAGATAATTAATTGGGGGCTTTCAAGAGTGATTCTCTTCGACTCCCCTGGTGTCTAAGGAATATTAATCCTCCCTAATTGTCATTTTGCAAAGATCATGCATTTTAACTTTTGGTTATCATGGTATTCTTATGATTTTGACTTAATTGTTGGGGTTTTTTGATGTTCATGGTTGAACAATGTTTCATCTGGTTTAATGATGTTTCTTTTATGCTATTAATATGATTTTAACATTGTGGAATACATGGTAATGTTAAATTGATTTAGGGAGACTTTGCATACCCCATATTACTTGGGTATGGTTTTGAAACATATGTGCCCTCAACCTGTTTATTAAAATGCCAATGGGAATGATTTTGTCACATTGTTTGACTATTTTTAAAATCTTTACATTGCATAAAAGGTAATGGAACATAAATTGGTTTGATTGGTTTTAATTATTTTGGAAATTCCTTGGTGGCCATGGAATTAGTTAATTGGAAACTTTGGAGTCAAGTTGGTTGAATGGCTTTGGTATGGTATAAAAAGATAGACTTGAAAGCTCTAGTTTTTGTATGACAATACCAATGATTAATTCCTATTAAAAGACTCATTGTTAAATGGTTTAAGTGTGTAAATAGTTTAAATATGGGCTTAAATGGGTGTGTGTAGCAAATCCATGGAAGGTGGAGATCCGAGGAGGAGCAATACTGGAAACTCATGTTTGCTGATGTGAGGTTTGGTCATGGTGATCATGTGCATAATGTCTCACTTTTTATTTTGGGAGATATACTAGTCATCTCTGCTTCTTTTCTCCGATCGTGTGGGTAACACGCACTGGGTTCCATTCAGCAGTGAGAGCTAAACCCATATATCCCGAGAGTGGTATTTTAGATGGCAAAGCTACACAACCAAGGTAAAGGTTTTAAACCCATGCTAAAGTTGGTTCCCTATCTCGACATGGTATATATATATTTGTGATTGCATATGGTTATTTACTTTGGTTTTGAAATACTAGCATTATTTTATCTTATCCTTAAGTAGATTCTAGCATTCACTTTGCTAATCGTCTTTGAGCATTTTATCCCTTTGCAATGCAGGAACCGCGCATAATGGCATTTCTCCTCAGTGACTTGGATTTGTGGACAATATAAATTCAGACTAAAGTGGTGAGCTTCTATAATCCAAAAGGCTCCATTTTATGTTATGGGCTTCTTTTGTTTTTTCTGTAGTTCTTTGGTTTGATTTTGTCTATGGTTTGGGGCATATCCCGAATGGATGTTATTGATTCTGATTAGAGGCTTTGTCAGACTACTATTGGCATAGGCGGTGTCGGTAGTGGTGTCAACCTTGGTATTGGTATTACCATTGGGGTTGACACCGATTTGATAATTAGTTGAGGTTGTTGGATTTTCATTATAGACTTTAATTAATGTCTTTAAACTATTATTATTTTATCTCCATATATGTTTGGAGTATATTCGACATAGGTTGGTGGGTGGTTATGGTTTGGTATTGGGGGTGGTCACCGGTCCTAGTTGGACTTGAAATGCCCGACATGACAAGGCCCTGATTTGGGCCGTGTGAAATTGGTATCATAACACTAGGTTCATGCTCAATTATGTATCTGACAAAGATATATTTATTCGAGTCTATTTTAAGAATGTGTAGTGCGGCACATTTATAAGGGAGAGGCTACAAGGCATTTAGGAATATTTCTCTTTCTTGTGTTTTATTTTCAAGCTGTGTTTTATTTTCAAGATGTAGAGTCTAAGGTCCTGAATTCTCCTCTAATTCCTATTTGTTCGCTTTTTAGATCATGCATTCTCAAAGATCAGAAGCTCACGGAAGCTCCTCTGTCCTACCTAAGGACAATGTTGATGGGACCCGTCCAACTTATGGGGTCCATAATCAGTCTAGGGGTTCAGTTTTTGATTACCCTCCGTCAGTTCCATCGGTTCCCTCCAATCCTTCTCGAGCCCCTCGAGCTGATCTGACAAAGGATGAGTTTCTTTAGTCCAACGATATGCTGGCACAGTTCGTAGCTTCTCAGGATAAGCGTGGTACTTTCGTTACTCCATCTTCAAAGGTCATAAGTGTAATACACCATGTATAGAAAATGCTTTGCATCATACGACTCATTCTCCAAAGTCATACACAAAATATATGAATGGTATGCTATAGTTGTACTCAATACGGTATAGTATGGTGTACATTCTCTAGAAGGTATGACTCAACCCTTAAGGGTCGTAAGATTATTATACGAGTTGTATGAACTCGTAGCTTCATCATTGTAGTCTTCTTATGATTCTGTCAAAGATATGTATAAGGGGATAAGATTCGTATAAAGATGACACTAGTCCAAGGTGGAACTCATCCGTTGACCAGTGTGTACCCTCCTTGTGTCTGCGAAGCCTATGAGTTGATAAGATAAGTCGCACCTTTCCTTACTAGTTTTATGGTTAACTCGAAAGGACTGGCGATCTAATTTTGTAAAGTTCAGCTAAGGGATTTTTGGTTTTTTCCTCTCTTATAACTTTTCATCCATAACCTATAAACCTCCAATGGGTTTTAGTTTTCTCTATTACATAATCAAATAATGACACTTTCCCCTCCCATATTCAAGAACATCACAATTAGGTTCATCTCAAACAAACTAATCCCTCAAGTCTATAGATTAAAACTAACTTCCCAAGTCAAGAATTACAAGTATGTGGAGTTCATGAACTAGGATATTATTTCATCCTTGTGCTCAAATTGCATGGTTTTAAGATTGAATTTATTTATTTTGAATTAAGGTTCATACCCAACTAGTCACACTCTTGAATTATGAAACTACCTTGAGAATGAAAGCTTTAAGTGCATCAATAATTGCATATATCCATTTTATAACTTATAAGATTCATATTGTTATTTTTAATTTCATTATCCTAACTGGGATTGTTAAAATATTTCAAGGTGACTATTAAGAATGATGTTTTGTTATGAGTTTCTATGAATTAAATCATGAATTCTAAGTTCTAAGTACAAGTATTGAGTTTACAAGATGATTATGCTCTTAAATTTAAAGCAAAGATTGATCTTTTGATCCTAAGATAAGAAATAAAATCCACAATTGTTCATCCTGATTATGATTTAAATAAAGAGAAACATAACTTATTTTCAGTCTATAGACCCTTATGCTATTTTAAGGTCAATTTCTTAAAGTGTGAGCATATAAGTATTCTGGGAGTAGTATTTAGCGCGTAGAAGGGAATATAGATGAGCATTTCCTAAATTCCTAGAAGCTATGAGCGGCCATACATTAAGCTTTTTCCTAATATGGATGAAGTACAATGATCACTAAAGATTAAGGTTTTATTCCGATGGAAAGGGTAGAACATCTCTCCCCAATGTGTGTAAGAAGTTGGACTCCATGGTAGCTCACATGGTTTATGGAGGTTAGAAGAACCCCCTAAAAGAATGAATAAAAAGTAAATCTTCTAGAGATTAAGTGTCACGGCTCACAAAGTTATTAATTTGCTTCATTACTAATGTTTATCATCTTGTAGTCTTTTTTTATTCAAGATCAAGGTGAATCATTTATACTTGGCATGCATTATTTGAAAGTTTATATCTATATTCAATTTTTGTTTTACTTATGCATTCATCCCCATATACTCGCTACATTCAAGAGGTATTGACCTACATAAATGTCTATGTGCTACATTGTCTTATAATGTAGGTTTCGATGCTCGTTTCCAGTAGCACAATTGACTAAGGGAATTTTCACCTACATCCTGACTTTGGGTGAGTCCTCACAGTCAGAGGATCAAGTTTCTAAAATATTTGATTCATTGTTGAAATTGTTTTAGTTATGTAAATTCATATTATGTTCCTGTTAGCTGGGGTCTGTCCCAGTGGCTCTCTAGTAAGTAGCAGAGTCTTGTCAAACTGTTTATGTTTTATTTTCAAAGTGTTGGTGGAAGACTTCCAAGTTAAAGACTCTCTTCAAGGATATGAAATAATTTACCATCAATTCCTATTTTTTTAATTCACTTTTCATACGAGTTTCAAGTTAAGTAAGCATTATGGGTTAGGTTAGTACTATACATAGTATTAAGCACCGTGTGACATCCATGTGGTATTTCTGGGGAATTACAAACATGGTATTTGAGCCTATGATTTTAAAGAGTCCTACAGAGTCAGACAAGTTGTGTTACATAGAGTCTTGATCATGGATCTGAAGTGCACCACATTTATGAGCAAGAGATTGTGGTATGAGGTAGGAATAAACATTTTTTCATGATTTATCATGCTTATAGTTGTCTCTATCTACCTTAATTCATGATATAATATGCCACCTCGCCGAGATGACGCCTGTAGGAATGGTTATTAACCACTACTACACGCCGACCCTTTGAATGAGAATATGTCTCATGCAAAATTTTGGGCCTCCTTTGAAGAATAGGACCAAGATGTGAATGCTAATGTTCAGGGAAACTAACAGGGAATGGTTCTACTTCAGTAGAATGGTAATTTAGCAACATCCAGGATTCCAGACTTCATAAGAATGAATCTTCTTAACTTCCTTGGGTCAAAGGTGGATGAGGATCCTCAAATCTTTATTGATGAGGTGAGAACGATTACTTAGATTATGATTGTTACTAAATAGAAGAGTGTAGAGTTGGAATACTATTGGTTTAAGGATGCATGTTACTTAAGAGAGGAGTGTAGAGTTGGCATCCTATAGGTTAAGGATGTTACTTATGATTATGTCATTATGTGGAACAAAGGTAGAGGTGAGAATGCAACTCCTGCAAATTGGTAGGTGTTTCAAAATGCTTTCTTGATGGGTTATTTTTGTGTGAGATAAAAGAGTCTAAGGTGGATGATTTCATGAACCTGAGGCAAGGCTCTGTGAAAGTGAAAGAGTGTTGCCTTATGTTCACTTAGTTGTGTAAGTATGCGCCCGAGTTGTTATCTGACTCTAGAGCTCGTATGAGTAAGTTTATTACTGAGCTGTATGATTTGGTGGTCAAAGAGTGTAGTACAACCATGCTTATTTAGGATATAGATATTACTCGGTTGATGATTCATTCCCAATATATTGAGGTAGAAAAGTTGAAGAAGGTAGAGAAGAGAAACAAGAATGCTAGGATTGGACAATTTGAGTATAGTCAACCAAGGTCTGGAGAGGGAAGCCATTGACAGTTTCAGGGTCATTTATCAATTCATACACCATGTTCAGCCAGTGTCCATGCACCTATGATCAGGAAAGAGAAGTTAGGTAGGACTTTAAATTCCAAGTCTTAGAATAGGGTAGTCAGGAGGCCTAGTTTCCTAACATGAGCAAAGTATGGTAGGACCCACCCGAAAGAGTGTTTCATGGAAAAAAAGGGTTTCTATGGTTGTTTAAAGTTGGGCCAATAGGATTAAGAAATGACTATATGATAATAAGGGAAGAAACGATGTTTGTTCTCATACTGAGTTACTAATCCATCTGCTCAACCAGATCGCCGAATTCTTTGATAGGGCGCATCTTCTAGTACTGGTGGCATTCAGTGCCAAAATTAGTTCTATACTTTAATATCCTATCAAGAACAGGAGAGTTCGCCAGAGGTTGTCACTGGTATGATTCATCCATTTCATCTTGATATATTTGTGTTGCTAGACCCGAGATCAAATATCTCTTATGTAACTCCATTGGTTGTGGTAAATTTTTTGGTATGTCCAGAAAATTTCTCTAATCCCTTCTCAGTTTATACCTTGTGGGTGAGTCAGTTGTTCCACCCGTATGGTGATGTTTTAGTTTCCTGATGAGGAAATTTTTGAGTGGGAGGGTAGATCAATGTCTCCCAAAGGTCATGTGTTCTTTTATCTTAAGGCCAGAAATTTGATATTAAAATAATGTATATATCATTTATTTTGAGTCAAAGATACTAAGTCTGAAGCCCTAAAAGTTTAATCAGTTCATCTAGTCAATGAGATTCCTGATGTTTTCCTCGAAGATTTGCAAGGAATACCTCTAGCTAGAGAAATAGAATTTGATATTAATTTTCTTCCCGACACTCAGCCCATCTGTATCCCTCTATATCTTATGTCTTAAACCAAACATAAAGAGTTAAAATAACATCTTAATGACCTCTTAGATAAAGGTTTCATAAGAACCAGTGTCTCACCTTGGGGTGCTATACTTTTTTTCGTGCACAAGAAAAATAGTACTCTCAGAATACGTAATAGATAGTTAAATAATGTTACCATCATGAACCAGTACCCCATCCCAGAATTGACGATTTGTTTGATGAAATTCAGGGTGACAGGTGGTTCTCAAATATTGACCTTAGGTCGGGATACCATCAATTGAAAGTTAGGTAGAAAGACATTCCCAAAAAAGCTTTCCAAATGAGCTACGACAATTTTAAGTTGATGGTTATGTCATTTGTACTGATAAATGGTCATGCAGCTTTAATGGATTTGATGAACATGGTCTTCAAGAATTGTTTCGATATGTTTTTCATTGTTTTTATTGATGACTTCCACGACCCCAGACAACTCCTATCTTTAACACAGTGCTTAGAACCATAAATGATCCCAAGCTAACTCATGTACTAGCGTGATACTCGATCAACTTATTTATAATGAAAATACAAGCTAAATTTTCTCAACGGAAATGTAATCATGATTCTGTCTGAATAAATTTAACGCTGATAAAGCTTACACCATGATAAAACTATAGAAAGATACTTGAATTACATTTAACGACTCTGGCTGACTATTTATGAAGAAATTACTATACTTACTTAAGATAGCTGGGACATGCCTCCAAGTACCACTAATCAATACATATACATAATAGAAATATAATAAATGAACTACAACTGATTAGATTTCCAAAAATAGAAGAACTGATCACCTACTGGGTGTAAGCTAAGAACTGTCTGACCCTGGTGTTTGAGGTAAACCTGGTACCTACATTATGAAGGATGTAGCCTTAAACGCATATATGTGGTCAGTACGTTGGAATGTACTGAGCATATGGAGACATGCACTAAATCACAAAAATATTTAAAACATACTTTAAAACACGGGATATAATTTACTACTGAAATATGCATTTAAAACATGGTTTTACATGAAAAAAGTAAGTCATAGTAAAAATTATAAGTCCATTAGATGAAAACAATTCTGTAAGCTGGGAAGTGCGAGAAACATAAATATTATTTGTAAATCTGAACATGATGTAAAACTAAACTGATGATAATGTATGGATACTAAGTATGAAAACATGAACATGTAAAATTGAGAATGCAATACCAAGTATATTATGTACTGACATGATCTGAATTGCAAGAATAATATGTAAAACTGACTAAATAGTTACTGAAATATTATTCCTTGGTCAAGTAAACCTAAACTAAAATAGACTGATTGCTGAATGATACTGTGTTAGCTATCAGGTAACTAACATGCCCTAATCTGAGAAATTCAAGGTCAAAGATATAATACCATGTGGAAGGGTGTCAGTAACTTTACACGGGTACTAACATATGAATGGCGATGTGGATCGATAAGGCTGATGTCCCTAGAGACTACGGAGTCATTCTTAAACTGGCGGGTGACCCTTAAGAGAGTGTTATTCCTAAACTGGTGAGTAACATATCATAATTCTATGTTCTCTACGTTGTTCTGGAACTTAGGGAATTCTATGAAGGTCCCATTCCTAACTCGAGGGTCAGCCTCTATCCCTAGGTTCGGTCGGTGCTAAATACTACTTCCACCTTAATGACACTTGTATTATTATGGGTCTAACAAGACATTGTACTGTACTGATTAGTGCTCAAAATGAACATGGTAGTCTGATTATAGTAACCAAAATCATGACCTATCTGACTTGTAACATTAAAACAAAGACATGTATAAACAGATAGGTATCAGGTGTTCATAATCCTCACGCACTGAATGATCTCAAAATATGTAAACAATGCTTAAAATCATAGTTGAAAGACCCAAGAAATAAGAAATTTCAATAATTTAGTGAAACACATTAACTTGAACATGGGGATGAGTTAAACTTGAGAAATCAACATATTCACATGATATAATTCATAACTTGAAGATTTGACATAGAATCACTTGAGTAGAACATGATTAATTCAAACATAAATCATGAAATAAACTTGTTTACATGGGAAAACATATTGACATGGCTTGAATTCAAATTACTAAGAAATACATGGATTAAGTTCTTAAGTTGCATGGATAATTTCATAAAATAGGATAAAATTCTTACTTTAAACCAAAAAATAGTTTTTTTGGGATGAATGGGTGAAAGGAACATTTTGATGAATACCTCACATAGCTCAATTTGATGAACTATTGAAGGAAAATTTGAAATTGGAACTTGAATTCTTGACTTCTGGAGAAAACAAACTTGAATTTCGATCTTGGGAAGAGTGGAAGTGTTTACATAAGTTAATCTTATTAAAAGTAGGCTATAACGTGTTTTAGATCCCCTTAATTCGTTTAACAAGGATTAGAAATGGTTTAGGGGTGTGAAAAGACTTCAAAGCCCTTAATATAAGTCGAAACAGAGCAACCTTTTTCACTTTGCTTTTGTCATGTGGTGCATGCCAATAGTACACCTTAGGTTGTGCGGCGTACGCCAATGGAACACCTCATCTAGTGGCTATTTCCGATCTCCATGCAACGTACGACCTTTGCATGACCATATCTTTTTTCTTGGGTATCATATTAAGAAAAAATTGCTATCGTCGAAAAGATAATTAAATTATTTAAAACATGATGGGTCTTGAGATGCAAAATTCCACATATGTAAAGAGTAATACACGTTTAAAGCTGACCCTTGTAGTATCAAATACCAAAATTTAGCCGAATCAAATGCTTATATCTCAACTTTGTTCTAAGTGATTCCTATGAACATTTTCCTTTATTATAATCACTTTTCACACTATTCTAATGATCATGAAACATGTATTCAATGATAAATCAAGGGACTTGAGTTTATACACAAAGGAATGATGGTTCAAAGGATAGCCCAAAAATGTGGGGTGTTACATTATCTCCCCCTAGGAATCATTCATCCTTGAATGATGGGAAGGAATTTATTGAAATTTAGAAGTATGGAATAAAGTACATGTGACATGTCTGCTAATGAAAGATATAGTTGAGTTGATATATTAAAACTTCTATCATGAAACTAATTTCGGAGCTGACCTGACTCTATTGACTTTAAGGTATTGATTCATGCAATGAGTTTAGAACACACTTGTAATGTTCAAGATAAAATCATACATATACAACTGCAAAGTGATAATTGATGCAACAAAACCCCAAGTGTTACTATGGATGGAATAAAGTACATAACTTCTCATTAGGAATTATCTCTAAACAAGACAAGGATAGGAATCAAAAGAAAGGGCTTCATGGTATCATCAAGTACATTATGTAAGCACAAATCTTTAGACAACGAGACTAAGTCCATACGAGGTGTACTATAATGTCTGAGCTGAAATAGTTGGAAAACTAATATCATTCACTGAACACTTATGAACTAAATCGTGACTAAATATCTAAATTGTAAACATGCTACATAGACTTAACTGAATAGGTAATTTGTATGGATGCAAATATTATTCCTCATAGTATAGCCATACTCATGAATCTATGGATAGTAAGACAAGATGGAAAGTTGGGAAACCTTAGAAACTTATCTATTTGACTGTTAACTGAATTACTGGCTATACAGACTGAATCATACTAAAAGTTTATACTCAACTTAAATATTTCCATCAACACTCTTCCTAAGAAGTACTAATAACATTAGGGAGAAAAGAATTCTTAGGCAGGATCTAAATAAGATGTCTGAATAAGAAATCACAATATGGCTATAACTTTGTAACACACGACACCACAATTCTAGTCTAAGACAAGAATTCAATACCCCATGCGTGTTTCATAACTATCATCTCAAGAATAATTCTTCTCACCACATCAACATATAAATTCAATCTCTTACTAGGAATTCACTAGCGCACAATGCACCCATCCACTTATATAATAACATGATGTTCAAGCCTATAATTATAACCACATATGAACTTCTATGCATACAACCCACAAAAGCATCTTGTCCATATTCTCTAAACTTCTATAAATAATAACTTGTATGCACTATATCTAAGAACACACAAAAAAAATTTCAACAAACCATAACATGTATCAAATGCTTTACCTCAATACTCCTTCAAACATATAGCCTTAGATAAAACAAGAATACAACAATCTTTCCTAATGAGGAACATTTACTCTCCCATCTAAATATTTTTTCATTACCACTATCTTAACATAAAGATAGATCAATGAAAGGTTAGAACATGAGGACCTAAATCATGAAAGAATACATAACTTTGACACTTAATTGAGGCTAGAGGAATAGAATATCAATATCATGGATTCATCAAAGAGATCTAATTTGAGGACATACATAATATAATCTGATTTTTGTTGATTAATAATGGTGTAGCATTAGTACCTGGAACTGAACACACTGTAAAGCATGAGTACATGGGTCATGAGTTGCATGACCTGAGTTTAGAGTTCATGAATTCATGGAATATGATTCATACTATTGAGAAAACTATAACTCCTTATACTAGAAACTGGGAGTGTATATGATTCTCTATGAACTGCATGAATATGAGTTATGATCACAGAGCTAACTTGTAAGGCATGAGCAGATGTCTTGATGAATTAGATAAGAATGGTTCGGGTATCTTCCTCCCTTCTACTATTCTACAATACACTAGCATCACTACTAAAATATTAGAGCCTGACTGGGTTTCTTATTCTATCATCTCCCCTTAGATTTAAACTATCATTCAAAGTCTGTGGGCCCCATTAATAAACTCTAAACTTAGATACAACCACTTTACTCTACTGTTCGATATATAACAATACACATAAATAAGAAACTCACCTTGAAAGAAACTACACCTAAAAGTGTAAAACCCGCAACTAGTACTTCCTTCTGAGACAAAAATCTTTACTTTCTATAGCACCACTAGTCATCATGTAAAAACTTAAACACTTAATAAATTAGAATCTTTAAGAGTACCACCATACCATGAGTTCATACAATCTAGAATTTCAAATCTTTTTTCTAATAGATTAATTATCAAAGATTAAAACTTACATTCTAACACTTAACAAGGATATTTCATAAAATTTAATGAACTATACTAACTTCCTTCATATCCTTCTAATATCATATCTCTAAACTTATATTCCCCCCCCCCCAAACCTTGATAATTACCATTATAGCAACATACCCAACATCATCAACCTATAACCCGTGACTGAGCTTGTAAGAACATCATTTACTACATGGCCTCATTCGCACTTAACAACTCAAGGGTACTATATAAGAACACACACTATAGAAACTTAGTAATAATACAATCCCATGTAATCTTGGATACACCTCAAGATCATACCCACAACTTCATACATAACTTCAAATTAATAAAAATAAATTCTTGGTTGCTCTTTTTCAAGCATACTAATTCATATTTCATAAAACTAGCCCCATGGATAAATAATCTATTAAATAAATATAAACACTATCCCCACTTTACTACTGCTAAAGTTTTGGGTTCATGCTTTAAACTCTAGGTCACATGTTATCATAGAATTCTGAGAAGGGATATGAGGTCACATTTGACTATGGCTTAGTGATGATTTTTTATCACTACCATGAATTAAATCCTTTATACATTGGAATATAGAGGGACTAGTGGGATACTTTTTGAGCAAACATTAAAGCCCATAGCTATCTGTGGGGACTATCTTAGAAAACCCTATCGATAGGTCTTTAAGTTTCACTATTTGTGTTAGTTTGAAAATAAGGCAGAGTTGACATGAATGGAGCATGAAGTGAATCTATTTATGTTTCTTATAAAACCTATCTACAACACTATATGAGATATAAAACAAGGGAAACTTTTCCTAAATGCCATGTAGCCTCTCAAAGAAAAGTATAAATGTTTTCGTACCATTCTGCAAGATTCAACTAGACATAAATTCATAGTCACCCTAGTACAATTGAACTCAATTCTATGATACAAAGTTTTTCATGACCCAAGACTACCCCCTGGCCATATCATGGTGCTTAGTACAACAAGTTATCCTAAGCTAACCCATGTACTAGCATGTTAATTGAGCAATTGATTTATAATGTAAATATAAACTACATTTTTTGAGCAAAAACATTATCATGCCAAAGTCTTAATAAATATTATATTGATAAAGTTTAAAACATGATAAAGCTGAACTAAGAAACTTGAATTACATGTAATGACTCTGACTGACTATCTTTGAATTCTCAAATATACTGACTTTAGATAGCTGGGACATACGTCTATCTACACATAATAAATTCATATAAATAATAGCAATACATTACATGAAATACAACTTACTAGAGTTCCAAAAATAGGAGAATTCATTAGCTGCTGGCTAAAAACTAAAAATTGTCTGACCCTGGTAAATGAGCTACATATAGTACCTACATTATAAAGGATAAAGCCCACAAATGCATATATGTGGTCAGTATGTTGGAATGTACTGAGTATATGGATACATGCACTAAATTATGGAAATATTAAAATCATGCTTTAAAACTGAGGATATAAGCTATTTACTAAAATATGTATTTAAAATATAGTTGTACTTGAAAATAGTAAGACATAGTGAAATTTATAAGTTCATAAGCTGAAAATAATTTTGTAAACTGGGAAAAAGTAGAAACATGAATATTGTATATAAATCTCATGTAAAGCTGATCAATTTGTAAAACTGAACTTAGGATCATATATGAATACTAAGCATGAAAACCTAAACACGTAAAACTAAGAATGCAAGACCAAGTATAGCATATACTGACCTGATCTAAATAGAATGAATAAACTATATAAATGACTAAATAATTATTGAAATCTGATTACTTGGTCAAGTAAACCTGAAATAAAATACATTGATTGCTGACTGAAACTTTGGGAGCTATCTTGTAACCGGCATGACCTAATATGAGAAAATTAGGGTACAACCTATAACCCTAGTTTGAAGGGTATCAGTACCTTACCATGGGTACTAATATATGAATGACGATATGGATCAATAATGATGTTGTCTCGAGGGATTAGAGAGTCAATCCTAAACTTACTAGTGACCCCTAAGAGTGTGTCAATCCTAAATTGGCGAGTGATATCTCAAAATCCTATACTAGCTATGTAGTTCTGGAACTTAGGGCTGCTTCTAAGGACTCAGTCCTAACTAGCACATGAGACCTAGTCCCTAGATTCGCTGGGTGCAAAATCCCACTCCCAATTGGAAGACACGTGTATTATTATTGGTCTAACATGACATGGTATTGTATTACTAAGTGCTCAACATGAACATGTTAGCCTCATTATAGTAATAAAAATCGCGACCTGATTGACTCTTAACTTCAAAATAATGACATGTATAAATAGATAGATATCCGTTGTTCATAACCCTCCAACACTAAATGATCATAAAATACATAAAAATTGCTTAAAATAGTGGTATAAAATCATAGTTGAAATACCCAACAAATAATACATTTTAATTATTTAGTGAAATATATGAAATTAAATATGGGGATGTGTTAAACTTGAGAAGTCAACATATTCACATGTTAGAATTCATAACTTGAAGATTTGACATAGAATCACTTGAATAGAACATGAGTAATTGAAACTTAAAGAATGAAATAAATTAGTTTACATGGGAACATATATTGACATGGCTTGAATTCAAATTAATAAGAAATACATGGATTAAGTTCATAAGTTGCATGGATAATTTCATAAAATAGGGTACTATTAATACTTTAAACCAAAAAGAGAGATTTTGGTCTCATTGGATGAAAGGAACCAATTGATGAATACTCTACATACCTCAGTTGGATGAACTCTTGAAGGAAAACATGAAATTGGAACTAGAATCCTTGAGGTCATGAGTAAATAATGTTGAATTTCGTTCTTTGGAAGAAGGTAAGGGTTTATGTAAGTTAATCTCATGAAAAGTGGGAAATAATGTGTTTTAAAGTCCCTTAATTTGTTTAAGAACGATTAGAAATGGTTTAGTGGTGTGAAAAGACTTTAACACCTTTAATATATGTCAAAACAGAGCAACTTTTGGCACTTTTCTTTTGTTGTGTGGTGCACGCCAATAGCACAACTGAGGTTGTGTGGTACATGAAAATAGAACACCTAATCTAGTGGTAATTTACGATTGCCATATGATGTACGATCTTATCATGGTCATAACTTTTTGCTAAGGTAACATATTAAGAAAAAATTGGTATTGTTGGAAAGCTAATTAAATTATCTACGACTTAATCAGTGTTGTAATAAAAAATTCAACATTTGTAATGAGTTATACACATTGTAATTTGACCCTTGTAGAATTGAATACCAAAATTTAGTTGAATCAAAGGCTCTTCTCTCAACTTTGCTCTAAGAGATCCTTTTGAATATTTTCCAACATCATAAGCTCTCTTAACACTAGGCTAATGGCCATTACACATGCATTCAAATATAAATAAATGGATTTTTTTATACACGTAGGAATGATGGTTCAAAGTCTAGCCCAAAAATGCAATGTGTTACATTATCTCCCCCTTTGATTCATTCTTCCTCGAATGATGGGTAGGAACTTATTGAAAATTTAGAAGTATAGAATAAGGAAAACATCACATGTCTACTAATTTCTTAGCTGACTTGACTCTATTTACTTTAAGGAGGTAATTCGTGCTGAGAGTTTAGAACTCACTTGAAATGTTCAAGATACAATCATACATATGTAACTGCAAAGTGATAACTGATGCAAAAAAACCCCCAAGAGTTATTGAGGATGGAATAACATACATAACTTATCATTAGTAATTGTTCCTCACTAAGACACCTATAAGAATCAAAATAAAAGAGCTTAATGGAATCACCAAGTACATCATTTAAGCATGTAGCATGAGACAATGAGACTAAGGTCGTACAAGGGGTATTACAATGTCTGAGCTAGAATACATGGAAAACTGAGGTAATTCATTGAACACTTATGAACTGAACAATGAATTAATATCTGAATCATAGACTTGCTTCATAGACTGGACTGAATTCATAATTTGCATCGATGAAAATATTTTACCTCATAGAATAACCATAATCTTGAAACTTCAAATAGTAAGAAGAGATGAAAAGTTGGAAAATCATGGGAGCTTATTTTTTTGATTATTAATTGAATTGATGGCTATACAAATTGAATCATACTGAAAGTTTATACTCAACTGGAGTATTTCCTTCAACTCTCTTTCTAAGAAGTACTAATAATAGTTGGGTGCAAAGAATTCTTAGGCAAGATCTGAATTAGATATCTGAATAAGTAATCTTAATATGGCTATAACTTTGTAACACACAACACCGCAATACAAGCCTAAGCCATGAATTCGATACCCCATGCATGTTTCAATGTTATTACCTCAAGAATAATTCATCTTACAACTTCAACAACTAAATTCAACCTCTTACTAGGAATTCACTCGCGCTGAGTGCACCCATCCTCTTATATACCAACATAAATTCAAGCCTATGATTATAACCACATATGAACTTCTATGCCTACAACCCACGAAAGCATCTTTCCAATATACTCTAAATCTCTCTCAATAACAACTTCCATGCACTATCCCTAAGAAAACATAAATAAATTTTCAACTAACCATTACATGCATCAAAAGTGCTACCTCAATATTCCATCAAACGTATAGCCTTAGATAAAAAAAGCATAAAACAATCTTTTCTACTGAGGAGCATTTAGTGTCCCCCATCTATACAATTGTTCATCACCATACTGTTGACATAAGTAGAGATCACTAAAAGGTTAGAACATGAGGACCTGAAGCATGAAAGAATACTATTCATAACTATTACACTTAATTGAGCCCTAAGAAATAGAATATCAAAATCATAGATTCATCAAAGAGATTTAGTCTTAGGATATACATGACATAATCTAAATTTTGGTGATCATTAAGACTGTATCATGAGTACCTACAACTGAATATACTGAAGGGCATGAGTACATAAGTCATGAGTTGCATGACCTGAGTTTTAAGTTCATGAATTCATGGAATATGATTTGTACTGATAAACAGAATAGAACTCTTTATACTAAAAACTAGTAGCGTACGTTATTCTCTATAAAGTGCATAAATATTAGCTATGAACGCAGAGCTAACTTGTAAGACATGAGTAGATATTATGATGACTGATATAAGAAGGGTTTGGGTATCTTACTCCCCTACTGTGATTCTACAATATACTGACATCACTAATAGAATCTAAGAGCCGGACTGTGTGTCTTATTTTATCATCTCCCCCTTAGATTTAATCTATAATACTAAGTTTGTGGGCCATTTTAATGAAATCTAACCTGTTTTGTAGAAACTTTACTCTAGGGTACGAGATATAACAATACACATAAATAAGTTCCTCACCTTGAATAAAACTACACCTAAAAGTGTAAAACCCGCTGCTAGTGCTTCCTTCTACACTCTTAACTTTCTATAGCACCACTAGTCATTATGTAACATCTTAAACACTCACTAAAATAGAAATTTTTGGAGTATCAGCATACCATGCATTCACACTATCTAGAATTTCAACTATTCTTTCTATTAGATCAATCATCAAAGATTAAAACATAGATTCTAACACTTAACACAGATATTTTAAAACTGTTAATGAACAATACTAACTTTCTACATAGCCTTCTAATATCACATTTATAAACTTATATTTTCCCCTAAGAAATGAGAATTACAATTACACCAACATACCCAACATCATCAACTTATAACGTATAACTTAGATGGTAAGAACATCATATACTACATGACCTCATTCGCACTTTACAACTCAAGGATACTAACAAAGCACACACACTTTTAAAACATAGAAATAATACAATACCATGTCACCTTTGGTATAACTTTGGATCATAACCACACCATCATTCTTTCCTTTAAATCAATATATTTAAATTTTTGCATGTACTATTTCAAGCCTAGTGTTTCACCTTTCATACAACTAACCCCGTGGATAGATAATCTACTAAATCCAGATAACACTATCCCAACATTACTGCTATTAAAATTCATGGTTCATGCTTCTAACTCTAGGTCACCAGTTATCATAGAATTCTTAGAAGGGATACGAGGTCACATCTGACTATGGCATAGCGTACGATTTTTTTCATGATCATGAATAAATACTTGATTCTTTTGAACATAGAGGACTTAGTGGGGTAATTTTTGATCTAACATTGAACCTCATAGCTATCTTTAAGGATTGTTTAAGAAAACTCTATCAATAGGAATTTAAGCTTCACTATTTCTGTTACCTTGAAAATAAGATAAAATTGACTTGAATGGGGAATGATGAGAATATGTATAAGTTTCTTAGAGAACCTTTCTATAGAACGATCTGAGATATGAAATAAAGAAATCATTTTCTAAATTCCCTGTTGCCTCTCGAAGAAAAGTATAGACGTCTCCGCACCGTTCCGCAATACTCTACTAGCCACAGCTTCATAGACACCCTAGGACACTTGAACTTTGTTCTCTGATTTAATATTTGTCACGACCCAAGACTACCTCTCGATTGTAACACAGTTCTTAGAACCACAATGTATCCCAAGCTAATCCATGTATTGGCATGATACTTGAGAAATAAATTTATAATATAAATATAAGCTAAATTTTCCTAGAAGAAATGTAATCATAGGTAAGTATGAATAGATGTAATATTGATAAAGATTATAACATAATGATACTGAAGGAAAAACTTGAATTACTTGTAATGACTCTGACTGAATATATATGAAGTCTCTACTATACTGACTTTAGATAGCAGAGATATGTATAAAACTACCACTAATCAATACATATGAATAATAACAATACTGTACATGAACTACAATTGACTGAAGTTCCCGAAATAGGAGAACTTATCACCTGCTGGATAAATGCTAAGAACTGTCTGACCCTATTATATGAGCTACATCTGGTACCTATATTATGAAGGATGTGGCCATAAATGCATATATGTGGTAAGTACTTTGGAATATAATTAGTATTTGGAGAAATGCACTAAATTATAAATATATTGAAAACATGCTTTAAAACTAAAGATACAAGATATTTACATTAGAATAGTGAATCATAGTGAAATTTATAAGTTCATAAGCTGAAAATAATTTTGTAAGCTAGGAAGAGGTTGAAACATGAATATTGTATGTAAAGTTGACCATACTATAAAATTGAACTGAGGATTATGTATGGATACTGATCATAAAAACATAAAAATATAAAACTAAGATTGCAAGACCAAGTATAGCATCTACTGACATGATCTAAATAACATGAATAATCTATAAAACTGACTGAATAATTACTGAAATTTGATTACAAGGTAAAGCAAACCTAAAATAAAATATACTTATTGTTGACTGAAACTGTGGAAGATATTATGTAATCGACATACCCTAATCTGAGAAAATTAGAGTTCAACCTGTAACCCCAGTTGGGAGGGTGTCAGTACCTTGACACGAATACTAAGACAAGAATGATGATGTGGATCCACAAGGATGATGTCCCGAGGGACTAGGGAGTCAGTCCTAAATTGATGGGTGACCCCAAATAGAGTGTCAGTTATAAATTAGGGGGTGATATCTCATAATCATATGTTTGCTATGTAGTTCATAAGCTTATGGACTACTACTAAGGACCCAGTCCTAACTGGCAGGGTGAGTCCTCATCCCTACGTTCGTTCGGTACTAAATCTTATTCCCAACTGAATGACACTATTATTTTGATGGGTCTAACATGACATGGTACAGTACTTATAATTACTCAATCTAAACATGGTAGTCTTATTATATTAATAAAAATCATGACTTGTCTGACTTGTATCTTGAAAACAAAGACATGTATAATAAATATTTATCGAGTGTTCATAATCCTCTAGCACTGAATGATCACAAAATACATAAACAATGCTTTAAAATAGTAGGATAAAATCAAATTTGAAAGACCCAAGAAATAAGACATTTCAATATTCTGTAATATATTAGAAGTGTGAAAGACCTTATAAATGAACTTTTTGACTTTCATTAAAAGTCTTTGTTTTAGACAAAATCATCTTTTCACCATTTTTTTCTAATATTTAAGAGTTGAAAATTAATTAAATATATTTATGGCAAAACTTTGCCTTATTAGAAGTCATCATAATTTCATTCCTTTTCCCAATCTAAGAGTTTAAATTAATTTAATATATTTATGGTAAAACTTTTCATCATTAGAAGTCATCAAAATTAATAACAAATAGTACTTTTTTCATTAGTTTAAGAATTCTAAATTGACTAAATTTTATTTTAAGAAGATTAAAAAAATCTAGAAATAAATATTAAATCGTTAGAATATGAAAATTTTAAGTAGTACAAGATTTTTAAAAGTCTTAAGTATGTAATAAGAATTTAATCAATGATTTTATAAATATTTGGATTTTAAAAATAAGAAAAGATTTTAAATATAAAAAAAATCGTATCACAAATATAGTAAAGTGTTATATGTTTATGTTATATTATTATATTAAAGTGCGAAAGATTTTTGAAAAGTTATTTGAACTTTTACACTTTATTAAAAAATATCCGCAAAAAGTAAAATCATTTAATTTTAAATAATCAAATGTTACATGTGCGAGACACATACAATTAAAATAGTTTAGTAAAATACATGAACTTGAATATGGGAATGAGTTAAACTTGAAAAATCAACATATTCACTTGATATAATTTATAACTTGAAGATATGGCATGGAATCACTTTAATAGAACATGAGTAATTGAGACTGAAAGCATGAAATAAACTTTTTTACATGGGAACACATATTGACATGGATTAAGTTCATAAGTTGCATGGATAATTGCATAAAATAGGATACAATTGATATTTTAAACCAAAAAGAGCGTTTTTGAGCTCGGTGGATGAAAGGAACCCATTGATGAATACCCCACATACCTCAGTTTGATGAACTACTAAAGGAAAACTTGAAATTGGAACTTGAATCCTTGAGTTCTTGAGAGAAGAAATTGATTTTAATTCATGGGAATAGGGATAGGTTTACGTATGTTAATCTCATGAAAAGTAGGAAATAACATGTTTTAAATCCCCTCAATTCATTTATGAAGGATTAGAAATAATTTAGAGGTGTGAAAAGATTTCAATGCCTTTAATATAAGTCAAAACGGAGTAACTTTTGGCACTTCACTTTTTCGTGTGGCGCATGCCCATAGCACACCTGAGTTTGTGTGGCGCACATAAATATCACACCTAATCTAGAGGCTCTTTACAATTGCCATGCAATGTACATCCTTAGCATGGTCATAACTATTTACTCGGGTATCGAATTAAGGCGAAATTAGTATCATTGGAAATCTAATTCAATTATTTACAACTTGGTGGGTCTTGAGATGCAAAATAACACATATTTAAGTATTTATACACATTAAAATCTTGTACTTGAAGAATCAAATACCAAAATTTGGCCGAATCAAAGGCTCTTAGATCAACTTTGCTCTAAGTGATTCTTATGAATATTTTTCACATCATAAGCACTCTCCATACTTGAATAATGATCATGACACATGTATTCAAATATAAATCAAAGGAATTGAGTTAATATACTTAGGAACGATGGTTTAAAGTCTAACCTAAAAATATAGGGTGTTATAGTGACATACTGGTGTATTCCACGAGTGAGGAATAACATGCAGATCATTTTGAGAATACTATTGCAAACTGCCAACGACCTTCAATTATATGAAAAGTTTGGTAAATATGAATTTTAGTTTGAATTTGTTACCCTTTTGGGGCATGACATTTTAGGGGTTGGTATTCACGTGGATTATCAAAAGACTAATGCAGTGAGGCACTGACCTAGACCCATCATTCCATCCAATATCTGAAGATTTTTTGTTTTGGTTGGGTACTGTACAAGATTTTTTGAAGGTCTCTTCTTTATAGATGTACTGTTGACTAAATTAGCTAAAAAGAGTGGGATGTTCATATGGTCAGACAAGTGTGATAAGAATTTCCTAAAGATGAAAGATAAATTGACTTCGGCAGTAGTGTTAGCTCTGTCAGAGGCTTTGGAAGGATTTGTAGTATATTGTGATGCTTCTAGAGTGGGGTTAGGTTATGTGTTCATGTAAAATAGGAGAGCGATAGCTTATGCCTCTAGTTAACTTAAGGATCTTGAAAAGAATTGCCCAACTCACGATTTAGAGTTAGCTGTTGTGATTTTTTCATTAAAAATTTGGAGGCATTACTTTAATGGTGTGAATATTGACATTATCACATACCAGAAGAGTCTTAAGAATTTATTTTTAAAAAGAAAGCTTAATCTTTGTCAGATAAAATGGTTGTAGATGTTGAAAGATTATGACATGAATGTGCCCTATCATCCGGGTAAGACTAATGTAGTGGCATATGTGCTAAGTATGTTTTCTATAGTTAATTTGTCTCATGTGATGAAGCAAGAATATGTATTTCCTAGAGAGGTGCATAGGTTGGCTTGTTCGGGAGTATGTTTA
The DNA here is from genome assembly GCA_030864215.1 of Capsicum pubescens. NCBI lineage: Eukaryota > Viridiplantae > Streptophyta > Magnoliopsida > Solanales > Solanaceae > Capsicum > Capsicum pubescens. Next base: position 102,178,499 of record CM061542.1, read on the forward strand.
CTCGACGTTGATGATGGGGGAGTAGTAGTTCAGAATGGTTTGAATTTATATTTGGAAGTTAAAGTGAAGGAGAAACAGTGAAAGGATCCCATACTTAGCCAGATATTAGAGACAGTTTAGTAGCAGAAGGTTGAGGTTTTCTCCCATGGTGGAGATGATGTACTTCGTTATGAAAGTAGACTTTGTGTTCTGAATATTGATGGTTGAGGGAAAGGATTTTTACCGAGGCTCATGGTTTTAGGCATTCTATTCATCCTAGTGCTATTAAAATGTATCATGACCTGTGATAAATTTAATGGTGGAATGGTATTAAGAGGGACATAGTTAAGTTTCTAGACAAGTACCACAATTGTAAGTAAGTTAAGGTTGAACACTAAAGATCGGGTGGTACGATGCAAGAGATTAGTATCCCAACTTTGAAGTGGGAAGTAGTGTATGTATTTTCTCATAGGGTTGCCTCGTACAACATGCCAGCATGATTCAATTTAGGCCATACTAGATCGAATGACTAAGTCAGCCTATGTCCTACCTGTTAGGATACCGTAGAGGATTATTCCAGAATGTATGTTTGTTAGTTAGTAAGAATTCATGGGATTCCTTGATCCATCATTTTAGATAGTGGCACGTAGTTCACTTCACAGTTTTGGAAGTCTTTTTAGAAGGGACTTGGTACAAAAGTTAAGCTTAGTATTATATTTCATCTGCAGACCATTGGTCCACCTGAGCGTATAATTATGACACTAAAGGACATGTTGAGGGTGTGTGTTTAGACTTTAAAGTAAGTTGAAAACACTATCGGCCTTTGGTTGAGTTTTCTTACAATAATATTTATCATGCTAGCATTCAGATGGATCTGTTTGAAGCATTGTATTGGTGTAGATGTAAGTAACCTACAGTATTTTTTTACGTTGGTGAATAAACCTTTATAGGAATGAATTCTATTCTTGAAGCTATGAAAAAGGTTCAGTTAATTCATGAGAGATTGAAAACTGCTCAAAGCTATTAGAAATCATCATTGATGTAAGAAGGAGAGAGCTCAAATTTTAAGTAGAAGATTGGGTGTTATTAATGTGTTGCCTATGAAGGGTATAATGAGATTATAAAAGAATGAGAAGTTGAGTCTGTGATTTATTGGTCCCTATGACATAGTGAAGCTTGTTGAAGAGGTTGGTTACAAATTTAATCTTTCACCTGAGATAGATATAGTTAGCCCAATGTTCCATGTTTAGATACTTAAGAAGTGCATTAGAAATCTATCCTTAGTAGTTCCCCTAAAGAGTGTTGGGTTTTAGGATTACTTGATGTGTTAAAAGGTTCCTATAGAGATACTTTATAAGAAGGTCTGAAGGATGAAGAATAAAGAAGTAGTGTCAGTAAAAATTCATTGGAGAAACCAATTAGTTAAAGGGGAGACTTTTGAAGATAAAGAAGACACGATGACCAAGTATCCTCATCTCTTTTCCTATAACTCAGTTCCTACCTAAGGTAAAGTGTTATTTTCTAGAAAAACCCTTTATTCTTATGTCCATCTAAGTGTTCCTTTATTATATATTATGTCATGAGTAATTGGATCCCTGTGATTGATATAAACATGATTATATGTTTGATGTGGAGGTGTTAATTTCTTTCCCAATACAAATCCTAGATAAATCACATTCAATGAAGAATGTTTCCAAGGGGGAGATATTGTAATACCCCATATGTAAAAATCTTTTTTCATTATATAACTCATCTTCCTAAGTCATACACACAACATACGAGTGGTATGTTATAGTCATACTCAAGATAGCGTGGTATGGTAGACATTATGTAGAATGTATAACTTAACCCTTAAGAGTCGTAAGATTATCATATGAGTTGTACAAAGGAAGTCGTAGGTTTATCAGTGTAGTCTTCCTATGATTTTGTCCAAGCTACATGTAGGGGGTTAAAAGTCATTTGAAGATGATACTAGTAGTATGTGGAACTCGTATGTTGACTAGTATGTACTCTCTTTATGTCTACTAATCTTATAAGTTTATGAGGTAAGTAATACCTTTCCATATGAGTCATACAGTAGACTTGTAAGGACTGACGATATAATTCTGTAAAGTTCAACTAAGGGGTTTTTGTCTTTTCCTCTCTTATATCTTCCCATCCAAGACCTATAACCCTTAAATAGGTGTAATTTTCCTCTATTCCTCGATCAAATAATTATACTTTGTTCTCCTATCTTCAATAACATCAAGATTATGGATCACCTCACACAAACTAACCCGTCAAGTCTCAAGATTCAAATTCTCTTAACAAGTCAAGAATTTCAAGCATGTGGGTTTCATGAACAAGGATACTATTTCACCCTTGTGCCTAAATTTCATTGTTTTAATATTGAATTTATTTATTTATAATTAGGGTTTATACCCAACTAGTCATACTTTAGAATTATGAAACTACAATTAGAATGAAAGCTTTAAGTGCATCCAGAATTCTATATATTCAGATTTTGACAATTAAGATTAATATCGTGATTTTTAATTTCATTATCTTGACTGGGATTGTTAAATGATTTCAAGGTGACTACATAGCATGAAGTTTTCTTATGAATTTCTATGAATTAAAGCACGGATTCTAAGTTCTAAGTATAAGTATTGAGTTTACAAGAAGATTATGCTTTAAAGCTCCATTGATATTATTACTTGATTTAAAGCAAAGACTGATCTTTTGAAACTAAGATAAGATATGAAATGTACAATTATTCATCCTACTTTAGAGAAGCATAACTGGTTTTCAGTCTAATGACCCTTATGCTATTTTAAGGTAGATTTCTTAAAGTATGAGCGTATAAGTATTCTGGGAGTAGTATTTCGCACTGAGAAGGGAATGCAAATGAGCATATCCTAAATTCCTAAAAAGTATGAGCCACCATCGGTTAAGGTTTTTTCCAATATGGAAGTAGTATAGTGATCACTTAAGATTAAGGTTCTATTTTATTGTCAAGAGAAGAACAACACTCCCCAATGTGGGTAATATGTTGGACTCCATGGTAGATCACATGGTTTATGTATGTTAGAAGAAACTCATAGATGAAAGAATAAAAAATAAATCTTCTAGAAACTAAGTTCCATGGCTCACAAAGTTATTCTTATTCTTCATTACTCATGTTTATGATCTTGCAACCTTTTGTTTTATTCAATCTGAAGGTGAGTGATTTATACATAACATGCATAATTTGAAAGTTTATATAAATATTCAGTTCAATCATCCAGGGTGTTACAACAATGGTTAGATAGTTCATGAGGTTGAATCCTACAACCTTTATCGGTGTTAGATTTTTTGAAGGATATGGAAATGATCTTTCGTGTTATACATGCCACAAATGTAGAGGGTGTGGAGTTTTTCATCTACCAATTGAAAGATATAGTGTACTAATGGTACAAGGAATGGTATCAATCAAGGGGTGATGATGTTGAGTCAGCTCTGTACGAGGATTTTTCTAAACCTTTCCTGGAATGCTTCTTTTCTCAGGAGTTAAGGAAAGCAAAGGCGGAAGAGTCTTCTAATCAATCAAGGAGTATTCCTTGAAGCTTCACCAGTTATCTCAGTATGCCCTAGAGTTAGTTTCTAGCATGAGGTCTAAAATAAGGAAGTTCATTTTCGAGGTGTCTCGAGACTTGATATAAGAGAGTAAGGATTCCTAGTTGATTAAGGAAATATATATCTCCAAGTTAGTTATGTACATGTAGAAGGTACAAGGATAATAAGAATCAAGTTAAGACAGTAGAGAGATAGAGCAAGAAGTTTTAATTTTCTAAGCAGGGTGGTGGCAAACAGCTGAATGGCAAGGATGGTGAGAAGTGTCCCAAGAAGAAGTGGGGAAATACTGGATCTTACTCGATGGCTAGTTCTCCTTACCCAAAGTTTTCAGGTGAATGATGTTACCAAGGTGACAACAACTATAGGGAACAAGGTGCCTAATCTCAGGGTAGTGGGGCACAGTCAGCAACAATATATCCTCCCTATAAATTTCATGGTCAGTTGCATTGGGGTTACTGTGATGAAGGAAATGAAAACTGCTTCAACTACGGCTAACCAAGACAGATGGCTAGGAGTTATCTAGAGGCCAAGGTTACTTCAGGGCCAAACAACGTTCTAGTTTCCTCTTTGTTAGCTCTGGCACTAAAGGATACACCATCTATTTCTGGAACTAGTCAAAACCATCTTTATGGTCTCACTACGCACTAGGAGTTAGAGGCATTGCCCGATGTCATGAATGGTATGTTGAAACTCTTTTCCCATGATGTGTACTATTTTCTTAATCCAGGGTCCACTATCTCTTATGTGACCCCATTTTTGGCTGCGCATTTTGGTTTTGGTCATGAGTATGTTTCAAACCTTTTTTTTATTTCTTGCTTGGTGGGTGACTCCGTGGTGGCTAAAACAATATTTAGGGTTGTGTGGTATCATTTGGTGTTCAGGAGACTTTGTTGGATCTAGTTGAATTATATATGGTTGATTTTAATGTCATATTGAGAATGGATTAGTTACACTTATGCTATGCTTCTCTAGACTATTAGACCGGTAAAGTTTTCTTTAAATTTCCTAATGAACCGGTCATTGAGTGGAAGGGTGGTTCCCTATATCCTAAGGGGATATTCATATTGTATCTTAGAGCTTAGTAATTAATCTCCAATGGGTGTCTCTATCATTTGGTCTGAGTTTAAGATTCTAACTTGAAGGGTCCTTCTTTGCATTCTGTCCCGATGGTAATTGAATTTCCTTAGGTTTTCCCTGATGACTTTCTTGGTGTCCCTCCTTGTAGGTAGATTGAGTTTGGGATTTATCATTTCAAACACTTGTATGATTTCTATTCCTCAATATATAATGTCTGCGACTGGGTTGAAGGAGTTTAAAGAGAAACTAAAGGATCTTTTAGATAAAGGTTTTGATATTTGGTGTATTTATGCATTCTAGTGTCACTATTCTAGTCTTTTAGCCTTGTTTTGAGGATGATTCGTGTTCTATATGGGTTTATAATGAGATTAATGCACATAAAAGTGTTAAACTATTTATTTTCAATGTTCAATGTGAATCCCAAACAAGTTTGTACCTAGATGAGTCATTTAGAGTTCAACCGTGGAAACTAGCATTACTAGCTTGAGCTAGGTGTTTGTCTAGTTGATCCCGTTGGATTCTACTATGTTTTATGTGTTCCAATTGGTTTTAATATGTAATTATGAGTTGAATAACTTGTTGGTTATGTGAAAGGTTTAATTTAATTAAGTTAAGAGTCAGAATATAATGTTAAAGATCAATGCAAATTATTCTAGTCTTAGCTCTTATTTTCATTCATCGTCATGGATATTGTGCTGTCATTGTCTCCAATTCGTGTGGTGTGATTATGTAGGAATATTTGTGATAAATTGGTGATATAAAGGCTGTAAATCCATGGGAAATACACCACAATTCAAGGTATGAAAGAGTGGATGATCAATACTTAACCAAATTCGTGGAATCAAATTCCACTATGTCAAGGCTATGAGCCGGCAACTCCATAGCGAGGCTCTAGAACCACGAAACCCTATATGGAGTTGTGCTCTACCGAGGGGAAAACCTCACCTGGTGTGGTGATCTCCCTAGGGAGGCACCCCCTTTACTCCCATACTCACAAATTGTTTGGTTCTAACTTTTTCATGGCTTTGGCATACCTTGGGCTATGAATACAAAATTGTAAGCGTTTTTTAGACATCTTTTGGAAATCTTGGAGGATTAAGGGGCTGCTAGAACTTCAAATTTTAGGTTTTTATTATTTTAATTTAGTTTATTCATGTTCATAGTTGTTAATTACAACCTTGTGATTACGATTTTGGCTATGCATGGCTAAATACCCTTTTTCTGGGGTTAAAGCGAAGAATATGTGTACTATTGTTTTGAATTACGTTCTCTTAACATTTATTATCATTATTGGTTGTGTTCATCATTAATTTAACTATTTAATGGATTGATCACCCAGAGAATATATCAATTGTCTACCTTTTGATCCCAGGAGAGGGAATAGGAAGATAGAATATTGATATCAACTAAGTATGATTTGTATTCTTTTCTGAAATAAGGAATTAAAATTAGTGTCTAGGATAGGGATGTACTTAGATGCCTTACTTGATTCACACATAGAATAATAGGTTAATGAACTTAATTGTATTATTACATCCCCTCTCAACGATGTAGTTGTAACGTCGTTCTTAGGTAAAGGATTAGAGGTCAGGAGACCATGATCAAGCAATTAACCCTACGAATCAAGAACTAAGATAAGCAAGTTAATGAATGAAATTCAATAACATAGTATGATTGTTCGTAGTGATTTAACCCTGGGCTTTAATACATTGATTATTTCAACACTCTTATTTTCCGCATTGTTCACTTTTTTTTATTTACAAATTACAAACTCTCTTTTAGTTACTCTTGCACCAATTGAATCTGAATTGTGAACTAGAATAGAATATTTGTTGAATCAAGTCCTTGTGGTATCGATACTTGGCTTCTAAAGGGACACTGTACTACTTGGTGAGACCACTTACACTTGCATGTGCGCTTTGGAACTGTCAATTTTTTGACGCCGTTACCGGGGACTTGCAATTGGAAATTGTTTTATTTTAGTTTTGTTTTTTAGATTTACTTGGTGTTTTAACACTTGGTCTTGGTTTTTGTATTTGTAGGAAATAGGTTTATAAAGTAGTAAATTGGCAAGGGATTCGGACTTAGTTGAACCAAGCACCAAACCTGAGCAACTTTTCCATCAATGCAGGAGAGAAGAAAACCTTCTCCCTGGAATTCTACAACTCCAAGAAGACCAAGAGAATCCTTCCATCATGTCTTATGAACAAGCAGCTCGTAGGACAGTCAGAGAAGTTGCAATCCAACTTCAATCCAATTTGACTTCCCTAGTTCAGAAGCCAGCAACTGGAGGCAATTTTAAGCTCAAATAGAATATGGTACAACTTCTGATTAGCAGTGGATAGTTCAAAAGGCTTTCACATGAAGATCCACAAGTCCATTTGCAAAATATTTTGGAAATCAGTGATACATTCATTCCCATGAATAGGAATACAGATTATGTAAAAATGACTTTGTTCCCCTTTTCACTAATTGGGGAAGCAAAAAAGTGGTTGGATGAAGAATCGGCAAAATCAATCACCTCATGGGATTACATGGCCATAAAATTCCTTATTTGTTTTTTCCCATATGGTAAGACTGTGAGACTTTATAGTGATGTAGTGTGCTTCAAACAGAAGATAAAAGACAATCTTTATCATGCTTTGGAGTGGTTCAAGGATCATATTCGGGACTGTATACACCATCAACAGTCCAACAAGGTACTTTCTTATACTTTCTGTCTACACCATCAACAGTCCAACAAGGTACTTTCTCATACTTTTGTAAAGGCCCTTGACTATAATATGAAAATTTTGCTAGATTCAGCTGTAGGAGGTCAAGCTTTTGAGATGAAATATGATGATTTATACACTCTATTGAACCACCTAGCTCAAGAAAACCTAAAGTTGAATGGTCATTCTATGAGTGCCACTAAGAAAGTTGCAGATTTATTAGAGGTAAACCAATACATTGCTTTATCAACTCAGGTTGTCGCATTGCAGAATATGATAAACAACTAGTTTAGTAGCCTGAAGATGGGAGTAGCACAACCTGCAGCCATAGTCAATGCAATCTATCAAGTTACAGGTTGGTGTTAAATCTTCAAAATTAGCGGCCATTATGTGACCTTCTGTGCTTTAAATCCAGAATCGATAATGTATGTGGTAAATGCTCAAAGGACAAATTATCGTAATGCCTACAACATGAAGTGGCATACTCAACCTTGGAATGCTCAACAACAACAAATTCAGCCACCACAGGCACAAGAAAATCAATCAACGAGCAACTTGGAAGAAATAATGAAGCAGGCTCTAGCAAATCAAACACATTTGGCTGTAGATATAAAAAATCAGCAAAAAAACCCAGAAAATCTTAGAGTTATAGTTGAGGAAGCTACAATAAACTTTAAATACTAGGCCTTAAGGTGGTTTGTGAGGAGATATAGAAAATCCAAAATAGGTTATGGCAATCACCTTGAGGAGTTGTAGATAGCTTCATTGAGAGCCTCTGAAGGTAACTAAGTAGGTTAATGCTGAGGAGATGACCCAACATATATCTGATAATGTTGCTAATAATTTGAGGAAGTCTGAGTACTTGAAAACTAAAGTTACTGAACTAGAAAAGAAGTAGATGCCATGACTACCCTTCTCACAAAAGCACCAAAAATCAAAGAAGAAAGCATGTTTTAAAAAGTTATTTGACTTGTTCAGAGAGCTTCACATTAACCTTAAGGATCAGATTTGGTTCACCATGACATGGAGAAGGTCAAGGGGATTTGGGATAGACTTAAGGCTGCCTAAAGTTGGGAAAAATCCTATGCATATGTGAGGCAAAAGATGTTAGATTTTGAAGTTGGGGATTGGCTATTATTAAATGTGTCTTCCATGAAGAGAGTGAAATAGTTTGGGAAGAAAGGAAAAATTAGTCCCAAGTATGTTGGTCCGTACTGAGTTTTGAGATGGGTGGGTAATGGTGCATAAAAGTTAGAGTTTTCTTTTAGTTTGAACTCCATTCACCCTATATTCTATGTTTTTACGTTGAGGAAATGTATAGTTGATCCATCGAAAATTATGCCTATAAAGTATATTGGTATGTTGGATTCCCTATCTTATTAGGATATCCAATTTAATATCTTAGATCGGCATGTTCATTGGTTGAGGACCAAGGACGTGGCCTCAGTAAAGGTTCTATAGAGGAACCACAAGTTGGAAGAGGCTTCATAGGGAGCAAAGGAGGACATAAAGTCAAAGTATATATTCCTATTTTCTTCTCTAGAAATTTGTGTGTAATGTAGGTGTTGTTCTTAACATCTTTTCTTTCTAACTTATTTAAAGATTAGAGTAGAAGTGTGTGGATCCCTAATCCTTCTTGTACTTCCTTGTCCCATCATTAGGAGAAGAATGATCAAAGTGGGGGAGAATTGAAATGCCCTGGGTTTTGGCCCTTATAAAATTTCCTATGCTTTGAGCTCACCTATCTTGTAATAACTAATCATACAAGTCGTATAATATGGGTACAGGTTAGGTGACCTTACTCGAAAGGTTTCCAGTGATGTTGGTTGAGTTTCTGTTGTGGTAATGGTTTGGTGGTATAGTTCATTAGGTGTGGTGATGGGTCGTTAATGTGATCCTTCACTTAATCAAAAACTTAGTAACTTGACTTGGTTTCGATTGCGAGTGCCTCACTAAAAGCCGTGAGGATAGGAAATGAGTCATTATGGGAAGTCGTATGTTGTCGAATGTCAATCTCTTTGAATTCTTTCTTGCGTATGACTCGACCATGTGAGTCATATGGTTTGGTCATGAGTGAGGGAAATGGAGTCGTATACTGAACAGTGTGTATGTATCCAACTCACTGTCTTGGTGATGAATTAATGGTACAAGTCATATGTTCTGGTCATGAGTCTAGGGGTTGACTCGTAACCACCCGCATCAATTTTGAAGTTTTAAGTTTGGAGCATTATGCACATTTAACCTTGTAACTCCTTTGGTTACCATGACATAAAACACCTTTTGGGACTTCATTAACCTATTATTCTCAATCAAATACTGTTAAAATCTCTCTCAAACACTCTCTTAAGCAAAGTGCTAGGGTTGCATCAAGATAATCAATTAGGGGCTTTCAAGAGTGATTCTTTTTGTCTTCCTTAGTGTCTAAGGTAAGTTACCCCTCTCTCATTGTTATTTGAAAAAAAGCATTTCTTTAATGTTTGGTTTTCATGGTCTTGTTAATACTTGGATTGAATGGTTGGGTTTCGTGATGTTCGTGGGTCAACCATAATTCTAATGGTTGAATGATGTTTCTTTTATGCTTATAATATAATTTTACTCTGTGTAATTTATGGTAATGGTAAATGGATTTAGGGTACATTTAATTCCCTAAATTACTTGGTTATGATTTTTAAACATATGTTCCCTCAACCTGTTTGTTAAAATGCCAATAAGGATGATTTTGTCACATAGTTTGACTATTCTTGAAATTATTACATTGCATAAAAGGTAAGGGAACTGAAATTGGTTTTGTTGCATTTAAATGGTTTAGTAATACCTTGGTGACCATGGTCTTGGTTTAATTTGAAACTTCGGAGCCATCATGGTTTATTGGATTTGGTATGGCCTAAAAGATTGACTTGGAAGATCTAGTATTTGTATGATGATACCAATGGTTAATGCCTAATAAAACACTCCTTGGTAAATGGTTGGAATGTGTAAATGGTTTTAATATGGTCTTAAATAGGTAAGGTAGGTGTAGAAAGGTTGTGAAAGGTGGATGAAACACCAAGGCTATGAACTATTAGAAAATTCCCCCAAGTTTTGATTTTTTGGGTAGGGTATTCTCTAAAGCATACCACTCTTATGATAAGGTATGACTTGTACCCACCCAGTCATATGATGATCAGTCTAGGATGATGGAATTCTTTCCAATGTATGTTTTAGCATCTTACCAATCGTATGATGATGTATGAGTGATAAGATACCTAGTCGTATGATTCTCGAAGTCTTGGCAACAACATTCTGACTTGGTTATAAGTTTTAGGGTACCACTCATACTTTAGGGTGCGAGTTATGCATACGAAGCTATATTTTGTCTATTTAGGGGTCTATGGTTGGCACTAGGTTACGTGTGAGGGTATCACTCGTACCCTAAGGTACGGGTCAATAGGGTGAGTTATACCCTCTTGGGTTCACTTTTCATCTTTTAGGCTGCGGATATTTTATAATTTTCCCACCTCTAAACCTTTATAACACATGACTTATAACCTCATTTGTCTGTTCATTATTCACATATAAAATTTCAAAACCATTCCTAACACTCTCCAAAACTTCTCTCTAAAGATTGAAGCTAGGGTTTCAAGAGGTGTCCTTCTAGAGTCTTGAGAACAATGAATCCTCGCATTAATCATCTTATAAAAGACATGTGACTCTTCTTTTATTCTTAATTCTCAAATATCATGTTATTTAAATAATATTTATGAGTCATTAATGGTTGTTATGGAAACAAATGTTGAGGGTTTTGATGTATAGTGATGGTGATGTTGACTCTTGTTTAAACTTGAGATTATACTTGTTTTTGGTGATGGTTTACACATGTCGGTTCTTATTGATTATGGTTTGACTAATGGGTCATGAGCAACCCTAAGTTTAATCAATTCTACTTAGATTTTTGTCTTGGTAAAGATGTGGCCTAAAGGTGTTTGTGAAAATATCTGCTAGAAATAACTAAAGACATGTTAATGGTGTTTTGAAGTAAGATAATGTCTTAATGAGTAAGAATGTTAGATAAACAACTTTGTAAAGGCATTATTGGCAATATAAGTAGCAAATTTGTTACCTTTGTGGTTGGAATGGTTAAAAGGGGGTTTGAGTCCCTAAATATGAATTAGAATTGTGTCCAAACTAAAGCTTGATATAAAATTTCTAATGAATGATTTCATAAAGGTCTTGAAGACCATAATTTGACTTTAATGGTAGTTGAGAACAAGGTATTGGCATATTAATCTAATTGGTTTATGAATGGTTCATAAAGACCTTGTGACCAGGTATGGTGTTGAATTATAGACTTGATGGCTTGTATTGGCTAAGTGGGTTAGAGTTCCCAAATCTAAATAGTGCAGATTTTAATGCATGGACAAAGGGTTAAAGTTCGAATGTCGACTAGTGATGGAAACGATAGCTTATGGATAGAGTACACTTGGATAATAATATGGCTTGTGGTTAGAGTCCACTTGCTTAATAAGATGGCTTGTGGTTAGAGTCCACTTGTCTAATATAATGGTTTGTGGTTAGAGTCCACTTGTACAATAAAAGGTTTGGGGTTAGAGTCCACTTTCCTAACAACAAAATTTGAAGTTAGAGTCTTTTTTCTTGATAAAACCTAAGCGACTGGAATGTTAGAGTCCTCTACTTCATACTTTATGATTGTGTCCTTTTAAATGCATGCTATGGCCTTGTTCTCTTTCAACATATGATGTATCTGTATATATCTATATATCTATGTGTATAGTGTGGTGTCTTATGATGATTTGACATGGTATTGAATCACTGTACTAGTTTATAATTATAATTGAGTTACATGCTAGTGCGTTAACCGTTGTTCATCCTCGGATGATATTCCCCCATGTGACATGTATACTGAATCTTTTTCTTCTCTTTCTATATAGTGACAAAGTGTTCGAACGGACCGTATGTTTACTTTGAAGTTGTGAGCTTCCATACTTTGAAAATAATACATTTCATCATCTTTCTATCTTACATACATGCTACAAGTAGAGGAAGAGAAAAAGAAACAAGTTAAGATTTATGAGATGCAAAGCAAGAGGTCTCGATTTTCTGACAAAAGTGGTGTCCAATAGTTTAGTTGTAAGTAGTCTTAGAGGATGAATTGGGTTACTCCCAATTCCTATTCTATGGCTAGTGTTTCCTACCTGAGGTCATCGAGAGATAGACGTTTACTGCGTGGTAATACTTCTACGGCATATGGTCTGCAATCTCAGACTATTAGGGCTAGGTCGACTCCATCCAACCCTTATTGTAGATTTCATGATCAGTATCACCATGGTTAGGGTAAGAAGAAGAGGAACATATATTTTTGATGCGGTAATATTGGGAACATGCACCGAGAGTGCCCCTCTCTACTGGCTTCTTGTGCTAATAGGGCCCTTATTGCTACTTCACCTTCTCCTTCACCAAAGTGTGCTGCTTCATCTTTTATTTTTGGCACCCACACTGATCGTAATCTCTTATATACAATTTTTATTCTCTCGGGTTTGAGGTGTCTCCAGATGTTGTTTTATGTATATTGAGACTTTTCTCCCATAATGTGTATTATTTGATTGATTTGGGGTCCACTCTCTCTTATGTGATCCCATTTGTGGTTGTGCAGTTTTTTTTTTTTTTTTTCAGAGTGTCTATCCATTGCTTTTTTTATTTCTACACCAATAGGAGACTTTTTGGTTGTTAAAAAATTCTATAAGGGGTGTGTGATAGCTATTGGTATTAAAGAAACTCTGGTAGACTTTATAGAGTTAGACATAGTTGAATTTGATATTATTCTGGGTATGGATTGGTTGCATTCTTGATATGGTTCCTTATATTTTCAAACCCATAAGATCATGTTTAAATTCACTAATGAGCCAATCATTGTATAGAAAGAGGGTTCTTTAGTGCCTAATTGGAGGTTTATCTCATATCTTAGAGCTCGAAAGTTGATTTTTAAGGGTTGTTTGTATCATGTGATCCGATTTAAAAAGTCTAACTTTGACGGTCCTTTTTTAGAATCTATTCTCATAGTTAAAGAGTTTTTTCAGGTTTTTCCAGAGATGACCTTCTTGATATTCCTCAAAATAGGGAAATTGATTTTGGGATTTATATTGTTTCGAACACTCATCCTATTTCTATTCCTACTTGTCGAATGCCTCTAGCTGAATTGAAGGACATTAAGGAGCAATTAAAGTATCTCTTAGATAAAGGTTGCATTCATCCTAGTGTGTATCTTTGTTGTGATCCTGTGTTGTTTGTTCGTAAGAAGGATGGTTCCTTTAGGAAGTGCAATCATTATCGTCAGTAAAACAAGGTGACCATAAAGAATAAGTATCCTCTTCCTAGGTTCAATTATTTGTTTGATAAACTTCAAGGTGCACAGTATTTCTCTAATATTCATCTTAGGTCGGGTTATCATCAGCTTAAGATTAGGGAAGTGGATATCCCTAAGACTACCTTCAGGATCTGGTATGGTTACTATGAGTTCCTAGTAATGTCTATTGGGTTTTCCAATGCCCCCTTGACATTCATGTATTTGATGAATAGGGTCATCGATCCATTTTCGAATTCATTTCATATGGTCTTTATTGATAAAATCTTGATTTATTCTAAAAGTGAGACGGATCATGTCAATCACATTCGTGTTGTGTTGCAAACCTTGAAGGATCATTGTTTGTATGCCACGTTGTCAAAGTGTGAGTTTTGGATGAAGGTTGTGACTTTCTTTGGTCATGTTATCTCTAGTGAAAGGGTCATGGTGGATCTACAAAAGGTTGCAGTGGTTAAGAAGTGTCCTAGACTTTCGACTCTAATTGATATTCAGAACTTCTAGGGTCTAGCCGGTTACTATAAATAATTTATGGAGAGTTTTTTGATAATAGTTTTTTTATTGATTAAATTGACCGAAAAGAAGGGCAAGTTCTAATGGTCAGATGCGTGTGACTGTATTTTTGAGAAATTGAAGGATAAATTGATTTTGACTCAAGTGTTGACCTTGCTCGAGGGTAATGATGTTTTTGTAGTGTATTTTGAGGCTTATCGTATTAGGCTTGGTTGTGTGTTGATCCATCATGGTATGGTGGTCACCTATGCTTCTAGGTAGTTGATAGTTCATGATAAGAACTTCTCTACGCATGATTTGGAGTTATTGGCTGTGGTATTTGCGTTGAATGCATTGAAGATTTGGCGTCACTATCTTTATGGGGTTTATGTTGACATGTTTTCTTATCATAAGAGCCTACATTATGTGTTTACTAAGAAGGAGTTATATCTCAGGCATAGGAGATGGCTTAAGACAACTGAAGGACTACGATATGAGACTCCACTACCATCTAGGTAAAGCTAATGTGGTTGCTCATGCTCTTAGCAGGTTATCCTTGGTGAGTTTAGCTCATGTTGATGAAGAAAAGAGGGAGTTGGTGAGGGACATTAACTTAACGGCTAGCCATGGACTTTGTCTTACGGACTCATAGGAAGGTGGTGTGTTTGTGAATTCGATGACACAGTCACCTCTTATTGTTGGGATAAAGGAAAATAAAATCTTTGATCCCGGTTTGTTGAAGACTAAGAGTAATTTGGGTCAACAGAAGTTTTTGATTTTGTAATTGGTTATGACAGTATCTTGAGGTACCAATGTAGGCTATGTGTTCCCAATGTTGATGGATTGGGCGAATGGATTATAGCTGAGGATCATGGATGTTGTTATGCTATTCATCCCGGTTCTACGAAGATATATCATGATCTTAGGGAGTATTATTATTGGAATAATATAAAGCGGTATGTGGCTAGATTTGTGGCTAAGTGTATGGTTTGTCAACAAGTGAAAGATGAGAACTTGAGACCCGAGGTTTTGTATCAAGAGAAATAGTTTCCCAAGTAGAAGTAGGAAGTGACTAACATGGATTCCGTTATCGGTCTTCCATGGTCCTAGAATTAATGTGATTCTACTTGGGTCATTATGGATAGAATGACCAAGTCTGCTCACTTTTTGCCGATGTGAACTAGTCATTTGAAAGAGGATTATGCTAAGTTATATCTTGCGGAGATAGTATTGTTTCATGTTGCTCTAGTTTCTATTATCTCGTATTATGGTACTACATTCTCATCTCACTTTTGGAAGTCATTTTAGTAAGGTTTGGGGACTAATGTATGCCTTAGCACCACTTTCCACGCACAAACGATGGACAAACGGGGAGGACTATCCAAACATTGGAAAATATGTTGCATGCTTGTGTGGTTGATTATTGTTGTAGTTGGTATGACCATTTGACTTTGATCGAATTCACCTATAACAATAGTTACCACTCTATCATTGGTATGGATCCTTTTGAGGCATTATATGGTAGGAGATATAGATCTCCTATAGGGTGGTATGAGGCTAGTGAGGGCAAGTTGTTTGGTCCTAAATTTGTTCACCAAGCCTTTGAAAAGGTAAAGGTAATCAGTAATTGATTGAAATACTCTCAAAGTAGACTAAAATCCTATGCAGATATGAAGCGAAGGGATATGTAGTATAATGTTGGCGATCGAGTATTCTTAAAGGTAACTCCCATGAAGTGAGCAATGCAGTTTGGTAAGAAGGAAAAGATTAGTCCCTGCTATATTGCTCCATATTTGATATTTAAAAGGGTCGGTAATATTACCAACGAATTAGAGTTGCCCTCTAGTTTGAGCTCTATCCACCAGATATTCCATGTGTCCATGTTGTAGAAATGTATAGGTGACCCTTCAATGGTTTTTCCCTTGGAGGATATTTGTGTTTCAGACTCTTTGTCCGATGATGAGGTCTTAGTGAGGATCTTAGATAGTCAAGTTCACTGGTTTCAAATGAAAGAGGTGTCTTCGATGAAGATCCTATGGAGGTACCAAAAGTACGAAGAAGCTACCTGGGAATAGGAAGAGGACATAAATTCCAAGTATCACATTTGTTTTCCATTTCGTAAACTTGTGCTTGAGGTATGTGTGATAACACTCAACTCACTCCTATAATTGAGGAGTGAATCAGTCATTTTCAAGTAATCAAATTTGAATTGGAGTCGAATATCAAGGAGTGAATTATAGACTTCAAACCCTACAAGTGTTCAAATTACTACTAGGTTACCCGGAATGCTAACAAAACGACATGTAAGATAAAATCAGGGAATTTGCTTAGAGGTTTCTTGTACAATCTTTAGCAAATGATCAAGAGATGACACTTTCGTTTTAGGAAACAATGTTGTGGGACATCATTGGATTATGTCTACCTAAAGGTAAAATTTTGTGGATTAATGATGGTTTAGCATGAAATTTAGTTGTTAAATGTGGTTAATCTATCATTAAAACCACAAAGATTTCACCCGTTTACTCTTTTGAGCACCTAACTATTGTACAAATTTTATAATCAAACGAGACCTCAATCAAACATCCCTATTTCTACGATGATGCTCTTTACATGATTTGCACTACCAATACACCTATTTCTATGATTGCAAAAGGTAGTAAATCATAGGCTCAATTGTCCACCATTGCCTTGTCCCCCTATAACCCTCTTTCGAGGATGTTATAGGTTAAGTCATATTTACCTTAATCCATCTTACGAAGATGATAAAGGGTTTCTAGAGTTTGGGGTTTTCACCCATCTAACCCATTTGGAGATTTGGGGTTTTCACCTATCAAATTCTAACTTATAAGCTTAAGAAATGGTGAAATCTTTACTTAACAAATAACAATCATGCAAATACAATAACACCCCCAAAAAAATTACACTCTAGTTCAACATAATCCCAAGACTAAATAACTTAGCTACTCATGATTAAATAGAGATATACAATAAGGATTATCCAAAGCATTCATTGTTAACAAAAATGCTTAGAAACAAAGCCTCCAAAATTAGTTACACACTTGCCTAATTAGGGTTTCAAGCTTTCAATTCAAAATATCTTATTAGCTACGCAATACCTAAAGAAGAAAGGGTTTTTGCTTATATATGGTTTAGGATTCTTCTAGGTACTTTTACAGATCTTCCCCTGGGCATATTTCCGTTGAACCGCGATCGCGAATGACTGTCCGCGACCACGGTTATGTGCTGCGACCGCATTGTGTTTACTATATGGACTCACCGCCTCCGTGGATTGAGGACCGCGGTCGCGGTAACTGAGGCTGATGTAGCCCAGGTCTTTAGCGGTACTTCTCTTTTCTTTCTTTTTATCATTTTCAACCTCTGTTCATATCATACAATCTCCTCAACTCTATGCCTACAAAGAGTGTATTTTAGTTCATTTTATCTCTAATATGTCTCATTCATTTATTTAAAACAAGTAAATATGCACAAATGTTTAGTAAGAATGAGTGTATAAATCACCCCTCATTAACAACCCCCAACATAAGACCATTCTTGTCCTCAAGAAACAATACCCCTTATTATCAGACTACTCATATGTATGCCCTTATTCTATCACAGAATGACTATGATGACTCAAACTTGATAGCTACCACCAAAAGCTTTTCATAACGGGAAAATAGGATTTTAACAACTCCCCTCATCATAAGATAAAATAGCAAAGGATGAAATAGACTTTTGGGAGAAACCAAGTAACAACCACTAAAACTCTATAAATGACTCACATATTTACCACAATAATGCAATACTTCCAATTATCTCATTGTCTGGAAGAAAACAAAATCACCCACCCCGACTAGTTCACATGCCTCTTTACAAGAAAGGAAAAATTCACACACCTAGATACCAATCATGCATCAAGGAATTTTAAGTTCAAACACTCACTCTATCAAGTAATTCTCCATATTAAAAGTACCATGTGATAGGTTTGCCCCTATTTTCAATCACCACTACAATGATCATACTTGGTTGGGAATCAAAAAGGGCTTTTTGTGTTTGTTCTGTAGGTTTAGGGTTGGGGTAGGATATCATTTCGGAATAACATGGATACACCCCTACTTGAACATTCACATCACACTTTTTCAATCCTCTTTTTAGGCTATGGGCCACTCTTCTTTAATTTTTTTATTTTCATGCGCCTACTAATAAAATTCTTTGTGTACTACTTTTCTTTTATTCCTTTTTCTTGCAACATGTGTGCACTTCATTCCTTTGATGGACTCATTCATTTTTTATTTATTTATTTTTGTGGTTCAAGCTCATGAAGCATTTAACTAACAACTTTGTGTCCTTACACTTTCTTCCATCAACCTTTATCATCCCCAACTTAGGCTTTTAGCCTCAACTTACATTTTCATGTTCATGTTCAAGGAGGGTTTGGTTCACAAGAGATATGCAAAGGATAGGTCACAGGTTAAAATAATTTTTCCAAAGAGAGGTCTAAAGCCTCAAAGTGGGTACTAACGATAATTATGCATGGGTAGCATTTTAAGCTAGAGTGTTCTTCCAAAATCACTAGATGGACTATTATCATTTTGCCAACCAAGCACAATAAAAATTTAACTTTCAAAGACTAATGGGGAAAGTTCTATATGGTACAAGTACATAATATATAAAGACAATTAACCTCACACACTTGGCATGCAAATGTTGTCAAGGGGTTCAATTTTTATACTCGCTCAAGACAAATATAGAGTATTCACTATTTTTCCAAAGTCAACTTTCGGAGTAATAAAAAAAGGGGAAAATTTCATCACAAAGTTGCTCGCATCCATGCCTTAAAATTTTGTAATAATTTTAGATGGAGGGGGTTGTTTTATTTTTCATTCACACCACACATAATTAGATAATCATCGAAACCATCCAATCTATCATCTCACATTGAAAATCATAGTACAGTTGACCCACCTTATGGTTACTCAAACTTCACCATTGAATAATAATGCAATCCCTGATTATCAATGCTGCAGGTACTCAGACATCCTTTGCATTCTATGGACTCGGTACGATGGGTAATCAAACTTCCCCTATACCCATGGTTATAAACCTAATCACAACAAAAGTAAAATAAAGTAACAAACCTAGAACAAAATACCTAATCCATGCAAATATGGGTATCATCAGAGTGCCCAACTATTACAACCCAAATAAAAATAAAGATAAGAATTATACCAAAGAGCATAAAAGTATGTAGAAATATCAACAATAACGGCCTAAATTAAACAAATAAGAATAACGAGACACTCCCAACTGAAAAGATAATAGTTTCCCCAATGCATAAATTATCAAGGGTAAAAGATATAAGGGTGCTCCCTAAAACTGCATCAAGGGCTACTATAACTGTTGGTCTCTGCATTACCACCCTATTCCCCAAGATCGGACCAATCAGCTAGTTCCTTATCATCACTGTCTACCCAGGAAGAATGGATTCTATGTTTGGTCGTTATAACCTTCTATAGTCCCTTTACACCCTTTTATAACCTGATAAAGAATTCATCCCTCTTCTTCTCCCTAATAACTATTTTTTCATGCGTGATCCAAAGATCTCGATGTGACTATGCCAAAGAGGAGTAGGACTTTTCATGCTTATCAATTGTAGGTTCTTACTTATTTTTTTCCTCCTGGTACTTCTAATGATCGGTACATGACACGTAAGAATAATGAGTGGTGCAAGGATATCCTAGTACTTAAGGCAAACT
Organism: Capsicum pubescens; assembly: GCA_030864215.1. NCBI lineage: Eukaryota > Viridiplantae > Streptophyta > Magnoliopsida > Solanales > Solanaceae > Capsicum > Capsicum pubescens. The sequence continues at coordinate 102,198,463 of CM061542.1, forward strand.
AGACACAACTCTTTGATAGTTGCAATATTTACCCTAATATCCTCAAGAGGTCCTGTGGTAATTGGCCTATTAAACTTAGGCTCACTGCATGCCAACATTTTAATGTCGATCTTTCTCTTCTTGCTTTTACCTGGTGCGCCCTCACCTCTAATCAAGATAATCACATAAAGTGGGTCCGAGAAAGAGACTTCACCGATGTTGGCATAAAATTATTGGACCCATTGATCATTTAGAATGCATTGATCCAGGGTGAAGCATCGCCATCTTATGGCTTCAAGTTTGTCATGAAGTGCTGGTAGTTTCTCAGGCATATTTTCCAACCTAATTCCTCTCTCTGAGACTAGCTTTGTCCTCAGAAGATCCCTGTAGTAATGAGTGTGGCACTCGGGTGCCATGTATCGAATGTGATCATACTTCACCATGATGTTGTCCTTGAAGCACTAAGCACACATTTTATATTTTGATAACAAAGTAATCATACAAACTATTCTATATTGACCAATATAGTTCATTGGACTAGGTGTTTGGTGTTGCTTGACTATAAATTAGAAATGCAGGATTTTTGTCATGGCAGGAAACTGTCCACTGTTACCGCGATCGCGAGTTAGGACCCCGGTCGCACTTCCTGAGGCTGGTTCTATGTGAATTCTGCAAGTTCAGATTTATTCAAAATTTATTAGTCTAATATGCTCTACATTATGGATGTATGTGAAAATCATTGGAACAATGCTAGAAAGTGTGTAAATGTGACCTTTAGAATCAAACATTAATATTGGAAGTTCATTTAAGCATTTTATCAAGCATTTGGTGTGCATATCTCATTTGTCTACCTATTTCAAATATCATTTGGTACTTATGATTTCCCCACTTGTGTGCATACCTTAATCAAATAGCTAACATCACACCAATACCAAGTATGACAAAATGGAAAGCATAACAATCAAAATTTTAGGCTCTTTCTTAATCATGAATTCTGTGGCCTATTTTTCAAAAGTAAAGACAAGGATTTATATCACCTACCGGAGTTGTGATGCAAAGGGATACAAGGATATTGTTTGATAGCTCAGAAACTTAACCAGAAATAGTTCCAAATTAGAGAGTACAATCTTGAAAGGGACTGTGAGGGAAATGAATGCAACTAGGGGTTAAATGGAAGAAGTAGATGCTACCGCGGTCAAGGGACTAGGATTTTTGAGACCTAGTAGACTATGATCGCACTTTGGGACCACGATTGGAGTAGTAGAGAGAAATTATGCTCCCCTATTTTCCCCTGTTCAGTATTGTACTCAATTTTGACACATTTCACCCCTGTTTAACTTATCAAATGCCCTACATAGTGCCTCAAATGCATGGGTTATTCATATACAAAATATAACATCTACCCTATAAAAAAATAACAAAAAACAATACGAGTCACTCTCATGGCATTTGTGGGTTGCCTCCCACCTAGTTCCTTAGTTATCGTCGTGGAACGACGTCTTCCTTTATTCATTCTAAAAGAGGGTCTTTGAACTGCTCTTAATTCATCTTCTTATTTTTAACATCCACAATGGATACTACTTTCAACTCCGCGGTTTGGTTCTTTGGATTGAAAATTTGGAAAGAGACCTCATTCTCTTGCACTCTTAATTTTATCTCCCCCAACTCTTGATCGATAATGTATCTCTCAGTGGAAAAGAAAGGATAACCAAGAATTATAGTCACCTATTGGTCCATATCAAAATCCAATACCACAAAATCAACTGGGAGAATGATCCTGTCCACTTTCACAAGGACATCAAACAAAATATCCACCGACATTTTTATAGACCAGTCCGCCATCAAGAGTCGCATAGAGGTCGATGTCGGGATATCCAAACCAAGTTTATTGTATATAACAAAAGTCATTTAGTTGATTCTTGCATGAAGGTCACACAAATCTTTTGCAAATTCATGCGTCCCAATTGTGCAAGGAATATTTAATGCTCCGAGGTCATTTTGCTTTTTTTCAACCTTACTAGCCATGATAGTGCTACACCCATGAGTGAACTCAATAGTGTCTCCTTCAACAATTTTCTTCTTGGACATAAACTTTTTCATCAATTTAGTGTATCTTAGAATCTCTTGGATTACCTCAAGCAATGGGATATTTATCGATAGGTTGCTAAGTTTGGGCATGAACTTCATCAATTGGTCATTTTCATCATTTTATGCAAACGTTGAGGAAACGGGGGAGGAACTTGGATGGTTGGTCTTGATTCAACATGTGGCCTTTAAACTTCAATCACCTCCTCATCGTTTTCATCATCTCTTTCTCATCATTTGCCTCTCTTCTTTGGGGTGTCACCTCCTTTGCTTTGGTCTTGGGCATATTCTCACCTATGTCTCCGCTAAAATGTTCCTCAAGTTCCTTTCCACTCATTGTGACAATTTTTAGGACTTGAGCATCATTCTTTGGGTTAGCAATTATGTCACTCGGAAGTCTACCTGCAGGTCTAGAATTTAATTGCATGGATATTTTCTTGACTTAGGTTTCCAGTTTCTTGATATAGGTGAAGTAAGAGACCACCATTAGGGACAGTTGGGAGAAATCACCCTTCAACTCATGGACCAACTTGTATGTGCCTTCTACTCTATTAAAGATCCTTGCAAATAAATCCTCGATCTTGAACTTTTTAGGATCTATGGAACTAGATTCCGTGTCTTTAGCTCTATCATAAGGAGGGACATAACCGTCAAAATCACATTCACGATCTCTCCAATATCATTCCCACTCACAATCCATCCAACCTTTGTTCCCTCCTTTCCTTTGATAGGCAGGGAAGAAATCCCCCGAGTAGTTTTCCAAGTATTGGATATCTTCATCCAACTTCTTTTCCTCTTTATCATCTTCATAAAATTTTAATGCTATGGCACATACCGCTTTCACGGGTACACCCATAAAATACTTCGTCAATAGCTAAAGTTGGGTCATCATTTTGGACATGTTCTCCTCCTTTTATTTTTCTCATTTTCTTTGTTCATTTGCTACCACAGAGGTAGTAGAAATGGTTTTGGATGCTTTGGTATCTCAGGTATGACAACCCTAATTTTTTTTAAAACTTCTCCTATAAATCGGAAGGGCGCAAGATGATGAAATCTCACTATAGGACCCCCACCGCAATATCCTCCACAATTTGTTTTAATGGATCAAGATCCATATAGAAAATCTTGAGGAGCATCTTTTTTGGGACCTCATGACTTGGGCATTGGTGTAGCTTTCCATTAAACCTCTCCAAAGCTTAAAACAACAGTTCTAAATTTATTTACGGGAAGTTCATAATCTCATCCCGCTTTTGAAGTATTTTTTATGGTGGGGAGTATCTATGAAGAAACACTATGCTAAGATCTTCCAATGATGTAATAGAGCTGGGTAGAAGTAAGAGAATACATAAAATCGGCACACACATTAGTGAGAATGGGAAAAGTCAAAGACAAATGGATTCTTATGTAATATGTGCTATGTTAAATGGCGCACAAACTTCCACAAATTTCTTCAAATAGATATTCAGGTCGTCATATGCTTGACCCCCATACACCTCTTTCATTTGCAACATATGAAGTTAATGCTAGTCACACGAAACACTTCATTCCCATTGGTTGGTGGAATGGGAATTGCACTTGTTTGTCCTGCTTTATTTAATTGGCCTTCATCATCCAGAGGGGCATTTAGGGGGGCCATATTGCTTTTGTTGTCACTCTTTGCTCTGTTTACACTTAGATCACCTACAAAAGATACAAAAATAATAAATAAAGTAAATTACACCACTCTGGGTATTCCTAATTAAGAATTATACCATATAAGTAAAATTTATAGCTCACTCCCCAACAATGGTGCCATTTTGATAACGCTCAACTCAAACCCATAATTGAGGGGTGAGGCTGTCATTGTCAAGTAATTTAATTTGAATTGGGGTCAAATATTAAGGATCGAATTATAAACTTCAAACCCTATGGGTGTTCAAATTACTACAAGGTTACCCCGAATACTAACAAAATGACATGTATAATAAAATGGAGGGATTTGTTTGGAATATCTTGTACAATCTTTAACAAATGATCAAGAGATGACACTTTTGTTTTAAGCCACAATGTTGGGGGAAATTCTTGGGATTATATCTACCTAAAGGTAGAAGTATATGGTTTAATGATTGTTTAGCATGAAATTTAGTTGTTAACTAAAGTATAGGCTATGTCGATGGTCATTGTGGTTAATCTTTCAATAAAACCACAATGATTTCACTCGTTGTCTCTTTCAACCACCTAACAAGTATACAAACTTTCATAATAACCTAACACCTCAATCAAGTATCCCTATTACTAGGATGATACTCTTGACATGATTTATACTCCCAATACACTTATTTCTATGATTGCAAAATGTAGTAAACCATAGGCTCAATTTTCCACCATTGCCTTGTCCTCCTATAACCCTCTGTCGAGGAAGTTACGGGTTATGACATATTTATCTTCATCCCTTTTTCAAGAATGATAAAGGGTTTCTATATTTTAGGGTTTTCACCCATAAAACCCATTTGGAGATTTAGGGTTTTCACCCATGAAATTCCAACTCTTAAGGTCAAGCAATGGTGAAATCCTTACTCAACAACTAACAACCATGCAAACCCATCAATACCCATACACAAATTACACTCTAGTTCAACATAATCCCAAGACTAAATTACTTAGCTAATCATGAAGAAAGTAAAGATATATATACCATAAGGATTATCCAATGCATTCATTGTTCATAAAAATTCAAAGAAATCAAGCCTCTAAAATTTGTTACACACTTACCCAATTAGGGTTTTTAGCTTTCAATTCAAAATATCTTATGAGGTAAGCAACACCCAAAGAAGATAGGGTTTTTTTGTTATATATGGTTTGGGATTCTTCTAAGTATTTTTATAGATTTTCCCCAGGCCATATTCTCGTCGAACCGTGATCGTGAATGAATTTCTGCAAGTACATCCACATGACTGTGGTTGTGTGCTACGACCATATTATGTTAACCATCTTGACTGAAAGCAGCAGCGGATTGAGTACCGCTATCATGATAACTGAGGCTGATGTAGCCCAGGTCTTCAGTTGCACTCTGATAACGCTCAAACTAAAGCTCTCGTAAGAGTGTAAGCAATCGTTGTCAAATATAGAACCCAACTGGGTTGGGTATCGATCCCACAGAGAATACTTGGTCACTAAGTAAGCAAAGATTATTAGACTTTTGGTGCAAGTCTCGAAAAAGGGGGGATTTTGTAGCGTGCAATACTGTAAACAAAATAATAGAGTAAAAACAGAAAAATAGCAAAGTAAAAAGAAAGAATATTTAGTAAGATGTTTAACCAATGAGAATTGAGAGTTGGGGTTATGTCAACCTTATGAGTTATACGTCTCTATTGGCTATGAGTTATGCGGAATTTAGACATGCATGTGCTTATAGAGAGTTGTATTCTATGGTAAATCCAGGAGTCTTTCGACCATCGAGGATTATTTCACTTTAACTCTTTCGAGCTTAAAGCGTGTCTAACGGTACGAAATCTCCAAGAGGTTAATCCAGTTACGACACTAACTTTTTAACAGGGGTTGGTGCCCTATTACCTTGACATTATCTAATTTCCAGACATATAACTTTTCTTTCGAACAAGTTAATGCTATACTAGCGTATTCTATGCGTTTGGAACCACAAGAATTTGCATTAAGATGAAGAGAATGATGATATAAGCATCATACGAGTCACGAACTCACAAACTCATAGCACTAGATAGTATCTCATAAGGCTTCCATAACCCCAATAGAGAAGTTTAGCTATTCATGAGTGCGACGGAAATCACAATAGACTTTATCATTATACCAAAATAAAGATCTCACGTGTAGTAGAGTTTGTTATGGCGTTAGGCGTGAATTCCCTTTTAGAATAGCGGTTCTCTTGTTGTGGAAATTAAGAATTGAATAGATGAAGAGAAAGTAATTAATTGAAAGAGTTGTATTAAGATTAATGAAAATTTGAATAATAAAAACTTCAGCAAAATAGGGTATTTATAACACCCATATCCTATTCCTACTAAGCTACTGCATTACTTATCCTAGTCCTACTAGATTACTGCATCATTATCCTAATCCTAATAAGTTACTGCTGATCCCCAAAGTCTTTGGAAATGCTGTTTTTGCCCGGGACAAATATTCCATGCGTTACTTTTGGTCCTTGGCGTCCAAGCTTTCCCTTCCTTCTTTCGTGAAGCTTCCTTGGGCGTCAAGTTATCCATAATATGCTGAAATCTGCATCATTTATACCTGAAAACTTGTTAATCACATTTGTTAGCTCACTTACAGGAAAAAGGACTAAAAGTGCATGAATTATATATTTTGTCCTCAAAACTTAGCTAAAATATGGGTAAATTATAGTACTTTAGGCGTGTAAATACGCCTATCATCAACACCCCACACTTAAAGCTTTGTTCGTCCTCGAACAATATATCATGTCCATATAAACATCTACTTAGGGTTTCACAGTAACAACACAAAATTTTCATCAAGACAGGCACGATAATTATAAACAAAGAGTGGTTTTCTAATCACTTCTAGAAACAATTCAACCTCTAATATAGACTCGTGATGATGGTTAATTCGTATCCACAAGTTAAGCCACAAAAAATCATACAAGACTACCCAAAACTCATCAACCATGTGTGTCTCACATAAGATATTACCCATAATCACTCTTAAATATTGTATTTTTCAGAACATGGGTATAAGATTATCCTTGCTCTCACTCTCACAAAGAATTCATATGTTGCAACTGATGACCATAGGCTTGCCCTTAGTGTAATGCTCTACTAATATCAGAATGTTAAGCTTAGGATCAAATAGGTCTTTATAGGTTGTAATGTAGGCTAAGGGACGGGTAGGACTATTTTGGCCAGAAATAGTGACTATGTTCCTAAGCGCTTTAATACATCACATTATGCCATTAACACTCTCTTTTAATCAACCCTGCTACCTTTCTTTCATCTATCACCCCTTTTCACCTATTTTGCCATTCAAGCATAACTATCTTTTTGTTTAATCATAAACACAATTTATCATTTTGTTTTTCTATTTTTTTATTTTTTTTTATAACTCACCTCCATGATAGTCACTCCTTTTTCATAACAAATTCAAGTACCAATACACTCTAAGGCATCACTCTCACCTAATTTCCTCTTATTTTGTCACATGACTTCTCAGTTTAAAGCACTTAGGAATTTGGATCAAATTATGGTCTTAAAAAAATGGATTAGGCTTACATATGAGTCTGTCAAAGAAAATGGCTTAAAGGCTCAAAAGGGTTGACTAGGATAATGTCCACGGGTAGGTAAACAGAAGGTAAACAATCATAGGCTGCCAAAGAAATGCCTAAATCATCTCCTAAACTCACACTCTTTATTTTGCTTTACACACACACCAGGCAAGTTCTAGCATCAGTCACAACATAAAATATAATATATCCTCACACACACAAGGCACATGATTAACTTTATTAGGAGCAGTATAGACTCTTGACCCAACAGATGAATGAATTAAACCACACAATTATAACACAGTGAGTCACACTTAGAGCCTAAGTGTCTCAATAGTAATGATTCTAGCACAAACTCTTGTCATAACACCATGCCGCCTATCAGAACAATTTCATGCATCAAAATCTAATAAATTTAAGATTTAAACTAACTAATTACGACTAATTAAAACAAACAAGAACTAGAATAAATGCAAATGTAGACAAAGAAGTAAAGCATACAAATACCAGCACCCCACACTTAGACGGGACACACTTCCCTCAGTGGAAAATAAATAAAAAGAACCTGGTTAGTCGGACTCCTCCTCTATGTCTGGGGTCATACCCCCTGCGTCAGAATCATCATCAGAGTCGTCGTCATCAGAGTTCTCTTCCACGTCGGAGTCTGGCATTCGTCGATCATCATCGGTTGGCATGTCATCAACAAGAGGTTCCTCAAAATATACACCTACTCCACACATCTCCCTCGCATGCTCATTCATTGGGTTGTCATAATCCAACTGTTGGAGCTCTGCAGCAGTTGTAACACGACCCCCGCTCATCATGGTAAACTTCATCATGCCATATAAATGTTGGGAGAAGCTTTCGTCGCGAGCATGTCTTTCTGCAGTGGTTAGGTTGACGCCATGCATGGATTCAACATCTTTAACCTTTGTGAGGTCAACTTTCTTTGGGTTTTGTGGAAGCTTATGATCATCCGGTTCCTCTTCGATGTCTTCCTTCCTCAATATTGCAGTCAACAGGTTGCCAAAGCTGAAGTGGGACCTCTTGTGTAGCCTAGCTTTCCGCATTGTAGATCGAATAATTGCCCCAATGTTGATAGGGACATTCGTCATCAATGCGTACACTAGGAACACTCTATCTCGTGTTATCTTTGTGTACTGTGTCCCTGGAATGAGGCAAGAGTTGACTATTCGTAGCCATATCCTAGCTTCTTTGTTCAAGGAGGCATATAGGAAGGTATTGTGCCGACCGGTATCCTTGTGACAACTCCACCGTGCCATTGATCTTATTCCGCATAGTGTGTGTCTGATTGCCCTGTATGGAGTTCTGCGATAAAGATCCTTGAATGGTCTGGGATTAATAGATGGCAAGCCTAGAAAGGAGTTGAAGAATTCCGCATTTAGTTGCAGAACTTGGCCCCGAATCATAACTTCACTCCCTGTAGTTTTCGGTGACCAGTTGGCATAAAATTATCGTGTTAAATCTATATTGCACTCTCCCATATCTCAGAAGATGAAATCAAGATGTAACACCATTATCTTAGCCAACATGCGAGGTTCTTTCTTTGCTAGGCTCTCCTTGTGTATCAACTCCATGCGAACATATTTCTTATCTTTATTGTTCCTATACCACTCCTTTCATTTCTCCTCTAAGACCCATTTAATTCCGAACATGCGGCGAGGTATTTGCAGCGAGATGGATTCGCCTTGCTCTTTTCGTCCCCTTTTCTGGCCTTTTTGTGAAGTGGTTGCTTTATCCTTTCCTTGCCTTGATTTTGGTGCCATTGTACCTGAGATTAAAATAATATTCATGTTAGCTTCATCTCGGTGGATACAATCCATGAACAAGCAGTAGTGGCACCACCCCACACTTAGTTTGTTGGAATGGACTAGTGAAGTGAACGATGTCGATTACTCAGACTTCATCGATATACGTTTTAGGTGCTATATTCCAACAATATAATCAGTGCATTCATACTTCCAAAAAAATCTTGGCAATACTTTCATGGTTGATACATTTTTTGATCAAGACTACTACATAGAGATTGAATCAAGTTATAACATCTAGAAATAATCACAACCTCACAAGTTGGTATTTTAACCATGATTCTCATCTCGATGAACAAGTCATTCCAACATGTAAGCTTTCTATTTACAAGATTATGCAATTTTCGTGCCCATGTCAATTCCACAAAAGTATGACAGTGTATAAAAATCAAAGACAAGTTGGAAACAAGTTAAAATCATCCTTACGTATTCTTTCACTCACTTAGTAGTATCACAACAAATCAACCACATTCAAATCACCAATACTACTTCAAGATCTAACAATTTATTGTAGGCGTAGTATTTTAGTACTTACGGAATATGAAAGAAGAACAAAGAAGTACTTACTTGGTTGATGCCTTTGGAAGATGTTCTTGTGAAGTAAAAGAGCAAAAGGAAAATTTTTGAGAGAATTTGGAGAGGTAGGCGACGCTTTTCTTAGGTTTGCAATGTATTTTTGGTCTAAGACTAAGTGTCTTATTTATAGGGCAAGCTTGGGTTGGGATTTGACCCATTTAAAATCAGATTTGGAGACCAAAAGTGACCATAGGCGGCGCCTTTTGCTTTGCCTATGCTTGGCATAGGCGGCACCTTTTGCAAAGCATTGTTGAGCATAGGCGGCGCCTATGCCATGGCATTTTTAGGCATAGGCGGCGCCTATTCCATGGCACATGAGATTCAGAGACAAAATGATTTTGCATAGGTGGCGCCTATGCTATGGCACACTTAGGCATGGGCGGCGCCTATGCTATGGCACACTAGATTCCGAGAGCTTAGGCCATAGTATAGGCCTTTCCTTGTTCGTGGCCTAGATTTACATAGGCCTTTCCTTGTTCTTTGCCTATATTTTCATAGGCAATGCCCAACCCATAGCCTTTTGCTTCTTCAATCCTAACTTACCACCTTGAACATGCAATTCTTCCAAATCAAGAGTTGAACTCAATCTCCTCCTTTACACCTCTTGCACCTACACTTACTCAAAAGCAACAAAAATGATTAGAACGATGGGTTGCCTCCCATCAAGCGCCTTAGTTTTGGTCGTGGCACGACTCTTATTTTTGGATTTTTATTTAACAAAAACAAACACTTAGTAGAATGAAAGAAAGAATGAAAAACGATGGGTTGCCTCCCATCTAGCGCTTGATTTATTGTCGCGGCACGACATAGTTACCACGAGTACTTAGACTTCGTCGAGGTATATGGTGGCCATATAGTTTATCGAGTCAAGAGGACCGATATATGGTTTTACTCGTTGGCCATTCACCTTAAAGACAACACCATTATTGTCTTCTAGATCAACTACTCCAGACGAGTAGACTTGGGTAACTTTGTATGGACCCGACCATTTGGACTCTAACTTACCTGGGAATAGCTTCAGTCTGGAATTGAAAACAAGTAGCATATCATCCTTTTGAAAGTTTCGTTGAACAATCCGCTGATCATGATACTTTTTCATCCGTTCCTTGTAGAGGTATGCTCTTTCATATGCATGTAGACGGAATTCATCCATCTCATTCAGCTGCTCCAAACTCAGATTCATGGCATCATCCCAATTCAAATTAAGTTGCTTTAACGCCCACAATGCTTTATGCTCGAGCTCAATGGGCAAGTGACAAGCCTTCCCATAAACTAGGTTGTACGGGGGCATGCCAATTGGCGTTTTGAATGTAGTCCTATAAGCCCATAGTGCATAGTCCAACTTCCGAGACCAATCCTTCCTATTAGCATTTACATTCTTAGAAAGGATCTGCTTGATCTCTCGATTGGAAACCTCTACCTGTCCACTAGATTGTGGGTGATAAGGTGTGGCTACCTTATGTTGCTTGACACCATATTTGGCCAATACAGATTTGAACAGCTTGTTGCAAAAGTGAGATCCTCCATCGCTTATGATAGTACCTGGTACTCCAAAGCGAGAGAAGACATTTCTCTTCAAGAATGCTAAAACACGCTTTCCTTCATTGTCGGCCAATGCTACTGCTTCGACCCATTTTGAAGCATAATCTACAGTGACTAGGATGTATTTCATTCCAAACGAATTTACGAATGGGCCCATGAAATCAATACCCCATACATCAAATAGCTCAACTTCAAGCATTTTCGTCATGGGCATCTCATGGTGTTTCGAAATTATGCCTTGTCTCTGACATTGGTCACATCTTCTCACAAATTCGTAGGCATCTTTAAATATCGAAGGCTAATAGTATCCACTTTGCAATACCTTCCTTGCTGTCTGATTACCTACGTGATGTCCCCCAACTTGGGAAGTGTGACATGCCTCCAATATATTCGGTACCTCTACATGGGATATGCATCGCCTGATAACACCATCCGCGCATCCCAAAAGTAGTGTTTTACATTATGCATGAACTTTCTCTTTTGATGGAAAGATAGATTTGCAGGCATCACATTACTCACCACAAAATTCGCAAAGTCTGCATACCATGGTAACTCTTCCATTATTGTGGCTAAGATCTCTTCGTCAGGGAATGCGTCATCAATCTCAAGATTAGGTTGCTCTATATGCTCGTTCTCGAGTCTAGATAGATGATCAACCACTTGGTTCTCGCAACCTCTTCTATCTTTTACCTCAAAATCAAATTCTTGCAGCAACAATACCCATCGAATTATCCTTGGTTTCGCATCCTTCTTTGTCATTAGATATCTCAGAGCTGCATGATCAGTATGAACTACCACTTTGGTTCCCAACAAATAAACACGGAACTTTTCAAAAGCATACACAACCGCTAGAAGCTCTTGTTCTGTGACAGTGTAGTTCTTCTGGTCTTTGTTCAGTACCTTGCTTGTGTAGTAGATTGGGTGGAATAACTTTTCCCTTCTCTGGCCAAGTACATCACCCAAAGCTAACCCGCTAGCATCACACATGACTTCAAACGGTAGAGACCAATCTGGTGCTACAATGATAGGAGCTTCAATTAGCTTCCCTTTGAGGCATTCGAATGCCCTCAAACAGTCTTCATTGAAGTCAAACCTTGCATCTTTCTCCAAAAGTTTTCAGAATGGACTAGCAATTTTGGAGAAGTCTTTGATAAACCACCGATAGAAACCTGCGTGACCGAGGAAACTACGAACTCCCTTTACTGAAATTGGGGGTGGTAGCTTCTCGATAACTTCAATTTTAGCTCGATCAACCTCAATTCCTTTTTCCGAGATTTTATGCCCAAGAACAATACCTTCTTTAACCATAAAGTGGCACTTCTCCCAGTTCAGCACTAGGTTGAATTCAACACATCTTTGTAACGCCATACTTAGGTTTGCCAAGCATGATTCAAACGACTCACCCACAAATGAAAAATCATCCATGAACACATCCAAGGTGTCTTCAACCATATTAGAAAAAATGGACATCATACAACGCTGAAAAGTGGCTTGTGCGTTACATAGCCCGAATGGCATGCGTTTGAATTCAAACGTACCATATGGGCATGTGAACGTTGTCTTCTCTTGGTCTTCGGGGGAAATACAAATCTGATTATAGCCGGAATAACCATCTAAGAAATAGAACCATCCGTTCCCCGCTAATCGATCGAGCATTTGGTCCATGAATGGCATTGGGAAGTGGTCCTTAAGCGTCCATGAATTTAGCTTTCGGTAGTCCATGCATACTCTCCATCCTGTAACAGGTATGAGTGGAATAAGCTCATTCTTTTCATTCGCAACTACCGTCATGCCTCCTTTCTTAGGAACACATTGTACCGGGCTCACCCATGTACTGTCAGATATTGGATACACAACCCCTGTATCTAACCACTTAATAATTTCTTTCTTCACCACTTCTTGCATAGGTGGATTGAGACGCCTTTGATGATCAATAGTGGGTGTGCAATTTTCTTCAAGTTGAATCTTGTGTGTGAAAATCCCAGATGGAATACCAATGATGTCAGCGATGGTCCAACCAATGGCTCTTATATACTTTCATAAAATAGCAATGAGAGCTGCAACTTGCTACTCACCCAAATCTGTTGCCACAATGACTGAGAGTGTGCTTCCGCTTCCTAAGAATGCATACTTTAAATGATTAGGCAACTCCTTCAACTCTAACGTGGGTGGCTCTTCAATAGATGGTTTAGCAGGTGGTGTGGGTCAATTTTTAAGATCAAGGTCCAGCTTCTTGGGAGCATGAGGATATGACCCAAATCCTGTTAGAGCACCAATAGTTGCTTCATAGTTTTCAGCATCCTTGTGTTCAAAATTCATGAGCGCAACCGCCAATGGGTCGTCAATAATCTGCTCCTCTTCAGATAGTTCTTTTTCATCATCAACATAAACATCAGCTACCGAGAATACGTTCAGCTCTTTGGGGTGCTTCATTGATTTTCACACATCAAAGCGAACTACTTTGTCATTTATTCAGAATAAAAGCTCATTAGCTCTTAAATCAATAAGCACACTTCCTGTTGCAAGGAAAGGGCACCCCAAGATTATGGGAACTTCTGAGTCTGCCTCACAATCCAAAATAACGAAGTCTTCTGGAAAGATGAATGAAGAAACCTTCACCAATACATCACATAGAATACCAACAGGTCATTTTACCGACCTATCCGCCATTACGAGCCTCATGTTAGTTGGAGTAGGATCACCCAACCCCAACTTTTTGTAAATAGATAATGGCATCAAATTGTTGTTGGCTCCTAAATCACATAATGCTTTGGCAAAATTCAAAGATCCAACGGTGCAAGGAATAGTAAAAGCACCGGGGTCGGCCTTCTTCTGAACTAGTGATCGGGTGGAAATTGCGCTGTAATGATGAACAGTATCTGTCAACTCATAGCTTGCTCCCCGCTTCTTTGTTAAAAGATCCTTCATGAATTTCGCATACCCAGGCATTTGTTCAAGTGCTTCCACCAACGGCACATTAATGGTCAGCTGTTTTAACATAGTCATGAATTTGCTGAATCTTGTATCATCCGCCTTGTTCTTCAATCTTTGAGGAAAAGTTGGTGGTGGAAGGGGAATAGTTTTCTCCACCACTTTCTTTTTATCTTGTTTTGGTTCAGTGATATTTTCAGACTGTGGATGTTGAGGAGTGACGTCATGAACGTCTTGGTCAGCTTCTATGGCGTCATCATCTTCCTTATTTTCAGCCACTTGCTTGCTTTGGGATGAATTTTCCATCACCTTACCACTCCTGGTAGTAATAGCCATGCATGATGCGTCGTTCCTTGGATTTTGCACAGTGTCACTAGGTAAAGTGCCTGCCTTTCTTTGATTAAGTGCTGCTGAAAATTGGCTCAATTACTGCTCTATTTGTTTTATTGTAGTGGAATGTGAGTCAACTAATTGCTTCATTGAGGACAAATCATTTATTACCTCCGTTACTCCTGCGCTGGTTTCTTCCACTCCTTTCAATAGTTTAGCCATCATCTCTTCCATATTTCCCGACCCAGATGCAGTGGTGTCACATCTTCCTGGGGGAACATACAAACCACTCATATCGGTATTGTTTTTCCAACTACCTTGATCGTGGTCCTTGTATCCAGATTTATCATAATAGATCCGACCTTGGTTTCCTTGGGCATTGCCTCGGAAACCCCCCTGATTATTCAAGTAGTTGGCTTCTTCCTCTGAATCAGATTTGTCTCTTCCTTTTGACACAACTGCTTTGACTTTTTCGGTCTTCCCTGATAATAGATGCTTTGTAAGAAGATCCATCTTTTGTTTTCATGTGCGCCATATCTTGATCACGTTCCTCTTGTCTACTCCTCTACTCTGCAGTCACGCCAACAGATACGGTAGAGCTTGCTACCTCAGAATCCCTGGTATGCCAAGATCTACTCTACTTTGTCATACGATCTAGCATATCACTTGCCTCGAGAAAAGTAAGGTCCATGAATGACCCACCTGCAGCATTATCAACCACTGGCTTAGTCACTGAGTTCAAAGCCCTGTATAATATCTCCATCAAGTGGATGTTGGTCATCTGATTATTTGGGCACCGCATAAGCTTCTTCTTGAACCTCTCCCATGTTTCGTGGCGAGCTTTAGTTGGAAGCTGTCAAAAATTGCTGATCTCATCTCTCAACTGTGCTCTCTTGGATGGCAGAAAGAATCTTTCTAGGAAAGCGTCTTTCAGTTGCCTCCAATTAGTAATAGAATCAGGAGTCAGCCAATTCAACCATAGAGTTGCCTCCCCAGATAGAGACAATGGAAATAAGCGCAGCCGAATTGCATTCTGTCCAACGCCTGGATTGTCGAATGACTTGCATGTTGTGATGAAGTTGATCAGATGCATATTCAGATCATCACCTGCAAGTCTACCAAATAATCCCTTGAGCTGCAATAGTTGAATCATGGTGCTGGTGATATTGAACTTTGCTCCAGGTGCCAAGGGCGGAGGAATAATAGCTCCTGTAGCACCAACTCCATCCAGATCGTTATCATTATCATCAAAAAAAGCCTGCACAACTCGGCGGTCAGGTCTCTTTCTAGCTTGACGATCTCTCCTATGCATAGGTGCCGCCACTTCATCAGTACGCCTAGGATTCAGTAGCTCCTCATCACCCAGGTCCTCATCATCGGGATTTGTTGCATGACCTGGGTTATCAAGATTTTGTTGATGCACTTGAGCAGCTGCCAGTGCAGCTAGTCTAGCCTGACGCTGTTGAGCCACCCTTCTGTCAATGTCACGTTGTGCATCCATTCTGCCAATAAGTTGCGGTTCAGGGTTTATGGGTAATAATGGTTGACCAGAACTTCGAGTATTTGGCATGCACTGAACAAAACCTGCAGAAAACAAAAACAACAACTAAAAGTAAAGTACGAGAATCTTTGACCAAAGGGTCTAGTAACTATCACAAACTTAGTTGACAACCGTATTCCCCGGTAATGGCGCCAATTTTTTATAACGCTCAAACTACAACTCTCGTAAGAGTGTAAGCGGTCGTTGTCAAATATAGAGCCGAACTGGGTTGGGTATCGATCCCACAGAGAATACTTGGTCACTAAGTAAGCAAAGATTATTAGACTTTTGGTGCAACTCTCGAAAAAGGGGGGATTTTGTAGCGTGCAATACTGTAAACAAAATAATAGAGTAAAAATAGAAAAATAGCAAAGTAAAAAGAAAGAATATTTAGTAAGATGTTTAACCAATGAGAATTGAGAGTTGGGGTTATGTCCACCTTATGAGTTATACGTCTCTATTGGCTATGAGTTATGCGGAATTCAGACATGCATATGCTTATAGAGAGTTGTATTCTATGGTAAATCCAGGCGTCTTTCGACCATCAAGGATTATTTCACTTTAACTCTTTCGAGCTTAAAGCGTGTCTAACGGTACGAACTCTCCAAGAGGTTAATCCAGTTACGGCACTAACTTTTTAACAGGGGTTGGTGCCCTATTACCTTGATATTATCTCTTTTCCAGACATATAACTTTTCTTTCGAACAAGTTAATGCTATACTGGCGTATTCTATGCTTTTGCAACCACAACAATTTGCATAAAGATGAAGAGAATATTGATATAAGCATCATACGAGTCACGAACTCACAAACTCATAGCAATAGATAGTATCTCATAAGGCTTCCATAACCCCAAATGAAAAGTTTAGCTATTCATGAGTACGACAGAAATCACAATAGACTTTATCATTATACCAATATAAAGATCTCACGTGTAGTAGGGTTTGGTATGGCGTTAGGTGTGAATTCCCTTTTAGAATAGTGGTTCTTTTGTTGTGGAAATTAAGAATTGAATAGACGAAGAGAAAGTAATTAATTGAAAGAGTTGTATTAAGATTAATGAGAATTTGAATAATAAAAACTTCAGCAAAATAGGGTATTTATAACACCCATATCCTATTCCTACTAAGCTATTGCATTACTTATCCTAGTCCTACTAGGTTACTGCATCATTATCCTAATCCTAATAAGTTACTGCCGATCCCCAAAGTCTTTGGAAATGCTGTTTTTGCCCGGGACAGATATTCCATGCGTCACTTTTGGTCCTTGGCATCCAAGATTTCCCTTCCTTCTTTCGTGAAGCTTCCTTGGGCGTCAAGTTATCCATAATATGCTGAAATCTGCATCATTTATACCTGAAAATTTGCTAATAACGTTTGTTAGCTCACTTACAGGAAAAAGGACTAAAAGTGCATGAATTATATATTTTGTCCTCAAAACTTAGATAAAATATGGGTAAATTATAGTACTTTAGGCGTGTAAATACGTCTATCATCACACTCCTTTTTGCTCCCCTTATATCATTTTTAGCCGAAATCCATATCTTTCGATCTCTTTAACTATATGCCTGTAAAGAGTTGATATTAGTGCATTTTATGACCAATATGTCTTATTCATTTATTTAAAACAAGGTATTGTGCACAAATATTTAGTGAGAATGAGTAAAAAAAAACCCTTATCAATGGGTTAATCATCTTAGCTTTATTTACGTCTTCCAAAGGCAATTAGTTTAAGTCCCTAAACTTTAAATTGAGCAATTGATTTGATATACAATCGGTTTGAGTCCCAAAGTTCATTGAATTAATGTATGATTGATAATTATCATGACATGTGTCTTCTCCTTGTTGTATGTCCTTGTTCTCTAAATTAATTAAAGAATTCATTTGATGTACATGATATATTCATTCGTTCTTGTGTTGCCCTTAACCATCATTCGAGGATGAATAATCTAAGTGGGGGAGAATTAAAACACCTAGGCTTTGAAAACATAGAAAATTCCAACAAGTTTTTAGTTTCTAGGTTAGGTACGGTCTAAGGTTACCACTCATATGCTAGGGCACGACTAGTACCCACCCTATCATATGATGATTAGTATAGGATCATGGAATTTGTTCCAATGTATGGTTTAGAATCATATCAATCGTATGATGGTGTACAAGTCGTAAGATACCTAGTCGTATGATTATTGAAGTCCTTACCAAAGCATTATCACTTGGGTATGGGTTGTAAGGTACCACTCGTACATTATGGAATGAGTTATGCATGTGGAGTTATATGTTTATCCATTTTGGGGTCCATGGTGATGTCTCAAGTATGAGTTATGGTACCTTTCGTACCCTAGTGTACATGTCAATAGGGTGAGTCGTACCCTCATTGGTTCACTTTTCAACTCTTAAGATGAGGATATTATAGAATTTTCCACCCATTAAACCCTTATAAACCATGACTCATAACATCATTTGGCCCTTCATTCTTCACATATAAAAGTTTAAAAAATTCCAAACACTCTGTAAAAGTTCTCTCTCAATATTGAAGCTAGGGTTTCAAGAAGTGTCCTTCTAGAGGCTTGAGGACCAAGAATAATTTTGTGAATCATCTTGTATAATCCATGTGTCTCTTCACTTATTATTATTTCTCAAATATGGTGTTATTTAAACAATGTTTATGAATCATTAAGGGTGTTTTTTTATACAAATATTGAGGGTTTTGATGTATAGTGTTGGGTGAGGTTTACTTTTATTTAAACTTGTGTTTATACTTATTATGGTAAAGGTTTGCATGTGTGTGATTCTAGATTATGGTTTAACGAATGGGTCATTAGTAACCCTAACTTTAATTATTTCAATTTTGATTTTGGTTTTAGCAAAGATGTGCGCTTAAGGTGTTTGTGAAAATATCTACTACAAATAACTAGTCACAAGTCAATGGTGTTTTGAACTAAGTCAATGGAATAATGAGTAAGAATGTTTGGTTAAAAACTTTGTAATGGTATTGTTGGCCATGTATGAAGTAAATTTGTAACCATGGCGGTTTGAAAGGTTAAAAAGGGGTTTGACTCCCAAAGAAAGAAATTGAATTGTGTTCGAACTAAAACTTGTTATGAGAATGCTAATGAATGATTTGATAAAGGTATTAATGAAGTTAATTTGAATTGAATGGTAGTTTATACCAATTTATTAGTTTATTAAAGTGATTGGCTGATAAATATTTCATAAAGACCTTGTGGTCACGCATAGTGTTGAATTGTCTCCTTAATAGCCTGAATTGGCTAAGTGGGTTAGAGTCCCCTAATACAAATGGTGTGGATGTGAATTCATGGAAAAAGGGTTAGATTTCTAATATCGAGTAGTAATGCACATGATGTCTTATGGTTAGAGTCCACATGCATAATAATAGCCTTGTTGTTAGAGTCCAATTTCTTAATAAGATAGCTTGTTGTTAGAGTCCACTTGTCTAATAAAATGTCTTGTTGTTAGAATCCACTTGTCCGACATTACTTATGGTTAGAGTCCACTTGTCCAACAAAAGGCTTATGGTTAGAGTCCATTTTCTTAACCAGACAGCTTTAGGTTAGAGTCCTGTTGCTTTATATAACCAAAGAAAGTGGATGGTTATAGTCCTCTACATTATGGTTCATGATCAGGTTCCTTGAAATGCATGCTATGGCTTTATTATCTTTTGACACTTGATTTATTTGTACATTTCTACATGTCTATGTGTGTAATGTTGTGGATTATGATAGTTCGACTTGGTATTAAATAATGTCACTATTTTATCCTTAACCTTGAGTTACATGCTAGTGCTCTAACCACTAACCATCTCTGGATGCTATGTCCCTATATAACACAGAAGCCGGGGCTTTTTCCTCTCATCTTGTATATTGACCAGTTGTTTCAGGGGATCATGTGTTGACTTTGAAGTTGTGAGCTTTCATACTTCATAAGGCACACATTTTATAGTCTTTCTATCTTATGTCATAGACTTGTATTACACTTGGATTTTAGCTATAGTTAGGGGCATGTCCTGACATATTGTAGAAATTAGATTCTAGAGGCTTATAGATGGATGCGGACTTGGGTATTTTGGATGTTAAATGTTTACATGAATTGAATCATTGAACATTCTTATGTTATGTTTATTAGTCATGTTTCTGCTATCTTATTATTTGTTCGAAGTTCATTCGACTCTTATGGATTGATATGATGGTTCGGTTGGGTTAACGGGGTGATCTATGATCCTTGTTGTGCTTGAGATGGCTATACAACAAGGCCTAATTTTGGGTTGTGTCAAGTTGGTATAAGAGCATAGGTTCATAGTCAGTTGGGTATCAAAAAATCTGTGTCCAGTAGAGTCTATTTTATTGGTCTGTAGCATTCCACACTTATAAGTGGGAGGCTACAAGGCATTTAAAAATGTTTTACCTTCTTGTTGTATTATTTTGAGCTATAGAGTTTAGGGTCATGGATCATTCATATTTATATTTGATCATCTTTCAGATCATGCCTCCAAGAAAATCTAAAGTACTTGCAAACCCTACTGTCCCAACTGGGATAATGTTGATGGGAATCACTCTACTTATGGAGTTCATACTAGGTGTAGGGGTCTGGTTCGTGATGGTCTGGGAGTTCCATTGGCTCCATCTAGTCCTCCTCTTGTTCCTCAGGCTGGCGTGTTGAATTTCAATTTCGTTAATCGATTCATATGATTGCTCAGTTGGCTTCTTCTCATGTTGAGTGTGGGGAATCATCTGATCCATCTTCTGAGGCCACAAGGGTTGGCCAGTTTATGAGGCTGAGTCCTCAAAACTTTACCAGTGTTGAGGTGGAGGAATATCCCTATACTTACCTACATGAGATGGAAAATATCTTTAATTATATGCATGCCACTAATGTTGAAAGGTTGGAGTTTGCATTCTATTAGTTGAAGGACATGTCATACCAATGGTACAAGGAGTGGGAATGGACATAGGGTGATTTTTATGAGTAAACTTTATGGGAGGATTTGACTAATACTTTTTTAGACTTCCTCTCTCCTCTAGAGTTAAGGAAAGCAAAGGCAGAGGAGTTAGTTAATCTTCAACAAAGAAAAATTTCCTTCAAGGAGTATGCTATAGAGTTTCACCAATTGTTTAGGTATGTTCCAAAGAAGGGGTTGGATATTAGGGACCAGATGAAAAAGTTCTTCTCGATACAGTCTCATGAGTTAGTCCTTAAGAGAAAGGTAGCCTAATTGATCTAAGTTATGGACATCTCTAGGTTTGTTGTGTACATGAAATAAATGGAGAAAAAGAAAAAGAAACAAGTTGAGATTAATGAGAGGTAGAACAAGAGGTCTCAGTTTTCTAACAAAAGTAAAGGCCAACAATTTATAAGTAAGTGGTCTAAGAGGAAGAATTGAGAGATTCCTAATTCCTATTCTACGATTAGTGCTCCCTACCTGAGGCCACCGAGACACAAATGATTTCAGAGTTGTAATGATTCTAGGGAATAGGGTGCCAAATCTTAAACTAGTGGGTCTTAGTCGACTCCATCATACCTTTCGTGTAGATTCTGTGGTAAGCCTCACCATGCCCAATGTGAGAAAGAGAGGAGCAATATTTAGATAGGGTCATATTGGGAACATGTAGCGAGAGTTGCCCTTTCTAGTGGCTTCATAGGCCAACAGTGCCCCTATTTCCACTTCAACTACTACGACACCGAAGGGTGCTACTTCAACTTTTATTTCTAGTACCGACACTCATTGGAATTGCTTATATACAATTTCTACTCTTCAGGAGTCTGAGGCATTTCTAGATTTTGTTATGGGTATGTTGAGAATTTTATCCCATTATGTTTAATGTTTTATTGATTAGGGGTCCACTCCCTCTTATGTGACCCTATTTGTGGTTGTGCATTTTTATTTTAGTCCTGAGTGTTGGTCAATTCCTTTTTTGGTTTCTACCTCAATAGGAGACTCTATGGTAGTAATCAAGTCTACAGAGGGTGTGTTGTAGTTGTTGGTAGTAAAGAAACTCTGATAGACTTATAAAGTTAGACATGATTGATTTTGATGTTATTCGAAGGATGGATTATTTACATTTATGCTATGCTTCCTTAGATTTTTGGACCCATATATTCATGTTTAAATTCCCTATGGAGACGATAAATGTATGTAAAGGGGGTTCTTTAGTGCCAAAGGGGAGGTTCATCTCATATCCTAGCACTCAAAAGTTGATTTCTAAGGGGAGTTTGTATCATGTGGTCCGAGTTAAAGATTCTAACTCGGAGGGTCCTTCTCTAGAATTATGTTCCCCTGGTTAATGAGTTTCCTAAGGTTTTCCTTGATGACCTTCCCGGTATTCCTCCCAATAGGGAAATTGATTTTGGGAATAATCTTGTTTCGAAAACTCATTCAATTTTTATCCCTCCTTATAGAATTTCTCTTGCTAAATTGAAGGAGCTTAAGGATAAATTGAAGGATCTCTTAGATAAAGGTTTTATCCATCCCTGTGTGTCTCCTTGGGGTTCTGACGTATTGCCTATGCCTAATAAGGATGGTTCCCTTTGGATGTGCAATTATTATCACTAGTTGAACAAGGTGACCATAAGAAATAAATATCCTATTTCTAAGATCGTTTATTTATTTGATAAACTTCAAGGTGCAAAGGTTTTGTCTAAGATTTATCTTAGGTTGGGTTATCATAAACTTAAGATTAGGGAAGTAGATATCCCTAAGACACCCTTCAGGACTCAGTATTGTCACTATGAGTTCCTAGTTTTGTATTTTAGGTTGAAAAATGCCCCCGTGACATTAATCGATATGATGAATAGGGTTTTCCATCTTTTTATTGATTTTTTTCTCATTGTCTTCTTTGATGACATCTTGGTATATTCAATGAGTGAAGTGGATCATGTCGATTACCTCTGTGGTGTGTTGCAGTCCTTGAAGATCATCATTTGGATGCCAAGATCTCAAAGTGTGAGTTTATTATTGAAGTTTGTGACTTTCCTTGGTCATGTTATCTCTAGTAAAGGGATCATAGTGGATCGACAAAATGTTGTGGCTATTAAGAAGTAGCTTAGACCTGCTACTCCAATCGATATTGATAGCTTCATGGGTCTAGCTGGTTACTATATGTGATTTGTGGAGAGTTTTTTTATGATAGCTACTCCATTTACTAAGAAAACTCAGAAGAAGGTCAAGTTATTATGGTCGGATGCGTGTGAGGGTAGTTTTGAGAAGTTGAATGATAAATTGACTTTGGCTTCAGTGTTAACCTTGCTCGACGGTAATGATGGTTCTGTAGTGTATTGGTATGCTTCTCGTAGTTGTTATTGTTGTGTGTTGATGCAACATGGTAGGGTAGTGGCCTATGCTTCTAGGCAGTTGAAAATTCATGAGAAAAACTACACTACTTATGATTTGGAGTTATTGGTCGTGGTATTTGCATTGAAGATTTGGTGTAACTATCTCTATGGCGTTCATATTGGCCTATTTTTTGGGCATAACAGCCTGCAGTATGTGTTTACTCAGAAGGTGTTAAATCTAAGGCAAATGAGATGGCTTGCACTGCTGAAGGACTATGATATTAGTCTCCACTACTATCTAGGTAAAGCTAGCATTGTTGCTAATTCTATTAGAAGGTTATCCATGGGGAGTTTGGCTTATGTTAATAAGGATAAGAGGGAGTTGGAGTGGGAAAATCACTGATTAGCTATTTTTGGAGCTTGTCTTAAGGACTTAGAGGATGGTGGTGTATTTGCGCATCCGGTCTCACAATCGTTTGTTGTTGTTGGGATAAAGAAAAAACAAATGTTGGATCCTAATTTTATTAAGACTAAGAGTAATGTGGGTCAACAAAAAGTTGTTGATTTTTTGATTGGTAGTGACAGTATCTTATGGTACCAAGGTAGTATATGTGTTCCCAATGTCGATGGATTATGGTCGAGGCTCATGGATCTTGTTATGCTATTAATCTCGGTTCTACGAAGATGTATCATGATCATAGGGAGTCTTATGTGTGTAATAATTTAAAGAGAGATGTGGCTAGCTTTGCGGGTATGTATATGGTTTGTCAACAAGTGATAGTTGAGCACTTGAGACTCGGGGGTTTGTATCAAGAGATTGGGTTGCCCAAGTAGAAGTCGAAAGTGATCAACTTTGATTTGTTTACTGGTCTTTCCCAATCCCGAAAACAATATTATTCTATTAGGGTCATTGTGAATAGAATGACCAAATCTACTCACTTCTTGACCGTGAGGACTAGTTATTCAGCGGAGAATTAAGCTAAGTTGTATCTTGTGGAGATTTTGAAGTTGCACGGTGCTCCAGTTTCTATACCTTGGATCGTGGTACTACGTTCTCATCTCACTTTTGGAAGTCATTTCAGAAATGTTAGGGGACTAAGTTATCCCTTAGTACTGCTTTCCACTCGTATACCAATTCATAAGTGGAGAGGACTATCTAAACATTGGAAGATATGTTATGTGCTTCTGTGATTTATTATGGTGGTAGTTGGTATGACCATTTTCATTTGATCCAATTCACGTTTAATAATAGTTACCACTCTAGAATTGGTATGGCTCCTAATTAGGCATTGTATGGTTGGAGATGTCAATCTCTTATAGGGTGGTATGAGGCTTATGAGGGCAAGATTTTTGGACCCCACTTGTTTCATAAAGCCTTGGAGAAGATGAAGGTGATCTGTGATAGAGTGAAAGCCTCTTAAAGTAACCAAAAGTCCTATATAGATGTGAGGCGAAGGGATTTGGAATTTAATATTGGATACTGGGTATTCTGGAGGGTCTCTCCCATGAAGAGAGTAATGCAGTTTGTCAAGAAGGTAAAGTTGAATCCACGGTATGTTGGTCCATATTAGATTTTTAATAGGGTTTGTAATGTTGCCTACGAATTAGATTTTTCCTCTAGTTTAAGCTTTATCCATCCAGTATTCCATGTGTCCAGTTTGAGGAAATGTAGAGGTGATCCTTCATTGGTTATTCCCAAGGAGGATGTTGGTGTTTCATATTCTTTTTCCTATAAGGAGGTCCCAATAAGAATCTTGGATCATGAAATTCACTAGTTGTGAACGAAAGAAGTGGCTTCAATGAAAGTTCTAAAGAGGAACCAAAAGTCCGAGTAAGTTACTTGGGAGGCAGAAAAGGATATGAAGTTCAAGTATCTGCATTTGTTTTCCATTCATGAAACTTTTTCTTGAGGTATGTGAATTTTCTTAGCTCTATTTATTTCTTTTAAAGTCAATGGGTTCAAATTCCTAAACTTTGAATTGAGCAATTATTTTGATAGATAGTAGGTTCGAGTCGCAAAGTCAAATGGATGAATGTATTATTTATAATGATCATTGCATGTGTGTTATACTTGTTGAATGTTTTTGTTTTATAACTTTATTGAAGGATTGGTTTGATATGTAATGATGTGTTAACTCATTCTTGTACTAGCCTTACCCATCCTTCGAGGACTAATAATACAAGTGGGGTAGAATTCAAATACCTAGGCATTTAACCTTTAGAAAATTCACCCAAGTTTTCAGTTTCTAGGTAGGGTACGGTCAAAGCATACCACTTATATGTTAGGGTACGACTAGTACCAACCTTATAGTATGATGATCAGTCTAGGGTGATGGCATTCTATCCAATGTATGGTTTAGAATCATACCAATTGTATGATGGTGTACTTTTCTTAAGATACCTTGTCGTATAATGCTCGAAATCTTGGCCAAAGCATACTATCTTTGGTACAAGTTGTAGGGTACCACTCATACCTTCGGGTATGAGTTATGCATGCGGAGTCATATGTTGATTATTTTAGGGGTCCATGGTGAGGTCTAGGGTATGAGTTAGTGTACCACATGTACCCAAGGGTACGCGTAATTAGGGTGAGTCGTACCCACTTGGGTTTGTTTTTCACATATACAAGTTCAAAAATATTAAGATATAGTCCAAAACATCTCTCTCAAGATGAAGCTAGGGTTTCATGAGGTGTCTTTATAGATGCTTGAGGACTAAAATATTTTCGTGAATCATTTTGTATAAATCATGTGACTGATCCCTTATTAATATTTCTCAAATATCATGTTATTTAAACAATGTTCACAAATCATTAAGTGTGGTTTTTTAAACAAATGTTATGGGTTTTGATCTATAGTGATTGGTGATGTTTACCCTTGTTCAACTTGTATTTATACTTGTTTCTGGTGATGGTTTGCACATGTGGGTGATTGTTGATTGTGGTTTAATGAATGGGTCATGAGTAACCCTAAGTTTAATGATTTTACTTTTACTTTGGTCTTGGTAAGAATGTTCCCTTAAAGTGGTTGTGAAAATGTCTACTACAAATAACTAGTCACATGATAATGGTGTTTTGAACAATGACAATGGCTTAATGAGTACGATTGTTTGGTAAATGACTTTGAAAGTTCCTTGTTGGCAATGCATGAAGTAATTTAGTAACCTTGGTGGTTGGAATGGTTAAAAAGGGGTTTGAGTCCCTAAGAATAAAATTGAATTGTGTCTGAACTAAAGTTTGATATAAGAATGCTAATGAATAATTTTATAAAATCCTTGATGACCGCAATTTGACTTGAATGGTAGTTGAGATCAAGGTATTTGCCAATTAAAGTGATTAGTTGGTAAATTGTTCATAAAGACTTTGTGCTCATGTATGGTGTTCAATTATAGCCTTTACAGTTTGAATTGGCTAAATGGGTGACTCCACAAATGTAAAAGCAGAGGATGTGAATGCATGGACAAAAGGTTAGACTCCCAATGTCGATTAGTAATGGACACAATGACTTATGATTATAGTCCACTTGCGTAATAATATGGCTTGTGGTTAGATTCCACTTGCTTAATAATATGGCTTATGGTTAGAGTCCACTTGCGTAATAATATGGCTTGTGGTTAGAGTCCACTTTCTTAATAAGATGGCTTTTGTTTAGAGTCCACTTGTCTTATATAATGGCTTGTGGTTAGAGAACACTTGTCTAACAAATGGCTTGTGGTTATATCCCACTTTCATATGAAGATGGCTTGAGGTTAGAGTACTCTTTCTTGATAAAACCTAAGAGAGTAGAAGGTTAGAGTCCTCCACTTCACGGTTCTTGACTGGGTGTTGTTAAATGCATGTTATGGAATTGTTATCTTTTTACACTTGATGTATCTTTATATATCTACATGTCTATGTGTAAAATGTTGTGGCTTATGATGGTTCCACTTGGTATTGAATAATAACACTATTTTATCCTTACCGTTGAGTTATATGCTAGTTCTCCAACCGCTAACTGTCTTTGGGCACTTTGTTCCCACGCTATACGGGGGTTGGAGATTCTTCTTGTCTTCCTACAGTGACTAGTCGTTTGAGCGGATCGTGATTTAACTTTGAAGTGGTGAGCTTCAATACTTTTGAAAGCATACATTTCATATTCTTTCTATTTTATGCCATATTCTTGTATTAGACTTGGTTTGTCTATTATCGGGGGCATGTCCCGGCATATTATACACATCATATTGGTAGAGGATTTTGGATGATGTGGACTTGGGTAGCTTGTATGTTGTATATAGACATGAATAGAAAGATAAGACATTTTTAATTTATGTTTACTAGTCTTTCTTTTGCTATCTTATTATATGTTCGGAGTTCATCTAACGTTTGTGGATTAATGTGATGATTATGTTGGGTTAATAGGGTGATATCTAGTACTTGTTGGAATTGAGATTCCCATATTATAGGTCCCAATTTCAGGTCATATCATTGGAGTTCACAGGGGGACAAATACTGGAAACTCATATTTGCCGATGTGAAGAGTGGTCATGGTGGTTGTGCGCATGATGTCACGATTTATATTTTAGGGATGTACTATCATCTCAGGTTCTTTTTTCTTGTCGTGCGACTAATATGCACTGGGGACTTTCAGCATGTGTAGCTGAACCCATACAGCCTGTTGGTTTTTTTAAGGACAACAAAGCTACACAACGTAGGTAAATGTTTTAAATGCATGCTAAACCCAGTTCCCTATACCGGCATGGTATATTTGAATATATGTGATTGCATATGGTTATTTACTTTGATTTTGAATTACTGGCATTATTTTATCTTATCCTTCAGTATATGCTAGCGTTCACTCTCCTAACCGTATTGTGGTGTTGTATCCCTAAGCAATGTAGAAAGCGGCCATACTATCATTCCTCCTACTTAGTGACTTGGATCTGGGGAAAACTTTGATTCATACTGATGTTCTGAGCTTCCATACTCTGGAAGGCTCTATTTTATGCTATGGAATTTTCTTATATATGTTATTTCTTTGGTTTGGATTTAGCTATGGTCAAGGGCATGTCCCAACCAGAAGTTATTAATTCTTGTTAGAGGCTTTGTCAGACTCCTGTAGGCATGGGCAGTGTCGGTATTAGTCTCATCATTTGTATTTTTATTTTCATTGTGGTTGACACTGATTGGATAATTGGTTGGGGTTATTGGATTTTTATTATAGACTTTTATTAATGTCCTTAAACTATTATTGTCTTATATTGCTATATGATCAGAGTTCATCCGACATTGGGTGCAGGGAGGTTATGGTTGGGTATTGGGGATGGTTACTGATCTTAGTTGGACTTGAGATGCCCGACTCAATTAGGCCCTAGTTTGGGTCATGTCATCTACAAATGTGCATTGAATATCATTAGTTGAACAAGGTCACAATTGACAACAATTATATCTTCTAAACATTTATGACTCATTTGACCTGATTTAGAGTGCCTGTTCTTCTCACAAATTGATCTTAGATCTAGGTACATTCTATTGAATTTCAGGTAGTGCAACATTCTTAAGAAAATCTTCTGAACATAGGATAGTAACTTTGAAATTGTCATTATGACTTTTGACCTTATGAATGTAGAAGCACCTTTCATGAACTTGATGAACATGGTATTTAAGCCATACGTGGATAGGCTTGTTTTTATGTTTATAAATGATATATTTGGTACTCTCCGTGTGAGGAGGAATATACAAAGTATTTTAGAATTATGTTGTAGATTATTAAGGAGCATTAGTTTTTTTCAAGATTCTCCTAGAGTTAGTTTTTGTTGAAATTTGTTCCACTTATTGGGCATGTGTTGTCTAGCGAGGGCATTCATGTATATTATCAGAATATTGAGACAGTATAGAACTAGCCTAGGCCTATTACCTTGACAAATAATTGATAATTTTGTAGGCTAAGCTAGTTAGTTTTGGTGGTCTTTAAGGTATTCTCGTACATAGTTGCCTCATCTAAGTTGATGCAAAGAAAGTTTAAGTTTTATTGGTCTAAAGATTGTGAGAAGAGATTTTTAGAGTTGAAGGATCGATTGAAGTCTGCTCTAGTGTTAGCTTTTCTAGTAGGGTTAGATGGTTTGGCTTTGTATTGTGATGCATCCATAGTTTATCGAGGTTATATGATGATATAGAATGAAAAAATAATTCTTTAATCCTCTAGACCACTAAATTTTCATGAGACTAACTATCGTACTCATGACCTAGAGTTGGCTCTTGTAGTTTTTTTCATTAAGCATTTTGAGATACTGCCAATATGTTGTTCTAAATATGTCTTAACAAACCATAACAACCTTTAGTATGTTATGTAAGATAGAGAAGAATCGTTGTTAGGGGTGATGACTTGATCTTTTGCAGGACTACACTGGAATGTGATTTACTATCCGGGTAAGTCCTATGTGGTAGCTGATGATCTTAGTAGATTTATATGGATGGAATGGCCTATGTGAGAAAGAGAAAACAAAATTAGGTGTGGTTACTGATAAGATTAATCAATTAGAATTTTGTATTGTAGATTTATTGGATAATGGTGTGATAATTTTGTCACAACCTGATTTCTCAGGTTACGATGTCACCTACTACAACCCACTATTAGGTAAGCCAACCCGTAGTATAGAACTTCTAGTACCGATCTTACCATGACAAATGAATGAAGACAGTAGAATGGTTATAATAAAAGACTAATATACATATATTACAGTCCCAAAACCTAGTGGAATCAATACTAAAGCTTCTAATATGATAGGAATACAAAGTGAAATACTAAAAGAATATACTAATACAATCCAACTCTTAATACAACATAGAAATTAGTCTATTCAATAATAGGGAGAATAGTAGTACTCAGAATGCTAGGACCTCACCCTAAATCTCCAATCCATAGTTGTCATCCATGATGAACATAACAATAACGAGAACCCCTGCTTTGATTGGTAGGATGCAGAAGTGTAGTATCAGTACCCCTACTGAGTATCAAAGATAATCCAAATATAGATAACTTGTAAGTAGAACATAAACTACGCCAAAATTATTAGAAAAGTAACATAGTAAAACTATGGAGGAAATAAGGATTCATTATCATATCCTATCCATACTCAGGAACCTAAGCACTAAGCCATATATCACTGGCCATTATTAAAATAAGGAGTAGAAGAAGGATATATGGTTCTATAAAAGGTCAATGAATTGATAAATAACATGAATAAACAAAGTATGAAAGGTATATATGGTAATACCACATCTATATGTATATATATATATATATATATAAGGATATATAACCAAGACAAACTCTAAGGTACAACCTAAAGAAGTCATACTAGCATCTAAAGGTCTCCTAATCATAGTAGGAACAAGTACTAGCATAATCAGGGCCTATAACTATAATCTCAAACCATGAGATAATTATCCATAATAAAATAACCGTCAGAGAAAGGAATCAGAATCACACCTCGAATCTCTGCATCAGTCTAATAATCAATAATCCACAAACTATCCATAATAAATACAATATAACAATTGAATACTCCGTAAAAACAATACCTAGATCGATCCCCATGACACAACTCAAAATCGAGCCTTATCATAATGGCCATCTCAAGTCTAACAAGGATTTTAGATCGCCCCATTAACCTAGCCTAACCATCACATCAATCCTCAAATGTGGGATGAAAAATGACCATATATCAGGATAATAGAAGCAATATTAATAATCATAACCTAAGAAGTGTATAATTAATCAATTGATGTTAACATATTCAACTCCACAGTCATCCACAAAGTCTTTGCAAATTTGATATCTAAAATATATCGATACATGCCCCGGATAATAGCTAAAAGCCAAGTCTAAAACAAGTTTATGACATAAGATAGAAAGACCATGAAATATATGCCTTCCTTATTTGGGAAGATAAGCATTTCAATGTCAACTCACGAACCTTTCGAACACTTGTTCAGCGCACACAAAGAGAAGAAGAAGCTCCGAACCTTGTATCACATGAGATACAAAGTCTGAAGACGGTTAGCGATTGGAGCGCTAGCATGTGACTTAAGGGTAAGGATAAAATAGTGTAATTATTCAAAACCAAGTCAAACCATCATATGCAACCATATTTATATACATAGTTATATATGTAGATATATATAAATACTTAATGTTCCAAAAAAGGGAACAAGGCTTCACATGCATTTTAAAGCACCCAATCATGAGACATGGAGTGGACTCTAACCTCCCAACCATACAGTTTAAATAGATTGAACTTTCCAGTCATATTAGGCAAGTGTAATCCAACCTTAAGCCGTTTTATAAAGAAAGTGAACTCTAAGCTCAAGATGTCATATTAAGCAAGTGGACTATAACCACAAACTATCTTATTAAGCAAATGGACTCTAACCTTAAGCCATTGCGACCATTATTAGTTGATATTGGGTCTCTCACCCTTAAAAAAATAGTGAATTTTGGAGTTTCTTGAAGTTAAACGTTGAAGACTAGGGATTTCATGGATATTAAATTGATGAAAAATAATATAATATTCTTAGGATACGTTAAATCCTTTGTTTTCATGATTTGGGGTCTATGGGAAAAGACCAAACTAACCTTGGGAACTAAAACTCAGAACTAAACTAAAAATCCCAATTTGGACCATTGGTGTGATGCGGAGTTTATCATGTTGCACAACTGGAAAAGGACAATCCCCAGTTTGCACAATGGCATGACGCAGTGCTATCGCGTTGCGCCACTGGAAATGGACAATCCTTATTTGGCACCTTGGCGGGACATGGCGCTATCGCGGTGCCCCACTAAACGTGAATTTGATCCTTAGGGAAATATGGTGGCCATCAAGATGACACACTAGAAAAGAAAAACGTAATTTTGGTCACCACCGAGATGCAGCCTAATCACGATGGGATAATTCCTTTCATTAAAAGTGCCACAACTTCTCACTCAAGTATTGGATTTGGCAAAATTGGTATCATTGGAAAGATAATTCAATTTCCTATCATTTGGTGAGTTTTGAGATGGAAAATTCTCAATGGAATAAGTGATAAGCTTGATTGAAGTAGACTATAGCAACATTCTTCTAGAAAACTCAATTAGTAAGGAATATTTTGATCCATCTAATAGCTAGGAGTTATTCGAGGCATTAAGATAAATCAAACTCACTCATAAAACTGGCAAAGAATTATTATGTACTTTGTATGAACTTGGAACATGGCTATAATATTGGGTGGATTTTTGGCGTATTATAATATCTCCCCCTTGGGAACATTATTCCTCGAATGAGATTGGTTAAGATGAAAGCACAGAGGAATTGAGATTACATGTTGACTATACGTGATGAAATCGTGATAACATGACTGAGTCTTGAACATGACACATGACTGAACGGGTTCTGTGAATGCCTTACTGATATGATAATAATATGTAGTTAAAATTGAGCATGCAAAAGAGATATTCTAAGAACATTGTTACCTTAAAATGAATCTGAGGTTTCAGACAAAAGATGAGGGTCCTTGGTCCGTATATTTGTTTCCACTTCACAAGTTGCTCCCTTAACGGACTGATTCCGCCAAAGAACTTTAACTAGGGGAACTTCATTGTTACTTAATGTACGAGTTTGTCAATCAAGGATCTTGACTGGAATTTCTTCGTATGAAAGGCTATTCTGAATATCTACACTTTTTAAAGGAACAACTACAGCTTGGTCACCAATACACTTCTTCAACAAAGACATATGAAATACTGGGTGCACTGATGCTAAGTCTGTAGGTAACTCAAGGTTATAACCCACATTTCCAACATGGCTCAAAGTTATGTTAGGGACGAAATAACGTGGACTAAGCTTCCCCTTCTTACCAAGCCTCTTTACCCCCTTCGTGGGAGAGATTTTTAGATATATGAATTCTTCAATCTCAAACTCAAGATCCTTTCTTCTTATATCTGCATAATATTTTTGTCGTCTTTGGGCTGCCTTAAGCCTTTTCCAAATTAGTTGAACTTTCTTCAAAGCATCAAAAAGCAAGTCATGCCCTATCAAAGCAGTATTACCTACCTTAAACCAACCAATGAAATATCTACACCTCCTTCCATATGGATCCTCAAATAGAGCCATCTAAATACTTAAATGATAGTTGTTATTATACACAAATTCAATCAGAGGCAAGTATTCAACCCAACTGCCCTTAAAGTCAACTACACATGCTCTTATTATGTCCTCAAGGATCTGAATGGTCCTCTCGGCCTGACCATCTGTCTGAGGGTGGAAGGTTGTACTAGGGTGAACATGGCTACCAAGACCCTTCTAAGAAGCTTTCCAAAAGTGAGAGGTAAATTGAGTACCTCTATCTGAGATGATAGAAATAGAACACCATGTAACCTAACCAACTCTATAATATAGAGCCTTGAATAGTCCTTAACTAAATCAAAGTATGGACAGGTAAGAAATGGGATGATTTGGTCATCCTGTCCATAATGAACCAAATCAAAACATGCTGACGATGGGTAAGAGGCAAACCTGTCATAAAATAAATGTTCACTACTTCTCAATACCAAGTGGGAATACTGAAATCCTGCATGGACACACTAGGCTTCTGTTGTTCAATCTTAACCTACTAACAAGTAGAGCACTTAGCTACAAACTCTGCAATATCATTCTTCATCCCACTCCACTAATAGATTTCCCACAAATCGTGGTACATATTCAAATACCCTAGATAAATTGAGTAAATTGCACTATGCGCTTCTACAGGAACTTGTTGTCTCAACTCATAAACTTATCCCTATCCTACTTTTCACAACCCAAAAAGATTCCAAACTATTCTGAACGCAAATGGAACCCTCAGATGAATAAACCAAACGAATACCTAACCTGCCTAGCTGATGATCATCCTAAACTAACTTCTTCTTGTCATCATCAACATGAGAAACAGTACCCATAGACAATCTACTTAGGGAATCTACCACTACATTGGCCTTACCTCTTGTACAAAATACTCATATCATAATCTTTCAACAATTCAAACTATCTCCTCTGATACAGATTCAAATCCTTATACAAAACACATATTGTAAGCTTTTGGGATTTGTGAACACATCAATATGCACTCAATACAAATAGTGTCTCTAAATCTTTTAGGCTAACACAACAACCGCTAGTTTTAGATTATGGGTGGGGTAATTCTTTTCATGGGTCTTAAACTGTCTAGAGGCATAGGCCACTACTTTACCCTTCTGCATTAAAACACCCAAAATCAACTATGGAAGCATCACATTACACAACGAACCTGTATGAAGCATATTGTAACATCAAAATTAGGGTTGTGGTGAGTCGGGTCTTTAACTCCTGAAAACTCTTCTCTTAAGAATCTGACCAATGAAACTTAACTTTCTTCTGAGTCACTCTGGGACATGGGGGACATAATAGATGAAAACCCTTCAACAAACAGCCAATAATAGCCAGCCAAACCTAATAAATTCTAGATTTCTAATGAAGAGATGGGTTTAGGACAATTTCTCACCCCTTTGTTCTTTTGAGGATAAACTCTAATGTCATCACCAAAAATAATATGGCCAAGAAAATCAACTGATCATAGCCAAAATTTCCATGACTGAATTTAGAGAACAACGGATTGGTACTAAGAGTTTGCAATACTATTATGAGGTGGTCTGCATGATCATTTTTGTTATAGGAATAGACAAAAATGTCATCAATAAAGACTATGATGAACATGACCAAGTACTTCTTGAAAACTCGGTTCATCAAGTCTATAAAGGTTGCTAGGGCATTTGTGAGACCAAAGGAAATAACTGGAAACTCGATGTGACCATACCGAGTTCTATAAGCTATTTTCAGAATCTCACATTCTCTTAGTCTAAGATGATGATAGCCATATGTAAGGTCTATCTTAGAAAAATAACTGGTACCATGAAGTTGGTTGAACAAGTCATCAATTATGGAAAGTAGGTATTTGTTCCTGATTGTGAATATGTTCAACTGACGGTAGTCACTAAATATTCTAAGAGAACTGTCTTTCTTATGTATGAATGGGACTAGTGTGCCCCACAAGGAAATGTTGGCCCAGATGAATCCCTTATCTAGGAGATCTTTCAAATGTTTTCTAAACTCTTTGAGTTCAGCTGGAGCCATTCTATATGGCATAATAGAGATAGGTTGGGTATCTGGAAGAACGTCTATTCTGAAGTTAATTTTCCTTTTGGGAGGAACTTCAGAAAGATCTTCGGGGAACACATCTAAAATTCCTTCACTAAGGAAACTTACTCAAGATTTGGAGTGTTAGAATTAGTGTCCTTGACTTTGACAAGATTATAAATACACCCTTTTGATATCATTTTCCTCGCTCTAAGGTACGAAACATGCTAACCCCTATGTGCGGTAGTACTACCCCTTCATTAAAGAACTGGTTCATTTGGAAACTGGAAATGAACTACTATATTTCTATAATCAACAAAAGTGTGGCATGAGTGGAGCAAATATATGTCGAGATTGACGTCAAAATCTGTCATCTTTAAGTCCATGATATTAACTGAAGTAACTTTATGAGACACTGTAATCGGGAAGTTCCTATATACCCACCAAGCTACGATACACTTGCCTACGATGGTAGACACTAAGAAAGGCTCTACTAAGATTTTGGGACTGACTACGAAAATGACGTCTATATAAGGGGTTACAAAAGAAAGTGAAGTTGTAGGTTCTAGTAAAGCATAAACATACAAATAAAAGACTTGTAACATACCAGTAGCTATGTCAGAAAAAATTTATTGATCCTGTTGAGACTTAAGTGCATAAAGCCTACTCTGACGCCGACCACTAGTAGTACTAGAGGTGGCACCATACTGAGTCAATCGTCCGACTGGAATTGATGACTGATGGGACTGGCCTTATTGGTGCAAATCCCTTCTTTTTTGAGAAAATACCCGAAACTCCTGAATCCGATGGCCTGGCTCGCCACACCCAAAGAATACATCACTACCATCTCTACACTCACCATGATGGTTTCTACCACATTTCTGTAAAAGAGGATTTGTATGACTACTATTTACACTTCCTTGGGACTTAAAGCCTGGTACACTATCCCTATTATCATTTCTGAACCTTGGCATAGGGTACTATCTAAAGCTAGGGTAAGAGCTAAAGATTTTTATTAGAACTGAGTAAGGTTACCACCTTCTAACTTTGGTTGAGTAAAATTAAAGCTTCTTGTTCTAGCCCTCTTGTTCTCTCTCTTCTTCTTTTTAAGCTTCCACTCCTTAATCTATTAAGCATGGAACATAAGCCTAAATATGTCCATATATTTAATTAACATCGCAGTCCTATACTTCTTGACCAAACTGTCAGATACCACAGAAATAGACTTGCTCTTCCTAGATCTGTTATCAGCCACCACATGAGGAGCATACCTATCTAGCTGAGTAAACATAAGGGAATACTCCTACACACTCATGTTGCCCTGCCTCAAGTTGATAAAATCTAACACTTTGGCTTCCCTCACCTCCAATGGGAAGAATCTATCTAAGAAAGTTGTAGCGAACTTCTCCCATTCTACAGGCCTTGTATATGTGCCTCTATCCCTTTTCCACTACTTAAACTAGGTATGGTCAACATCTTGCAGCTGATAAGCACAAACTTATCACTCTTACTTGATGTCACCCCCATAATGTTTGTTACATTCTTGACCATGTCTATGAATTCCTTCAGATACTCTTTAGATTTGGATCCCAAGAACAGATGAGCATTCATTCGGGTAAAGTCCCGAATCCTAACTGCGATAGTATTGGCCACTAGGTTGGTTGAAACAACAGATGGCTGAATGTTCTGAGTATCTACAGAGTGATCAAGTGTAGTGAATGCAACACTAATCTCTGCATGAGAAACAAGCTCATTCAAGGTATCTTCCTGAAGGGCGAAGGTGCTGGTTTGTTCACATTTCTTTTTTATTTGTCTTTCGAGGAGGCATATTTTGAAAATAGAAGGGAGAATAGATTAGACAAAGAGTTTAACATTAGATCATACTTAGTTTCATGACATAAACATGGATAGAAGGGAAAATATTCCTAAATCATCTCGTAGCTCCTTTTCTATAAGTGTGGCGCGTTTTACACCTATGCACAAGACTCTATTTGACGCAACATTCAAACTTCCATGGAACTTTTATACCTTAGGCTCTGATACCAAGTTTGTAACTCCTCGAGGGTACACCCTGGGCATCACATGGTTCTTACAGTCTTGAGAGACCACAAGCTAACCCATGAGCTTGTACCTGCTGTGAGAACTGAATAAAGATGATAACAAAAGATCATATGCAAAAAACATTGTATCTAATGCCATAAGATTTTTAAGTCATACTTCTGATAAATTCTACAAAACCATATAGATAATAATGATAAAACGTCTGACAATGATAATTGAAAACTAAAAACTGACTAACTGTCTATAATAGTCTAAAAAGACTATACTGACTAACTGTGGAGCTGATAGGACAAACCCCTTACTAACTTCGACTGGATGGGAAAATACTAAAGCTGATGAAATAGCTAAGATAAATAAACCATATCCATAAAATATGAGGACTCACCACTGCTACGTTTGATAATTTGGAAAGTCTAAGAGTGATTCGAGAACTGAGCATTCAAACCTATTAAACGATACATCATAGCACAAAAAATGAGTATGTGACCAGTACATTGAATGTACTGGTATGATAAATGAGATGGGTTGATATTCATAATTTCATGTACAGGAGTAAAGACTAACTGAATAAATAGCATAAAGTACTGAATAGAATGCACAAAATTTGTAAATACTGAGAATGCATGACTAAGCATAAAACATATTCTAAATATAATCTGTAAACTAAAATATTGATTAATGATAAATAAATAACTAATATATGTATGTTATGGTAAAGCAAAACTCAACATGAATTACTGAGCTGATGACTGGACTGAGATTGTGGGAGATATTATCTAACCGACATGCCCCAATAAGCAATTTGTGGTCCAACCTGTGACCCCAGTTGTAAGGGTGTCTATATAATTCCTCGGGTACTAACACTGGTTGTGTGGATCCACTAACGTACTATCGCAAAGGACTAAAGGTATCAAGCCTAAACTGATGGGTGACCCCTGGGAGGTAATCAAGCCTACACTGATGGGTGGCTCCTAAAATTCTATGTTGGCTACGTAGTTCTTGAGTACAGGGACTGCCACTAACCACTCTACCTATCTGACAGGGAAGACTTCATCCCTTCACTCGCTCGGTGCTAAATCCTACTCCCAACTGAACTAACTCAGAATACAGAACTATTCTAAGTTTAACTGATCATGATGACTAACTGAACTGATATTGCTCATAACAAGTCTGAAACTATTTTGAACATACCGAGGCTAAATAAACAACTATGTTTTTAGGTATTCACAACCCCAAGGACTAGATAGAAATAATAGCAAAATAGTACTAAAACTTTGGGTCTATAATTAGAAATCATTTATTCAAAATTCATTCTTGTGGACATTTCATCAAACACTTTATATGCATAGCATACAAATATTTTAAAGCTTTTAGTAATAGCATGATTTCCACATCAAAATCACTAATTATGGTTTAAATCTGCAAATAACATTATTCAAATATGTGGGGTTTAATAACAACAACAATTTCATGTAAACACAGTATAAAAATAAAGATTCATGGGAATTCATGGTTAAAAATCATAATAACTTGTAAAAATCATTACTTGGAATTTAAAATTGGGTACATGGACTCCATGGGTAGAAGGTAACCATAGATGAACACTTAACATACCTTTATTGGAGAATTCTTGAAATTTCTTGAATTAGAATTATCTTGGAAAATAATAGTGAATGTTGGAGTTTCTAGGTGTTAAACATCGAAGCCTAGGTATTTCTTGGAAAGTAAATTGATGAAAAATCAATATAATATGCTTAGGATAGGTTAAATACTTTGTTTACACGATTTGGGGGCTATGGGAAAAGACCAAACTAACCTTTGGAATTAAATCTAAGAATTGGACTGAAAATCCTGATTTTGATCTTCGACATGACACGGTGCTTATCGCGTTGCGCCATTGGAAAAGGACAATCCCCATTACGCCAAATGGCGCGATGCAGCGCTATTGCGGTGCCCCACTGAATGTGAATTTTATACTTGGCAGGATGCGGTTTCCATCGTGATGAAACACTGGAAAAAGGAAGTACGTTATTTTGGCCATCTCCGCGACACGGCCAAATCACGATGGGTTACTGTCTTTCATTAAAAGTGTCATAACTTCTCACCTGAGTATTGGATTTGGGAAAAATTGGTATGATAGAAAGTTTATTAAATTTCCTATCACTTTGTGGGTCTTGATCTAGAAAAATCTCAGTATAATAAAAGATAAACTCGTTTGAAGTTGACTATACCAACATTCTTCTCAAAAACTCAATCGTTAAGGAATATTTTGATCCGTCTAATAGCTAGGAGTTATTCGAGGGATTAGGATACATCAAACTCACTCGTAAAACTACCAATGAATTATAATGTACTTTGCATGATCTTGAAACATGGCTCTAACATTGGTTTGATTTTTAGGGTATTACAGTACGCAAGAAAGAAGACAAAGTAAATCCATAATGTCATAACTAATCCATGTTCCATAATGTAACCCATTTGATACATCTCCTCCATCTTGACAACTCTCAAAGGAGGACCTACAACATGATTGAGATATGAAGTGATCCCCCATCCGTATTATCCACCATGATTTTGTTTATTTGATTCAAAGCCCGATGGTAGAATTGGAGAAGCATCTTCTCTGGGAAGTCGTAGTTGGGACATTACATAAGCTTTCCATTAAATCTTTCCTATACCTAATATAGAGGCTCTCCCTTCAATTAACAAAAGTTTGTGATTTCATCACGCAATTGCACCATCTTTGATGGTGGGAAGTATCAATCTATGAAAGCAATGGTAAGTTCGTCTCACAATGTATTGACCCAGCGGAAAGATATCATAGAGACAATAACGCCTCACCCATTAGAGAAAACGGAATGAGACACAACTCTATTGAATCTTGTGAGATGTGAGCAATGTCAAAGAGGGCACACACTTCCACAAAATTCATTAAGTGCAAATTTCGGTCATCATGAGATTGACCCCCAAAGAGACCTTTCATTTGAGTCATGTGCAAGATAACTTACACAACATGGAATAACCAATTCACTTGATTAGGTGGGATACAGATTTCAATCAGACGTCCAACATAATGGAATTTCTCCTTATTATCAAGGGGCCCATTAAAGGTCTAGGCTGGTAACGCTGATCCTACACATCAATTTTAGTGTAAGGCAGTCATTGTGAATATAATTACCCAAGTTTGAGTCAAGTTTAAATCCATGAGAAACAATATGAGTTGAAATTAAATAAGTGTGAAATTAAGGTTAGTTACTAAATTCAAATATATTATACAAATATTTTGGGGGATTTGAATGTTTTCAAAAGTGTAAGACAATTCTTGGGATTCTAAAGGGCTAATTCGAGACTAAAAATATTTAAAGTATAATTAATTAGGAACAGATCTTAGTTCTATGCTTTACTAGAGTCAACTAGT
The DNA here is from genome assembly GCA_030864215.1 of Capsicum pubescens. Lineage (NCBI taxonomy): Eukaryota > Viridiplantae > Streptophyta > Magnoliopsida > Solanales > Solanaceae > Capsicum > Capsicum pubescens. The sequence goes on from CM061542.1 coordinate 102,239,435, forward strand.
GTGTGGGTACATGAAAATCAACTTCAAACTTTAGTTAAAGCATGCTTTAGTAGGCCGTGTTAGGGATTTTGATACGAGTCTTTCAACAAAGCATCAAACTATCACCCATAGATTCTTTCGAATAACTCGTGGGTGTGAACAACCAATCATTACAAAGCCTTAATTGGGCATCCCTAGTTCTAAGATGATGCCCAAGATATAGCAATTCCAAATTTTATCATTATTTTTAAGACAATAAAAAGGGAATAACCATTATCTATCTTATTGTTAAAAAATGCTCATGTCACATACTTCCCTTTTTAAAGGATTATGTAGGATCTAGACTACCCAAATCCCTTTTTCAAGGATGATGTGGGGTTTAGGTAAATGAGGCTTTCACCAACAAATTACATTTTATAATAAAAAATTTGTGAAACCCAAAATCAATAACTAAGAATTAAAGCTAATAATCACAACCCATACAAACTTGTATCCTATTCAAACATAATCCCAAGAGGAATAACTAGAAACTTATAAAGATAATAAACAAAAAAATACCAAAAATTCCATCAATTTGATTCATGAAAAATAAAGAGAATGCAAACCACACTTTAATTCCAATGAATCTTCAATGAAAATTTGCTCATCCTTCACATAGGAGTTACTCTAATGTAATCTTAGCTCAAGGTTAGTACAATGTTTTGCTCCAATCTCCCAAGATATTAGTTAAAAAGTGAAGATGAAAGATAGGATAAAGATGGCAAAAAATGAGCTACAAACCCTTATTTAAGCCCCAATTCCATATTTTCCAAATATTACAAAAATGCCCTTAAAACATTTCCGCTCTATTGCGATCGCCACCTCGTCATTGCGTTTGGGACTCCTGCGATCACAGTAGTCATATCGCGACCGCCCTCCTATTGATTTTTTTATTGGTCGTGATCACAACCCTCAGGCCACGATCACGATAACTGAAGATCGATTTTTAGGCTTGATTTCTAGCATTCTGCTCTTTTCTTTCATATTTTACCTCGTCTGACTTGAATGACTTGTTCATCTTACCTTTACAACCTTTCCTACCCAAATGAGCATTAAGTTAGATATTATCACAAAATCAATGGAAAACCGGGGTAATTCAGGCTTAAAAGGTGATTGAAAATCCTCAAATTGATGACTTATCAACACCCCCAAACTTAAACAAATGCTTGTGCTCAAGCAACTAAGAACTATTCAATGATATTGGGTATTCAACTCAAATCCACCCAAAAGAAAGCTATACTAAAGGAACTTGCTAACAAATCTCTATAAAGACTTTCAAGCATGTCATGGCAACAAGTGAACCCAAATTTTTCAATAAGTACAACTTTATGAAGCAAGGATGTGAGTTTATAGCACATGAACCTTCCAAATAAAAAAAACATCTTAAAAGAAGACACAAAATCTTCAAAGATTGTCTCAATATTCACAATGAAACTTACTTAACCCATTAACCCAAACCGATTTTAAGACTTCACCATCCACCCTAGAGTATCGATGCCACTCATAAGAAAGAGTTAGCTCCACACACACAAAAGACATTGAAATTTCTAAAGTATATTAAATAATGAAAGAATTCACAGTCACTCTCACAAAGAAATTGAATTACAATGAGTAGAAACATAGCCTTGCCCTTTGTGTTTTTCGCCATTAATGTAGACTTTCCTAGTTTGGAATCACCAAGGTCTTGTGGGTCAAGTTGAAGGTTCAAGGAGGGGGGAAGGAATATAGATAGATCAAGGGACTAAAATACATCCTTCAATGCAATTCCTCAATCCCTTCTACCTCAATATTTTCTAGATATTTACCTTATTCCCTTCAAATAATTACTCATATTTCCCTACCTTTTTTATTTAGCATTTACAAAACAATTCAAAGGCACAATTTTCCTTCTTTATTTCTTTGGTTTTTTCAAGAGACAGTCTAACATTCATATCTTCTTAGACTCCTCATTTGGCTCTTTTCTCATCACATTCTATGGGCTAGGATATAAAACATTACCATTAAGTTTGTTTCTTGTCTCTTAAGTACATGATTTGAAGACCATACACACATATTTCTTGGCTTATCTTACCACATCACATTAATCCCCCCAAACTCTGAGTTTGAACCATACTTACATTATTCTCCCAACTACACAAACCCCCCAAACTGAGTCTTTCTCCTACATTTCATTACTTTGAATCATTCGATGCATCAAAGGAGGTTAAGTGCCAAAAAAACTAATTAAAAAGTGTTAGGTGTTTTAGCAAGGTTATCATTACAAAAAGAAACAAAAATGGGAAAAAAGGCTCAAAGGGGCTAACTAGGGAACAATGTTAAGTATGAAATTCAGCTATATCATGGGTCAAAAATGGCCTCGAGTCATTCTCCAAGACAAGCTTGTCTAGAATTTTTCTTTGAACACACTTAGGTAAAGTTCTAGACTACACACATGTACAAGAATTATTTAAAAATCTCACAACACATGGCATCATACTCATAGAGCAAAAAGTTAATCTCCTAACCAATTTGAGCAATTTTAGCTTAATAAGTTACTCCATGTCAAGGACTCATCCTTTAAAAGAGAGAGCCAAAAATTGTATTTAATTCGATCATTCAAAAGAAATCTCAAAAACATCATTCATCATTTTAAAATAGAAAACTATATATTGTTTGGTTTTGTTTCTCAAAATCATTTCATTTCTAGCCAATGACATTTTAAAAGTATTTTTGAACTTTTCCATCTTTCTAAACAATTAAAGAAAAACATAGATGAATGAAATGCGACATTATCATTACACTCCATGAGATTCTTTCTTCACAACTTCACATATTGTCCCTTTATATCATAGAAGACTCATGGCACCAATATAATCATAAACGACACTATACCCTTAAGAATAGTATCACACAATCTATCATAGGGCAAGGTAAGAATTCTTGTCTCTCAGGTCACTTAGTCTTCACTCGGATATGCTATGACAACACCCTAATTGATAACACAATGGAGACAACATATATAAACAACTTTAACAAAAAACCACTGGTGATCCCACTTTTATTAGCGATTGGACTCTAAAATATACTCCAAAAATTATTAAAAAAAAGACCCAAGAATGTTTACACTAACCTTTACAAACATATAAGACACTTCTCTTTTATTGACATTTTAACAAACATGTGGTGTGCATGAAAAGTATGAGCTTGAATAGATAAAATAACAACAAATGTGAACAAGCTCAATGCACCAATTCATCACAAAACATACCACTTGTAATCATACTAACCAAATTAAATCACCAACCACTCAATTAGGCAAACAGACCTCATGTTGATATTTTATCAAACACAAGGTATGCACTGGTGTATGGAAACACGAATTTTGTAATTTAGCATTTGAGACAAGGCACACATTTAAAATCATCAACCCAACAACCACATTCTACCAAATTAGGATCAAATGAATTATATTCTACCAAATTAAGCTCAAATGAATTATATTCTACCAAATTAACCACCACCACATTAAAATTTAATCATTTGTATTTTAAATAACCTAGCTTGTATGTTTAATAAAGTAAGAAAATTGATGAAAAGAAAGTACAACATACTTATCCGGGGTATCATTATTGAGTTACCCATCCCAACTTGTGGTATCACCTACAAAAACCCAAAAACAAGATAAAAATTTAACCAAAATATTAGAATACATCTAGAAAAATTCCTTGGGCTGCCTCCCAAGAAGTGCCTTAGTTAAAGTCGCGGCATGATATCTTTTGACTATCATCTATCTATCATTTAGAAGATTTAAACCTATGGACCAATTTTAGATTAATACATCTTTGAGGTACGTTGGGCAAAGGTGAGGACACAATGAAAAATTTTCTATCTCTCCATTTTGGAGACTTTAATAGTTTACCCAACTTCACATCAAACTTCCTAATAGTTTCATTGGGTCTCAATGAGAACATCAAGAATTTTGTTGTTATACATCAAATTTTTCATTTTTGGCCTTCAAGTGAGGGGCTTCATTTTGCCCTATTGGAATCACAAACTCAAAAATGTAGGGATTTTCCTCCTTATCTCCAAAATTCATCATATGCTTGGGTGGTTCGAATTTCATAACATCCACAAAGCATAATGTTTAAAAGTGGTTTGAGTGAGCTCTTCTTTATAATTTTTGAATTTACATCATTCTTGATATTCCCACTGCAAAATAGGCTAGAGCCTTCATAAAGGATTTGCTTGGCTTCTTCTTTTGACTCTAGTACCATTTTCTTAATTTTAGCATCTTCAACTATCTTAGGTTCGGTTTGTTGGTAAATCTACAAGGATTCTTCAACATCGAGCTTATTTGGAAGACTGGGTATACCCATGATATTTGAAAGATTAGCCTCTGTACAAATTTCTTCCATCCTTTTGATTTCCATTTTAAATGCCTGATTGGAATAATACAAGTCACACATGTCCTCCTCCATTGTAGTTGCCCGATCAAAAAGAGTTTGAAGCATTGCTTCAAACCTATTGTACCTGACATATTATTATTCCTTTATTTCATCATGAGACCTATCAAAATCATAAGAAGAACAAGAATTTGGGTTAGCATAAAAATGGGAGGGGCATTTGGATAATCACTCCAATGTCCATTCCCAATACCACACAAAGAACAATTACTCTCCTAGTAGAATCGAGATGGTTCACACATCTCTTTATGAGGAGCATATCTAAAATCTCGCAGAAATTAGGGTCCATCATAGTATGGACTTGGATCATCCAGATAGAATTTCCAACCACCAAAAACATATTTTCCCCAAGATACCATAGTGACAAGAATACAAAAATAGAAATCTACCTAACACAAGAAACAAAGGATAATCACAAATAAATAGTTACAAGTTTGAATCCAAGCAAGTAAGCTAAAATTTCAAACTAACTCAATACGCTAAATTTTTCTCCGACAACGACACCATTTTTTTTGTAACACTAAACTTAAACGTCAATGTAAGTGAAAGACGATCGTTGTCAATATAATTACCCAACATTAAGTCACAGTCGAATTTACGAGGAACAATGTGATTGGCAATTAAATAAGTTTGAAATTAATGTTACTTGAAAAATTCAATTATACTATATAAATATTTTGGGCAATTTTGAATGTCTCCAAAAGTTTAAGACAAATCTTGGGCTTCTAAAGGACTGATTTGAAATTAAGAATAATTACAGTTTAATTAATTAGGAGCGAATCTTGGGGCTATGCTTTGTTAGAGGCAACTAGTGTGTGGGTACATGAAAATCAACTTTAAATTTTAACTAAGGCCTTCTTGCGTAGGCTCGGTTAGGGATTTTGCTACTAGTCTTTCAACAAAGCATCAAACTATCACCCTTAAATTCCTTCAAATACCTCGTGGGTGTTACCAACCAATCATCACAAAGCCTCGATTGGGCATCCCTATTTCTATAATGATGTCCAAGATATAGCTATTCCACATCTTATCATTTTTTCTAGACAATTAAAAGGGATTAACTATTATCTTTAGTATTTTTCAAAAATGCTAATGTAACCTATATCCCTCTTTCAAGGATGATGTAGGATTTAGACTACCCACCTCACTCTTTCAAGGATGATGTGGGGTTTGAGGAAAATGAGGTTTGCACCAACAAATTCCATTTTATAATCAAACATTTGTGAAACCCAACAACATTAACTAAGAATTAAACCCAATAATCACAACCCATACACACTTTTACCCTATTCAAACATTACCCCAAGAGGAAAAACTAGCAACTAACAAATATAATAAATAAAAATATACCAAAATTTCCATCAATTTGATTCTTTAAAAATAAAGAGAATGCAAACCACATTATAAATTCCACTGAATCTCCAATGGAAATTTGCTAATCTTTCCCTTACGAATTACTCTAACGTAAACTTAATTCAAGTTTATTACAAACTTTTTCTCCAAGCTCCCAACATATGAGATAAAAAATAAAGATGGCAAAAAATGAGATAAAAAACTTATTTAATCTCTAATTCCTCATTTTTCAAATATTACAAAAATACCCTTGAAACTTTTCTGCTCTACCGCAAATCACTATCTTTTTTCCGAGTTTGCGACCATTGCAATCGCGGTAGTTATATCGCGATTGCCATTCTATTGACTGATCACGATTGCAACCCTCAGGACACAATCGCGGTACCTGAGGGTTAATTCTTTGGCTTCATTTCTAGCAGTTGAATCATTTGTTTCACAACTAACCTCTTTTTGACTTGAATGACTTGCTCATCTTCCCTTTTCTACTTGACGACTTATAACCGACATTACTTCCATTATCACTCATTGTGTCATTGATTCAATTGAAGTCACTTAAAAAAAACAAAAATAACAACAAAAATAAATTAGAACCACTATAGTGAAACCCAAAGCTCCTATCAACACCGCATAAGTAAAAACTATGTTTCACTCTCCGGCAATGGCGTAATGTTGATCACGCTCAACTTACTCCATAATTTATGGGAAGGAAATTATTGTCAAATATAATAACCCAAACGGGATTTGGGATCAAATCCTAGAGGACTGAATCTTGTATTCAAAGCCTATGGGTGTTGAAAGCGTCTAAGTATATACCCATAGTATAAACAAAATGAAATATATAAATTAAAAAGGGGGGTTTGAAAGTTTTTATTATCAAAATCTACTCAAACAACAGATTAAGGGAAGCAGATATTGATAAGATTTCAAAATGAGACAAAGTCTTGGGATTATGTCTTCCTAGGGAAAATAGTGCATGTGTTCATGATAATCAAATGCAAATGCTAGTTAATGACTATAAGGGTAGGCTAGGTTAGGGGTTTTGATGCTAGTTTTTCAATGAAGAACAAAAAATATCACCTATGGAACATTTTGGATACTTCACGGGTATGGCGAATAGATCCATGCAAAACCTCAATTGGGCATCCCTATTTTTAGAAAGATTCCCATGACCTAGAAAATTCTCAATCTACTTATATTTCTAAGATAATAAAAAGGGAATAAGCTACATCTAACAATTATTCACTAATAAATTTTCACCCATATCCTTCTTTCAATGATGATAGAGGATCCATAAGCATACTCACATTCCCCCTTCAAGGATGTTGTGAGATTTTGGAAACAATCATTATAAAACCCACCATCATTAACCAAGATTCTATACATAATAATCAAAACCCATACATAATTACACCTTATTTCAAAATAAGCCTACAAAAAATTTTAAGGTACTCAGGAAGTTAGAAATATACCAAAATGATCATTCAATGCTTTTATTGAAGATGCAAACAAGAGTGTTCTTCAATTTAACTTCACTTTTAACTAAACAGGATTGGAAAATCAACCACAGTATTCCTGCCCAAATTAGTAGAGTTTTACAAAGACATAACTTCAAAAAATTGTTGGAGATATCCAAAATTTGAAAGGGTTTTCACCCTATAAGGAATTGGAACCAGCTTTGGGAAATGACAAATCTGCCCCAAGGCTATTTTTAGCTCAATCCCGATCGTAGGAGTTTGATTGCAATGGTGACTACCGCGATTTCAGTGAGCCCATTGAAATTATCATCTTGACTAATCTTGACTTGTCACAATCGCGACCCTCAGACCGCGATCACGATAACTGAGGGTCAATTCCTACACATGTTTTTTCCAGCTTTTGCACTAACTCTTCCCTTTTTGATCTCTTTTAATCTCATTTAACTTATATTCTTCCCATCACCTATATACATGCAAATCATGGGAAATTAGTGTATTCAAATGATAAATTCATTTCATTAACACCTTTAATTATTAGTAGTGTGCACAAATTAGAATATCTATGAGTGGTAAATTTACCACTCATCACGTAGTAAAAAATCCTAATGAAATTACAAGTCAAAGAACATAATGTGTCTGTCAAAGACCCGTGGATTCAGTCCATCACTTGCAGATTCTGCCTAAGAGTCATACATTAACTCATAGTATGGTTCCCCTTAAGTAGTTCATGTCCTAGGCCCTATGAATCTTAGAATGACCTATGTATTTAGTCCAAGGGCCATATAAAAACTCATGTAAAAAGGGTCAAAGATTTAAAATTTTCCACGGCCAACGATGAACCATTGCACGAGTCATGTAAAGAATTTGTAACATGCCAAAAAATTGGGATAGTACTAGAACCATGCTTCAAGTACATGTAACTTCAAACATTACGTTTTGGTGGTTTGGGAAGTTATTTAGATATGTATTTATCCAAAAGTAACTCTTAGTGCGTGGCTAAGTCAAAAACATCCACAACGATTGATTCCTTAAGAAATATCATTCTATGGTATAATACAAATCAGAATGACTCCTAGATTGTAAAGTACTTTTGAGCTCAAGACACCCCAAATGATAGATATTTTAGATATCTTTCAAAATCATAAAGTCTCACGTTAATTAGATAACAGATTAGGATATTATGGCTATTTTAGTGGATCACTGTCTAGCATTGAGAACGTACGAGCATAGAGACGATCATGGTGAGATTGCATAACTGCAAAATACTCCCGTATGATAAAAATATTTCTAAAATTTTTAAAGTTGACAAGTAAACCTATGAATAATGATAGGGAACCATGATCGTAGTTAGAAACCACGATCTTAGGTACAATCTTTACTTCTAAAGCTGATCAGGATGGAACGTACAATCTACCAAACAACATACGATCATAGATGGGTCCTAATTTTACCACAACTCATAAAGTAGAATTCCAGGAGCTTATATAAAGTACCCAATCTCAATTACCACCCATGATCTTAGGTAAGTCCTACGATTATTGGTGGTTTCAACAATCATAGAAAGGTCTTATACGTCCCTTCCCGCAGCTTATAAGTTATGAATTTAAAGGCAACATCAGTCTTTTCCCATTCTTTTAACATCACAACTATGTAGTTTAAGCTATCTCAAGGCAAAAATTTAGCATCAATATTACCCTAATCCCTCATTACTTGAAAACTAATTGACACTTGGTGTTAACAAATAGAAAATGATAATTTTCATTCCCCAAGGTAGAATTAGGGATTCTCATCTTCAATCCCTAATTTCAAATATTTCGTCAAGATTTTCTTCTCTAATTATGTGGTATTTCATAACTGGGTCTTGTTTCACACATTGAGTCCCACAGTTAACTCAATTTCTTAGTTTAATTCTTTCCTCAAAGCTATATGTTCAATAATGTAGAAAATTTGTTGATATTTTAGTTCCATGATTCCTTGATTGATAAACCTATTAACATTAAATTTAGTACCATTATATTCTTAAAATTATAAAATAAAATTATATTGTGGAATCCATGATTGCTGGACTTGAGTTATTTAATTCCTTAACCCACTTATTTTATGAAATTGTCATAATAGTTGCATTCTTTGGAGATGGTCTGTTAAGAACCATTGATGACCTAGGATGTTAGGAATATACTTAATAGTATTATATCCTCCAGTTAACATGTTTTGAATTCTCTCAGATAGTGCATTTGTTTTCAATTTTCTAAATATTACTATTATAGAGTATTTTGTAATTAGTGTCATTCAGTTAGGAGTAGTACTTAGAACCAAGTGGTAGGAGGGATGATGGATCACCATTCATTTAGACAGAGACGTCTACTACAATTCTCGAAGTTCCAAAATTATAATACCATTATAGGTTCTAATGGATAACTCATCAGACTTGGCTTGACAACTTAGTCTATTTGAACATTAGTTTAGTGAATTCACGTCAGTCAATGTCTGTACTCTTAGCAAGGTATAGTATAATCTTTCAGTTAGGGTTATAGGTTGGAACCCTATTAGCTCAAATTTGGGTATGTCAGTAATTAGAAACCACATTCAACAACACATAGTTCATTATACTTCAGCTTCAGATACTTGGATGTTGTTGTATTCAGTAATTCAAATTATCATATAGTACATGTCTATTACTTGGTTTTGAACTAGTTACCATGTTACATGAATTATGTTTAGCCTATATCAGTTATTTACTATCTCACATACTCAACAAATTTAATGTACAGATTACATACTTTTTTTTGCACTACATTGTCTCATAATATAGGTTTGTATGTTCAACATATGGATCATACTATCTCCTACTATATCAGCAGCAGTACTTCAGTGAGTCCTCACCATTAAAGAACTAGTATAGTATTTTATCTCAGTTTTGACTGTGAGATTTAGATAGGGGCCTGTCCCAATAAATAATCTTAGTAGAGGCTTGCAAATAGACAATAGACATTCAATTTATGAGATATTTACTAATTTTAATCTTTTTTTTAACATTGTGACACTTGGTTTTGAGTTTTATATATTAATCAAACACTAGATTGCGGAGAATATTATACACTTTTCTACAATATTCTTTGTTTCATACTAGGCCATGGGTTATCTTGGGGTAACTTATGAATCTAAGAACCTATTACGACTAAGAGGTTGTCTTGGGTCATGACAAACATTGTCCTAAAGCATCCGGTTTAATATGTCCTAGGTTATCAAATAGCCGCGTTAAGTAGAGTCTTAAACATAGGTATGAAACATGCATCCTTATAAGTGAGAGTCTATGAAAGTTTTTAGGAAAATTTTCACTTCTTTCATGTTCATATCATGAAATAGAGCGTGATCTCTATTAAAACTCTCTTCTAACTAATACTCTACACATTTATATAATATGCCTACTAAAAGAAGTAACTGAATAAGGAATGGAAATGACAATGGTAATAGGAATCATCAAGTACCACCGCAATCTCCAACAAAAACTATGAATAAATGTTTCCTTTGTTTAACTCATTCTTACTTTCACGATGTTATCCCAAACCACAACACCCTAGAATAACTAGCAAGTTATTGTACAAACACACCCCACAATGAATACTCAAATGAATCCTCCGATATTCTTTTCGTCTAAGTTTGAAGAGGATCCATAATTGTTCCTTAATTGAAGTTAGAAAGTTACAAAAATCATGGGTGTCATTCTAACTGATAGTGCTGACTTGATTGCTTATTACTTTCAAGGAGTATCTAAGACTGATACAAGAAATGGAATGATGATCGGGGTGTGGATTTATGGTCGGTGGAGTGGGATAAGGTTTTTGTTGCATTTCTAGATAGGTTCTTCCCAATTAAGCTAAGAGAAGCCAAGGTGAAAAAATTCATAAATCTAAAGTAGGGAAACATGAGTGTGAATATGTATTTTCTTTGTTTTAGTTAGCTAAAAAAATATGCTCCAACTATTGTGCAGACTCTAGAGCCTGAATGAGTAAGTTTGTATCTAGTGTTGAGGATGTGGTCAAAGAGTATAGAACTTTTATGTTGGTTAAGGAGATGGACATCTCTAGGTTTATGGTTTATTCTCAACAAATTAATGAAGAGAAAATAAAGGAGAAAAAAAGAGAGAGTAAGATAGCCATAATTGATAGCTTTAATTTCTCTCATTTGAGGTTAGATGGTTGTAATCATTATCAATTCCTATAGAAATCTACTTTTCCAACCCCATCTTTTATTAGTTCACTAGTGCTCAAGATCAGGCAGGATAATCCCAATAGAGAACTACGATCTAAGTCCCTGGGTAGTGGGAATTTTATTCTTACAGATATGGTTTACAAGAAATATAGTAAGAAGTATAAAAAGAAGTGTATGGCTAGTAGTGATGGTTGTTTTGGGTGTCAAAACAAGGCTATAGATTGAGGGAATGTCCAGTGAATTCACAAAAAGGTAGGAATGCTGGCCAAAAAAGTCACACTAATTCTTTAGCTACTCCCACAAGTTGCCTAATTTAGCAGGGAGCCTCATTTAGTGGAGCTGGCGCACAACATTAAAACAAGTTCTACTCTTTTCAGTATCGAAAGGATTAGGAAGGTTCTCCTACTCTGTTCGCTGGTATGTTAAATGTCATTTTTTTCACACCTATGTATTGTTATATCCTAGAGACATACTTTACTTTGGGACTCCATATATAGTAGTAGACTTTGGTGTCATTCTTGAAATTATCTCTAAACCTTTCTTAATCTCTACTATAGTCGGAATTCATTCATTGCCAAACTAGTATGCATAAATTTTCCAGTCATAATTTCCCCAAAATTCACCTCACTCAATCTTATAAAGTTATACATAATAGATTTTGATGTTACTGTTGCAATAGATTGGCTTTAGTCATGCTATATCTCAATTGATTTTTGAAATATTGAAGTCAAATTTCTATTCACAAATGATCCAGTCATAGAGTTGAAGGGTAGTACCTCAATGACTATATGTCGGTTCATCTCTTACTTTAAGGCCAAAAAAGTTATTTCTAAAAGGTGCATCTATTATCTTATTGACCTGACCCGGGGACTTGTAGTAATGAGCATTCCAAATCTGACCGAGATTGAAGACCACCCCTATTACCCAACCCAAACTCTGGTTGCTTGCCTTGAGTTCGCTGAATTTCAAATATATAACAAGATAACGTAACAGCTCTTATGAAGAATTTGGATAGGATCACGACCGTGATAGAACTAAATGATTCCAACCATCCCATACCAACTGTCCAACCATACCAGGCCAAACAAAAACTATAAATCTGACCATAATCAAATAAGATCCACTAATAATTAAATATATAATCACAAAATAAGAAAGGATGAAACAACAACCAATATAGTTAACTAGTGTCAACCCCAATACCAATACCAATGCTAAGTCTGACAACTATACCTATTCCGCCATACCAATCCATAGTAGTTCCACAAAAGCCTCTAACCAAAAAAATACAAAAATCTACTTGGGACCTGCCCCTTTCCATAAACAAAACAAACATATATAAATAATCCAAAGTATGAAATAACATCCATGAAATGGAGACTTCCAAAAAGATGAAAACTCACCACTTCAATCCAAAGATAACCCTCGAATATCTGAATCCTAAAAAGGAAGAGTAGATCGGTTGATTCCTATATCACGTGGGGATACAGCTGCCCAAAGAAGGGTTAGCGAGTGAATACTAGCATGAACTCAGGATAAGGATAAAATAATGCCAACTAGTATAACCAAATAAACTGACCATATGCATACAAACCATACATATGTATATATATATAACTATGTCGGGAAAGGGAATCGGGTTTAACATTCATTCAAAACCATTAACCTGGGAATGTGAAGTTTCACCATCCTTAATAACCCATGGGCTATATCATCCTAGTGTAACCCCCTGAACGGGCCCCTATACATGTATCCACATGAAGTAGAGATACCATAAGAGTCATGGATTCCCTTGTACCCTTCAGTGTCCATGATATATATATACAGTGTACTTAGTGGATTCTCGTATACCTCATAGTATCATAAAAGGGTCGCCATGCTCTACCCCTCATGTTGGCAAACATGAATTTCCAGTGTTCGTTAATTTAACTCCCACCTTAACTTTTAGCTTTCACACCCCGACATTATCGCCCAATTAAAATCATTTTCAACCAACCAAATCATTATTATTAATAAATCTATTAGTAGTGGTATCGTCATACAAACTATAACTTGCAAGTATTGTCCTTATCCAAACCTTTTAGTGATCAATGGGTTCGCATGTACCCATAGACCATATTATCCAATAAACATAGGGATTCCAATGTACCCCACAAGAATTCATTACCATAATAACTTGGGGATTCCCTAGTAACCCCATAAGAATGCTTATTAAGACAAACCATTCCAAAACTATTTAAACCATTCGTAACATTTAGGGTTCCATTACCAAGTTTAAACCATACATAAGTTCCATTGAAAACCCAATATTATAATAAAAGAATTGTTATAGGCATTTTATCAAACACATTAGGGGCATAGTATTTTCAAAACCAAAGCCAATTACCAAATAACTATTCCCATGCAACCAATTATCTAAAACCACCATTAATGCATATAAAAACAGAATTAAAGTATGGGAAAACTATACCTAAGCATTTATAACCAAAACCTGAAATCATATTTTAAAACCCAAAATCATACAATATTCAAATTATGAAAACATTGTATAAAATCCATGCCTTTAGTTGGAACTAGCAAGTGGGAAGAGAAAATTCCTTAAACCAAGATGATGATTGAGTGAAATCACCAAGACAAGCCACAATTTACTCCTTAAGATGAAACCCTAGTATTCCTTGTCCAAGAACTCTAGAGAGGATTTAAGAGTGTTTTGTAAGTGTTTAAGAATATAATAGTAGTGCAACTTACCTCCTAAATGTAATATAGGTCATGGGACCTTATTAGGATAATTGGGGAAATGTCTAGATTGCCCTCACCTAAACTGCACTTAATTTCGATCATAGGGTACGACTAACCCTTATAAGTCATACCCATCATGTACGAGTGGTACCCACCTCTTATTTCCTTGGATTTTCCCCTTAGACCCAACACTGTCCAAGGTACGACACAAACAAACCCAAGTCATATCTAAGTGTATGACTAGTACTCATAAACCGTATTGCTGTCAGAATAGAATCGCTGGAGATTTGAACATCACTGCCTGTACGAATCTTAAGTACGACTCATACCCTAGATTACATCCCATGGTGGGCCACTCGAACTCAGATTGAACCTAAGTTACCAAGTTCAAGGTTAAGTGAAGTAACCAAATAATCTGTATCCACCGATATGACTTGTACCACCCAGTTCGTATCCATTCGAGTAACTAAATCTATCCCACCAAGAAACACTGGTCAGTATACGACTGGACCATACCACCCGTACCAAAGTGTACGAATTAATTCCTATGTTGTATCTTTCCCAAAACCATAAATCCAAAAAAAAAATTATGGTCGAGAATATAGGGTGCTTTAGTCTCCCACACTAGGAACATTCATCCACAAATGACGGACAAGGTAGGGGTAACCACACGCACGAGTCATTGCATTATAAATCATATTTCCAATATTTAACATAGTTTGAAAAAAATGCAAATATATAAATATGTCCTTTAATAAACTCAAAAAATAAAGATGTGTGGAAGAACACTTACTTTCCCGCACAAATCCCAGTAGCAGAAAATAGATGCAGATACTTGGACATCAAGTCCTACTCCACTTCCCATATAGATTCATCCACCTTATGGTTCCTTCAAAGAACCTTAACTGAAGACACATCCTTAGACCGCAATCGAAGAACCTGCCTATCTAAGATCTCAATAGGACCTCTTCATAAGAGAGAGAGTCTGAAATACCCAACCGTTTCAAAGGAACAATGGAAGAAGGATCACCAATAAACTTTCTCAGCATGGAGACATGAAATACCAGATAAATAGAGCTCAAACTAGAAGGCAACTCTAATTTATAAGCCACATTACCAACCCTCTAAAAAATCACCTATGGACTAAAAAACCAGGGATTAAGCTTTTTCTTCTTAAAAAACCACATCACTCCTTTCATAGGAGATACCTTTAAGAACACCCTATCCCTAACCTCAAACTCAAAATCTATATTTCTTACATTCAAATAGGCCTTTTGGTGATTTTGTGCAGCTTTAAGCCTATACTGAATAACCTTCACCTTTTCCATAGCCTGATAAAAAAAATACAAACCAAACAAATCCATCTCACGAATCTCAAACCAACCAATAGGATATCTATACCATTCTAGGATTCCAAGAGACGAACTCCATGATTAGCCAAGTGTTGAATATCTTTTACCAATTCCCATTTTCTTTTCTCCACATGAGCCAAACTCCCTATGGACAACCAGCTAAGAGCATCAACAACCATGTTAGCTTTACCTAAGTGATAGTGAAGACTCATATGTTAGTCCTTGAGAAGCTCCAACAATCTCCTAGGCGTGAGATTTATCTCATTTTGAGTGAAAACATATTGTTGACTCTTATGATAAGAAAAAATGTCTATATGCACTCCATATAGATAATGTCATAATAATTTCAAAGCAAAGACCAACAACTGTAAATCATCGATTGGATAATACCTCTAATGCACATTCAACTGCCTAGAAGCATTGTTAATCACCTTCCCATGTTACATCAAGTCATGACAACTTCCCACCCTAGATGCATCACAATAAACCACAAACCACTCACTACTCTCAGGCAATGTTAAAAAATGAGCTGAAATTAGCTTATCTTTCAGCTCCTCCAAACACCCCTCATAAGCATCTGACCAAGAAAACTTCACCTTTTTCTGAGTCAACTTAGTCAAAGGAGTGACTATCATAAAAAAGTTTCCACAAAACACCGATAATACCCATCTAAACCCAAGAAACTCTAAATGTTGGATGGAGTCGTGGGTCTAGGCCTTTTTTTAACCACTTCCACCTTTTGAGAGTCCACAATTATCCCCTCGATAGAAATATTATAACCAAGAAATGTCATAACATTCAACCAAAACTCATATTCAGAGAACTTGGCACACCATTGTTGTTCTTTCAAGGTCTGCAATGTCGTACAGAGGTGATTATCATGATCTACCTCACTCTTGGAATAAACCAAAATCTCATCAGTAAACACAATGACAGAGATCCAAGAACTTCTTGAAAACCTTATTTATCAAGTCCATAAATGCCTTGGAGCATTAGTCAAATTAAATTAAATTACCAAGAATTCAAAGTCCCTATACCGAGTACAAAAAGCCATCTTAGGGATATCCTCCTCCTTAATCTTAAGCTAATGATACCAGACCAAAAATCTATCTTAGAGAAGAACATATTGCATTGCAACTGAGCAAACAAGTCGTCTATCTATGGCAGAGGATACTCGTTCTGGATCATCACCTTATTCAACTATTGATAGTAAATGCACATCCGAAGGGAACAATCCTTCTTGTGCACGAACAATACCGGTGCACCCCATGGAGATATACTAGGATCAATAAACCACTAATATAGAAGATCCTTAAGGTGCTCCTGGAGTTTCCGCAACTCAAGCCGAAGTCATTCTATAAGAAGGAATAGATATTGGATGTGTATCCAGAACCAAATCAATACCAAACTCTATTTCCCTATCTTCAGGAACACCAGGAAGATCATCTGAAAAGACCTCAAAAAACTCATTTATATCCAAAACTTAATATAGTGAAGGACCTTCCGAGTTAGAATCTTTAATCTAGACTAAGTGACAAAGACAACCTTTAGATATTAACTAGGATCTAGGGAACCACCCTCTCATTCTTTAACCACCCCCTAGGAGCTAGGGAACCATCCTCTCATTCTTTAACCAGTTCATCAGAAAACCTAAAGATAACCTTACATGTCTGACAATACAAGGATGTGTAACAAGAGTGTAACCTGTCCATCCCTATAATAATGTCAAAATCTACCATATCAAGTTCAAATAGATCTACCAAGGTCTGCTTGCTACAAAAATATACCACAAACCCCCTATCAACCCTTTAAGCAGTAATTAAGTCACTTACCAGGGTTGAAATAGAAAAAGGATTCGAGACAACCTCAGGGTCAAACCAAATACCTAAACCCACAAATAGGGTCACATAAGAAAGAGTGGGCCCTGAATCAAGCAGAAAATACACGACACCATAAAAGAGTTGTAACATACCAATAATGACATTGGGTAATGCCTTAGATTCTTGTCAAGATGCATAAGCATACAACCTATTACATCTTGTGCGGGTACCAGAAGTAAGAGAAGACATCAAAGAAACACCACTAGGTGAAGGAGCAAAAGATGAAGCAATCAGAGCTTTGATAGCTCTCGATGTACCCTTATTGACCCGATAATTTCTGAGCATATGGCCTGACTAGCAACATTTAAAATATTCGTCCCTTTCTTCATCAAAATAGCCCCAATGAAGATGACCACAAAATCAATAAAGAGGGTATTAAGAAGTCAACTTACCCCCACTCTCCTGAGATTGGACACCTTATACTAAAAAATTATCACCACTTTCTGGACGCCTATCACCCAATTTCCTCGGCTAAGGAGCACTAGCATTACAGAAGGAACATAAACTACCCTACTTTTTATTTAGCTGTTTACCTTCATCCTGACCACTCTTCTACTGAGCACCAATCTTCTTAGAAAACCTACTCCTTTTACCCATCCTTTTCCCTAATTATGTACCTTTCCTCTTTTCTTCATCCACCTGATGCATATGGTCAACCAACCTTGAAATATCCATATTCTTGATCACCAAAGTAATTTTTATTTCAAGGATCAAATCCTGAGATATGCCAAAAGTTATTTTTCTCATTCTCTATCTTATGTCAGCCATCAAATCAGGAGCATACCTTGACAACTAATGGAACATTAAGCCATATTCCTTGAAAAATATTTTACCTTACTTAAGATTCACAAACTCCCCTATCTTTGCTTCCCTCGGCTCTTGAGGAAACAAATGATCCAGAAAAGCATTAGAAAATTCATCCCATAAAGATAACTCCACCACATCAGCTCTATCCCTATCCCATTCATCATACCATCGGTACACAATATCTTAGAACTAATAAGATGCCAAATTCAGTCCTTCCACATTAGTGGCTTGCATCACTCAAAATATCTTCTCAGTTTCATCCAAAAAATGTTAAGGTTCCTTCTTCACCTTCACACTAGTAAAAGTAAGAGGATTTATCTTCATGAACTGTCCAACCCTTGTGAGCTCAAAATATAATACACCAGATGCATCTCTCTCACCCTGAGAAGTAACCTACAGAGCAGTAGTGTGAATCAACTGACGAAATTCCTCATTAGTCACCTTACCTTGATTAGGACTAGAAGCAACCGTGGGAACTCTAGAACAATCAAGGATAGGACCCTAAGAATGAGTATAAACATCAGGTCTAAGATGTGCCCCATTAACATCATCCCAAGATGGGACAGAATAATTTTCTTGTGCTTCAGATCATCAGGGTATAATATGAAAAGTGAACAACCAAGGATTAGAGAAAAATCCAAGGACTCAAACTTCAAGCTTTAAAATAAAATCCAGTAAAGTGAAACATTCCTTAATGCCTTGTAGCCTCTCTCTTATGAGTGGCACGCTACACAACCCTAGACTCTACCAGACACTGCTTTGTGGACTCCCAATTGACCATGAACCTAAAGTTCTGATACAAACTTGACATGATCTAACTCAAGGCCTTGTAGTAATGGGCGTCTCATGTCCAATCAAAACTGGAGACCACCCCTATTACCCAACCCAATCTCCAACCGTTTACCCTGAGTTGGCTGAATTTTGAACATATAACAAGATAGCGTAATATCTCACTTAAGGACTCTAGATGGGATCCAACCATCGTATACCAACCATCCAACCATACTAAGACAAACCAAAACAATAATTCCAACTATAACTAAAAAAGTTCCATTAATTATTAAATATATAATCCTAAAATAAAAGAGAATGGAACAACCAACAATACAGTCAGCCCGTGTAAGACCCAATACCAATACCAATACTAAAGCTGACATCCATATTGATCTCACCCAGACTAACCCATAGTAGTTCTACAAAATCTTCTAACAAATGAATAAAAAAATATGGTTGGGTCATGCCCCCAACCATAGCCAAAACCAATATTCATAAATAATCCAAAGTATGAAATAACATCAATGAACTGGAGCCTTCCAGAATGATGGAAGCTCACTACGTCAATACAAACTCGACCCTCAAATATTTAAATACTAATGGGTGGACTAGATCAGTCGGTTCCTATATTGCGTGGGGATATAGCCGCTCAAAGACTAGTTAACGAGTGGATTCTAGATAGTCCTCTGGATAAGGATAAAATAATGCAAACTAGTAAACCAAATAAACCACCCATATGCATACAAATGATACATATATATATATAATCATATTGGAAAATGGAAATGAGTTTAGTATGCATTTAAAACCATTAACCTGGGAATGTGAAGCTTAACCATCCTTAACCACCCACGGGCTAAATGGGTCCAGTGTAAATCCCTAAATGGGCCCCGATGTGTGTAGCTGCACAAACCAAAGATATCATAAGAGTTGGGGATTCCTATGTACCCTTCACACTCCATGATACATATGTACAGTGTACTTAGAGGATTTTCGCGTACCCCATAATATCATAAAAGGGTCTCCATGCCCTACTACTCATGTCGACAAACATGAGTTTCCAGTGATCATTCATTGAACTCCCACCTTCACGGTGAACTTTCACAACCCACCCTTATTGCAAAATTAAACCTTTTTCAACCAACCAAACCATTATTATTAACCAAGGCTATTAGTAGTGGTATCGGCATACCAACTATAACTTAAAAGTATTGTTATTAGCCAAACCTTTTAGTAGTCAAGGGATTCCCATGTACCCATAGACTATGTTATACAATGAACTTAGGGAATTCCCATGTACCCTATAAGTATTTATTACCATATTAACTTGGGGGATTCCATTGTATCCCAAAAGTATGTTTATTGAGCCAAACCACTCCAAACCCATTTAAGCTATTCATATCATTTAGGGTTCGATTACCAAGTTTAAACCATGTATAAGTTACATTGAAAATCTAATATTATAATGAACGCATTGATATAGGCATTTTATCAAACACATTGGGGTCATAGTATTTCCAAAACCAAATCTAATTACCAAACAACCATTTCCATGAAACCAATTATCCAAAACCACCATTAATTAATAAAAAGGCATAATTAAAGTATAGGAAAACAATAACCAAGAATTTATTACAAAAACCCTGAAATCATATTTAAAAATCCAAAATTATACAACATTAAAATCATGATAATATTGTATAAAATCCATACCTTTAGTTGGAACTATAATGAGGGAAGAGAACATGCCTTAAACCAATATGATCATGGAGTGAAATCACCAAGACAAACCCCAATTTACTCCTTAAGATGAAACCCTAGCTTCCTTTGCCCAAGAACTCTAGAGAGGATTTATGAGTGTTTTCTAAGTTTCTAAGAATATAATAGTAGGTAAAATAACCTCCCATGTTCGATATAAGTTATGGGACCTTATTAAGATAAATGGGGAAATATCCAGATTGCCCTCACTTAAACTACACTTAATTCTCGTCATACGGTAAGACCAACCCTTATGAGTCGTACCCATTTTATATGAGTGGTACCCACCTATCATACCGTATTTTTTCTACCTTGAACCTAACACTTTCCTAGGTACGACACACACAAACATATGTCGTATCCATGTGTACAACCAGTACCAATAAACCATACCCCCGATAGAAAAGAATTCTAGAAGGTTTGAACACTGGCCCCCAATATGTGTATAGCATATGACTTGTTCTTGTAAGACCATGAAAAATTCTCTTATAGTCTGAGCCTTAGAGCGTGTTCTACAAAGTGTAAATCCGGCCCTAAAAGAATGAGAAGTGTCTTTCCAAATAAGAAATACTTTGAACCACGTAGAACCTATATAGTATTGACTTTTTATCTTATAGATAATTGAATAATTTTTCCATCGATACCAATTTTGTCAAAATCCAACATCGAATGAGGAAGTTATGGCCATTTTACAGAAAGCAGTTGGAACCACCCAGGTACAACGAGCGGGTTGACGGACAGTCGAGCTTGCGATGGACCATCGCCCAGACCATCAAAACCAAGGTAGTAACTCATTTTTTCCCTAGTGTGATGGACGAGATGATGGACCGTCAAGCTAACGATGAACCATTTCTAGGATCGTCGCTGCTGAGGCAGTGTGGCCTCATCCTGGACAACGTGTGACGGATGATCCGACGGACCGTCGAGTTTGTGATGGACCATCCCTGAAATCGTCGTATCAAGGCAGTGTGTTCTTTTTCTGACCGATGTGTGACGGACGAACAGATGGACCGTCATACTAAGCGATGGACCATCGCTTCGAACATCGCAGCCCCCGTTCAATATTTTTAAGTTATTTTAAAAAGGGTTTTTTGGTCTTTTTCCACTGTTTTCATCCCCTATTTATATCCAATCAAGGTTCACAATTTCATTCTTCATCTTTAACATCAAAAACTAGGGTATTCTACAAAATTAAAACCCTTCTTTCTTCTTCAAGAAAAATCAAGAAATCAAGAATCTCTCCAAGAGCCTTCAAAAAAGAGTTTCCCTAAGGTATACAGATGTTGATTCTTGGGTCCCTTTCACCCAAGAAGCTCAAGAACCCTTTTCTAAATTTTAAAGATCTTATGTTTATGAGTTGTCATGATTCATGTGAATTGAAATTGGAGCTCATACTATTATTGAGTTTTTAATTCATGTTTTGTTTATGAGGTTGCATGCTTTGACCCTAGTACGTGATATTCGTCTAATGTTCATGATAAACCCTTTTCAAGTTGCTTGTTAAGTGATGTGTTCACGTTAATTTAGTGTAGAAATTATTGAATAAGCAAAGCATTATCTGCATATGTTTGATAAAATGCTTATGTGAAAGAATTAGTGCCATTATAGCATGTGGACTAGAAATCCCCAATTGGGTGCAAACTCATGCATGACAAGTATTTGTTGAAAAGCCTTAGTGAATGAATTATGATATGATAGCATGAATTTACCAAATAATGTGCTCTTCGATACATGCTAAGAATTTAATACATGATGAGTGTTTGATGTAAGACCTTGTCAAATAGAGTATAAGCCAATAACATGTCTCCCTATATTATCATATGATAATGATTTATAAATTTTTGAAGAGATGCTTTAGTGATTGTGATGGTTAATGAATGTCCGTGATCTTGAATATTCAAGAATGGTTATGTTTTACTTTTATGTTATCAAGTCCTGGGGGTATTTATAACCAACAAATTAAAGGCAGTCTAGAGCCAATGTTAGTTTTCTCGATAATCTCAGTCAAGCCATGATTCTCAGCACTTAGTGAGTTATAGAACTCTGTACTCTCAAACAAATACAGAACTTAAGAAATCTCAGTAATCTCAGTATTTCAAGTATTCTAGCCTCAGTTCAATACTCAACTCAGATCTAGTAGTATTCAAGTGTTCAATTTAAACCTCAGTAACATTCAAGTAATCTATTCAGAGCTCAGTATCATGTAGTTAGAGAATGAGATTCACTAATATTCTATCACATACGGAACCAAGTGAGTTTAGCTAAACCAATTCAGACCATTCGAGAAACATGATCAATATCAGAATAAACTCAATTCAAATTTAGTTAAGAATCAGTTGAGAGTATTTCAGTTAAGAGTAGGAGATAGCACTTAGAAAGTACAGGGATGGGGGCTCCCCATTAGAGAGGAAGAGTTGTTAGGACCAATACCTGAACTCCAGAAATGTGTAGCCAGTGCAGGAATAGGTGTCACCCATTTAAATAAGGCTTGACTATTATACTTCCTTAGGCTTGACTTCCAGTGAGGGTCACTCATTACATACGCTTGACCAGAGTAGAGGTCTTTACCCGTGGAACGATATTG
The DNA here is from genome assembly GCA_030864215.1 of Capsicum pubescens. Lineage (NCBI taxonomy): Eukaryota > Viridiplantae > Streptophyta > Magnoliopsida > Solanales > Solanaceae > Capsicum > Capsicum pubescens. Next base: position 102,262,829 of record CM061542.1, read on the forward strand.
ACACACTTCCAGCTAGAGTTATAAGTTGGACCCCACCAGTTCATATTCGGGACATGTTGGTTAAGTGAGAACTCTTATAGTTATAAATTCAATATCAATCTTCAGAGTAGAACTCAGAAATCAGGATGGTCAGATACAGTTACCTATATCAGTAAGGAACTCAAATAGTTCCATTTATTCATAGAACACCCGCTAGATAGGCATGGTCTCATGTAAAGTTAATCAGTATTAGTATTATCAGATCCAGAGATCACATATTAGATAGTCTTGATCTCAGTCTCAAATTCAGTTGAGTAATCTCATTAGAAAATCTAGAGATAACTTATTAGATAGGCTTGATCTCACTCAGATTCAGTTAAGTAATCTTATTATCAGATTCAGAGATCACCTATTAGATAGGCTTGATCTTGTCTTAGATTCAGTTGAATAAACTTATCATCAGATCCAGAGATCACCCATTAAATAGTCTTGATATAAGTCTCATATTCAGTTGAGTAATCTTATTATCAGATCCAAAGATCACCCATTAGATAGGCTTGATCTCAGTATCAGATTTAGTTGAGTAATCTCATTATCAGATCTAGAGATCACCCATTAGATAAGCTTGATCTCAGTCTCAGATTCAGTTGAGTGTTCTCATTACCAGATTCAGAGATCTTTCGCTATATAGGTTTGATCTCAGACATAATCTTTTCTTATCATTGATAGTAGATTTAGGGATCATCCATTAGAGAGGTTTGATCTCATATTTAGTCAGTCGAGAGTAGTAAGCTCAACTTTCTATCATTTATATGAGTAGATTCAGTTAATCAGCTTCAGTATCATCAGTTTTCGAGATCACCAACTAAATGGGACTGATCTCGATTTCCGTACTCAATTTTCTATATTAGGAGATTCAGTTGTTTAGTATCTCAGTATTAGTAGTAAGTTCAGATATTAGTAAAGTAGTATCAGAGTTTCAGTCTTTTGAGTTGCGATGTTTTCATTTATGGTTTGTGCATTCATGCATATGTCCTCATTCAGTACTCTCATGATTATTCAGTTAAGTAATTATTCATCCATAAGACCTTGCATTTAGCCTTACCTCATCTTCATACATAGTAGATTCCCATACTGACGCATTTGCACTATTGTGTTTTATTTGACACCATAGGTTTGGAGGCACGATATCCAGAGTACCCTTAGCAGCTTAGTCCTAGTCAGCAGCAGTAGATGTAGCCGTGATTCCTTTTCATTCGAGGATGATCATTATTTTACTATCGTATCAGATTTAGTTAATTTTTAGTAGAAAAAGTTAGTTGGGGACATGTCCCATCAACACTACAGTTATGATAGTTTAGAGGATTTTTGAACAGATGTATCAGTATTCAGTATTCAGTTTTGAGTATTTTAGATGTTTTGAACCTTATGGCTACTTTTTCCTATTTTGCATATTTATTATAGATATTTTACAGTGCTCAGGTATAGATATCAGCAGAGGGTTATCTTGTGGTCCTTCGAAATCAGGAGCACCGTGTGATGTTGTAGTTCCAGAAAATTAGGTCGTTGTAGTTCCTTAGATTATGGCTGGTAGTGAGCCACTCTTACTTAGATCAAACATAAGTTACCTAGTTTAAGGTTAAGTAAAGTAACCAAATAACTCATATCTACCAATACAACTCGTACCACCTTAGTCATACCTATTCCAGTAACTAAATCCATCCCACCAACCAATATTGGTCTACATACGACTAGACCATACCACCCGTACCCAAGTGTATGACTCATTCCCTAAGTTGTAACTTGTCCAGAAACCAGAAATGAAAGAAATTTTCTAAGGTCCAGTAATCAGGTTGGTTTACTTTTTCAGGTTAAGGAATCAACTTTCAAGACCCCAACTCTTGAGTCAGTTTATGTGGCAATTAAATTTATTGAATTGTTTCCTAAATATTTGGCCAGAGTTACACCTGAGTGGTAAATTAAATTTAGAATAGATCTCCTTCCTTATACCAAACCTATTTCAATACCACAAAAATATAGCTTAAGTTGAGATTAAGCAGTCAAAAGATTTCCTAGATAAGGTTTTTATCAAGCCAAACGTCTCTTCATTCGTTGATCCAATTTTATTCATATGTAAAAAAGATGGTTATCTCTGAATATACATCAACTATCGTCAGTCTAACAAAGTCACAATAAAGAATAACTATCCCATTACTAAGATTGATGACTTTTTTGACCAAGTTCATGGTGCCAAGTAGTTTTTTAAGATATACCTAAGATCCAACTATCACCAGCTCAGAGTCAGAGAATTTGACATTTTGAAGACAAACTTTAGAACACGATATGGTCACATAAAAGTAATTATTAGGTCTATAGGATTAACGGATGCTCCTAAAAATTTTATGGACTTAATGAATAGGGTGTTCAAGTAGTATTTAGATATATTTGTTAGAGTCTTTATAGATGGAATCCTCATTTATTCGCAAAGTGAGGATGAACATGCATATAATTTGAGGATTGTCTTCTAGTCTCTTAAAGATCGCCAACTATTTGCTAAGCTTAGTATGTATGAATTCTTATAGAAATCAATGACCTTTCTTGGTCATATCATTTTCTGTGAATGTATTAAAGTTGAACCTCAAATAACCAAAATTGTGAGGAGCTGGCCTAGACCAATCTCTCAATAAGATATCAAGTGTATCTTCTGTTAATCTAGTCACTAAATATGGTTTGTTGAAGTATTTTCTCAAATATTTCTCCCATGTCTAGGCTAACTCTGAAAGAAGTCAAATTTTAGAGGTCCAATACATATGAGAAAAATTTTAGGAGATGAAGCCTCAACTCACCACCTCTCCTGTTTTGATTTCTCCAATGATTTTAGATAATTTTGTGCTTTATTATGATACATCTAGGTACGGAATTGGTTATGTGTTCATATAATGGGGAAAGGTTATAGCATATGCCTCAAGACAACTTAAGTCTCATTAGATAAACTACCCGACTATGATCTTAAGTTGGCAGTAGTTGTTTTTTCCCTTAAATATTTTAAGGAATTAACTCTATGGTGTTTATGTTGATGTGTTCACTAATGAAAAAAGTATTCAGTATGTGTTCTATCATAAAGATTGAAATCTTTATCATAGAAGATGGCTAGAGTTGTTGAAAGAGTGTAATATGAGTGTCTTGTATAATTCGAGTAAAGAAAATGGTGTGGCGTATAATCTTAGAAAATTCTCTATGAAAAGTGTCGCTTATCTTGATGATAAGAAAAAAGTGTTAGAAAAATATAAATCTTCCTTGATACCCCCGATTCATGCAGCTATCATGCACTGAGGTCGATTTAGCAGGGGAGCTGAACTCATATATCCCGTGGGTGTCTATTTATGACGGTTGATCTATATAGTGTAGCATAAAGTTTTAATATCATTCTAAACAGTGTTCCCCATCCCAAAGTCTATTATATATATGTATGCATGAATATGAACATGTACAGTGAGTTTGAAATTAAACTTTTCACTGATAGTACTTTATCTTTACCCCCGAGATACATGCTAGTACTTACCCCACTAGCCATCTCCAGATGTTGAATCCCCATATGATGTAGGGTCTAAAGGAACCTTTACTTTACTTATGCAATGATACATGATCTTAGAGTCGGTCATTTGCAGTGAAGTGGTGAGCTTCCATTCTCTGGAAGACATGAACATTCCATCGGTTTTCTTCAATTAATTAGAAATAAAAAATTCATATTTATATTTCCATTATCATTGTCATTGTAAGGGTCGGAGACATGTCCCAACGTTAGTTGTTTTCTTGTATAGAGGAATATAAGATCTTACTAGGGACTGGATATTAGTTATTGACATTATTAGTCATTGAGTATATTATTTTCTATTTTGTTATATGTTTAAAATTTAGCCACTTATAGGTGTGTTATGTTTCTTTTAGTTAGGAAAAAGGGGTGGTGTTCAATCCTCGGTGGACTTGAGATACCCATTATGTCCTGGCCATGGTTAGGGTTATGATAAAGCCTGTATCAAAACCTAGGTTCATTGTCAATAAGGTGTCCACAAAGCAGTGTCAAGTAGACTCTCTTTCATGGGTGTGTAGTGCTATATTTTTTAGGGAGAGGCTACGCGATATTTAGGAATGTTTCTCTTTCTTGTTGTTCTAGTTTTACTTGTAGAGTCCAGGGTGTTGAAATCTCCTCTAATTCTCATTTGTTTAAATTCCATATCATGCCTCCTCAATGATCTAATGCTCGTGAAATCTCTTCTACCTCACTTGAGGATAATATGGGTGGAACTCATTTTTCCTCTAAAGTTTAGACCCAATCTAGGGATCCATCTCCTGATCGTACTACCAAATATGTAGTCCAATAAATTTCTACCAGTCCTACTCGGGATAATGATGATCATTCCCCACTTCCCCAAATAGACATTTATAATGTTGAGTTTTGAATATCTAATCATCTATAAACCTAATTGGTGATATCTCAATCATGTCAGTTGGGTTCTGCTGGTAATTTTGTGAGTTATTCTGAGGTTACTCAAGTCGGAGAGTTTCTGACGCTTAATCCTCTAACCATTACAGGACCTAGGATTGAGGGCAAACCTCAAGGGTTCATATATTTGAGAGAGAAGATTTTTCGTGTGATGCGTTTGTCTTAATTTAAGGGCATATAATTTGTCGCATATTAGATAAAAGATGTGGCATATATAATGTATTACAAGTACAATAAGTAGAGGGGTAATGATTTATAGTTGGCATCCTAGGATGACTTCTCTAGTACCTTTCGGGATTATTTCTTTCCTTAGGAGTTGAGAGAGGATAAAGCTGTGGAAATTTTGAATATAAAGTTGGATAGGATATCTGTGAAAGAGTATGCCTTGAAATTTCATCAGTTTTCCTGCTATGCTCCTAAGTTGGTGTCTACCATGAGGGCTAGGATGAGGAAGTTTTGTTTGGGTTTGTCTTAGGATTTACTACTGGAGTGTAAGGACTTATTTCTAAATAGTGACATAGATATCTCTAGGTTGGTGGTGTATATTTAGTAGGTCAAGGATGAAAAGAAGAAATAAGATGAAATATGATAGAGGCAAAGTAAGAGGTATAGGTATTTTGAGGAGGGTGGAGACCAGCCCAATATTGGTAGAGAGGGAAAGTAGTCATCTAAGAAAAAATGAGAGGATTTTTATTCTTATTCTATGGCTAGTGCTCCCAATCCTAAGCCATTCGGTAATTACCATTCTTAGAGAAATAGGGGGTTTAAAGCACAAGGTGCCCAATCTCAAGCCTGTGGGGCCTAGTCAACTCCATCACATCCTTCTTATAGAATTTTTGGAGAGTTGCCCCATAGATTTTATGAAGAAGTGAGGAATAAGTGTTTGAGATATGGTTAGCCTAGCTAAATTTATAGGAAATTTCCTTCAGGCGATGTTTCTATTGGGCTAATAAGGTTCCAATTCCTACTTGTTCAACTCCAGTACCAAAGAATGCTACTTCTTACTCGGACACTGGTCAGAATCATTTGTATGCTCTTGCCACTGATCAAGATTTTTAGGCATCTCCTAATATTGTTACTGGTGTGCTAAAACTTTCTCTCGGTATGTATATTGTCTACTAAATCATGGGTCTACCCTTTCTTATGTGACACCTTATGCATCAATTGAATTTAGTTTTGGTCCTAAGTGTATTTCAAATTCTTTTTTTTGTCTACCTCAAAGGGTGACTGCATTGTGGCTAAAAGAATTTATAGGGATTGTATAGTATCTATTTGTGGTAGGGAGACATTAATGGATATGATAGTCTTGGACATGTTAGAAATTGATGTTATCTTAGGGATGGAATGGCCCCATACATGCTATGTGTCTCTTGATTGTATGACCTGAAGGGTAAGTTTCTAATTTCTGAATGAGTTAGTGATTAAGTGGGAAGGTAGTTCCTTAGTTCCTAAGGGAATTTTCATTTCTTATCTAAGATCCCAGAAGTTAATTCCCAAGTGTTGTCTATCATTTGGTTTTTGTTAAATATTTTAACTCGGAGTGTCCTTCTTAGCAATCTGTCCCTATGGTCCTTAAGTTTCTTAAGGCTTTTCCTGATGATCTTCCTGGTGTTCCTCGTAATAGGGAGATAGATTTTAGGATTGATCTTCTATTGGATACCCATTATATCTCTATCCATCCTTATAAAATGGATCCAATTGAGTTGAAAGAACTTAAGTAGTTGAAATTTTTTTTATAAGGGTTTTATTCTCCCTAGTGTGTCCTCATGGGGTGCTCTAGTGCTATTCATGCATATGAATAATTTTTCCCTTCATTACAATTGGTTAAATAAGGTGATAGTGAAGAATAAATATCTTCTTCCTAGGATTGATAACCTGTTTGAAAAGTTGTATGGTGGTAAGTACTTTTCTAAGATTGAACTTTTATTGGGTTTCATCAGTTAAAGATTAGGGAGGTGGATATCCCTTAGATTGATTTTTGAACCCGATATGGTCATTTTTTGAGTTTTTGGTCATGTCCTTTTGTTTGACGAATGCACCAGTGGCAGTCATGGATCATATCAACTAAGTATTTTGTTAGTTATTAGACCTATTCATGATGATGGTTATTGATGACATCCTGGCATATTCTAAGAGCAAGGAGAATCTTGTTGATCACCTTAATATAGTGTTGCAGACTATTAAAGATCTACGGTTATATGTTATTTCTAGTGAAGGGATCACGGTGTGTCACAAAAATTTGTCATGGTTAACAAGTTTCCTAGACCGAAAACTCTAACTAATTTTTTGATCTTCTTGGATTTAGCTGGTTATTATAGAAGGTTTATGGAAAGTTTCTCTTTGATTGTTTCTCCGCTTTCTAGACTTACTCAAAAAAGGTGAAGTTCCTATGGTCGGATAATTGTTGGGGCATCTTTGAGAAATTAAAGTATAAGTTGACTTCCACTCCAGTTTTAACCATACTTGAGGGAAATAATGGCTTGGTTGTTTATTGTGATACGTGTCGTATAAGACTAGGTTATGTATTGATGCAGCGGGGTAAGGTTGTAGTATATACTTCAAGGAAGCAGAATGTGCATGAGAAGAACTATCTAACTCATGATTATGAGTTGTTAGTTGTGGTCTTTGGTTTTAAGATTTGGCGCCATTACCTGTATGGGGTTTAAGTTGATATCTTCTCAGACCTTAAGAGTTTACAGTATGTGTTCTCCAGGACTATTATAAAAATTTCCATTACCATCTAGGTAAAGGTAATGTGGTTGATGATTTTCATAGCATGTTTTCTATTAAGATCATGTCTCATATGGATGAGGAGAATAATGAATTGGGGAAAAACATTCACTAGTTGGCTAATATTTGAGTTTAGCTCTTGGATTTTGAGAATAGTGGTGTGATTGATCACAGGGTGGAGAAATTATATCTTTGTGTATAGGTAATTATCTCTTTGTGTATAGGTAAAGGAGAAATAGGTTTTTTATCCTATTTTGATTCAAATCAAGGATGATATGGGTCACTAAAAGGTGATGTCTTTTGAGATTAGTGGTAATGGTATCTTGACATACCATGGTAGACTGTGCATTCCTGATATTGATAGAATATGAGGATGAATTTTGGCTCAGGATCATCAGTCGAGATATGCGGTTTCTCCTAGTTCGGTGAAGATATACCTTGACTTGAAGGAGATTTATTGGTGGAAGAACATGAAGAAAGATGTGGCCATTATGTGTATAAGTGCATGGTGTATCAACAAGTGAAGGTTGAACACGTGAGGCCTGGCGATTTGTTCAAACAAATTGAGTTGTTTCTGTGAAAGTAGGAAGAGATCAATATGGATTTCACTATGGGAATTCTGTGGTATCGCCAACAGTTGGATTCGACTTAGGTTATCATTGATAGGATGACTAAGCCTGCCCACTTTTGCCAGTGAAAATTACCTATACAGCAGAGGATTGTGCTAAGCTTTACATTAAGGAAATCATCAAGTTGCATGTTCTCCAATCTCCATCATATCTAATTGAGGTACACAGTTCTCATCTCATTTTTGTCTTTATTTTTAGAGTGTTTTGGGTACAAAGGTGAACCTTAGCATTGCTTTTCATTCTCAAATAGATCGTCAAGTTGAGAGGATGATCTAGACTTTGTAATATATGCTAAGGTCTTGTGTACTTTATATTTGTAGTAGTTGGGTTGATCATTTTCCTCTCATACAATTTGCAAATTACAATAGCTATCATTCCAACATCTAAATGGCTTCGTTTGTAGCCTTGTATGGTAGGAGGTGTAGGTATCTTATTTGGTTGTTTGAGGACAGTAAGAATAGGCTATTTGGTTCTAACTTGGTTCACCAAGCCATGGAAAAGGTGAAGGTGATTTGGGATAGACTTAAGACTACCTATTGTCACCAAAAGTCATATGCAAATATGAGACGAAGGAACTTGGAGTTTGATCTGGATGATTTGGCATTCTCAAAGGTATCTCCCATGAAGGGAGTGATGAGATTTTTAAGGAAGGGGAAGCTCAGTCCCCGATATGTTTGTCCTTTTTATATTTTAACAAGAGTGAGCCATGTGGCTTTTAATTGGATTTTCCTTCTGGTTTGGTTTCCACTCATCCAATATTCCATGTTTTTATGTTGAGTAAGTGCATGGGTGATCCTTACTTGGTTGATTCTTTTTAGAGTTTTGGTATTTTGGATTCCTTGTCTTATAAGGTAGTCCAGGTTAAGAATTTGGATGAGCAAGTCTGTCATCTGGTGACTAAAAATATGGCTTCCGTGAAGGTCCTATAGTTGAAGTAAAAGTGTGAAGAAGCTAATTTAGAAGAAAAAGAGGAAATGAAGTCCAAATTCCCGATTTTTATTCCCTGTTCTGGATAATCGCGCTTGAGTTATGTGTATTACTTAACATCTTTATTCCTAACTTTGTTAAAGGTTATTGTGATTTCCGTGATATTTTTGTTTTCTTTCTTTGTTAAATATAAGTGAAGATGTGCTCTGTGTTAACTCGTGCTAATAAAATCTTTGTCTAATTATTCAAGGGTGAATGATTCTAATAGGGTAGCATGCAATACCCCAAATTTTTAGTCCCTACAAGTTTCTGAGTTTTTACACTCACTACCTAGATTAAGACTCTTCCTACCATTCATAGGGTGTCATTACGTGTAATAGGACCCTAATAGTAGGGTGTCCAGTGAATATTGCCTAAGTTACTATCCTTATTACAACTATAGGTTAAGATTCATGGTGTCCGAATCATTGGATTACCAGTGTGTGCCCTAAATATTTTTGTCCTGGTTACAACTAGACCCTACGACTTATAGGGTCTCTTAACAAGTCGTAGGGCGTGAGTTGTAGGGTTACCAGAGCGGGGTCCCTCTGCTACAGTACAGAATATGACTTATTGTGACAAGTCATAGTTAGTCCTTGCAAGTCGTATAGTGACTTGTAGTCATGGGCGCTAATTTTTCAACTTTTAATTGAGGGCACTATGGACATTTCCCCTTTTCCCCAATCATGAACCATGACTTATAACCCCTTTAGGGTATAATTATCACTCCAAAATTAATGAAAAGAACTTGTCAAACTTGCTCATATATCCAAGGTCAAGAGCAGTTAGGGTTTTTATGAAGTTGAACAATTAGGGCTCTCAAGGGTGATTTCTCTTCTCAGTTGTGAAACTTTCAAGCATGTTTCTCTTTCTAAAATTATATTTTACGAAAATAATGTATTTTATATAGTTCAATTGTATGGATTTGAATGTTGGTTTTGACATGGGTTGGGATCTTTCAATGGTTGATTCTTGAATTGTTTTCCTAGGGGTTTCCATGAGTTGTTCATACTTTTAATTGAATGTTTTTGAATGAATGGGTTGCATGGGCTTGCGAATTGGAATGGGCGTTGAGGTAATACCAATATTGATGTTTTGAACTTGGAATTGCTATTAAACAACTATATTCTTTAAACCCGCTTGTGCAAATGACTTTGAATTATGAAATTGTCACGTAGTTTGACTTACACACCGATACTATTGCATTGCATAAATGTTTAAACAATGGACATGGATTATAAAGGGCTTGTTGGCTATATATTGCTTAAATGAAAAAAGGGGTTTGAGTCATTCCCTAAAATTGATTTGATAAATTAAATGCGGTCAAGGCATTCCTCCAATTTTTTTTAATGAACAACGGGGGTCAAGGAATTCCCCCAAGTTAGTGGAATTGTACTTCCATTATTATGAGCTTGCAAGAAAAATGGTATGACAATACCCTTGTGTGCCTTAGTTTATGATTCCCTTATTAATGAATGGGTTATGTGAAAATTATTTTAATTAGGCTTAATGGGTGTTATATTGATAAGCAATGAAGTTGTGGTTCTCTAATGACTTATACTAGAATATCACTTTTGCAGACGTGAGGGTTGGTCTTGATGACTGTCGGCATGGTTTACACTATTGATATTTTTTATATCTAGGATTGACGTAGGGTCAGGGCATTCCTTGGTATTCCTTGATACCTCTGGCTCGTGTGGCTAACATGGATTGGGACCCTATCCGCAGGGGGAGTTGAACACATATAGCTCGTGGGTACTTGTTTATGAAACATGAGCTACATAGTCCAGGATAAGATTTTACTATCATGCTAAACCTTGGTCCCTACCTCACCATCTATTATATATATGTATGCATGAATGCGAACATGTATAATGAGTTTGAAATTGACTTTTGACTTACAGTACTTTATCTTTACACCAAGTTACATGGTAGTGCTAACACCACTAATCGTCTCCGGATATTGTATCCAACGCGATGTAGGGTCTGTGTCACGACCCAAACCAGGGCCTGGTTGTGACGGGCATCTCAAGTCCATTGTGGATGGGGGACCACCCTTTAAGCCTATTCGAATAGAATATAATATAATATAACAGTGAAATCCCAACCTTAAGTAAGATATGATAAGGAAATTCAAAAAGTCTGATAGATTAATATCCAACAACCTCCAAAAAATAACCAATACCGATAACCAACCATAATACCCATGCCCACAATAATGTCCAAAAAAGATTCTAACAAAACCAAAAATAGTTTGGTTGGGATATATCCCCGACCCTAGCAAAAAACACACTCAAAAGAAAAGACCAAACATAACGAAATCCACGACAGGAAATGGGGTCTTCCAAAGTATGGAAACTCACCACTTCAATATGACTCACGAGCTGCCCCACAATCACCTAGTCATTGTGTAGGAGTAATAGGCGCATGGCCATTTCCTGCATCACTTAGGGATAAAGATTTTGAAGACAGTTAGTGGTTGGAACGCTAGTTGGTAAATAAGGGATAAAGGATAATGTGATGCCATGGTCTATAATACAGAAACAATTTAAAATCTAGTGCACAACACCATATGCAATAAATATATATATCACATGCCAAGAAAGGGAACAATGCTTAACATGAACTTTAAAACCTTAACTTGGACAGTGTAGCTAGACCATCCTCAATAGGAACCCACAGGCTATATGGTTTTAGCTCCCCCTGCTGAAAGGGCCATAGTGCATGTTATCCGCATGCATTGGAGAAAACCTGATAGAAAACTAGAGCTATCGAGCCAACTAGCCATCCAAAAATATATCAATTGTGACTCATGCACAAGATCATCAAGACCAAAATCACGTCGGCATACATGAGTTTTTAGTATCGGTCCCCTTGGGGCATCTACCTTCACATCTTTGATAAAAAAACCTCCTTTAAGCCCATATTAAAACATTTAACACATAACCCACCTAGGATTAGTGGATTCAATTATTAAGGCATCATTAATTGGTATCATCATACCCACTATAGCTTGCAAGAAAATGTCATTAAGCCATTACCTTTGGGAATTCTGGTGCCCCAGACTCCATTATTAAAATCCACTTGGGTTATCCCATTGTAACCCCACATGGTTTTTAAAACCATCCTTAACAATTTTTCCATTTATACAATGCATTAATTTCAAAGAGAATAGCCAAACCAAAATATAATTCATATTCCCAAACCAATTACGCAAGTGGGTCGAGGTTATTATCAATTTCTATACAAAAACTAATTATTGGGGAATCCAATGTACCCCTTAATTCATTCACCATCCCATGCACCCCAATGAGTATACAAACCAACAACTCATGCATAATAAATCAATAGAAACCATGGAAAATCATTAAATCAATTTATATCCAAAACCCTCAACCCATAGTTTAAAACCCACCAAAACCTTTGATAATAAACAAATTTTCATGCCATTAATAAAATACAAGTATAGGGAAAGAGGTACATGCCTTAAACACATGAGAATTGGTAAGTGATTCAGATCTTGAAACCCGAAAGATGGACGTAAGAGGAAATCCTAAGGTCTCTTGGGGTTTTTAGGTTTGGTAGTGGATTAATAGCCTTGGTATAGTAAAAACTGATGGAAATTAGTTAACATAGTGTTTAAAGGTCGTTCATAGGTAAAAAGACCTACATACCCTTCATCCTCAGTAAGTAAAACAAATTTACACTAATTTTTACATAGCTCTGTGGCACGGACCTTATTGCGTAGGCTAAACTTTGTGCCACGAACATTAACATAGAGACTATCCTCCATGACACAAGAATATCGCGGAAGCTCACTACCTCTGAGGTCAAAAACAACCCCAAATCCCATCTAAAAATTCAAAAAATCTTCCAAGACACCCTTTTAACATATTTAAATACAATTTGAGTCAAACATAAATGATTCGAACTCAGGAAGGACAAAAATAAAATGCTCAAAATTTTCATAGGGTGTTACATTATCCCCCACTTAGGATAATTCGTCCCTAAATGATGATATAGGATAGTTTTCATATGAGAATAGCAATATTACACTAGAATAAAATGATAAAACATGATAATAAGAAATACAAAAGTCATACTTTAAGCTCCTTTGCCCGACACATTGAACAAGAATAGGTACTTAGCTTTCATATCATCCTCTTCTTTAAAAGTGTCTTGAACCACCTTATGGTTCCTCCAAAATACATTTACTGATGGTACATATTTAATACTCAACCTATGAACTTTTCTATCAAAGATATCTACCAAAACTTCCTTAAATGCCAGGGAATCTAAAATACCATCACTCTAAATAGGCACCAACAAGGAAGGATCACCTACACACTTCTTTAAAATAGAATAATGGAACATAACGTGAATAGAACCCTAACTTACAGGAAATTCTATCTCATAGGCAACATTGCCCACTCTTTACAAAATAAAATAGGGGCTAACGAAATGGGGGCTGAGTTTCTCTTTCACTAAAAATATCATCACTCCCTTCATAAGAGACACCTTCAAGAGCGCCCAATCACCCACATCAATTTCCAACTCTCTCTGCCTTATGCCCACATAGGAATTTCGCTGACTTTGGGTAGTCTTAAGCCTATTCTAAATTACCTTCACCTTATCCATATTTTGATGAACTAAATCAGGGCCGAACAACCTTTCCTCACAAACTATGAACCACGCAAAAAGAGATCTACACATTCTACCATACAATGCCTCAAGAAGAGCCATACAAATGCTAGAGTGGTAAATGGTAAACCTAACTACCATCATAATAAATTTCATAAGCCTCAAGCACATCTTCAAAAGTCTTGATGGTCCTTTTCACTTATCCATCCATCTGTGGATGGAAAGCGGTTCTAAGGTTCACCTAAGTTCCTAAACCTCACTAGAAAGACCACCCAAAATGAGATGAGAACTATGTGACATGATGTAATATGATGGAAATGGGGCACTATGCAATTTCATGATTTCTTGAATAAACAACCTCGCATAGTCCTTACTAGAATAATTATTCCTTACTGGTAAGAAGTATGCGGAGTTACTCATCCTATCAACGATGACCCAAACAGAATCAAACTAGTTCCAAGACCATGGAAGGTTTTTAACAAAATCCATATTAATCACTTTCCACTTCCACATAGGTAACTCAATTTCTTGAGACAAGCTATTGGCGTCAATCGCTCCAACTTCACTTATTGACACACCATACACATTACCACAAAGTTAGAAACATCTTTATTTATATTATTAAACCAATAAATCTCCTTAAAGTAAAGATACATCTTTGTTGAACTAGGATGAATAAAATAACGCAACTCATGAGCTTCGGCTAAAATTCTACTTCACAACCCATCGACACCGGAAACATACAACCTACCTCGGTAGCTCAGGATACCATCACTAGCAATCTGAAAAGCCATGACCTTCTTCTTACCCATATCACCCTTGACTTACACCAAAATAGGATCCAAAACCTATTTCTTCTTCACCTTAGCACCTAGAGATGACTTCACCACCTCTTGCTCAAACACACCACTGTCCTAAGAATCTAAGAGACAAGCACTATTATTATCCAAATGATGAATGTCCTTCACTAAGTCCCTCTTCTCCGCATCCACATAGGATAAAATCCATATTGATAACTTGCTAAGAGCATCAAAAACCATGATAGCATTACCTGGGTGATAGTGGAGACTCATATCATAGTTCTTGAGAAATTCATGCCATCTCTTTTGCCTGACATTTAACTTGTTCTGGGTGAATAATATAGAAAGTTCTTAAGATCTAAATAAATTTCAACATGGACACCATATATATATTGTCGCCAACTATGTAATGCAAACACCACAGCTAGTAACTCCATATTATGGCCCGGATAATTCCTCTTATGAACTCTCAACTACCTAGAAACATATGCTACTACTTTGCCATGCTGCATTAACACACAAAAAATACCAACTCGGGATGCATCATAATAAACCACGTAGCCATCAATACCCTCAGGCAGGGTCAAAACCAGAGCAGAAGTAAATTTATCTTTCAGCTTCTCAAAACTCCCCTCACAAGCATCGGGCCATAGAAACTACATCTTTTTTGAGTCAACCTAGTCAAAGGTGTGAAAATCGATAAGAATTCCTCTACAAACCTCCTACAATAACCAGCTAATCCTAAGAATCTCCAAATATTGGTTGAAGTAATGGGTCTAGGTCACATCTTATCCGCCACAACTTTCCGTGGATCCACCATGATCCCTTCACTAGAAATAACATGACCCAAAAAAGAAACAACATTAAACCCAAATTCACACTTTGAAAATGTAGCATATAAATGCCGATTTTTTAGTATCTGTAACACAATACGAAGGTGGTTGGTAACATCCATATAAA
Organism: Capsicum pubescens; assembly: GCA_030864215.1. Taxonomy (NCBI): domain Eukaryota; kingdom Viridiplantae; phylum Streptophyta; class Magnoliopsida; order Solanales; family Solanaceae; genus Capsicum; species Capsicum pubescens. The sequence continues at coordinate 102,278,038 of CM061542.1, forward strand.
TCTTTGAATAAACAAATTATCATTTATAAAAACTATCCCAAACAAGTCTAGACACTGACGGAATACGCGATTCATGAGATCCATAAATTTTTCTAGGGTATTGGTCAACCCAAAAGATATGACCAAGAACAAAAAATGTCTATACCAAGTATGAAAGGTTGTTTTAAGGATATCCTCCTCCCTAATCCTTAGATAATGATAACCCAACCAAAAATTAATCATACAGAAATTCTTAACACCCTGAAGTTTGTCAAATAAGTCATCAATTCTAGGAAGTGGGTACTTATTTTTCACCATCGCCTTATTCAACTGATGGTAATCAATTCATATCCATAGAGAACCATCCTTCCTATGCACAAAAATAATAGGCGCACACGACGGAGTCATATTACGACAGATAAAATCCTTGTCAAAAAGATCCCTTAAATGCTCCTTAAGTTCCTTAAAATTAGATAGAGCCATTCTACAAGGAGGGATAGAGATAGGATAATTGTCCAAAAAATGATTAATCCCAAACTTGATTTCCCTATTGGGAGGGACTCCCAAAATATCATCAGGGAAAACCTTTGGAAATTCATTAACTACAAGAATGGATTGTAATGACGGACCCTCCGAGTTAGAATCTCTAACCCAGACAAAATGATATTGACACCCCTTGGAAATAAATTTTTAGGCTCAAAGATTTGATATGAACCTCCCCTTAGGCATTAAAAAACTCCTTCCCCAATCAATAACTATCTCATTTAGGTATTTGAAAATAACCTTACGAGTTTGATAGTCTAAAAAGGCATAACAGGAATGAGACCAACCCATCCCCAGGATGAAATAAAAATCTAAGGTATCTAATTCAATAAAATCCATCGAAGTTTTCCTACCACCAGTAGATACCACATAAACCCTATAGACCATTCTAGAAACCACCGAGTCACCCATAAGGGTAAAAATAAAAAGAGGTCCTAAATACACTCAGGTTTGAAACCAAAATAAACATCCATAAATAGGGCCACATAAGAATGGGTAGACCCTAGATCAAGTGAATAGTACACAACACATGAGAAGAGTTTTAACATACTAGTGATTACATTAGTTGATGACTCAAACTCTTGACGGGTGGTAAGAGAGTACAGGTAATTCTAACCAATTTCGGTACTAGATATGGCATCCCTTGGTGTAGCAGCTGATGGTGTGGCAATCAAAACATTATTATCCCCCATAACAACCCTGTACCTGGGGTAATCCTTCTATATATGTAAAGGTTGGCCATAATTAAAACACTGGTTCCTCGTCTTATCACAAAAACCATAATGCAACCAACCAAAAAGTCTACAAGGAGGATATGATGGTCATAACTAGGACCTATTGTCATAATATTGGGAAACCTATTCCCTAGAACCATCAACACTCTAAAAATAATAATCTCTAGATAGCTTTGAATAAGGTGAACTAGCTATCAAATTGGAACCAGAGTTTCCCAACTTCTTATTATACCATTACCCACTATCTCAACAACTCTAATGTTGAATTCTAGCCTAATATAAATAATAAAACTTCTTACCCTATGTCTAACCTACCTTTTTTTTTCTTTTTTTCCTCTTCAACCTACTGCATATATACAACTAGTTGAGAGATATCTATAACATTGTAAATTAATGCAACATTACTCTCCAGAATTAACTCATGAGACAAACTAGTAGAAAAATTCCTCATTCTATCCCTCATGCTAGACACTCTCTCAGGATCATATTACGATAACTAGTAAAATTTCAAGCTATATTCCTTCACCATAGCTATCCCTAGATTGATCCCACTCTTCATACCATTAGTACGCTACATCCTTAAACTGATAGGAAGTCGATTCCATACAATCTAAATTAGAAGCATGCATAACCTAGAAGATTTTCTCCATCTCATCTATAAAACCTTAAGGATCCTCCTCAACCTTCATACTAATGAAAGTTGGAGGTCTTAACCTCTTAAATTACCCAAATCCAGTGGTCTCAAATGATCTCTAAGTAATACTAGTAGAACTTATTTGATGTGACTGAGACATCACTAATTGGTTCAACAAATAAATGGATTTGTAAAAAATAACATTAGTAATGTCTCTATTATGTGATAGAGTATGAATTCCACCAGTGGAAGGAGGATCAATGGAGATAGGTGGAACTCCTTTGGTGAAATCAGAATTAGCAACCTTTAACCAAGTTTATACCTTATAAGCTGGACGAGATTCTCGCACATTATCCCTAGGAGGGACAAATAAGTTTCTAAGAGCTTCAAACTATATGGGAGGCATGATATGATAGGAGAATAAATGGGAGTTAGAGGAATACAAGACCTTAGAATCTATATCTCAAAAATTAGACTGCAAGAAGGGGAGACAATTCTAAATAGCTCGTAGCCTCTCCCTTATAATTGTGGTACACTCCATACCCATAAATGAAACTCAACTTGACACGTTTAAGGCCTTGGGTTTTTTATTCTTGAAAATTTATCATATTTTCTCCTCATTATCCTGACTATAACTCAGACTATGAGTCATAGAGTTTTATGACTGGTCCTATGACACTAGTCATAAGTTATCTAATGAATGGTATTAGAATTGATGTCCTAAGTATGAATTAAGAAGATAATCCATAAAGACCCATGATGACTCATTAGTATCAAACCGTAACCTAAATAGTGTGTGTATGTCTAAGTTCTTCTCTAAGTATGAGTTGCTCACTACAAGTTAAGAGGACTCAATACAAAGCATTTTGTATAATCATAGGGTAACCAGTGTAAGACACAAGTGGTTCTGTCTTGGATATGACTTAAACTATATGAGTCATATGGTCTTGATATGAGTCATATTGTATATGTCATAGGGGTAATAATATGGGTTCCACCTGACACTATGTTGGATATGACTCATGTTGATGAGTCACAAGGTGTTGTTATGGGTCGACGTGTGACCCGTAGTCCTTAGTGACACTTTTTCCAGCTTTTAAGTTGAAGGCACTTTTAAAATTTCCCATTTTAATCACATAGACACCACATCCATAAAACACCTTTCGAGCATTCTTTCTATAGTTTAGTGCATCAAAGACTATCTTTATTCTCTCTAAATCTCCTCATGCAAGATACTTAAGATTTCCAAGAAGTAGGTTATCCAAGGGCTCAAGGGTTGAATTCTATTCATAATACATGGAATTTTAGGCATGTTACTCTTTCCTAATTGCTAATTTGTGAAAAGCATAAGCTTTAAAGTGATGTTGTTATGAAATTGATGTCGGTTTGGAAACATAGGCTAAGGGCTTTAAATAACTATTGTTTATATGATGTTTCATGTTTGTCCCTAGATGGGTTATGTTTAAAAGGTGGTTTCAAAATCAATTTGATGCATGAATATTGTGAATACACTAAGGGATTATGATTTCTCCTAACTTGTGACTTCTGAAGTGGTTAAGACCTCAACCCCATATTGTGAAACTAGTTTTATGTATGAAAACTATACACATTGAACAACTCTTGAATTATTATAGGATGTGAAAGGTTATTGAAGAATAATGATTTTGAATTTAACCCTATAGGTTGTTTAATCCCTAATCTAATGTATAATTAAACCAAGGGGCCATGACTTTCCTTAAATAATGAATTTTTTTTGGCATTTTGATGGTACTTGCTAGTATAGTTGGTATAATGATACACACAATGTATAGATAAATGTATATCATAGTTCAATGAATGGAAATATATGATAATGGTTTTAATTAGGCTTTAATGAGGTTTGAGTAGCTATGTCGTGAAAGTGGAGGTCCCGAGGGACCAACACTACAAACGACAGTTGCTGACACAGGGGTCTATATGACCGAGAGGTTTGAGTCCCCTTTTTTATTATCACCTGATTTGAGTACCACATATTACGTTACTTGATTGGGTTATTATGTCAACTTGATTTGACAGAAGGTTTGAGTCCCCTATAAGGAATATGTATACCCTCTAGTTTGTGCGGCCAAACACAATGGGCCTTACTAGCTTAGGGAGAGTTTGGTCCATATATATCGTGAGTTCCTTCTTGTGTTATGACAATTGAGCTACCTAATCTAGGATACAATTTTAAAGTAAATGTTAAGCTTTGTCCACTATACCGATGTGCGATATATATGTATATGTATATGTATGTATGTATGTATTTGTATTTGATTATGAGCATTGGTTTTGAATAACTTTAAACTATTGATCATGATATTGTGTTATCCTTATCCCTGAGTTAAATTCTAGTATTCACCCTACTAACAATCTCTAGATGATGTATCCCCATGTGATGCAGAAACCAAAAATACTTTTACTTTTCTTGCACAAAGCTAGGTGGATCGGGTTGGTTCATCAGTTTGTTGTGGCATAGTTGTGAGCGTCTATTCTCAAAAAGGCTTAGAAATTTCATCAGTTATTATCATAGATTATAATTGAGCATTTTCATTATCATTAACATTATTGTTGTTATTATAAGAGTCGGGGGCATGTCACGAGTGAGACTATTTTTTTATTCTTTTTTTGGAAGACTTTGGTTGGATTATTATCAACTTTGGAGATGTTGGTAGGTTATTCGGCAGAATATCGATTCTCAATTTTACATATGATTTGAATATCATTGATCATATTCTCATTCAATATTGTTATATGGTCAGAATTCATCTGGTGTTGGGGATTTTGTGTTCACTTGGTTAGGTGCAGGGGGTGGTCTCCAATTAATGAGAGCCTTAAGATTCCCATCTCAGCGAAACCATTATTTGGGTGGTAACAAAAATGGTACCAAAGACTAGTTTTGGTGTCATTTTGTTTCCAAAAGGTCATGTCGAGTAGAGTCTTTTTTATAGTTGTGTAGCGTTCCACACTTATAAGGGATAGGATGTGAGGAATTTAGGAATGTCTCCCTCTCTTTTTGTTCTATTTTGAGCTATAGAGGGTAAGATGTTGAATCTCCCATAATCCTCGTATGTTCATTTTTTAGGTCATGTCTGCTAGATTATCTGATGCTCATGGAAACTCTTTTGACATTTTTGAGGACAATGCAGACGGAGCTCATCATACTCTAAGAGTTCAGACCCGGTCCAGGATCACTACTTCTGATTTCCAAAGTAGAGTTCCGCTGGTCCTCCTATCTCTACTCAGACACCTTAAGTTGATCTATCTAATGCTAAGTTTTTCTAGACAATTCATTTGTTTACCTAGTTGGTGAAACACCAAATAATGTGGCCTCGCAAAATTTTTTTGTTAATTGGTGATGATGATTATATGTGTTATGTTGTAAACATGTAGTGTGTTGTTTCTAATTTGTGTAAAGATTTTTTGTATTTTATGTTGAGGTTTTAACTTGTATATTTATTTACCAATCAAAGTGGAAGATATTTAAAGCACCTAGACCTTGGAACCATTGATAAAACATCAGTTTTTGATACCACTAGAGTGGATACGGTTAGGGGTACTTGAGTCATACCCTAGGTCATAACTCATACCCACCATGCCCTCCATTTTTGTATACTAAGCATTATATTAAGGTAACATACTGTCCTCTATAGTATAAAGCCATTCCTTGGCTGTAACAAAGCTTATGAGTCGTATACTATCAAACCATATAAAGTCTCAAATCTAGAGTGTACAATTTTGGTCACGAGTTGAGATCAAGATTGGAGGGAGAGTCGTACACTTTGTTACTACTCAAAGGTTCTTTTTTGTACCCATAACATGTGGTTGACCAAGTAGAATTCTATGGTACGAGTTAGGGTACCACTCGTACCCTAGGTAACGATTGCCATAGGACCCGTATGGGGGAGTAGTAACCCTGCATGTGTGAACTGTCCAGATTTTAACCAAGGACCTTTTTGTCATTCACCATGCCTACAACCCTAAAACCTCTCCCACTATAAGTCATAGTATCCTCCTAAGTCTTCATTTTACAAGACAAAAATATTAAACTCTCTAAAGGATTGTGGAAGCAAGATTGGAGGCTAGGTTTGGAGGTTTTCATCTAGTGTCAAGGAAGAGGTCAACTTTGTTGGGGAATCAATTTCCTTAAATCTTGTATATCTTCCCTTCTTCAAATAACTAGAAACACTTGAATTACTTAGTGTACGTTGTGGTTTTGAATCAAATAAAAAGGGTTTCTGATACCTATAAATGAAATATGATAATTCCTGTTTATACTAGTTTTGGGTGATGTTATTAATTCTAGATGTATATGTGGTTTCTTGTTGTATGTAGTTTAACATGGGTGTCATTAGTTACCCTAATCTGGAACATTTATACCATAAAATAGCCTTGTTGAATTTATGCACACAAAGTGTATGAAAATATCTAAGTGAGTTGTCTATTAAAATATTGGTGCTATGCTGAGATAGAGAAATTTCCTAAGGAGTATAAATATTTAATAATGATATTTCTAAAGGTATTGTGAGTTATGTATTATGTCATTGATTATATTGTTGGGGTAATGGCTAATAAGGGGTTAAGGCCCTAAACATAAAAATGAACTTATTTTGGGTGTTGAAGTCAAATATGGTGAGAATGTGGTGAAGCTCGCTAATGTAATATGAATGATTATGTTGATTTTGATGACCATAAATGTATTAAATGATGTGTTTTATCAAAGCATTTTTCCTATTAACATGATGAGTGGTTAAAGGGTCTTGTGAAGGCCAAATGTGTATCTAGGTAAATGGTCTAATAAACATGAATGAGTCATGATAATGTCTAAATGAATGTGAATACCAGTAGATGGTTTATTAAGGCCTTGTTGTCCATGCATTGAGTTATAATAATCACAAATGCATTGCAATAGTTGATATGAACCTTGTTAAGCATTTAATGCATTAGCGTTTGGCTTAAATGGGGTAATGGCCCATTTTGTATGAATGCTTGTCAATTTGTATTGTGTTGGAATGGTCATCCATGTAATCTATTAATCTTTGACTATGATAAATTGATGACTAATAAAGGAGTTCAATTATCTAAATTCAAACTTGAATTGTGTATGGAACCATGTGTGGTTAAAATTTGATATAATGTTGTTAATTACATGTGAATGGCTTGTTGTGGGTCTTGAGGACCACAAATTAAATTCTATGATGAATTAAGTGAAGGCATCAACCTATTGAAATTTATCAAAAATAAAGGCTCCTATGAGGACCATGTGGTCATGTAAAATATTGAATTGGCTTAGTGAGCCAAAGCCATTAAATGTGATATGAATTGTATGAATGACCATGCTAGAACTACTAGGTCAAGAGTTCAAATCTTGACTAATTATGGTGATGTGATGGCTTGTGGCTAGAGTCCCTTGCCTTATGAAATGACTTCTGGTCAAATTCCCTCATCTAATGACTTATGGTCAAAGTCCCTCATATAATGACTTATGGTAAAAGTCCCTCTTATAATAGCTAAAGGTTGGATCCCCTTACTTAAAGAGATCTTTTAAGGTTAAAATACCTCTTTGAATACATAATCTTACGAATAGAGTTCTGTGCCCTCTTAAATGTGAAAGCAAGCAATTAGAGTTCCATACCTACTTAAATGAGTAAGAATGTAATTAGAGTTATATGCCCACTTGAATGTGTAAGCATGAGATTAGAGTTCCATACCTGATTAAATATTTTATTATTTGATTATAGTTTAATGACCCATTAAATATGTGATTATGTGATTATGTGATTAGAGTTTCATACGTCAGTGAATGTACAAACATGTAATTAGAGTCCCATGTCTAGTTTAATATGTGATTATGTGATTATGTGATTATGCTATATGGGTAAACCCCTTATTTTAATAGATAACTACGTTATTGTAGTGCCTTTGCTTGATTAATTATAACCATGGATGAAGTACCTTGTCTAATGATATGTGAATATGGTTAAAGTCTTATGTCTAATGAGGATGGTATGAACCTTAGTGGAATGTCGGAGTCCTCTACTTTGTGAAATATTATTTAAGTAATTAAAAGTGTTGTTATGTCATGACAACTTGATTGGCATGAGATATAACTATATGTAAAGATAAATATGTGTATATGATTGAATATGATATATTGACTTGTTGTTGAATGATTATATTATTTTATAATTATACTTAAGATACATCCTATCGCTCCAACCGTTAACCATCTCCAGATGCTACGCCCCCATGCAATGTAGGCACCGGAGCATCTTCTTCTTCTTTTTCTACACAGTGATCAGGTGTTGGTGCGTATTCATGCATTAACCTTGAAATGATGAGTTTCCATTATCCGGAAGACCTATGTTTCATAGTCATTTGACTTTATGTCATAGACTTGTATGGTTTGGTACTTGACAATTGTTGTGGGCATGTCCCGACATATCTTTGAATTGGTTTCTTAGAGGTTTTGTGGATGTATGCAGACTTGGGAATATTGGCTTGATCGTTGTTATTAATGAAATGGTAGATATAATCTAGGATTTTCTGTTAGACTTATATTTCCACTATTCTAATTATGGTCGTGATCTTTCTGACCCGTGTGGAAGTTTGTTGATGATTAGGTTGGGTTACGGGGTAATCTTCGATACATGTGTGCTCGAGGTTCCCATATGATATATTGCAATGTTTGGGGTATGTTAGTTTGGTATCAAAGATAGGTTCATGGTTAGTTAGGAGTCTATAAAACTATGTTGAGTAAAGTATATTTTTTGGGTGTGAAGTACACCATACTTATAAGAGAAAGGCTATGAGGCATTTAGTAATATTTCCCTTTCTTATGTTTTAATCTCAAGCTATGTAGAGTTTAAGGTCTTAGACTCCTCTAATTTTATCTTGATCATCTTTCATATCATATATCCAAGAGGGTGTGACTTTCAAGCAAGATCTGTTGTCCTAACCAGGGGAAATATGGATAAACCTCATCCTACTTTTGGGATTCAAACTCAGTCAAGGGTTTTGACATTTTTCTATTCTCATTAGATTCCACCTATTCCCACTAACCCCACTATTAGAGGTGGCACTGCTCCTTAGTCTCCTCTAAATGATGGGTTTTGTCGTTCCTTAGCGCAGTTGACTCAGTTTGGAGGAAGTGTTCTATGAGGAAGTATTAGGTAGGTCCTATTTTTCACTCCACGACTATTTCTCCGAACTCGAATCCTTGTGGAGATGGTTGTCTTTGGACTAGTGATTCTTATAGGGCACAAGGTCCTCAATATCTGGACGGCAGAGCAAATCCTTATTCACCTACCCTACTTGTTAGTTTTGTTGTCGAACACATTATGGTTATTTCGAGATACAGAAGGATCAGTGTTTCAAATATGATCAATTGGACCACATGCAACGAGAGTGTCTTATAGTGGTTGCCGCTTGGGCAAGACAACAAATGTCGATTGCCACTTCTTTAGCTCTTGTGCCTAGGGGTGCTGTTTCTAGCTTAGACATTGGTCGGGACTGTCTCAATGCTATTGAAATCACTCGGGATTCCAAGGTATCTTCTAATGCTGATGTAGGTATGCTGAGAATTTTCTCCCATAATATGTATTTTTTACTTGATCCAGAGTCTACTCTTTCTTATATGACTTTGTATGTGGCTATGCATCTTGATGGTGGTCCCAAGAGTCTTGCGGTTCCTATTTCTATTTTTACCATGGTAAGAGACTCTGTGGTGATAGGGAGTCTATATGGGGTGTTTGTATCTTTTGGTCTGAGTTAAAGATCCTAACTCGAAAGGAACTTCTCTAGACCCCATTCCCGTAGCAAATGAGTTTCTTGTCAGGTCCTTCGTGTTAACAAATGCATCAGTGGCATTTTTGGGGTTTACGAATAAGGTCTTCCATCTATTCTTCGACATATTTATCATTTTCTTCATTGATGATATCTTAGTGTATTCTATGAGAAAGGATGGTCATATAGATTACCTTCCTACCGTGTTACTAACTTTGAGGAATCATCATTGATATACCAAGTTCTTCAAGGGTGAGTTTTGTAGAAGTCGTGGCTTTTCTTGTTCATGTTATCTATCCTTGGTATGGGATCATGGTGGATTCCCCATAAGGTATACGGTGGTGTGTCTTTGGTGTCCGTACCTAAGGACTCCTCCTTTGGTATGTTGTGTCGGGATGAGTCTCAATTATGACCTAGGTGGTTACTATAAAGCTCTATGTACCTATGATGTCATGTCTCCCATGAAGGGAGTAATGCGAGTCGGTGGAAAAGGGGGAGCTTAGTCCCCATTGTGTTAGTCCCTATTCAATTCGGTCTTGAAAGGGGGTTGATAATGTCACCTATAAATTGGACTTGCCTCCTTGATTGAACCTTATTTCCCCCGTTGTTTATTCCTTTATGAGTGAGGATGTGTGGGTAATTCCTCGATGGTCATTTCCTTAGAGGATGTTGGTGTTTAGGGTTTTTTGACTTGGGAAGAGATCCCGGTGAGGGTCTTGGATCTGCAAGTTCGCTGGTTGCAAAAAATAGAAGTGGCTTCGGTAAAGCTTCTAAGGGTGAACCAATGGTCCGAGAAAGCTACTTTGGAGGTGGAAAAGGACATGAAGCCCATGTCTTCGCAACTATGTCCAGCCCCAAAAACTTATGTTTGAGATGTGCATTGGTATTCCAAACTTGGCTTATTTCTTTGTTAGATAATGGGTTGAAATCCCCGATATTTGTAATTGGTTAATGTATTTGATGAACAAGGGATTTATGTTTCCAAATGTTTGATTTGTTTATATCATTGAAATATAAAGGGATCAATCCCTTAAGCTTTGAATTGATCAGGTGTTTTTGATAAATTGTTGGATGGAATCGCAAGGATATTGAAATGAAGTGGTTGACTGATAATGACCCTGATATGTGTTGAATTGTACCCTTGTTGTATGCCTTGTCCTCAATTTTGTGAAGATTTACTTGATGAGGGATAATGTGTTAACTTTAGAATGATCTTGTCTTTACCATTATTCGCGGATGAATGATCCTAAGTGGGGGAGAATGAAACACCCAACAATGTGTCTTTGGCAAAAAATTTTGGTTGTTAGATAATGATCATGATTTGTTTTGTGTTGTAACCTTATAGTGTGTTATTTCTAACTTGTGTAAAGATTTATTTGGTGTATATTGAGATGTTAACTTTTATCTTTACTTACTTATCAAAGTAGAAGATAGTTGAAGCACCTAGACGTTGGAACCATTGAGAAAATAATAACTTTTGATGCCTCTGTAGTGGATACGGTTAGGGGTACTTGATTCGTACACTCGGTCATGATTAGTACCCACCATCCCCTCCCCTTATGTAACCTAAGAAGTATATTTAGGTAACATAGTTTCCTCTATATGACAAGGTCATTCCTTGGTTATAACCAAGGTTACGAGTTGTATACTAGCCAACCATATAGATTAAAGTCTCAAACCTAGAATACACTATTTTGTTGATGAGTTGAGTTCACGATTAAAGGGTGACTCGTACCTTTGGTTCTAACTTAAAGGTCCCTTTTCTTACCCAAAATAGTGTGGTTGTCCTAGGTGAAGTCTAGGGTATGAGTTAGGGTACCACTCGTACCCTAGGTCATGATTGCTATTGATAACGCCCAAACTACAGCTCTCGTAAGAGTGTAAGCGGTCGCTGTCAAATATAGAACCCAACTATGTTGGGTGTCGAATACCACAGGGAATACTTGGTCACTAAGTGTTGCAATTATTAGTAGACTGTTGATCAAAAATTCCACGAAAAAGGGGGGATTGGATTGTGGCGTGAATTAATGCTATCAAAGTAACAACAGAATGCTTTGTTTAGTAAGATTTAACCACAGAGAAAAATAAGTTAGGGTTATGTCCACCTTATGAGTTCTACGTATCTATTAACTATGAGTAATGCGGAATTCAGACATGCATGCACTTATAGAGATTCGTATTCTAATGGTAAATCCTAGTGTTTCTCAACCATCAAGGATTATTTCACTTTAACTCTCTCGAGCTTAAAGCGTATAACTAATGGTACGAACTCTCCAAGAGATTAATCCGGTTAAGGCATTAATGTATAAATAGGGGTTGGTAGCCCTATTTCCTTGTCACACTCTCTTTTCCAAACATGTAACTTTTCTCTCGAACAAGTTAATGCTATAATGGCGTATTCTATATGTTTTCAACCACATGAATTTAATTAAAACGAAGAGAATAATGATATAAGTAGCATACGCATCAAGAATTCACAAACTCATAGCAATAGATAGTATCTCATAGGACTTTCATAACCCTAACAGAGAAGTTTAGCTACTCATGAGTGCAAAGAAAAACAACGAAGACATCATCATCATACCGCAACTAGAACAATCTTCGCGAGAGGATGATTTTAATGTGAAGAGGGATGATGTTTTTCCTCTTACAAAAAACGAAATTGAATAATGAGTGAATGAAAATGCTGCTGAAAAATTCAGCAATAAGGTTTTTATAGTATCCTTCTCTAACTAAGTTGCTACTGCATCCTTAAGTCTTTAAAAATACTAGGTTTGCTCGGGAAAAAGTTCCCATGCATCACTTTCAGTCCAAAAGTTGCCTTCCCTCTAATGTAAAATTTTCCTTTGCTGCTCATAAGTCCATAAAGTACTGAAATCTTCATCATTAATACCTAAAAAACATGCTAATCACGTAGGTCAGCTCATTTAAAGGAAAATAGACTAAAAGTGCAGGAATTATATATTTTGTCCTCAAAACTTAGCTAAAATATGGTTAAATTATGGTTCTTAAGCGTGTAAATACGCCCAACATCACCACCCCACACTTAAAGCTTTGTTCGTCCTCGAACAAAATATAGCATCCATGCAAAAACCTAACTAGAATTTCACAATAGCAATACCTAACTAGAATTTCACAATAACAACACAAAATTTATCCTCAAGACATGCACGACAATTATTCACAAAGAGTAGGTTTTTTAATCACTACTAGAAACAATTCAACCTCCAACCTAGACTCGTGAGGATGGTTAATTCGTATCCACAAGTTAAGTCACAAAGAATCATATAACACTACCCAACAATCATCAACCATGTGTGTCTCACACAAGATATCACCCATAATCACTCACAAGTTTTGCATTTTTCGAAACATGGGTACAAGATTCTCCTTGCTCTCACTCACACAAAGAATTCTTATGTTGCAACTGATGACCATAGGCTTGCCCTTAGTGTAATGTTATACTAATATAAGAATGCTAAGCTTAGGATCAAATAGGTCTTTACAGGTTGTAATGTAGGCTAAGGGACAGGTAGGACTATTTTTGCCAGAAATAGTGACTATTTTCCCTAAGCGCTTTAATACATCACATTATGCCATTAACACTCTCTTTTAAACAACCCTTCTACCTTTCTTTTCATCTAACACCCCTTTTCACCTATTTTTTTATTCAATTATAAACACAAAGATGAGAATATACAACTTATTTTTTATTTTTCTATTTTTTATTTTTTTTATTTTTTTATAAAATACCTCTATGATAGCCACTCTTATTCACAACAATTTCAAGTATCAATACACTCTGAGGCATCACTCACACCCACTTTCCTCTTATTTTGTCACATAACTCTACAATTTAAAGCGCTTAGGAATTTGGATCAAATTATGGTCTTGAAAAAAAATGGATTAGGCTACATATGAGGCTGTCAAAGAAAATAGCTAAAGGCTCAAAGGGGGTTAACTAGGATAATGTCCACGAGTAGGTAAAAAGAAGGTAAACAATCACAGGCTGCCAAAGAAATGCCTAAATCATCTCCTAAACTCACACTCTTTATTTAGCTTTACACACACACCAGGCAAGTTCTAGCATCAGTCACAACACAGAATATACTATAACCTCGCACACACAAGGCACATGGTCAAATTTATTGGGAGCAGTATAGACTCTTGACCCAAAAGATGAATGAATTAAACCACACACGTATCACACAGTGAGTCACCCTTAGAGCCTAAACGTCTCAATAGTAAAGATTTTGACACAAACTCTTGTCATAATACCATGCCGCCTATAAGAACAATTTCATTCAAAATCTAAAAATCTAAAATTAAACTAACTAATTACGACTAATTAAAACAAACAAGAACTAGAATAAATGTAGGCAAAGAAGTACAAGAAGCATACAAATACCAGCACCCCACACTTAGACGGGACACACTTCCCTCAGTGGAAAATAAATAAGGAAAACCTGATTATTCGGACTCCTCTTCTATGTCTCGGGTCATACCCCTGCGTCGGAATCATCATCAGAGTCGTCATCCTCAGAGTTTCCTCAAAATGTACCCCACTTGATCCCAAAAGTGCATTGAGGTATTTGTAGAGAGGAGGACTCATCTTGCTCCTTTCTTGACCTTTTTTGTCCTTTCTGTGAGGTGGACGCTTTTTCTTTTACTTGTCGTCCTTTTGGGGCCATTCTACCTTAGATTAAAATAGAGTCATGTTAGCTTCATCTCGGAAGATTCAATCGAAAAACAAACAGTAGTGGCACCACCCCACACTTAATTTGTTGGCACAGACTAATTAAGTGAGTGATGTCGATTACTCAGACTTCATCGACATACATTTAGGTGATATATTCCAACAACATGTTCATCACAGTCATACGTTCATATCATCTTAACTATCCTTTCCAATTCTATTTTATGTAATCTTTTCTATACTTTCATGTTTGGATGAATGCACTTTTTGAACAAAACTACCACATAAGGATCGTACCACAAATAGAAACAAGTTATTGCATAGGCTTAATCATACCATCTTATGCTTGTGGTCAATCATAATCGGTATCTCGATGAACGAGTCATTCAAACATTCAAGCTTTCAACTTACAAGATTATGTATTAACTTTACAATTTCGACTTCATAAAACTATGACAGTGTATAACAATCAAATACAAATCGGAACAAAGTCAAGAACACCCACACGTATTCTTTCACTCAACTAGATGTATCATAACAAACCATCCACATTCAAATCACCAACACCACTTCAAGATTTAACAAATCATTATAGGCGTAGTATTGTAATAACTACAGAATATAAAAGAAGAACTTACTTGGTGATGGACTTGGAAGATGATCTTGCAAGGTTAGATGAGAAAAAACAAATGTTTTGAGAGATTTGGGAAGGTTAGGCGGCGCCTAGGTTGAGCAAACAATGTGATTTTGTCTCAAGGTTGAAGTTCTATTTATAGACCAAGGCTTGGGTCGGGTTTGACCCATGAAAAATTGGGTTAGGAGACCAAAAAGCATAAGTAGGCGGTGCCTAATGATTTGCCTATGCTTAGCATAGGCGGTGCCTTTAGCAAAGCCTAGTTGGGCATAGGCGCCGCCTATGCTATGGCATTGTAGATTCAGAGAGAAAAGGCAATGGCATAGGCGGCGCCTTTAGCTTTCCCTAGTTGAGCATAGGCGGCGCCTATGCTATAGCATTGTTGATTCAGAGACAAAGGCAATAGCATAGGCCTTGCCTTATCCGTTGCCTAGATTTGTATAGGCAATGCCTAACCTAAAGCCTTTTGCTCCTTCATTACTCACTTACCACCTTTAACATTGCTCACTTTCAAATCAAAATTTGAGACCAAGATCCTCCTTTATACAATTTCCCCTACACTTAATCAAAAATAACAAAAACGGTTAGAAAGATGGGTTGCCTCCCACCAAGCGCCTTAGTTTTGGTCGTGGCTCGACTCTTCTTTTTGGATTTTTATTTAACAAAACAAACTCCTAGGAAAACAAAATGACTAAAAACAATGGGTTGCCTCCCATTTAGCACTTGATTTATTATCGCGGCACGACATAGCTATCTCGATTACTTAGACTTCATCGAGATAGATGGTGCATCATTTTCTGAATGGATTCAGATGACGCTGATGCTTACTTGTAGGCATGCAATCTTCTTCGAGATGACTCTTGTGCATACATATCCCAGGAGGGATACCAATTATATCATCAATAGTCCAACCCATAGCTCTCTTGTACCTCTTCAGAGCAGAGATGAGAGCCTCTACGTGCTGTTCACCTAAATCAGGCGCAACACTCACCGAAAGTGTATTTCCACTTCCCAATAACGCATACCTTAGGTGACTGGGGAGCTCTTTCGATTCTAGAACTGGTGGCTCTTCAATGGAAGTCTTCACTATTGGTGAAGGTCGATTCCTAAGATCAAGGTCCAGCTTCTTAGTAGCATGAGAATAGGACTTTATTCCTGTTACAGAACAAACAGTTTCTTCATATTCTTCAACGTCCTCATGCTCAAAATTCAATAGCACAGCAGACAATGGCTCAACAGTAAGCTGTTTCTCTACAGATAATCCTTTCTCATCCTCATAGTAAACATCAGCTACAGAGAACACATCCATATCTCTAGGATGCTTCATCGATTTATATACATCAAAATGGACCACTTCGTCATTCAGCCGAAATAAAAGCTCATTAAATCTTAAATCAATCAGCACACTTCCAGTTACGAGGAAAGGACGCTCCAACATTATGGGAACTTTAGAATCCACCTCGCAATCCAAAATAACAAAGTCTGCAGGAAAAATGAATGTAGAAACCTTCACCAATACATGATATAATATACCAACAGGTCATTTTACCGACCTATCTGCCATCACAAGTCGCATATTGGTTGGTGTAGGATCGCCCAACCCCAACTTTCTGTAAATGGATAACGACATCTAATTGATGCTAGCCCCTAGATCGCATAATGCCTTAGAAAAATTCATAGATCCAACCGTGCAAGGAATAGTGAAAGCACCAGGATCTTCCTTCTTCTGTACTAAAGACCTCGTGGCAATTGCACTACAATGATGAACATTATCTGCCAACTCATAGATTACTGCCCGGTTCTTTGTCAAAAGGTCCTTAGTGAATTTAGCGTACCTAGGCATTTGTTCCAGCGCCTCCACCAAAGGAACATTAATAGTCAGTTGCTTCAACATAGTCATGAATTTACTGAACCTAGTGTCATCAGCTTTCTTCTTCAGTCTCTGAGGAAAAGGTGGTGGTGGAAGGGGAATAGTTTTCTCCACCACTTCCTTTTTATCTTGCTTCCGATTATCAACCTTTTCAGGAGTGTCATCATCCTTCTTCTTCAGTCTCTGAGGAAAAGGTGGTGGTGGAAGAGGAATCATTTTCTCCACCACTTTTTTTTATCTTGCTTCCGATTATCAATCTTTTCAGGATGGTGACGTCTAGGTGTAACATCATGAGCACTCACTTCAGCTTCTACGACATCTTCAAACTCTGCTTCATCAACATTCTCTGCTATATCATCAACCACCTGCTTGCCTTTGGATGGATTTTCCAACACTTTACCACTCCAGGTAGTAATAGCCATACACGATCCATTATTCCTTCGGTTTTGCACAGTGTTACTGGGTAGCGTGCCATCCTTTCTTTGGTTGAATGCCGCTGATAATTGACTCAATTGTTGCTCCAACTGTTTTATTACAGTAAAATGCGAGTCAACCAATTGATTTATTGATGACAAATCATTCTTTACCTCAGTAACGCCCATATAGGTTGCCTCCACCCCTTTTAACAGCTTAGCCATCATATCATCCATGGACATCTTTCTAGAGCTAGACGCCACAGCCTCACAGTTTCCAGGAGGAACATACAAACCACTCATGTCAGTCTTATTCTTCCAACCATCTTGATCGCGGTCCTTGTATCCAGATTTATCATAATAGTTCCAACCATGGTTTCCTTGGGCATTGCCTCGGAAACCCCCCTGATTATTCAAGTAATTTTCTTCCCCCTCAGAATCGGAATCATATCTTCCCTGTGATACAACGGCTTTAATATTTTCGGTCTTCCCTGATAATAAATGCTTGGTAAGAATATCCATATGTGTTTTCATATGAGCCATATCTTGGTCACGTTTCTCTTGTCTACGCCTCTGCTCTACAGTCATGCCAACAGATAAAGTAGAGCTTACTACCTCAGCATCCCTGGTATGCCAGGCTCTACTCTGCTTTGTCATACAGTCCAGCATATCACTTGCCTCAATGAAAGTAAGGTCCATGAATGACCCACCTGCAGCATTATCAACCACTGGCTTTGTCACTAAGTTCAAAGCCCTGTATAATATCTCCATCAAGTGGATGTTAGTCATCTGATGATTTGGGCACCGCATAAGCTTATTCTTAAACCTCTCCCATGTTTCGTGGAGAGCTTCAGTTGGAAGCTGTCGGAAATTGCTGATCTCATATCTTAACTGTGCTCTCTTGGATGGCGGAAAGAATCTTTCTAGAAAAGCGTCTTTCAGTTACCTACAATTAGTAATAAAATCAGGAGTTAGCCCGTTCAACCATAGAGTTGCCTCCCCAGACAGAGACAATGGAAATAAGTGCAGTCGAATTGCATTCTGCCCAACTCCTAGATTTTCAAACGACTTGCATGTTGAAATAAAATTGACCAGATGAATATTCGGATAATCGCCTGCAAGTCCACCAAATAAACCTTTGAGCTGCAATAGCTGAATTATGGTGCTAGTGATTTTGAACTTGGCTCCATTTGCCGAGGGCGGAGGAATAATAGCCCCTGTGGCACCAGCTTCATCAAGATCGTTATCATCATCATCAAAAGAAGCCTGCACAGCTCGGCGTTCAGGTCCCATTCAAGCTTGACAATCTCTCCTGTTCACAGGCGTTGCCACCTCATCTACACACCTTGGATTAAGTAACTCATATCACCCAGGTCCTCATCATCAGTATTTGTTGCCCGACATGGGTTATCAATATTCTGTTGATGCACTTGAGCAGCTTCCAACGCAGCTAATCTATCCTGCTTCTGTTGAGCATCCTTTCTTTCAATATCACGTTGTGCATCCATTCTGCCAATAAGTTGTGGTTCAGGATTTATGGGTAATAATGGCTGACCAGATCTTCGTGTATTTGGCATGCACTGTACCAAACCTGAACAAAACAAAAACAACAAACAAAAAGTAAAATCCAAGAATTTTAGACCAAAGGTTCTATTAACTATCACAAACTTAGTTGACAACTGTATTACCCGGCAACGACGCCAAAATTTGATAACGCCCAAACTATAGCTCTCGTAAGAGTGTAAGTGGTCGCTGTCAAATATAGAACCTAACTGGGTTGGGTGTCGAATCCCACAGGGAATACTTGGTCACTAAGTGTTATAATTATTAGTAGACTGTTGATCGAAAATTCCACAAAAAAAGGAGGGATTGGATTGTGGCGTGAATTAATGCTATCAAAGTAACAATAGAATGCTTTGTTTAGTAAGATTTAACCACAGAGAAAAATTAGTTAGGGTTATGTCCACCTTATGAGTTCTACGTATCTATTAACTATGAGTAATGCGGAATTCAGACATGCATGAACTTATAGAGATTCGTATTCTAATGGTATATCCTAGTGTTTCTCAACCATCAAGGATTATTTCACTTTAACTTTCTCGAGCTTAAAGCGTATAACTAATGGTACGAACTCTCCAAGAGATTAATCCAGTTAAGGAATTAATGTGTAAATAGGGGTTGGTAGCCCTATTTCCTTGTCACACTCTCTTTTCCAAACATGTAACTTTTCTCTCAAACAAGTTAATCCTATAATGGCATATTCTATATGTTTGCAACCACAAGAATTTAATTAAAACGAAGAGAATAATGATATAAGTAGCATATGCATCAAGGATTCACAAACTCATAGCAATAGATAGTATCTCACAAGACTTCCATAACCCTAACAGAGAAGTTTAGCTACTCATGAGTGCAAAGGAAAACAACGAAGACATCATCATCATACCGCAACTAGAACAATCTTCGCGAGAGGATGATTTTAACGTCAAAGAGGGACGACATTTTTCCTCTTACAAAAAACGAAATTGAATAATGAGTGAATGATAATGCTGCTGAAAAATTCAGCAATAAAGTTTTTATAGTATCCTTCTCTAACTATGTTGCTACTGTATCCTTAAGTCTTTAAAAATACTGGGTTTGCCCGGGAAAAAGTTCCCATGCATCACTTTCAGTCCAAAAGTTGCCTTCCCTCTAATGTGAATTTTTCCTTTGTTGCTCATAAGTCCATAAAGTTCTGAAATATACATCATTAATACCTGAAAAACATGTTAATCACGTAGGTCAGCTCATTTAAAGGAAAATAGACTAAAAGTGCAGGAATTATATATTTTGTCCTCAAAACTTAGCTAAAATATGGTTAAATTATGGTTCTTAAGCGTGTAAATACGCCCAACATCAGCTATAGGACCCATTTGGGTGAGTCATACCCCTGCACGTGTGGACTGTCCAGCTTTTAACCAATTAAATTTTGGTCATTTACCATGCCTAAAACCCTAAAGTCTCTCCTAATATATGTCATAGTAGCCTCCCAAGACTTTATTTTGCAAAACTAAAACATCTTAAACTCTGTAAAGGCTCATGGATCATGATTGGAGGCTAGGTTTGGAGGTTTTCATCTAGTGTCAAGGAAGAGGTCAAGTTTGTTAGTGAATCAAGTTATTTAAGGAATATATCTCTTCCCCTCTTTAAATAACTCTAAACCTATGTATGTCACACTTGGATTAATTAGTGTACATGGTAGTTTTGAATAAAATGAAAAGGGTTTTTTATACCTATAAATGGAATATGATGATTCCTGCTTATACTAGTTTTGATACAAGTTATTAAATCTAGATTGTATATTTGGGTGCTTGTTGTATGTAGTTTAACATGAGTGTCTTAAGTAACCCTAATCTGGATGATTTCTACCATAAAAATAGCCTTGTTGAATGTATGCACACAAAGTGTTTGTGAAAATATTTAATTGAGTTGTCTAGTAAAATATTGGTGGTGTGTTGAGCTTCAGAACTGGCCTAAGGAGTATAATTATTGATGAATGATGTTTTAAAAGGTATTGTAAGTTATGTATTGTGTCATTGATGATATTGTTAGGGTAATGACTAATAGGGGGTTAAGGCCCTAAACATGAAAATAAACTTATTTTGGGTGTTGAACTCAAATATGGTGAGAATGTGGTGAAGCTTTCTAAGGTAATGTGAATGATTAAGTGGGTCTTGATGACCATAAATGTATTGAATGATGTTTTGTATCAAAGCATTTGTCCTATTAACATAATGAGTGGTTAAAAGTTCTTGTGAAGGTCAAATGTGTATCTAGGTAAAAGGTCTAATTAACATGAATGAGTCATGATAATGTCTAAATAAATATGAATACCTATAGATGGTTGATTAAGGCCATGTTGGCCATGCATTGGGTTATAATAATTGTTAATGCATAGAAATAGTTGATAAGAACCTTGTTAAGTATTTAATGCATTAGTGTGTGGCTTAAATGGGGAAATAGCCCTTTTTGTATGAAAGCTTGTCAATTTTTGTTGTGTTGGTGTGGTTAGCCATGTATTCAGTTAATCTTTGACCATGATAGTTTGATGACTAAGATAGGGGTTCAATTACCTATGTTCAAACTTGAATTGTGTATGGAACCATGTATGGTTAAAATTTGATATAATGTTGTTAATAACATATGAATGGCTTGTGTAGGTCATGAGTACCACAAATTAAATTGTATGGTGATTTAAATAACGGCATCGACCTACTGAAATGGATGATAAATAAAGGCTCCTATGGGGACCATGTGTTCATGTATAATGTTGAATAGGCTAAGTGAGCTGAAGCCATTAAATGTGATATGAATTGTATGAATGAGCCTGCATTAACTAATAGGTCAAGAGTTCAAATTTTGACTAATGATGGTGATGTGATGTCTTATGGCTAGAGTCTATTTCCTTATGAAATAACTTATGGTAAAAGTCCCTCATCTAATGACTTATGGTCAAAGTCCCTAGTATATTGACTTGTGGGCAAAGTCCCTCTTCTAATAGCTTAGATTGGATTCCCTTACTTAAATAGATCTCTTAAGGTTAAAATACCTCATTGAATGCATAATCATACGAATAGAGTTTTATGCCAGCTTGAATGTTTAAGCATGCAATTAGAGTTCCAAGCCTACTTAAATGAGTAAGAATGTAATTAGAGTTCCATGCCTACTTGAATATGTTAGCATGAGATTAGACTTCCATGCCTGATTAAATTTGTGATTATTTGATTAGAGTTCCATTACCGGTTAAATATATAATTATATGATTAGTGTTTCATGCCTATGTGAATGTGCGAACATGTAATTAGAGTCCCATGTCTAATTGAATATGTGATTATGTGATTGTGGTATATGGGTAGAGCCCTTATTTCAATAGATAACCACATGGTTGTAGTCCCTTTGCTTGATGAAGTATAACCACGGATGAAGTACCTTGTCTAATGATATATGTATATGGTGAAAGTCTTATGCCTAATGAGGATGGTCTGAACCTTAGTTGAATGTTGGAGTCCTCTACTTTGTGTCATACGATTTAAGTAATTGAGAATGTTGTTATGTCTTGATAACTTGATTGGCATCTAATATATCTATGTGTAAAGATAAATGTGTGTATATGATTGAATATGATATATTGACTTGTTGTTGAATGATGATATTATTTTATCCCTATACTTAAGATACATGCTAGCGCTCCAACTGCTAACTATCTTCGGACGCTATGTCCCCATGAGATATAGGCACCAGAGTATCTTTTTCTTTTTCTTCTACACAGTGATTAGGTGTTCTAGTGGATTCATGCATTAACCTTGAAGTGGTGAGCTTCCATTATCCGAAATACCTATGTTTCATAGTCATTTTACTTTATGTCATAGACTTGTATAGGTTTGGTACTTTGCAATTGTTTGTGGCATGTCCTGACATATCTTTTGACTCGGTTGCTAAGAGGTTTTTGTATGTCTATGGACTTGGGTATATTTTCTTGATCGTTGTTATTAATAAAATGGTAGATATAGTATAAGATTCACTATTAGACTTATAATTTTTATATTTTTATTATTATCGGGATCTCTCTGACCTGTATGGATATTTATTGATGATTAGGTTAGGTTATAGGTGATCTACAATACATGTGTGCTCGAGGTGCCCATAGGATATGTCCTATGCTTCGGGGCATGTCAGGTTGGTATCAAAGCCAGGTTCATGGTTGGTAGGGAGTCCTTAAAACTGTGTCGAGTAAAGTCTTTTTTATGGGTGTGAAGTGTGTCACACTTATAAGTGAGAGGCTATGAGGCATTTAGGAATATTTTTCTTTCTTGTATTTTAATATCAAGATATGTAGAGTTTAAGGTCTTGGATTCCTCTGATTTCTGCTCGATCATCTTTCAGATCATGTATCCAAGAGGATCTGACATGCAAGCAAGATCTTTTGTCCCAATTGGGGGCAATATGGAAAAAGCTTATCCTACTTTTGGGATTCAACCCCGGCCAAGGGTTGTGATATCTGAATATTCTTATTAGGTCCCACATATTCCCACTAACCCACTATTGGAGGTTGCACTTCTCCTTAGTCTTCATAAAATGCTGGGTTTTGTCATTCCTTTGCGCAGTTGACTCAGGATGGTGGAAAGTTGTCTATGTGTAAGTATTGGAAAGGTCCTTTTTTCACTCCACGACTAGGGCTCCCAACCCAAATCTATTGGGGGATAGGCATCTTCAAACATGAGATGCTTAAAGGGCACAAGATGCCCAATATTAGGCTGGCAGAGCCAAATTCACATTCACCTACCCTACTTATAGGTTGTACAGTCGAACACATCGTGGTTATTTCGAGTAAAGGAGGGATCAGTGTTTCAAATATGATCAATTGGGTGACATACAACGATAGTATCCTATAGTGGTTGCCTCTTAGGTGAGACAACGGATGTTGATTGCCACTTCTTTAGCTCTTGCGCCCAGGGATGTCATTTCTAGCTCCGATATTGGTCGGAACTCTCTCAATGCTCTTACAATCACTCGGGAATCATAGGCATCTTTTAATGCTTATGTAGGTATGCTGATACTTTTCTCTTATAATGCGTATTATTTGCTTGATCTAGAGTTTACTCTTTCTTATGTGACTTGGTATGTGGATATGCATCTTGACGGTGATCTCGATAGTATTTTTGTTCTATTTTCTATTTCTACCATGGTAAGAGACTCTGTGGTCATCCTAACTCTGAAGGGCCTTCTCTTGAATCCGTTCCCGTAGCTAATGTGTTTCTCGTCATGTACTTAGGGATGGCATTCATGGGGTTGAAGAATAAGGTCTTCCATTTATTCTTTGACATATTTATCTTTGTCTTCATTAATAATATCTTATTGTATTCTAAGATGGAGGCAGGTCATGTAGATCAACTCCCTACAGTGTTGCGAACTTTGAGGAATCATCATTTGTATACCAAGTTCTTTGAGGGTGATTTTTTGTTAGAAGTCTTATCTTTTCTTTTTCATGTTATCTATCCTTGGTATGGGGATCATGGTGGATTCCCTATAAGGTATACAGTGGTGTGTCTTTGGTGTCTGTACCTCAGGACTCTTTCTTTGATATGCTGCGTCAGGATGAGTCTCAATTGTGACCTAGGTTATCACTATGAAGTGCTATGTCCCTATGGTTTGATGTCTCCCATGAAGGGCAAGATGAGAGTCGGTGAAAAAGGGGGGAGCTTAGTCCCCATTGTGTTAGTCCTTATTTAATTCACTTTTGAAAGGGGGTTTGTAATATCGCCTATGAATTGAAGTTGCATCCTAGATTGAACTCCATTTCCCCCGTTGTTTATGCCTTTATGTGTGAGGATATGTAGGTGATTCCTCGATGGTTGTTTCCTTAGAGGATATTGATGTTTTGGCTTTTTTGACTTGGGAAGAGATCCCGATGAGGATTTTGGATCGGCAAGTTTGCTAGTTGTGAACAATATAAGTGGCTTCGGTAAAGGTTCTATGGGGGAACCAATGGTCTGAGAAAGCTACTTTGGATGTGGAAGAGGGCATAAAGCCCAAGTCTTCACAATTATGTCCCATTCTGGAAACTTAGGTTTGAGATGGGCATTGGTATTACTAACTTGGCTTACGTCTTTGATGGAAAATTAGTTGAAATACCCGATGTTTGTGATTGGTTAATGTCTTTGATGAACAAGGGATTCAAGTTTCCAAATTTTTGAGTTGTTTTATATCTTTGAAAGATGAAGAAATCAATCCCTTAAGCTTTGAATTGATCTGGTTTTTTGATAAATTGTGGGATGGAATCCCAAAGATATTGAAACGAAGTGGTTGATTAATAAGGACCCTGATATGTGTTGAATTGTCCCCTT
The DNA here is from genome assembly GCA_030864215.1 of Capsicum pubescens. Lineage (NCBI taxonomy): Eukaryota > Viridiplantae > Streptophyta > Magnoliopsida > Solanales > Solanaceae > Capsicum > Capsicum pubescens. Next base: position 102,303,227 of record CM061542.1, read on the forward strand.
GTTGTATGCCTTTCCCTCAATTGTGTGAAGATTGTCTTGATAAGTGCTAATGTGTTAACTTTAGAATGATCTTTTCCTCACCATTATTCGCGGATGAATGGTCCTAAGTGAGGGAGAATGAAACACCCAACAATGTGACTTTGGCAAAAAATTTTGGTTAATTAGTGATGCTCATGATTTGTGTTGTGTTGTAACATTATAGTGTGTTATTTCTAACTTGTGTAAAGATTTCTTTTATGTATGGTGAGCTTTTAACTTTTATCTTTACTTACCTATCAAAGTGGAAGATAGTTGAAGCATCTAGACCTTGGAACCATTGAGAAAACATCAACTTTTGATGCCTCTTGAGTAGATATAGTTAGGGGTACTTGAGTCATACCCTAGGTCATGACTAGTACTGACCATTCCTTCCCCTTACGTAGCCTAAGAATTATATTAAGGTAACATACTTTCCTCTATACAACAAGGTCATTCCTTGGTCAAAACCAAGGTTACGAGTCGTATACTAGCTAACTATATAAATAAAAGTCTCAAACCTAGAGTGGATGATTTTGGTGACAAGTTAAGATCACTATTAGAGGGTGACTAGTATCCTTTGTTACGACTTAAAGGTCCCTTTTCTTACCCACAATAGTGTGGTTGACCTAGGAGAAGACTAGGGTACCACACGTACCTTAGGTCACAATTGCTATAGGACCCATATGGGGGAGTCATACCCCTGCACGTGTGGACTGTCCAACTTATAACCAAGGACCTTTTGATCATTTTCCATGCCTAAAAACCTAAACCCTCTTCCTATATAAGGCAAATTAGCCTCCAAATTTTTCATTTTACAGGATGAAAACATCCTAAACACTCTAAAGGCTCTTAGAAGCAACATTGGAGGTTAGGTTTGGAGGTGTTCATCTAGTGTCAAGGAAAATGTTAAGTTTGTTGGTGAATCAATTTATTTAAGGAATGTATCTCTTCCCCTCTTTAAATATCTCTAAACCCCTGTATTTCATACTTGGATTAGTTAGTGTACATAGTGGTTTTCAATCAAATAAAAAGGGTTTTGGATACCTATCAATTAAATATGATGATTTTTGCTTATATTTATGTTGATGCATATTATTAATGCTAGATTGTATATGTGAGTTCTTGTTATGTGTAGTTTAACATGGGTGTCTTAATTAACACTAATCTTGTTGATTTCTACCATTAAAATGGCCTTGTTGAATGTATGCGCACAATGTATTTATTAAAATATCTAAGTAAATTGTCTAGTAAAATATTGGTTATGTGTTGTGCTAGAGAAATTCCCTAAGGAGTATAAATATTGATGCATGATATTTTTAAAGGTATTTTGAGTCATGTATTGTGTAATTGATAATATTGTTGGTGTAATGGCTAATAAGGGGTGAAGGCCCTAAACATGAAAATGAACTTATTTTTGGTATTGAACGCAAATTTAGTGAGAATGTGGTTTAAACTTAATAATGTAATGTAAAAGATTATATGGGTCTTGATCACCGTAAATGTATTGAGTGATGTGTTGTATCAAAGCATTTGGCCTATTAACATGATAAGTGGTTAAAGGGTCTTATGAAGACCAAATGTGTATCTGGGTAAAAGGTCTAATAAATATGAATGAGTCACTATAATGTCTAAATGAATGTGACTACTTGTAGATAGTTAATTAAGAATTTGTTGGCAATGTATTGAGTTATAATAATTGTGAATGCATATAAATGGTTGATAAGAACCTTGTTAAGCATGTAATATATTAGCATGTGGCCTAAATAGGGCAATATCCCTTTTTGTATGAATGTTTATCAATTGGTATTGTGTTAGTATGGTTAGATATGTAATTTTTTAATCTATGACCATGATAGATGATGACTATGAAAGGGGTTCAAGTCCTTAAGTTTGAACTTGAATTATGTATGGAACCATGTATGGTGAAAATTTGATATAATGTTGTTAATGACATATGAATGGCTTGTGTGGGTCTTGAGGACCATAAATTAAATTGTATGATGTATTAATTGAAGGCATCCACCTATTGAAATGGTTTATCAATAAAAGCTCCTATGGGGACCATGTGGTCATGTGTAATGTTGAATTGGGTAAGTGAGCCAAAGCCCTTAAATGTTATATGAATTGTATAAATGAACAAGCATTAACTAATAGGTCAAGAGTTCACATGTTGACTAATAATGAAGATGTGATGGATTGTGGCTAGAGTCCCTTGCCTTATGAAATAACTTGTGGTCAAATTCCCTCATCTAATGACTTGTGGTCAAAGTTCCTCGTCTAATTGCTTGTGGTTGGATTCTTTTGCTTAAATAGAACTTTTGAGGTTAAAATACCCCATTGAATGTGTAAGCATGCAATTAGAGTTCCATGCCCACTTGAATGTGTAAGCATGTGATTAGAGTACCACGCCCACTTGAATGTTTAAGCATGTGAATAGAGTTCTATGCCTACTTGAATCTGTAAGCATTCCATTAGAGTTCCATGCCTTGTTAAATATTTGATTATGTTATTAGAGTTCTATGACTAATTAACTATGTGATTATGTGATTAGATCTCCATACCTAAGTAAATGTACGAGCATGTGATTAGGGTCCCATGACTATTTGAATATGTGATTATGTTATTAGAGTTCCATGCCTAAGTAATTGTGGTATATGGGTAGAGGCCTTGGTCCAATAGAAAACTACGTCGTTGTACTCTCTTTTCTTGATGAATATAACCATGGATGAAGTATCTTTTCTAATGATATGTGAATGTATTTAAAGGGCTATGCCTAGTGAGGATTGTATAAACCTTAGTTGAATGTTAGAGTCCTCTACTTTGTGTCACATGATTGAAGTTATAAAAAATGTTGTTATGTATTGATAACTTCATTAGCATGTGATATAACTATGCGTAAGGATAAATTTGTGAGTATGATTGAATATGATATATTGACTTATTTTGAATGATCATATTATTTTATCCTTATCCTTGAGTTACATGATAGCTCTCCAATCGCTAATCGTCTCCGAACGCTACATCCCCATGTGACATAAGCGCCGAAGCATCATCTTCTTCTACATAGTGATGAGGTTTTGAGCAAATTTTTACCTTGATCTTGAAGTGGTGAGCTTCCATTCTCTAGAAGACCTACCTTTCATTGTCATTTTACTTTATGTCATAGACTTTTATAGGTTTGGTACTAGGCTATTGTCGGGGGCATGTCCCGATATATCCTTGACTCAGTTGTTTAGAAGTTTTGTGAATGACTGTGGACTTGGGTATATTGGATACACTGTTGTTTTTAATTAAATGGTAAATATTGTTTAGCATTGTCTATTAGACTTATATTTTAGATATCCTTATTATATGATGGAGATTCCTCTGACACATATCGATGTTTCTTGATGAGTTGGTTGGGTTACGGTGTGATCTCTGATATGTAGTGCTTGAGGTGCCCATATGATATGTCCTAAGTTTCGGGGCATGTCAATTGGTGGCCTCCCAGACTGAGTATTGTACATCTATTGCTCTGTCCTATGAGGTCACTAAAGTTTTCCAATTTATACGGTTGAGTCCTCTATATTTCACTGGTTCTAAAGTGGATGAACATCCTCAAAATTTCATAGATAAGAGGTAAAATTTCTTCCATGTGATGCACACTACAGATGAGGAGGATGTAGAGTTCACTGCATATTAGTTGAATGATGTAGCATAGCAATGGTATGAATAGTGAGAGTACCTTATGGGAAATGATGTTGAGTCTGTTTTGTCGGATGACTTCTCTAGTGGTTTTCTTGATCACTTTTTTCCTAAGGATTTAAAAAAGAGGAAGGATAAGGAGTTCGTGAATCTAAAATAAGGAAGGATGATAGTAAAGAAATATTCCGTGATGTTCCATCAGCTATCGCGTTATGCTCCAGAATTGTTGTCCATCTTGAGGTCTAGAATGAGGAAGTTTTCTTCTAGTCTCGTGAGCTGATCTTGAAGAGTAAGGTTGTCATTGTTGAACAAGAATATAGACATCTCTAGACTTATGGTGTTAATGGATCAAGTAGAAGTACATAACAAGAAGTAAATAGAGATGAGTGAAAGAAAGAGTAAGAAGTATCTCTACTCGAATCATCGTGGAGGTCAGCAATAGAGTGGTAGAGACGATGGAAAGTGGCGTAAGTAGAAGTTGGAATTTTTTTTTTATAATTTTTTGGCTTATGATCCTTATCCAATGTCGTAGAGTGATCATTGTAGTGGGTTTAGATCACCAGGAGCCTAGACTCAGGATAGCGGGGCTCAGTCAGCTCCATCATATCCTCTTTCCAGATTTTGTGATCAGGTATATTATGGTTTTTTTTTAAAAGGTCTCAGTCAGCTCCAGCATATTCTCGTTAAATGTTGTTAGATTATTCATATGCAGAGGGATTGTCCTTCTAGGTTTTCTTCTATGGCAAAGAAGATTCATGTTGCTACTTTATCAGCTTCTGCACCAAAGGGTGCTACTTCTGCTTCTGGCTCAGGCACTGGACGAAACCATTTTTATGGTCTTACCACCCGCCACAGTTTTGAGACTTCCCAAAATATTTTTACTGGTATGCTCAAACTTGTCTCCCGTGATGTATATTGTCTGGTTGATGTCGGGTCTACCCTCTCTTATGTGGCCTCTTACATGGTTATTCATTATAGTTAGTATCCTGATTGTATCCCAGATCTCTTTTTGTTTCCACCCCAGTGGGTGAATCCATTGTGGCTAGAAGGGTCTATAGGGGATGTTTTATAACGGTCCACAGTAGGGAGACCATGGTGGATATGATAAAGATGGACATGTTCGACTTTGATATGATTTTGGGAATGGGATTTGTTACACTTGGCTATGCTTCCCTTGATTGTCAGACTTAAAGGGTCAGTTTAGTCTTCCCTAATGAGTGGGTAAACGAGTGGGAAGGTAGTTCTCTAGTACCTAAGAAAAGGTTCATTTTGTGTCTTAAGGCCCAAAAATTGGTTCCTAAAAGGTACATCTATCACTTAGTGCATGTTAATGATTCTAGATTTGAAGGTCCATCAATGGAGGTTGACCCTATGTTCTGTGAATTCCCGATGTGTTCCCTGATGATCTTCTTGGTATTTCTCCCTATATGGATATGAATTTTGGATTGATCTTCTTCCAAACACTAATCCTCTTTTTATCCCTCCTTATGGAATGGCTCTAGCTAAGTTAAAAGAACTGAAAGAGTAGTTGAAAGATCTTCTGGATAAGGGTTTTATCTCCCCTAGTATGACTCCATTGGGTGATTCGGTACTTTTTATGCGTAAGAAGGATGGTTCCCTTCAGATATGCATAGATTATTGCAAATTAAATAAGGTGTCTGTGAAGAATAAGTTTCCTATTCCAAGGATTAATGATCCCATTGATCATCTTCAGGGTGCTAAGTACTTTTCTAATATTTATCTTTGATCTGGTTACCATTAGTTGAAGATTAAGTAGGTAGATGTCCCTAAGACTATTTTTAAAACTTGGTATGGTCATTTTATGTTTTTGGGGATGTCCTTTCATTAAACAAATACCCCGAGGCATTTATGGATCTTATGAATTGGATTTTCCACTAGTTTCTGGACTTGTTTGGAATTGTCTTTATTGATGATATTTTGGTTTATTCAAAGAGTGAGGTCGATTATTTTGATTACCTCCACTTTGTGTTACAAACCTTAAAAGATTAGCAGTTGTATGCAAAGTTCGCAAAGTGTGAGCTCTGGTTAAATGTTGTGACTTATCTGGGTCATGTTCTTTCTAGAAAAGGGACCATGGTTGATCCACCAAAAATTGTTATAGTAAAGAAGTGGCCTAGACCCAGGACTCCAACCGATATTTAAAGCTTTTTAGGTTTAGCTGGTTGTTATAGGTGGTTTGCGGAAAGTTTCTCTTATATTGCTGCCTTATTGACTAAGTTGACTTAGAAAAAGGTGAAGCTCTCATGGTATGATTCTTGTTGTGGTAGTTTCAAAAAATTAAAGGATAAGTTAACTTCGGCTCCGATCTTAACACTACTTGAGGGTACTGACTATTTTGTTCTATAATGTGATGTCCCTGTAGGGACTGGGTTGTGTCTTGATACAACGTGGCAAGGTGTTTGTGTATGCTTCTATGAAACAGAAAGTTCATGAGAAAAATTATTTTACTTATGATTTAAAATTGTTTGATGTAGTGTTTACATTAAAGATCTGGCGACATTATTTGTATGAGATCCATGTACACATTTATTCTGATCATAAGAGCCTGCAATATGTGTTCACTCAGAAAGAGCTAAATCTCAGCCAAAGAAGGTGTCTTAAGTTGCTAATGGACTAAGACATGAGTCTTCACTACTACACAAGTAAATCTAATCTAGTTGTTGATGCTCTTAGTGGATTGTCCATAGGAAGCTAATCTCATGTGGATAATGAGAAGCTAGATTTTGTGAAGGATATTTATCGTTAAGCTAATTTAAGTATCTTTCTGCTGGATTCTAAAGATGGTGGTGTGATTGTTCAAGAGGTGGGAAAGTCATGTCTAGGTGTTGAGGTGAAAGAGAAAAAAGTGTTTGACCTTATCTTGATGCAAATAAAGAATGATGTGGGTAGGCAGAAGTGATGGTTTTTGAGATTAATTGTGATGGTATCTTAAGGTAACACGGTAGATTATGTGTTCCCAATGCTGATGGGTTGTGGGAAAGAATTTAGGTTGAAGATCATGAGTCGTGTTATACGATTCATCATGATTCAAAGAAAATGTATCATGATCTCAAAGAGATTTATTGGTGGAATAATATGAAGCATAATGTGGTAAATTTTATGGTTGAATGCACGGCGTGTCAGCAAGTGAAGGTAAAACTCTTAAGACGAGGTGGGTAGGCTCAAGAGATTGAGTTGTTAGTATGGAAATGGGAAATAATTAATATGGATTTTTTTACCGACCTTCCACGATCGCTCCAGCATTTTGATTCTATTTGGGTCATCGTGGATAGGATGACTTAGTTCTCTTATTTCTGGCCTGTGAGGATAAATTTGTAAGATGAGGACTATGCAAAGTAGTATATCCAAAAGATATAGAAGTTGCATGGTTAACCCGTTTCTATCATTTCTAATTTAGGTACTCAGTTATCATCTCACTTTGTAGCGATCCTTTAATAGAGGTTTGGTGACTAAGGTTAGCCTTAGTAACACTTTCAACCCTCAGACGGATGGGCAAGAAGACAGGATAATTTAGGCCTTGGAAGATATGCTTCGGGCTTGCGTATTTGAATATGGTAGTAGTTTGTTTTACCACTTACCTCTCATAAAATTTGCCTGCAACAACAGTTATCACTATAACATTGGTATGGCTCTATTTGAGTCCTTGTATGGTAGGAGGTGTAGGTCTCCTATAGGGTGGTTTGATATTGTTAAAAATAAGTTATTTGGCCTTTATTTGGTTCATCAAGCCGTAGAGAAGGTGAAGAAGATTTGGGATAGACTTAAGACCGCCCAAATTTGTCAAAAGTCCTATACATATGTGAGCCGAAGGGAATTTGAATTTAATGCTAATGATTGTGTGTACCTATAGATGTATCCCATGATAGGAGTGATGAAGTTTCGAATGAACAGAAAGCTCAGTCCCTATTTCGTCAGTCCGTACTTGGTTTTAAATAGGGTTTGTGATGATGCATATGAATTAGAGTTTCCTTCTAGTTTGAGATCCATTCATCCGGTGTTTCATATTTTGATGTTGAGAAAGTGTGTGGGTGATCCTTCGATGGTCGTTCCTTTGGAAAAAGTGGGCATTTCAAATTCCTTGTCCTATGAGATAGTCCCGATTGAGATTTTTGATAGGCAAGTTCGTCGGCTGTGGATGAAGGATGTGGAATCGGTAAAGGTTCTTTAGAGGAACAAAAAGGTTGAGTAATCCACTTGGGAGGCCGAGGAGGACATGAAATCCAAGTACATGTTCCTATTACCCACTCTAAATAATCGCTCTTATGGTATGTTTATTTCTTAGTGTCTTTTTTTTTGTCTCTATTAAAGGAAATTGTGAATTCCTTGTTGTCCTTATTTTCTGTCTTTGTTAAAGGTAAGTGTGGGAGTGTTTCTGGGTTAAATCATGCCAACTTATTCCTTGAGCAATCATTAGAGGATGAATGAAACCAAGAGGGGGGAGGGAATGTAACACTTAAAGATTTTGGTAATTGAATTTTTTTGAAATTTTATCCTCACTGTCTTGACTACGACTCACCTATGAGTCTTAGGGTGTTGTGAAGCGTCCTATGACCCTAGACGTATGGTGTCTAGTGAATGGTGTTTGAATTGTTGTCCTGAGTACCACATGGAGGCATGAGTTATAAATAGCCATGATGAGTTATTGAACTCAAATCGTAACCTAACCAATGTGTGTGTGGCGAAGTTTCGCTATCAGTATGAGTGGCACACTACGAGTCATGAGGACTCATTATGAGTTGTTTGGTGAAAATCATAGGATAACTAGTGTAAGGACCAAGTAGTTCTATCTTGGATAGGGATTGGACCCCATGAGTCATATGGTTTCGATACTAGGTATATGGTGTAAGTAGTAGGGTTAAAAGTATGGGTTCCCCTGACACTACCTTGGTTACAAATCATAGTTATGAGTCGTATGGTGTTTTTACGAATAGATGTGTTACCCATAGTAACTGGCGACACTTTTTTCTGCTTTTATGTTGAGGGAACTTTGGATATTTCTCAATTTAACCACTTAGAACCCTGGTGAGGAGTGATTTTACCACTCAGTTTTAGTGCATATTACCTAGTCTCAAATGAGTAAATTAGTTAGAATTGTGATTTAATGCACTAATATCCACTCTTTGTAGGTATAGGAGTTGAAAAGACAAAGAGATGTGCATTGGAACTAGAAATGATCAAAAGGGAGAAGAAAAAGTGAAGCTGAAGACCTGCAGTGAAATATCCTTAGTTACAATGGTCGTTGTCCATGGGCTGTTGTCGCGGTCAGCCAAGAAAGTCAATCAACAACGATCGAGGAAGTCAATCGCGGTCGCAGCCAGACATGCTAACGCGACTTGGCAGAAATGTTCAGCCCAAGGGCAAAACTATAATTGCATGTGCTGATCCCAATTGAAAAAAAAGGACTCAAACCCTAATTTCATTTGTCATTCATCCCATCACATTCCTTTTTCCCCAATTTTCTAGGTTTTGGCATGATACTTTGTAGAATCTATTTTTGGAGAAGAAAATATTGTGTAAATTTCGGGTGAAGAATACATTGGAGACTTTCTAAGTGGAAGATTTTCTCACTCTTATTGTTGATATTGAGGGAGAGCCAAGTTTGAAGTAAAATTCACTTAGATCATCTACAACTTTGTTTCAATGGAGATTATGGGTATATCCATGCTTGTTTATCTTATGTGTAGCTAAATCTCCCTGTTGGGGTTATGTGTGAATAGGGATTAAAGTGTATGTGGGTTGTGAATGTTAGCATCTATTTGGTAGTTCATGTTTCTGGGTTCTATTATTACTATGCTATGTTGGTTGGGATTTGATGGGTGAAAGCTCCAAATACCCCCAAAGGTTTGATGAGTGAAAGCTCCAATCTCTAGAAAGTTCAATACCATCTTTGAAAGAAGTGTTTTGGGAAAAATTTAGGAATTCATATCATCCGTAAAAGAGGGATATGGGGACCAAAGTAATGATAGGCAATTATGTGTGTAGTTTTCTAAATTTTTAAGGTTAACTATGCCATGGGTGTCATCCTAGAAATAGGGATTCCTTGATTGAGGTTGTGGTTGCAAATTGTTGAACACATCCATTAGGTATTCGAAAGGATCAATGAGTGAAAGTTTGGTGTTTCGTTGAAAGTCTAGTATCAAAATCTATAACCAAGCCTACCCATTTTTGACTTACTAAATCGATGTTGATAATTACCTCCCTCATTCCACTCCCTTAATAATGCATAATCACAAGATCCGTGCATAGTTTCTAAAACTCTAATTATTTATAGCCCCAAATTTATACTAGAAAATCCCAAAAAGAAATAATAGGTAGGAACTAACCTCCCCCATTTTATCCTTTTGTAACATTTTTTTGAATTTAACGTGTATCTATCATTTCGAATTAATTTGATCATCACTTATATTGTTCCACGTGGATTCGACCTAGACTCCAAAGTTGGGTAAATATTTTGAAGACGATCGCTTTGCACTTAATTGACGTGTAAGTTGAGCATTATCAAAATGGCTCCATTGTCGGGGAACAATTTGGCGTATTAAGTTTGTTTGAAATCATAGTTACTTGCTTGAATTCAAGCTTGTAAATATTTATTTGTGATTTTTCTTTGTAAGTAGATTTTATTTTACTTGTAATTTTATCGATGGGATCTTCTAACAAATATGAGTTTAATGATTGTAAGTCATATTGTGACCCCCCATGATCGTATTTTTACGGACCACACTTTAGGAGAGATTGTAAGTATGCTCCCCTGGGAGAGATTTTACCATCTCCATCTGATTGGCAGAATGGTTTCCCCATGTGTAGCCATCTGCAAGAACATTAGGATGAGTGTCCAAACACCCTCTCCCTCTATTATACTAACCGAGTTCTAGTTCCTCTTATGACTTTGATAGGTTTTATAAAATATAGAAGAAGGAGAAACATGAACTAAGTCCAATAGATGTGACCAAAGGTTACTTGATATTTTAGATCGAGTGGAAGAAATAGGGTAGAATCTTAAAGACTTACATAATTCCTAGAGGTGTTCCAATGGTCCACTATAAAGGCAAGGGAATCGGGCAAGGACATAACTCTTGCAAACATCACAACATTGCCTACTCCCCAAGTAGAGGTTTATGAAAAAGAGAAACCAAGCTATGATGAAGAGCTTTGTAGTGAAGATTCCTTAATGTCTTCCTAATCATCCAACTGATATGAGGGAAAAGAAGCCCAAATAAAGGAAATGGTACTAGATCCTAAAAAATAATCGATGCTAAATCTTGATTATGACACTAGTTCATTTCAGGGCAAGTATGCTAAGTTGGATTAAAAAACCGAAATTAAGAGAAAGGCCCCATCTAACCACCTGTCAACATTATGCTAGTTGGATTAGACGAAAGTCTATCTACCCGAGTTAATGATGACAGTTGGAGAGAAGGAACTCCATTCTTATGTTTTGGAATTTGACATTCCAAAGAAGCATATGGAGCTCCACACATCAATGGCCAAAGAACTCAACTCTCCAAGTCCAAGCAATGGCCTATAGATGCACACTCTTTTACATAAGGCACAAAATCAAAAAATGGATGCAATGTTGGGTAAAAGGTAGAAGTATTTAATGTGACGTGATAGAACATTTATCACCATGACCTTATATTTGTCCAATGTGCCTCAAAGACGTACTGATCAAGAAATGAGAATGAAATTCAAATCCTCTAGGTGAAGACACAAATTGGTATCAAAAATGCGTCGGGCTACGATGTTAAACTAAGCGTTCAATGGGAGGCAGCCCATCATTCTACGAAAAGTGGAACGTATCTTTTCCATTCTATGCATGGTAGAGTAGAATAACTTTTTAATGTTGTGCATGCATAACCCATTGAAGTTGGGTGTCCAGAGGATTTTCTATTGAATTTGAAAAAGGGGACGTATGGAATTAAAAACTTGGATTACCAGGAAATGTAGGAAAACCACTTGTTTATTCTCAATTACCACAACTGCGAACCGTTCCACCGTGATTGTTAAGGTCGGTGATCACGATCGCGATGGAACAGACCACGACTGTGGTCTAATCAGCTTAAAGTGACTATCCAACTCACATTTTGTCATAATTCCTCTCTCAAATTCTCTCTAAAATTGTCCCTAAGTTTGTGTTTCTTGTGGAATCATCAATTATAATCTCAATCCACTCGCATGTCTATACGTGGAATGTATTCCTTACCTCCTTGTTATGAACATAAATGCATACATAGAGCCTGTAGTGTATAGTTTAGCTTACAAAAGTACTTTTAGTTACTAAATACATGTGGGGTTTGAAATTGAACTGTGCTTGGTTGTTGTAGTTTGTTTACACACGAATTGGAGAAGTCTTAAATGCCCAAAACTGTGCTTTAAGATGCATGAATTTTTTTGTATATCTTGTGTTTGCTTAAATTCCCATACAAATTCCTTGACCAATTCCTTTGCATTTAGGTCTATGATCATACATTCTAGGCTTAACTTCACTATTTAAAATATTTTTATGCCTAGTTACAATGAGGGATTGGGATTAAAATTTAAATTCTAACAATGTACAGAACCTGTCAAATTTGGTCTCGGGTACCATAATTGCGGTCTCGATGACCACAATCGCGGTCAGTAGTCTACAATCGCCATACCTGAGAGCATACTTTGACTTGAATTAAAAATTCTGCACAACCTTTGCTGACCCTAATACCCACCATAACATTACCACTTTATCTTATATGCTTGCTCTAGCATATTTTTTATATGTTTGTAATAATATAGGCCTGCGTTGCATTTTTTACAGATTCTAAGCTACTAAAAAATGTGAGATTTCAACGATACACGATTCATGTCCGCAAAATGCTGACATTTGTATCTTGCAGACTTCCACAGAACAAAGTTACTCCTTAAAAGGGGTATCAACTTAGGAAAAGTGGAAGAAAAGTTTCCAAAATTTCATGCCAGGCTCACTGCAACCTAGTGGATATTTTTTTCCCTGGAACCCTACTTAGCAGTTGAACAATGGGTGCATGAATTTTATGTAAACCTTTGCGTAGTTTCACTCAAATACCTATTAATGAAAATCCAGGGAAAATTAGTCAACTTTGGAGTGGAGGAAATTAATGCACTATACGGGCTCCCAAATGCTGACCTAGGGGAATTTAGTGCAAAGGGGTGCGAACCAGGCACTTGGATGGCTGATGTCTTATGCACTGGAAAAGTACTCCCATGGGCCAGCACTAAGCGAGATATTTTGATGATGGACTTTAAGGATGAAGCCAGGCTTTTGCTGAACATCATTTTTAGCAGAGCCTCACATGCACATATTGATAATTGTTACAGACCTGTGAGCTCGGATGGTCGTCTGAATCTTATCTGGCATTACTCGGAACGTAGGCGAGATTACTCTCTCAGAGTGGAGATATTTCAAGAACTAAAGAGGTACTAATCTTTTTCTTCCTTCCCTTATCACTTAGCTATAAAGTAGATAGGGAGTGGAAACTTGTGATATAGACACTTGGGTATGCCCTGGCTCCCTTCTATGCCCACTCCGATTCAGAGGTGAAGGCGCACCAGGTCAGAGTAAGAATTGGAAGATGAACTCAAACAAATCAGTCCATAAGGAAAAGGACTCTTGCAGACCCTCATCATCCACTACTTTCTATGATATATTTGTTTAAATGTAAGGGATTAAAGAGCTATTATCCAGACTGCCTCATGGACCAAGAGAGTGCTCCACTGTTCGTCATTCATATGTGGAAAAATTAGATTATGTTAAGTACCTAATAGAGAAGAATAAGCAGGGTGCCACAATGGCTATCCTGGAGAGAGCTTATTCAGCCCTAGCTGAATCTCAGAAAGACCTCAAAGACTTACCAGATAAAATGGTGAAGAGAGAGAAAAAGAGAGAAATTTTATAGAAAGATATGGAAGAGGATGGAAGGCATCTTCAAGTGATCAAACCCAACAAACCATTACCTACATAGAGATTTGATAGTGAGGATGAGGCACCTGCAAAATGGTCAGCTAATAATGCTAAGTAAGCAAAAGGAGATTGCTAGATATGTGGATACAAGGCATCCCATTTACTTTTGCCTTCTTACACATGTAGTGAGGTCACTACATTCATTTAAGTAGGGGGTGGCCCAAGATTAAATGGGATGCCCTGTAAATTTTTGTAAATCCTTTAAAGTTACATGCCCTGTAATTGACATACCCTGTAAATCCTTTTCTCTTTTCTTGATTTCATAAATTTTTGAGTTGTGAATTGTGATGAATACTCTAACTGTGTCGCTCGCGGGAGGGAATTTTGATCTCCCTTGGCAAAATTTTACTTGTCGTGTGTGGTAAGCTACTTGATATTCATCTCTTGTACACTTGTGATATCTAGAACTTGCCACATTAGTCTTTCAAAGCTATTTTTGATCGTTCTTGGTTGGAGAAATAATCTTAGGCCCTCATTGAAATTTTGGAACCCACTCTATCCTAAAAAGCCTTCCCATACATTATGGAAATCCCTAGTTACCCACTTTCAGATTTTGGACCTTTCTTTGGAACACATTATAAGTCGTGAACCATTTTTTTATCCCTCTTTTGAACCATACCCTCCTTGAACTCAAAAATGCAATATGGGGCTAAAAGCCTAAGTTGGGGGTGGTAAAGATCGATGAAAGTGAGTTTGGGGACACAAAGTATTAGTGATATACCAATTGAGCCTAAGTTTTGATAATCAATGTTTAGAAAAATAAAGTATCTCATAAAAGGATGACTTGCATAAAAAAATGCAAGGAAATGAAAGTAAGAGGAAAAGTGGTGAACAAAGGAAGGAAAATATAGGCATGAAGAAAGAAAGAAAATAAATAAGAGTGGTCCTTAGTCGAAAGAAAAGGATCATAAAAAGTTATGTGTATGTTCAAGGTAGGGTGTAACCATGTTGTTCCTAAATGATATATTACCCTAACTCGATCCTAAATTACCAACTTAAAAAGTCCTTTGAGATCTCCGACCATTTACTTTCTTTGTACTGGAGATTGAATATAGGGGCAATCCTATGGCATGACACTTATTGCATTGAGATTTCTTTTGTGAGGGGAGAATTTTGCACTTAAAATTCCTTCTTACTTTTTCGGTAGTTTGGTGTGTGAAACTTTTCTTTCTTGTGGGATGGGTATGTAAACAAGTTAAGGTGAGTGTTTTTTGTCACCTCCCGGATAATAAGGCAAGTGTAGTATATTTTTGTTTTAGTCAAAAGGTGAGCCACTTCTAGAGTGTTGGTTCTTGTTATTTGATTGCTCCTTAAAGTCTGATGCAACCTGGAATATAACATTTTATAATTAGGGGTGTTGAGAAATTACCCTAGCATAAGTGTGATGATCTACTTATAGTTGCGACTCAAGTCGAGGTTGGTGTGGCATTTAAGGCATAAAATGTGGGCATGAATGATTGTCTCTCATTGTAAAAAGGTAGTGTTGCTTAAGGAAAAGCAAATGCTTAAGTTGGGGTTGTTGATGAGTGGTTATTTTACCACTCATTATCACTCAGTTTTAGCGTATATTATCTTGTCCCAAATGAGTAAAAGAGTCATAGTTGTGATTTAATGCACTAATATCTACTCTTTCCAGATATAGGGATTAAGAAGACAAAGAGACATAGATTAAAGCTTGAAATAACCAAAAGGGTGCAGAAAAAGTATAGTTGAATACCTACAGTGAAATACCCTTAGTTACTGTGGCCGCGGTCAACCAAGATGGTCAATCAATCGCAACCACAAAAGTTAATCGCTGTCAAGGTCAAACTTGCAATCGCGACTTGGCAGAAATGTTCAGCCCTTGGGAAAAATTGTAATTGCACGTGTTGATCACGATTTGAACAAAAGGACTCAAACTCTAATTTCATGTATCATTCATCCCATCAAATTCCTTCTTCCCCAATTTTATAGGTTTTGGCATGAGACTTTGTAGCCTCAATTTTTGGATAAGAAAATAATGTCTAAAGTTTGGGTGAAGAATACATTGGAGACTTTCTAAGTGGAATATTTTCTCACCTCCATTGTTGATATTGAGGGAGATCCAAGTTTGAAGTAACATTCGCTTAGATCTTTAACAACTTTGATTCAATGGAAATTATGGGTATATCCATGTTCGTTTGTCTTATATATAGCTAAATCTCCCTGTTGGGGTTATGTGTGAATAGGGATTAAAGTGTATGTGGGTTGTGATTGTTAGCATCTATTTGTAGTTCTTGTTAATGGGTTCTATTATTGTTGTGCAATTTTGGTTGGGATTTGATCGGTGAAAGCTCTAAATACTGACATAGGTTTGATGAGTGAAAGCTCTAATCTCTAGAAAATTTCATACCATCTTCGAAAGAAGTGTTTTAGGTGAACTTTAGGAATCCATAAAATCTTCGAAAGAGGGATATGGGGACCAAAGCAATGATAGACAATTATGCGTGCAGTTTGATAAATTTTAACTAGCATAGACATAAGGGTGAATATGAGGTTAACTATGCCATGGGTGTCATCCTAGAAATAGGGATACCTTGATTGAAGTTGTGGTTGAAAATTGTTGAAAAAATCCATTAGGTATTCGAAAGGATCAATGGGTGAAAGTTTGGTGTTTTGGTGAAAGACTAGCATCAAAATCTATAACAAGACCTACCCATATTTTAATTACTAAATCGATGTTGATAATTAGCTCCCATATTTCACTCCCTTAGTAACGCATAAGCCCAAGATCCGTGCAGAATTTTTAAAACTCTAATTATTGGTAGCCCCGAATTTATACTATAAAATCCCAAAAAGAAACATTAGAGTAGGAACTAACCTCCCCCATTTTATCTTTTTGTAACATTTGTTTGAATTTTAACTTGTATCTATCATTTAGAATTAATTTGATCTCCACTCATATTATTCCTCATGTATTTGACCTAGACTCAAAAGTAGAGTAGATATATTAACGACGACCACCTTGCATTTAATTGACATGTAAGTTGAGCGTTATCAACCCCACGGCCATAAAACACCTTAGGGGCAGTCCTTCCACGTTTTAACACATCAAACAGAGCACCTTTGGAGAATTCTTTCCACACTCTAACGCATCAAAGACTCTCTATATATTTTCTAAATCTCTTCAAGTAAGATACTTCGGATTTCTAAATAGTGAAACTTGGTATTTCAGGCATGTTACTCTTTCCTAATTGATAAGTTTTTAAAAGCATAGATTTGAATGTGTTGTTAATATGAAATTGTTGTTGGTTTTGAAACATGGGTTGAGGGTTATGAATAAATTTTTTCTATATGATTTTTTATGTTTTCCCCAGCATGTTTTATGTTTAAAAGATATTTTTAAAATCAATTTCATCAAAGACAATGGTTAATAGATTAGGGAATTGTTATTTCCCCCAACTTGTGACTTTTGTAGTGGTTATGACCCCAACCCCATATTGTGAAATTGGTTTTGAGTATGAAAAATATGCATATTGAACTATGTTAATGGTTATTGAAGCATAATGATTTTGAATTGAATCTTAGTAGTTGTGTAATTCCCAAAGCTAATGTAAAATTAAACCAACATGCCATGAATTTCCCCAAATAATAAAATTCTTTCGGCATATTGATTGTACCTTGCAAGTGTTATTAGTATGACGATACCAACAATGTATGCCTAAATGTGTATCATTGTTTAATGAATGGGAAAGTATGATAATTATTTTAATTGGGCCTTAATGAGGGTTTTGTAGTTAAGTCATGAAAGTTGAGGTCCTAAGGGGCCAACAATGGAAATCGTGGTTGCCGATGTAGGGGTCTATATGACTTGGTGGTTCAAGTCCCCTTTATTACTATCACATGATTAGAAGGTTCAAGTCTCCCGTATTATGTTACCTGATTGGGTGCTTGTGTCACCTTGATATGATGGGAGGTTCGAGTCCCTCTTAATGAATTGTATACCCTCTAGTTTGTGCGACCGCATGCACTTTGGCCCTACCAACTGGGGGAGAATTGGTCCAATATAGACCATGGGTGCCTTCTTATGTTATGATGGTTGAGCTACACAATCCAGGCTAAGGTTTTATAGTGCATGTTAATCCTATTTCATATCCCGGCATGTGATATATATGTATATGCCTTTGATTATGTGCATTGGTTTGGAATAACTTTGAACTGCTGATCATGGCATTATGTTATCCATATCCCATTGTTACATTCTAGTGTTCACCTCACTAATAGTCTTCAAACTTTGTATATCCATGTGATGCAGGCACCGAAGATACTTATACTTTTCATGAACAGAGTTAGGTGGATCGGCTTGGTTTGCCGATTCGTTGTGGTCAAATGGTGAGCCTCTATTCTTAAGAAGTCTTAGATATTTCATCAATTCTTATCATCGATTAGAATTGAGAGTTCTTATTATCATTTTCATTGTTAGAGTCGGGGACATGTCCTGAACAAGATTGGTTTTTGATACTTTTGTTAGAAGGCTTTATTGGATTATTGTGAACTTAGGTGATGTTTTTAGGTTTTTCAAGTGTTTAAAAGTTGTCGGTTATAGATATCATTTTAATATAATTAAGATTATTCTCATGACATCTCGTTATATGTTCAGAATTCATCTGACATTGGGGATGTTGTGTTCACTTGGTTAAGTACAGCGGGTGGTCACTGGTCCATGTGGTCCTTGAGATGACCATCATGGCCAGGTCCTGGTTCAGGTCATGACTACACGGCTTTGTGGACACCGAATTAACCATGAACCGATGCCCTAATACCAAGTTTATCATGACCCGAACTAGGGCCTGGTCGTGTCAGGAATCTCATGTCCACCGAGTCCCGAAGATCACCCATTAGCTTATTCAATAAGAATATAATATAGTATAATAGCAGAATCCCAACCTTAAGCAAGATATGATAAGGAAATTCATAAATTCTATAATTGATAAATATCCAAAAACCACCAAATAATAACTAGTACCGATAACAAACCATAATAATCATTCCCATAGTAATGTCCAACAAATCTTCTAACAAAACCACAGATAGTCTGGTCGGGACATGCCTGCAACACTAGCAAAAAAGGATCAAAAATAAAAAACCAAATATAAAGAAATCCACGACACAAAATGGGTTCTTCTGAAGTATGGAAGCTCACCACTTCAGTTTGACTCATGAGCTGCCCCAAATCACCTAGTCATTATATAGGAGGAGTACGAGTATGGACAGTTCCTGCATCACATGGGGAAACAATGCCCAAAGACGGTTAATAGTTTAAGCACTAGCATATAACACAAGGATAAAGAATAAAGTGATGAAATGATCCATAATAAAGAAATCATTTAAAATCTAGTGCACAACATAATACATATATAAATATATCACATACCGGGAAAGGGAACAGGTCTTAGCATAAACTTTAAACCATAACTAGACTATAAAGCTTGACTATCCTAAACCGGCACCCACTGCTAAAAGTTCCAAAATATGTGTTAGATGGTCCAACCTAAGAAAACTCGAGGAAAATCTAGATCCACCAAGGAAACTAGTCATCCCAAAATATATAAAGTGTGACTCATGCACACGGTCATCAAGACAAACCTTACGTCCGCAACCATGAGTTTCCAATATCAATTCGCCCGGGTCATCCACCTTTACTTCCTTACTACACTACCCCTTTTAAATCCATATTAAAATATTTAACACATATATGAACAATCAATTCCAGGAGTCAATTATTAAGGCATCATTATGTGTCATCTTCATACTGACTATAGCTTGCAATCAAAAGTCATTAACACATTACCTTAGGGAATTATTATACCCCAGACTCCATTATAAAAATACTCTTGGGGGACCCTATTGTATCCCAAAAGGTTTTCAAAACCATCCTTAACCATTTTGCCATTTATGCAATGCATTAGCTTCAAAGTGAATTGTCAAACCAAATGATAATTCATATTCCAAAACTAATTATTCAAGTGGGTCAAGGTTATTATCAATCTTCATACCAAAACAAACTATTTTGTGAATCTATTATACCCCTAAATTCATTTACTGTCCCTATGCAATGAGAGCACAAATCAACAATTCATGCATAATAAATCAATAGAAACTATGGAAAAGCATATAAATATTTTATATCCAAAACCCTCAACCCATAATTCAAAACCCAACATAAAAATAATAAAATAATAAACCATTTTTCATTCCATTAATAAAATACATGAAATAACAAAAAATATTTTTTGGTGGTATGGTTTGTGATAAAGTCATGTATTGAGGCCAAAAGTAACTCCTAGCGCGAGGCCAAGTCAAAACCTTCCTTATTGATTGATACCTTAAGAAGAATTGTGTTATACTAAACATCACATTAATACTAGGTTCTAAATTTATTTTGAGCATATGACCAACCAAATGACATATATTTGAGTTATCATTCCAACTTATCCAATGTTTCTTTAATCTGATATCGGAGTTAAAAGTTATGTCTATTTTTGTGAAGCACTATCTAGCAGTGGAAACCTATGATCGTAGCAAGATTGTATGACTTTACAATGCTTTCATCTGATAAAAATAGTACCCATCATTTGAAAGTTGACAAGTATGCCTCCAAACTATGATAGGTAACCACGACCATGGTTAAAAACCATGATCTTATGTACGATCTAGATTTCTAAAGTTGATCTAGATGCAACCTAGAACCTAAGAACAAAGGTACGATCATAGGTGGGTACCATTATTATACCAATGCTCTTCTAGTAGAGCTTAAAGATCTCATTTCCAGCTATCAATCAGAAATACCACCCACGATCATAGGTGGTTCCCACAAATGTTAGAAGGTCTTATGTGTCCGTTCCAACAACATTAGTTATGAATTTAAAAGGGCACATCAGTAATTTCCCTCTCTTTAAACATGAAAAATATGTTGTTTAAGATATTTGACGGCTGAATATTTAGGGTTAATAGTATCATAATCCTTCATTATTTGATGGCTGAATATTTAGGGTTAATATTATCATAATCCTTCATTACTTTGAACCAATCAACACTTATTTTAGCACCAAAAAAGAGGAAATTTTCTTTCACAAAGGTAAAATTAGGGTTCTTTAACTTCACTCCCTAATTTCAAAATATTCTTTAGGTTTTTATTGTCCGGGTATATAAGATTTTACTAATGGGTCTTCTTTCACAAATTGGGTCCCAAACTTAATTCAGTTTCTCTATTTCATTCCTCTCTAAAAGCTTAGGGTTCATGAATGTTGTGAATTTCTTGTTAATCTAGTTCCTTGATCTGCTTGAGCTATAAACCTATGTTGTCAAATTAGTTTCCGTACCATTACATGTACAAATTTAAATATTTACTATGTTATGAATGTATTATTGTTGGACTTGAGATAAAAAATTCTATAATCCACTCACTTTATGAAATGGTCATAAATATTGCATTTTTCTAAGATGTTGGGTTAAGAACACCCGATAACCTAGGATATCATGCATATAGTTATCACTATTATATATTCTAGTGTCCATGTTCTAAATGCTCTATGTCAGTGTATTTATTTTATGATCATAGAATATTTCTATTATTGAGCATTTTAATTATCAGTGTCATTCAGTTATGAGTACTACTTCACATTAAGCGGGCGTAGGGAGGAAGGCTCACCATCATTTAGACTATGAAATTTAGTAGATGTATAGATGTCCCTAAACTATGTGTATCATGGGTTCTAAAGGGTCACCCATTAGGCCAGGCTTCAAACTTTAGTGCTTTTGGACTTTAGTTTAGTAGATCCACTTCAGTTAGTGTTAGCAAGGTATAAAATACTCTTCCAGCTGAGGTTATTTTTTGGACCCATGTTAGATCATATTAGGGTATGTCATCTATTAGTTACTCCTACTGTCCATAACTTGCAGTTCATAGTTCATTGTTAAGCTTCAAATACTTGCATGACTTTGTATTATATTCATTTATTGACTTTATCATACAATACATGTCTATTACTTGGTCTTGCATTAGTTTACCATATTACATGAATTATGTTCATTCTATAAATCAGTTATTCCTATATAACATACTTATTATATTCAAAGAACAAATCACATACTTTTTTGCATTTTTTTATCTCATAATATAGGTTATAACATTCGGTATTCAATTAACGCTTAGTACGATCCAACTACATCAACAACAGTACTTTGGTGAGTCCTCATTATTCAAGGACTATAATCAGTGTTTCGCTTTATTTTATTTTAGTTTCAAATAGTTAGAGCTAGCTGGGGCTTAGCCCAACTACTCGCTTTAGAAGAGGCTAGTAGATAGACAGGAGAGATTCATTTTCATATGATGTTTAGTGATTTTAATTTTTAAACATTGATAATTGGTTTTGATTTTTATATATCATTCAAAATTTAGCTTACGCACAATGATTTTCAATTTTATACCATATTCTTAGTGTCATGCTAGGCCATGGATTAGCTTGAGGTCACTTGTGACTTTAAGCACCGTGTTTCAACTAGGGATTAGTCTCGGGCCGTGATATTATTCCACAACCTGTAAAGTGACTCATTTTAGGTTAGAAAGTAAGTTGTCCAACCATGGTCAAGAAAAGCATGACTAAAACCATGAGCCAAGATACCAAGGTATGGCTTGTGGTGTTCCCTCATTGGTTTTAATATAAAACAAGTCAAAAACTTGTCCAAGACATTACGAGTCAAGTCACAACAGTTGGTCTCACTTCATGAGTCATACATTGACCCATGGGACGTAGTTATGAAAAGCTTTTAATGTTTTAAAATTGTGGGAAATTAGTTTTTACTCATCTTTTTACCCAGTTATTTGGTTGTTTAATATCACAAAAAGGAATATCAACTTATCAATCAATTTCTATCACATCACATGATTAAACATCTAAAACTCTAGAAAATTTCCTCTTAAACAAATTCTATTGTTAAATTCATTTCTTTGATTAAAGTTTTAATAGAGAAGTTCTAGCATTGATAGATATGTGGATCTAAATGGAGATTTTCCCTTCACTGTCATGTCTCATTTATTAGATGTTGCATTATGAATTTCATCATTTCAAGTTTAGATTTAAATATCCAATCATTTAGATTCTTATGATTAAGTTTAGCAAGTTATTATGTTTCAGTTCTTATATTTAATGATTATAAATGATTTTGATAGTCCCATTTTGTTATATATGCTTGAAAAATTATAATAAAAGTATTCTATAAGATTTATCCTCATGTACTCAAAATGTAGCATACTCTAGTTTCAGACATACATAATTTTTCTATCAATGAGTAAATAGAATAAAGAATATGTTTTGGGATTAGTATATAGTACTAAGATGACGTAGGTTCAAATAATCCAAGTCTTAAAAGAATGTTGTAACCATAGGACTAGTGTTGCTTTGCTAGTAGGTCAAATCCCATATTACCCAAAGGGACTAGTAGTCGATCGATATTAGATAGGTTCTATACCATTGGAATAATGTAGGGCAACCCTCAAACTTAGATTATACATTGCACATAAAAATCTCATGTGATTAGGTCGATTTATAGAAATTTTACAGTGTCAAATTTAACTTAAATTCAATATTTATGATCTCACAGATTTACAACTCATGCATATTTTATCTCACTTACAAAAAAAGAATTTTTTTTTTCAACTTTGACTGATGTATCCTTGAATGCTTTCATTTTAGATTTCAGCAATGTTATTCCATGATATTGGTTATTCCATTTTTAAATGTTATTACCATGATCGTATATACTTGGTAAATTCAAAGAACTGACCACTTACTTTTCTTTTGAACTATATTATGTTATGATGTAGATTCATGTTCCTACTCCTAAACTTGTGGCAAGATATCTCATTAGAATTTCTAGTTAGAATGGAGAGTCCTCATTATCTAAGGACATTTTGAGTAATTCAAATTACTTAGTTTATCACAGTCTATAATTTTAATTGGTCTAATGTTATTTGGGGGTCATTAACATTACTCGATAGGGGGCCTTTTTCATAATGGGCATCCCAAGTTCAACCAGGATCGGGGATCACCCCCTGTTACCCAACCCAACCACCATTAGCAGACCTTGAATTGGCTTAATACAGAACCACTAACAAGATAGAAATATTAGACAAGGACTGATTTTGGGATAGGCTTTTTCCTAGACCAACCGTACCAAGTCATCTCATCCACCAAACCTTACTGATCCAACCCACCAAGACAACACAATACCAAACCAAGGGACATAAACCAGTCCACAACTAAATGATATCCGAAAAGTAAAATGACTAATCCCAAAATGAAATACGATGGAATAACCAACAATATCGTCAATCGATATCTTCCCTAATACCAATACCAACGCTATGGATGACACCAATACTGATCCCGACCATTTCAAACCATAGTTGTACTACAAAGCCTCTAACCGAAAGAGTATGAATATATGGTTGGGACATGCTCCCAACCATAGCCAAAACCATTATACAGAAATAAATGAAAATGTCTAAAAATATCAAAAACATGAAATAGATCCTTCGTGAAAGATGGAATCTCACCACTTCAATCCAACAATTATCCCCGATTCAATCACTATGTAGGAGGAGTAGAACGGTCACTTCCTGCATAGCGTAGGTATATAGCCACCAGAAGACGGGTTACTAGGTGAACACAAGCATAACTCAAGATTAGGATAAAACAATTCAATTTATAAAACCAAGTAAAATCCATCCATATGGACACAACCATACATATATATAAAACTATGTGGAGAAAGGGAACCAGATTTAGCATGTATTTAAAACCTTTACCAAGGTTGTGTAGCTCTGTTGTCCTAAATAACCCATGGTCTATATGGGTTCAACTTCCCTGTTTAAAGAGCTACAGTGTGTGAAGCCGCACGACCAGGGAAAAAAACCTGGGATAACTAGTACATCCACCAAATATAAAGTGTGACATCATGCACGCAGTTACCAAGACAAAACCTCACATCGACAAATATGAGTTTCCAATTTTTGTCCCCCCGGGACCTCCCTCTTCCACGGCTTTGCTACTCACCCCACAATTATTGCCCAATTAAAACCATTAACAAGAAATCAACCAAAACATTAACAATTTATTAACCAAGGCCATAAGTAGTGGCGTCGTCATACCAAATTTACTTGCCAGTTTTGTCCATAGACAACCACATATAGGTTTAAGGGATTCCATGTACCCTTCATGATTTCAAATTAACAAAATCATGGTCACCAAGACCTTTCCAATTCATTTAAAACCATTTAAACCATTCATATCATTTATGGTTCCATTACAAAGTTTAAACCATACATAAGTTCCATTGAAAAATAAATATTATAGTGAAAACATTGCTAAACGCATTTTATCAAACACATTGGGGGCATTGTATTAGCAAAATCAAAGTCCATTACCAAAAAACCATTCACATTCAACCAATTATCCAAAACCGCCATTAATACATATAAAAGCATAATTAATACATGGGAAAACCATAACCACTAAATTATAACCAAAAATCCCAAATCATAGTTAAAACCACAAAAGCATACAACATTAAAATTATAAATACATTGTACAAAACCATGCCTTTATTTGGAACTAACAATGAGGGAAGAGAACATGCCTTAATTGAGAAAGTAGATGGAGAGAAACCACTAACAAGATTCCCAATATTAGTCCTCTAGTTGAAACCTTATCTTTCTTGCCCAAAAGCTTTTGAGAGAATTATAGAGTGTTTAGGAAGAGTTTCTAAGTGTTAATAAATAGAATTATAGGGTAAATAGTCTCTCAAGTGAGTTAAAAGTCGTGGGACCTTTTTAGGGTAAGTGGGAAAATGTGCAAAATACCCTCACTTAAGTTACTAAAAATCCCATCACAGGGGTACGACTGACACTTATGAGTCATACCCTTCGATATGAGCGATACCCACCGTTCTTTTCCTAAGACTTAACTTTTGGACCAAACACTATCCAGTGAATGACTCATCATATCCAAGTCATATTGACAGCATATGATCTGTACCTTTCACCCCTATCCATATCAAGATAGAAAGACAGAAGGTTTGAACACTTATCCACCAAACGAGTCCATGGGATGACTTGCACCCTGGCTTACGGCTCCTGGTGAGCCACTCGTACTCAAACCAAACTTATGTTACCAAGTCTAAGGTTATGTGAAGGAACCGAATGATCCGTATACAACCATACGACTCGTACCGGCAAGTCATACCCATTTCAATGACCAAAATTTATCTCTCCAACCAACACTGGTCAGCATACGACTCGACCATACCTCTGTACCCCAACATATGGCTCGTACCTATGACTCTTAGCGGGTCTATTGATTAGAATTCCATGAAATTTTCTATGGGTCAGAAGCCAGGGTGTTTCAGTCTCTCCCACTAGAACATTCATCTTCAAATTATGGATAATGTAGGGGTAACTACACACATAAGTCATTTGCATTATCAAATATATTTCAAATCTTTAACAAAAGTTTGTAAACATAGAGGCAAAGATATTAATCTTTCCTTAAAAAACTTAGAAAATAAAGATCTTTTGAAGACACATACCTTCTGCATGAATCCCAAAAGTATGAAACAGATGCAAATACTTGGACTTTATGTCCTTCTCCACTTCCCACATAGCTTTTTCCACCGTATTGTTCCATCACATAACCTTAACCAAAGCCACATCCTTGATTTGCAACCGACAAACCTGCTTATCCAAGATCTCATTTAGGACCTCTTCAAAAGACAGAGAGTCCAAGATACCCAACCCCCTGAAGGAACATTCGAAGAAGGATCACCAAGACACTTCCTCAACATGGTGACATGAAATACCAGATGAACCAAGCTCAATATAGAAGGTAAATCCAACTCGTAAGCAGCATTACCAACCCTCCGTAGATTCTAGTAAGGACCAACATACTAGGAACTAAGCTTCCCCTTCTTACCAATATGCACTATAACTTTCATGGGAGATACCTTAAGGAAAACCTTCTCCCCAACCTCAAACTCCAAGTCTCTATACTTGACATTTGCATAGGACTTTTGGAGACTTCAGGTAGCCTTAACCCTATCTCAAATCACCTTCACCTTCTCCATAGCCTTGTAAACTAAGACAGGACCAAACATATCAGTCTCTCCAAGATCAAACCAACTAATAGGAGATCTACACCTCCTACCATACAATGCCTCAAAAGGAGCCATACCAATACTAGAATGATAGATATTGTTTGACGCAAACTCTACCAAAGGTAGATGCTCCACCTAATTTAACCATAATCGATCATACAAGCTAGAAACATATTCTCTAATGTCTGAATACTTCTCTCTACATATTTATCCATCTGTGAGTGGTAAGTAGTACTCAAGCTAACCTTAGTCCCCAACTTTTTTATGAAAGATCACCAAAATTTAGACGTAAACTGTGTGCCATGATCAGATTAATCAAAATAGTTACCCCATGCATCTTCTCAATCTCCTAAAGATATAAGTTTGCATAATCCTCTACCGTAAAGGAAGTGCTCATTGGCAAGAAGTGAGCAGACTTCATCATCCTATACATGATGACCTGAATCAAATCATATTAATTTCAAGATCGAGGAAGACAAGTAAAAAAATCCATATTGATTACCTCTCATTTCCATTCAGGCAAAACAATCTCTTGATACAACCCACCAAACTTTATGTTCTCAACTTTAACTTGTTGACACTCCAAGCACTTGGCAAAAAAATAGCGACATGACTCTTCATACCATTTCACTAATACATCTCCTAGAGATTATTATACATCTTCGTAAAGCCAGAATGAACAACATATTATGACTCATGTGCCTCAGCCAAAATTGTTTGTCGTGAATCGTCGACATCAGGAACACACAACATTTCATAGTATCGTAAAGTACCATCACCACAAATCTCAAAAACCATCACCTTTTTCCCACAAACATCACCCTTAATTTTGAACAAGACAGGATCCATCACTTGTGTCTCCTTGATCTCTGCACCAAGAGATGATCAAACAACTTCTTGTACCATTACACCTCTATTCTTAGAGTCGAAGAGGTGAACTCCAAGATTAGCCAGGTAGTGAATATCCTTCACTAACTCCCGCTTTTCTTTGTCCACATAATCCAAACTCCCCATTGATAACCTGTTAAGAGCATCAGCAACTACGTTAGCCTTACTTGGATTATAGTTAAGATTCATATTATAGTACTTAAGAAGATCAAGTTATCTCCTCCGCCTGAGATTTATCTCCTTCTGAGTGAACACATACTATAGACTCTTATGGTCAGACAAAATGCCCAAGTGTACACCATACAAATAATACCGCCAAATATTTAAGGCAATCACAACCTCCAATAGCTCCAAATCATGAGTAAGATAGTTTCTCTCATGCACCTTCAACTGCCTATAAGAATAGGCAATCACCTTCCCATGCTGCATCAAAACACAACTAAGACCTACTCGAGATGCATCATAATAGACCATAAACTCTTCAATGCCATATGGAAAATTTAGAAATTAAGCCAAAGTCATCTTATCTTTCAACTTCTCAAAACTCCCCTCACTAGAATCTACCAAGAAAAATTAACTTTCTTTCGAGTTGACTTAATCAAAAGAGATGTTATCAATGAAAAGCCTTCCAAAAACAACCTATAACATCCAGCTAAACCTAAGAAGCTCCAAATATTGGTGGGAATCATGGTTCTAGGGAACCTATTAACCATAACAACTTTTTGTAGATCCCCCATGATCTCTACGCCAGAAATAATATGACCAAGAAAAGTCATAGAGTTCAACCAAAACTTACACTTGGATAACTTGGTATATAATTATTTTTCCTTCAAGGTCTATAATACCACATTGAGGTGAGTACAATGGTCCACCATACTTTCGGAATAAACTAGAATGTCATCAATAAACACAAGGACGAAGAGATCTAAGAATTGCCTAAAACCCTGTTCATCAAATCCATACATGTAGTCGGGGCATTAGCCAATCCAAATGACATTACCAAAAACTCATAGTGCCTATACCGAGTACAAAAAGTCATTTTAGGGATATCCACCTTTCTAATCTTTAGCTGAAGATACCCAGATCGAACATCTATCTTAAAAAAAAACTTTGCACCTTGCAACTGAAAAAATAGATCATCTATTCTTGGAAGAGGATACTTATTCTTATCCATCACCTTATTTAACTTCTTTTAGTCAATTAACATCCAAAAGGAACTATCCTTCTTGCATATGAATAATACTGGTGCACCCTACGGGGATACACTAGGATGAATAAACCCCTTATCCAGAAGATTTTTAAATTGTTCCTTGAGTTTCCTCAACACAACCGGAGCCATTCTATAAGGAGGAATAGATATTGGACTAGTGTCCGAAGCCAAATCAATACCAAACTCTTTTTCCCTATTCAAAAGAACACCACGAAGATCATTCGAAAACACATTAAAAAACTTATTTACCATTGGGACTAACAATAAAGAAGGACCCTCCAAGTTAGAATCTTTAACTCGGACTAAGTGGTGAAGAAAATATTTAGATATTAACCTCCGAGATCTAAGATAAGAAATAAACCTCCCCATAGGAGCTAGGGAACCACCCTCCCACTCTATAACCATTTCACTAGGGAATCTAAAGTCAACTTTATGGGTCTGACAATTCAAGGACGCGTAACAAGAGTGTAACCAATCCATCCCCAAAATAACATCAAAATACACCATATCAAGTTCAAAAAAATCCACCGAAGTCTATCTACAACCAAACGATACCATACCCCCCTATACACTCTCTCAGTAATAATCGAGTTACCTATTAGGGTAGAAATAGAAAAAGGATCTAAAACAACCTCAGGATAAAAACTAAAGCATAAAACCATTAATGGGACCATATAAGAAAGAGCGTACCCCAGATCAAGCAGATAATATAGTTAAGAGAAAAAATTTCTAACGTACCAATAATGACATAAGGTGATGCCTCAAATTCCTATTGGTATGCCAAAGCATACAACTTATTTCGACCAACACTAGAACCAGGAGTAGTAATAGAAGCAGATGCAGAACAATCGCGTGCAGGAGAAGAAGATGAAGTCATCAATACCTTATTTGCTCTCATAGAAACTTTATTAACCAAACAATCCCTGAGATAATGTCCTGCCTAGCCACACTTGAAATATTTGTCCCTCCATTCATCAGAATAACCCCTATGATGACAACCACAAAACTGATAAGAAGGTCATAAAGAAAGCGAGCGACCCCCACTCACCTGAGATTGGGCACCTTATGCTAAAAAAATATCACAACCCTCATGATGCCTGTCATCTAACTACTTCAGGTAAGGAGCACTAGCTGTAGAGAAGGATCCAAAACTCCCCCACTTTTTTTTCTTCCATTTTCCACCATCACGATCGACCTAAGATTGAGCACCTCCCTGATTAAAAAAACTGCTACTCTTACCCAGCTGATCTCAAACTCTAATTATTTTCTCTTCTCATCCCCTACCTACTACATATGATTTTTCATATTGGAAATGTTTATATATTTTATTAGCAAGGCAATCTTGCTTGACAAGATCAAATATTGATTCAACCTAGAAGTGAACTTTCACATTCTCTCTCTCATGCGAGCCACCAAATCAAGAGCATACCCTGACTGTCAATTAATGAGTGCTAATTTTACCACTCATTCGTACTTAATATTCATGCAGCTTACCTTTTTTTGAATGAATAATTGATACATAACTATGATTAAATGCACTAATATCCATACTTTGTAGGAATAAAGTTAATTAGATAGAAAGATCTAGATTAGAGCTTAAAATAATCAAAAGAAAGTAAGAAGTGCAACTGAAGACTTGGAGAAGAATGGCCTATGTTACCACAGTCATGGTCTAATTACTGTGATCACAACAGTCAAGTATGGCCAATCAGCTACACTCGCTTACGCCGACATTGATTATGGCTACCATAATAGTGACCAAGATGGTTCGATCACGGCTTAGCATAAGATTACAACCCAAGGGAAAAACTGGAAATGCACGCAGTTGATCCTAATTTTGAAAAAATTACTCAAACCCTAGAATTCATCATATTGCATCTTCCCTAATAGTTAGATGTTGTTCTTGAGTTTATAGCCTCCTTACTTGAAGAAAAAAATATTATGTAAATTTTGGGTGAAGAATACATTGGAGTAGCCTCTAAGTGGAGGAATAGCTCACTTCCATAGGAGATTTTTGGGAGTTCAAAGTTTGAAGTAATATTAACTTAGTTTTCAATAAATCATTTCAATGGACATTATGGGTATGTCATTGCTTATTTATCTTATGTGTAGCTAGATCTCCCTTTTTGGTTATGTGTGAATAGATATTAAAGTGTGTATGGTTTGTTAATGTTAGCTTATATTTGGTAGTTCGTGTTAATGGATTTTACCATTGGTTCATCACTTTGATTAGTATTTGTAAGTTAAAACCCCAAATACCCATATGGGTTTGATAGGTGAAAACTCCAAACTCTAGAAAGCTTAAAGCCATCTTTAAAATAAGGGTTTTGGGTGTATTTTAGGAATCCATATCATCCTTGAAAGAGGGTTTTTGAGACCAAAGTAGTGGTAGATGATTATGCATGAAGTTCGCTAATCTATCACTGTCTTAGACATAAGGGTAGTTGTGGAGTCAACTATATCATGGGTGTCTTCCTAGAAATAGGGATGCCTAAATTGAGGTTTTGTTACCAATTGTTAAACACACCTATTTGGTATTCGAAAGAATAAATGGGTGAAATTTTGGTGTTTTGTTGAAAGTCTAAAATCAAAACTTAGAACCAAACCTACCAATACATGATCTAATAAAATGATGTTAACTATTAGAATCCACATGTCACTCTCCTTAGTAATGAATAATCCCATGATCCTTGATTATTTATTTAAATTCTAACTATTCATATCCCTAAATTTATGCTAGAAAATACATAAAGAAACATCCGTATTGACACTCTTGTCAACAACCCCCCCATTTTTTATCTTTATGTACTATTGGTTTGAATTTAACAAGTATCCACTATTTTAAATTAACTTGGTTGTTACTCACATTGTTCCTCTTGGATTCGACCATGACTCTAAAGTTGGGTAAATATATTGACAATAACCGCATTGCACTTAAATTGACGTGTAAGTTGTGCATTATCAAAAATAGCGCCATTGCTAGGGAACAATTAAGCGTATTGAGTTAGTCTGGAATTCTAGATTGTTTTCCATAATTCAAACTTGTATATATTTGTTTGTAATTTTCTTTTGTTTCTTGTGTTAGGTAGATTTTGTTTTATTTTTTACTTTTCCCTTTGGCATCTTCCAAAAATATTATTTTGATAGTTGGTAGTACTATCTTCATGACCCACGTCCACATTGCAATGGACCGCACATTGGAAGAGATTGCACATATGCTCCCCGAAGAGAGATAGAAACACCATCTCGATCCTATTGGGAGTATATATTTTCTTTGTATGTTGGTTGAGATGGACATTGGAGTGTTTGTCCAAATGCCCTATCCCCTTATTATGTTAATCGATTTCCTAGTTCTTCTTATGAGTTTGATAGGTCTTATGATGAGTCAAGGGAAGAGCAACATACCGAACCCAATAGTCTTGAAGAAATGTTGAAAATTATTTTGAATCAGGTAACTACAACGGGGGAGAATGTACAAGACATACATCAATCCAACAAGGCATTTGGAAGGGAAATTTTCAAGATTGAGGAAATAGATAAGGAAGAAATTCTTAATATCACCACTACCTTGCCCATTTCCAAGAAGAAGCTAATCGAAAAGAGAAACGAATCTATGATAATGAGGTTGGTAACAAAGAGTCCTCGGTGATTTCCCTATCAACTAAATCAAATGATGTGGAAGATGTCCAAATAAAAAAAATTGTACTAGAGTCAAAAGAAGAACCAAAACACAACTCTTACAAAGATTCAAGTTAATTTAGGGTAAAGATGTTTTAGAGGAGGCAATTTCTGAATTAAGGGTTTGGCCTCATTCAAACAATTTTTTAATATTATGCCTAGAGAACGTGATGAGAATCCATCAACCTAGATAAATGATGGATTGTGGGAAGACAGAGTATGATTGCTATATCTTGGAATTTAATACCCAATGTAGCATATGGAACCCCATCAATGGCCAAGGAACTCAACGCCAGATGTGCAACTAGTGGCCTAATGATGTGGTTACTTTTACCCAAGGAACCAAAATAAATATTCAACGTAAAGATGGGTAAAAGGTTTAAGTATTCAAAATAAAGAGATCAAATCTTGCTTATCATTCCCTCACCTCTTCCAAGCCTCATCTTAGAAGATTTGGATCTTCTGTCCCTCTATCGCTCATTGTATATTGTACGAAATTTGGGATGGAAGTTCAACTCTTCTAAGTGGAGACACAAAATGAAATGGTGGAGGCATCATTCCATGATGTTAAACCAAGCGCTGGATAGGAAGAAACCTATCACGCCATGAAAAATGGTCTGTATCTTTTTTTTTTATGCATGATAGGTTCGCTTTTATTTTTGCATTTGTTCATGAGTAATCCATGAAATGTTTGTCGTTGGAGAAATATTAATTGGATGTGAAAAAAAAATGCGTGAAAATGACATGTTGGATTAAATAGTGGAGTATAGGGAACCTAAAATCTGGTTTCAGTTATCGCAGTCGTGGTTCGTGTCAGCACGATTGCGGATGCCGAGTGTCAGCAATTGTGAAACTATGACTGCAATCATTGTCAAATGAGTTTAAATGACCATTCAAATTCCATATCCTCTCACACATCCTTTTCAAAATCCTCTTAACTTTTTAGCTTTGTGTTGCATACCTAAGTGTCTTGTCAACCCCTTGAATCATCTAAGTTGGTAAGTTTTCTCAACTTTCTTGATTTGGATAGAATTGCATGCTTAGAACTTGTAGTTTTGGAAAGGCTTAAAATAATGTTTTCATTACTACATGCATGCTTATTTGTAATTATTTTTTTGATTAGAGGTTGTTGTTGGTGTACACACTAATGGGGAAGTATTGTGTACCTAGATTTAACCTTTAAACGGTTGAAATGATAGTGTACACCATGTGTTTGATTTAATTCCCTAATGAGTTCAATTTGAATTTTTTCAAGTTTGGGTCTAAAATCAGACATTCTAGGCTTATATTATTTGCTAATAATGTTAATATTCCTAGTTGAAACAAAGAATTGGGTAAAATTATGTTTTGAGCATTGTGAAGAATATGTCGACTAAGGTTTCAGGTACTGCAATTTCAGCACTGAGGTTGTGATCCCTATGACTGCGATTGTGGCATCGTGGTCACAGTTACTTCTTTGTGATCACCATACCTAAGGGTAGTGTCTGTAGGAATCCAAAATTCTATACACTTATTATTTCCCCCAAAACCTTCTATAACACTTCCATATGAGCTTCTTTGTTTGATCTAGAATTTTTTTTGTATGATAATGATGATGTTGGTCTAAGTTTCATTGCTTACAAGTCCTAAGCCTCAAATATGGAAGAATTTGACAACTTCAGATTCAAGGCTACACAATGCAAAAATCTCTACTATGCAGACTTGCCAATGATTAAGCTACTCCCTGAAAGGGTTATTATCTTAGATAAAGTAGAGGAAAAGTTCCAAATCTTTCATGCTAGACTAACTCAAATTGTGTGAATGTGTTTTAACCCAAAACCTTGTATTTACAATGAGCATTGGGTGCATGAATTCTACGCTAACCTAAGCGTAGTTTCTTTAACAAACTCAGTGATGATGATTCGGGGAAAGAAAGTGAACTTTGGAACGGAGAAGATTAACAAGGTGAATGGACTCCCAAATGCTAACATGGATAAGTTCTATGCAAAATCATGCGAGCCCGGGACCTAGATGACAAATATTTTATGTCCTGGCAAAGAGGTTCCCTGGGCCACCACAAAGAGAAACATTTTGATGAATTATTTCATAGATGAGGCCTCGATTTTGCTAAACATCATCTTCAGTAAGGTATCAACACGCACTCACATGACCATTGTCATAGACATGCGAGCTCGAATGGTGGCTTGTATTTTATCTGGCATCGCCCTGAATGTATGCAAGATAGTGTACTTAGAGTTGAGGTAGTTAAGGAATTATGGAGGTACACATCTTCTCCTCACTTTTTTTATCAGAGAGCTATGATGGAGAGAATAGTTGGAGGTAGATGCTATAGATACCTGGGTACTCCCAGGCCCATTCGCATCTTCCCACTCAAGTTCACGGGTAAGGGTGTCCCAGGTTAGAGCAAAATGAGAAAGGTGGACTCAGCGAAGTCAACCAAGGAGGGCACAGATTCTTGTATACCTTCATCAGCTAAACCATTTAATGACATCTCAGGTAAGATATAGGAGGTTAAGGAGCTAGTGTCCAGGTTGCCTCAGGGGCCAGGAGAGTCATCCACTACTCTCCTCTCGTATCTGACTCAGTTGGATTATGACATTTACTGGGAGGAGCAGAAGAAGTAGCATCCCACTGTTTCCAAATTGGAGATAGCCTACTCAGCCTTAGATGGAGAACATAGGGACTTCAACGACTCCCATGATAAGATAAAGAAGATGGAGAAGAAGAGGGACAAATTTTTCAGCAAAATATGGAATAGGGTAAAAGGTCTGTGGAAGGTCCTGAAACCCTATGATAGATTGCCTTCTCCCTGGGTGGAGAGTGATAATAAGGCACCTGCTGATTGGTCAACTGATGATGCTGGTGGTGATGGTGCAGAGTAAGCGGGAGAGGCTAGCTCTTGATGCAAATTCATGGAGACCCCTCTTACTTTTTCTTTATTATACATGTAGTGAAGATACTAAATTTTTTTTAGTTAGGGGTGCCCTTAAATTTATATTGTTTTGGTGATGTGTTTCTGGATTATTTTTTTATGCTGCTGTTTTGGGATGACATTCTAGATATTATTCTATTTTTTTGGAGATGCTATATTTTGTCACTCTAATAGTGACCACATCTTCATGGATTATCATGGTTTTTAGTTTGAGTTTTTATTTTTACTTTAGTT
Organism: Capsicum pubescens; assembly: GCA_030864215.1. Taxonomy (NCBI): domain Eukaryota; kingdom Viridiplantae; phylum Streptophyta; class Magnoliopsida; order Solanales; family Solanaceae; genus Capsicum; species Capsicum pubescens. The sequence continues at coordinate 102,339,032 of CM061542.1, forward strand.
TTACATTGATTTTGGTGCTTCATGACGAGCTTTGGCCTATGATAGATTGAGTGATAACACTATTAAGGGTGAAGCGTCGAGTTTGGGTTTTGAGACATAGATGTAGGGAATTTTTGAGTACTTGTAGCATGTCATGAGTGAAAGGGAAATTTGAGTACCTGTGGCATTGTAAATCATAATGTTGGGATCACATTATACACCATTGGCGAATTCTGAGTAGCCATATGGTAGGTTTTTCCATTTTGAGCCAAAATGTGACAATAAAGATTAGGTTGTTTCTATGTTTAGAAAATTGTGTGTTGGTACTAATGAAAAACAAACAACCCTTCTCCATCTAAATTTTTCCAAAAATCAAGGCCATGGACATGAACAACCTTGTAACAAAGCTTTTTCTCTTGTAGTGACTCCATGAATAATTGATTTCTTAATAGAAATAGATACTCTAATTTTGTCTCTAGCGGGAGGGACATTTGTTCCCCCTTGGCAAATTTTGCATGCCATTTCTGGTGAGCTCTTTGCATTTATATCTAGTATGCACGGGTTATCTAAAACATGCCCCGATAGTATTTCAAATATAATTTTAATTATATTTGGTTGGAGAAATGATCGTATGCCATCTTTGTGATTTTGGAAGCCATTTTATCCTAAAAAGGCTACCTAAGCATGAATGTAATCCCTAGTTACCCAGTTTGAGCCAACGGACCATTCTTTGGCAAGAACATTACAAGTCGTGAACCATTATTTTTTTCCCTCTTTTGAACCATACCCTCCTTGAAATTAAAATTACAACTTGAGGATAAAAGCATAAGTTGGGGTGGTAAAGATTGGCGGAAATAAGTTTGGAGCCACGAAGTTGTAAGTGAAATGCCTATTGGGCCTTAGCATTGACAATAAATGAATAGAAAAAGAAAGGATCCAACAATGGAATAAATTGCATGAAAGTTGCAAGAAAAAGAAATAAAAGAAAGTAGGTGAACAATTGATGAAAAAAGAAGTAGGCACCTGAAATTAGATAAAGAATCATAGAAGAGTGTCCTATAGTCAAAAAGGTGAAATAAATAGTGTTATGTGGATGTTCAAGGAAGGGTATAGACATGTTTTTTCCAAATGAGATCCTACCCTAACCCAAACCTACGTTATAAGCTTCAAAAGTACTTTGAGATCTCATACCATATACTTTCTTTGTAGTGGCGATTGAAAATAGGGGAAAGCCTATGGTATGACACTTGTTGCATAAAGATTTGTTTTATAAGGGAGAGAGTTTTTGCACATAAAATTCCTTTTGCATAATTTGTAGTTGGGTGTGTGGAATTCTCTTTTTTGCCAGGTTGGCATGTGAACAAGTTGAGGGGGGTGATGCTTTCACCTTCTGATCAATTAGTCAAATGGAGTATAGCTTAGTAGTGGTCAAAAGGGAGTCACTTCTAGAGTTTTGGTTTTTGTTGCTTAGTTGCCCTTTAATGTCCTATGTATCCTTGGGTGTTGAGTCTTATTATGATTGGTGTACTGGAAAATAGATTAGCCCATATGCAATAAGCTACTTGTGGTAGTGACTAAAGGTGAAGTCATTGTGATTTTTAAGGCATAAAGTTTGGGCATACATAATTGTTGTCTCATGGTAAGAGGTAGTGTTTCTTAAGAACAAGCAAAAGCTTTAAGTAAGGGTAGTTGATGAGTGGCATTTTTACCACTCATTCGCACTTAAAATTCATGCACCTAATCTTGTTTTTAATGAATAAATGAGACATAATTTTGATTAAGTTCATTTATATCCACACTTTGCAGGCATAGAGTTAATGAGATAGAAATATTTGAACTGGACCTTAAAATGATCAAAAGAAAGAAAAAAGTGTAGCTGAAGACCTAGACCTGAATGGCCTCAGTTACTGCAGTCCTGGTCTGATGACCGCGATCATGGTAATTAAGCATGGTCAATCAGCCACCTTCGTGTACGTCGACCGTGTTCGTGAAAGTAGCGGACACGGCCAAGCTATTGCGATCGCGTCTCAACGGAAGATTACAGCGGAATGGTATAATTGGAAATACACATAGCTAATCCCAATTTTCATAAAATGACTCAAACCCTAGAATTCATCATATTCCATCTTCCCCAATAGTTAGGTTTTGTTCATAAGTTGATAGCCTTCATACTTGGAGAAGAAAATACTATGTAAATTTTGGGTGAAGAATACATTGGAGTAGCCTCTAAGTGGAGGAAAAGCTCACTTCCATGGGAGATTTGTGGGAGTTCAAAGTTTGAAGTAACATTCCCTTAGTCTTCAATAAATAATTTCAATGGATATTATGGGTATGTCATTGCTTATTTATCTTATGTGTAGCTAGATCTCCCTCTTGGAGTTATGTGTGAATAGAAATTAAAGTGTGTGTGGTTTGTTAATGTTAGCTTCTATTTGGTAGTTCGTGTTTATAGGTTTTACCATTGCTTCACCAATTTGATTAGTATTTGTAAGTTAAACCCCCAAATACCTATATGGATTTGATGGGTGAAAACTCCAAACTCTAGAATGCTTAAAGCCATCTTTGGAAGAAGGGTTTTAGGTGAATTTAAGAATCCATATCATCCTTGAAAGAGGGATATGAAGACCAGCGCAATGGTTAATGATTATGTGTGTAGTTTTTTAATCTATCACTATCTTAGACATAAGTGTGGTTGTGAATTTAACAATATAATGGGTATCATCCTAGAGATAGGAATGCCTAAATTGAGGTTTTGTTACCAATTATTAAACACATCCATTTGGTATTCCAAAGAATCGATGGGTAAAAGTTTGGAGTTTTGTTGAAAGGCTAGAATCAAAACCTAGAACCGAACCTACCAACATTTGACCTACTAAAATGATGTTGACTATTATCATTGACATGTCACTCCCCTTAGTAATGCATAATCCCAAGATACGTGCTTATTTGTTTAAATTCTAACTATTTGTAGCCCCAAATTTATTCTAGAAAATCCAGAAAGAAACATCAGTGTTGATACTATTGGTTTGAATTTAACAAGTATCCTCTATTTCAAATTAACTTGGTTGTCTCTCACATTGTTCCTCATGGATTCTACCACAACTCCAAAGTTTTGTAAATATATTGATGACGACTGCCTTGCACATAAATTGATGTGTAAGTTGAGTTATCACTAATGAAACTTTAAGGCATATTCCTTGACATACATTCTGCCTTACTTAAGATGCACAAACTCCTCTATTTTTTCTTCCCCCGGCTCTTGAGGAAAGAAACAATCAAGAAAAGCACCCGAGAAGGCATCACATAAGGACATCTACTTCACAAAACCTCTATACCTATCCCACTCTTTGTACCATTGGTACGCAACATCCTTGAGCTGATAAGAAGCAAAATTTACACCTTTCTCATTAGTAGCCTATATCACCCTGAATATCTTCTCCATCTCATTCAAGAAACCCTTACGATCCTCCACCACTTTCACACTAGTAAAAGTAGAAGGATTCAGTTTCCTAAACTGACCAACCCTTCTGGCCTCAGCAGACAACCCACTAGACGCATCCCATTCATCCTTAGCAGCAACCAATATAGCAATAGTATGAATAGACTTTCAAAATTCTGCATTAGTCATCTCACCCTGTGGAGGACTAGTAACCACCGGAGGAACTCTGGAACTATCTAGGATATGGCCTTAAGATCAAAGACTATCTCCATCAGTAGTACGTACTACTTCAACATTGTCCCCAGATAGGACTGAAGAGTTTCCTTGGGTTTCATATAGTCGAGGCATGATCTGAAAAGTGAACAACCAAGGATTAGAGAATAATTCTTGGACTTAGATTCCAGGATTGAAAATAAAATACCAAGAAAGTGAAACATTCCTAAATTCCTTGTCGCCTATCTCTTATGAGTGTGGCGCTCTACACATCCCTAAAATATACTCTACTCGACATGGCTTTGTGGACTTAAAATTAACCATGAACTTAAAGATCTAGTACCAACTTGACACGATCCGACTGGATGCCTTGTCGTAATGGGAATCCCAATTCCAACAAAGACCGAGGACCACCTGCAGTTTCCCAACCCAACCACTATTAGCATACCTTGAGTTAGTTAAATAATGAACCGCTAACAAGATAGAAATAATGGAAAAGGACTAATTTTGGGATAGGCCTATTCCTTGATCAACCCTACCAAGTCTTCTCATCCAATAAATCGTACCAATTCGACCCACCAAGCCAACACAATGCTGAACCAAGGGCCATAACTAAATGAGATCCAAAACCTAATATGATTAATCCCAAAATGAAATACAATGGAACAACCAACAATATCATCAATCGGTATTAGCCCGAATACCAATACTAATGCTAAGTCTGACACCAACACCAATCCCTCTCATTCCAACCCATAGAAGTACCACAAAGCCTCTAACCAAAAGAGTAATAATATTTAGTTGGGACATGTCCCCAACCATAGCCAAAACCAATATCTAGAAATTAATCAAAAGGTATAATATATACATAATAGGAAATGGAGCCTTCTTGAAAGATGGAATCTTACCACTTCAATCGAACAACTGTCCCCGAGTCAATCATAATGTAGGAGGAGTAGAATGGTCGATTCCTTTATATAGTAGATATACAGCTGCCTAAAATAAGGTTAGAGGGTGAATGCTAGAAAGAACTCAAGATAAAGATGAAAATTTTCAATTTATAAAACCAAGTAAAAACCATCCAGATGCATATAAACATATATATATGTATAACCATGCCGGGAAAGGGACTCAAGTTTATAATGCATTTAAAACCTTCATCTGGGTTGTGTAGATCTATCGTCCTAAACCACCCACAAGCTATATGGGTTCAGCTCCCCCTATTGAAAGGGCCCCAGTGTGTGAAGCCGCCCGACCAGGGAGAAAAAACTAGGATGACAAGTAAAATACCCAAATATAAAGTGTGACATCATGCACACAGTCATAAAGACCAAACCTCACATCCACAAATATGAGTTTCCAGTTTTGGTACTCCCAAGACCTCTACCTTCCACGGTTTTTCTATTAAAACTATTACCAAGAAACCAACCAATCCTTTAACAATTTACTAACCAAGTACATTAGTAGTTGTATCATCATACCAACATTAACTTTCATGTTTTTTCCCTAGCTAACCATATATAGGTTTAAGGGATTCATGTACCCTTGATGATTTCTAATTAACAAAAACCATAGTCACCAAGGCCTTTTCAATATAGTTAAATCCATTTAAACCACTCATATCCTTTAAAGTTCCATTACCAAGTTTAAATCATGCATAAGTTCCATTGAAAAACCAATATTTTTATGAAAACATTATTAAAGGCATTTTATCAAACACATGGGGGCATAGTATTTCTAAAATCAAAGTTCATTACCAAACAACCATGCCCATGCAACCAATTATACAAAACCACCATTAAAGAATATAAATCATAATTAAAACATGGGAAAACCATAACAAAGCATTTATAACAAAACCCTCCAAATCATAGTTGAAAACCAAAAAGCATACAACAATAAAATCATAAATACATTGTATAAAACCATGTGTTTATTTGGAACTAACAATGAGGGAATCTAACATGCCTTAATTGATAATGTAGAAAGAGAGAAACCACCAAAAAGATCCCTAATTTTAGTCTTCTAGTTGAAACCCTAACTTTGTAGCCGAAAAGATTTTGAGAGAATTATCGAGTGTTTAGGAAGAGGTTCTAAGTATTAATGAATAGAATAATAGGGTAAATAGTCTTCTAATTTAGTTAGAAGTCATTGTACATTATTAGGGTAAGTGGGAAAATGTCCAGAATACCCCCACTTAAGTTGCATAATATTCTGTCATAGGGGTACGACTTACCCTCACGAGTCGTACCCTTTGATATGAGTGGTACCCACAACTCATATACTGAACTTTAATCCTTGGATCCAATATTGTATATTGTATGACTCATCCTATCCTAGTCATACTGACAGCATGTGATCCGCACCCATCACCCATATCCCTAGGAAGATAGAATCATAGAAGGTTTGAATATTGTCCACTATACGAGTCCCTGGTGTGACTTACACCTTGGCTTATGACTCCTGGAGAGCTACTCGTACTTAGATACAACTTAAGTTGCCAAGTCTAAGGTTAAGTGAAGGAACCAAATGATCCATATCCAACCATACGACTTATACTAATAAGTCGTACCCATTCCACTGACAAAAATAAATCCCACCAACCAACACTGGTCAAGATACGAATGGACCATATAATGTATACCCTAACATATGGATCCTATTTATGATTAATAGTGGGTCCTGGGTCTAGAATTCTATGAATTTTTCAAAGTATCAAAACGCATGGTGTTTAAGTTATGTTCCAACAACACATTTGAATTAGTAAAATCTTTTAGACATAGACTATTCAGACATAATCAGCTTCAGTTATATATTCTTAGTTGAACAACTTTAACATTTCCCATTTAGTTATTGTAAAACTCACTCAAAAATTATGTGTTTGATTTAAGCAGCACGCTAGTAGCATGGGTACTCTTAAGTTCACTTATTGCCCTAAGAGTTAATCACACCTCGGGTGTAGACTCGAATCATAACAAACATAGAGTCAGAGCCATTATTTTCACGTATCCTAAAATATTTTTAAAATAATGTTTTGTAGTCTTTTTTATGGGTGGGAAACATGTCACACTTGAGGGAGAGGCTAAAAAATACATAAGAAGCATTATAGTCTTTTATGTTATATGTCGTGCAATATAGTTTATCTCTATATATAATTCTAACTCATAATTTACATATTTAAGAGAATGCCTTTAAGAAGAAACATTAGAAAGAAAAATAGATCTTATGCTAATGGAAAAAATGTGAATCCTTCAGCACTAGTGAATTAGCCTCCTATTTGTGATGTTACTACCGTTGAATTATATAATGCCATATGGATATTGGCTCAAGCAATAACAATTGATCTTAATGCTATGTAGATATTGGTTGAAGCAAAAAAAATTATTCTTAACCATTAGGTAGCATCCCATTTTATCCAAAATAATGGTTTGGATACTACCAAGATACAAATTTTGTTTGTATGAACCCTCTCAAATTCACACAATCAAAGGTTGACGAGGATAAAAAAAATTATTGATGAGCTCTAAAGGTTTATGCATAAGTCAAATACTGAAAGGGTTGATCATTCTTCTTATCAAGTCAAGGATCTAACTTACCTTGGATTGACTAGTGGACAGAGACTGATAGTATAAATACAACTTCTGCAAAGATGGATAAGTTCGTTAAAGCTTTCCACGATTTGCTTACTTTGTGGGACTTTAGAGATACTAATGCAAATTATGAATTTGATATAGGAGTCTTTTTTTATGAAGTAATAAGTTTTAATATTCACCCAAATGTTTTTTTATACCTCAAAGATGGTAACTGGTTCGTGTACAAAGATGAGTAAGTTTATATTAAGAGTTTCAAGCTTGGTGAAAAAATAGTTTAAGAGTGCCATACTGATCGAGGACATAGACTTTTGTAGATTGATGACTTATGGTTAGTAGATACCAAAGTATAAGTTGAAAAAGAACGAAAGGGAGAAAAAATATCCAAAACAATGAACTATAACTTCATCTAGTAGAGAATTGGAGGTAAATTTGTTATTTTTTGTAGTAATCATCTTGACAAGATTAATCATCGTCCAATTCCCTAGAACCTATATCTAAGATAGATTAGAAGACTAGAGAATTAGGATCTCAATCTTAGGGGATTTCTCTACCATACTTATAGCAAGAACAGGAAAAATCTTACAAAAAAATTCCTTTATATAATAGAGAGACGTTAAAATTATTCAAAAATTTGTCACTTATTGCAAGATTTCACCTCAACTTAGTAAGTAAATGGGGGTCTGTTAACTCATTCTACTTCATCATCATATCCAGCAAAAAAATATTTAGAAGGATACCACTTTTATTGCAGGTAGCTTTAAGAGTTAGAAACACTCTTATGCATTATTTTCTTATCATAATTAGGAGAGTTTAATTGTTAAGGTTACTAGTATGTTTAGGTATTCTCTCATTTTATTTATTCATTTTTAGTCCTTGTTGTACTCTTGTATTTCTTGATCCCTTATATTGGAATACGCTGATCATAAGTTAAGTGACATGTGGTTTAAGTCGTGTAATCATTTGTTACTGAAGGTGTCTCCCATGAAAGGGGTAGATACTTTTCTATGAGGGGCAAGCCTAGCCCAAGGTACATTGGTTTGTTAAAATTCTTGGAGAATGAGGGTCTAATGGTTAAGAGACTTTTATTACCTAAATTTTTTTTTCAAATTTATACGGTGTTTTATGTCTTTATGCTTAGTAAAACAATGACTATTAAAATTGTATAGTTCATTGGGACTCAATATTACTTGATAATAACCTTTCTTATGAAGAGGAAATGACAATGATTCTTGATTGAGATGTTTGAGAGTTCAGGATCAAAGGGATTAGATTCGTATATGACCCGTGAAAGCAATATTATCCAAAGTATTATACTTTTGGGAGACTGAGTTAGATATGCACAACAAGTACCCTCACTTGTTTGAGGATTCAAGTACTTTTCTTGTAAACTTTTTGTTATTCTTTTTTATCTATTATATGGGTACCAATGATTGGTAAATTAGTATTTATTGTAATAACCCTTCCTATTGTTATGGTATTGCTTATTATTACAATATGTATCTTAAATTCCTATTGGATAAATTGTTAAAAAAAATTAGAAAGGCTTGTCTTGGAAGGAATCTAAGTGTGTTGTGGTCTACGTAAGTTCGGTAAAGTATAGGTTTAAGACTAAGTGATTTCAGACCATAACATGATATCTAAGGGATTTCAGACCATAACATGATATCAAAATCTAGGAGTACGTTGAAAAATTTGCCAAAAACTAGGACTGCTAGAATCTTTGCCTCACCTTGTCTACTATAGAGGGAGGAAGGTCACTACTAAAGTCTTTCTATAACATTAAATTTCCTACTATAGTGGGAATATCCCACTATATATGTGCCGCTATAGCAGTAATTAGGCTGCGATAATGGGCTACATACAATAAAATGCATTTTTTAGACTTAAATATTATTTTTCACCCAAAAATGTTTAGAGGTCACTAGGAAGAAATTTGTGGTGTTTCTCTTGAATTTAGATATTGAGGTAAGTCCTTTCATGAATCTAGCCTATATTTAATCCCAAAATCTTTAGAATCATCTTTGGTTAATGGTGGGAGAGATAGAAGGTTTCACCGTGTATATGAAAAATTTACTTGTTAATCATAAAGAGGGATTGAAATTTCTTGTAAATGGTTTATAATACCACGATTAAGTATCCTAAACTAGAATATGACTTCTAAATCATGCTTTATAGGAACTTTTGATGAAATGAAGGATTGAAAAACCCTCGAATAGGGTAATTAGTCTAAATTTATATGATCATGCTATAGGAGAAGTAGGGGAGAAAAACCAAGCTGGGGTGGTAGGTCACCGCTTAAGGCAAGGACTTTGGCCACCAAATTTCATAGCATAATTACATAGCCTTAGCTCCACAACGTCTTGCATAATCCCTTTCCTAGGTAGAGCATTAGGTAAGAAAGTGCATAGGGGCGGATACGTGTATAAATTTTTCTAAGTCAATGTACGAATAGAAAAAGGATATCGCCTGATGCTCTACCACTATAAATACATCTTCTTATAAATGCAAAGGGTTTCTATAAAAACTATGCTCATGACTCTGAAGAGAGAAACTACTTAGAATTCTTCTCCAAATTCTAGTATCCTCCATTAACTAGGAGTAACTAGAGATTAGTTTTATTGTTGACATGTTGTTGGTGTTCTAAAGTAAGAAAAAGGATTACATAAATTTCAAGGTTATAGATATGCATTTCAAACAAGGTGATCATGTTATACTTAAGACGACTCCTATGAAGGGAGTTATGTAATTTAGCATGGGTAAGCTTAGCCCTTGGTACATTGGTTCATTTGAGGTGCTTGATGATGCTGGTCTGAAATATTATAGGTTGGCATTGCTACAAATTTTGTGGGGAGTTTATTCGGTATTGCATGTTCACTACTCAAGATATACTATAACGTTAGAGACTATATTATTTAATGTGATTTTGTATTGCTTGTCAAAAACATTTCTTATGAGTAGAAGCCTATATTATTCTTGATTGAGAAGTTTTAAAGTTGATAATGATGATAATTTGATCAGTTTAAATCCAATGGAGCCACTATCCTATTGGTGTGGCCTCTTAGGGAATCAAAAAGTATATGTATGATAAGTATGATTAGTTGTTTAAGGATTCAGGTATTATTCATTCTTCTTTCCTACCTTTTATTCATGATTTATCACTTGGGGATGAATGATAGCATATTTTTACTGATGTAATGACCCTATCATTCATTATGATCTATTCTAGCATGCCAAAATTTGAATTAAGATTCTTCCCAAATATAGATTTAGATATTTTTGGCGAGGCTAGTCTTAAATAAAATCTCACTATTGTATGACAAAGAATAATTTGGGTAAAAAATAGGATCATGTTTGAATGGTTTTAGGATATTTTGTCTTTTCTAAGATGTTAAAGAACCCATAATAACTTTTGAAAGTATATTTAGGTTTGTTGAACTTCACAAATTGCTATTAACGTTTGGGGTTGGATCAAAATGTCAATATTTTGAAGTGTGTTGTAAAATGGACAAATTATTGAGGTAATTGGACAATTTATCTTCACCTAGAGTGTTAGAGGGAGGCTGACCTATATTACTAGCCTACTCTAGCAAGAGTTGGGGTTAGTAAATCCCTTTATGGTAGGAGAATCTTTCTATAGTAATCATTCTATAACGGGAATCATCCCTGTACCGCGGGACTGATGCTACTTAATGTAAAAAATATCTCAAAATGTATTCTTTATTCCAAAATTGTTCAACAGCTTATAGAGGCAATCTTTTTCAATTTCTACTTGTTTTCCACTAAAATACTTAATTGAGGTAAATAATCCCATTATTTTATCTTATTTTTTTGAAGAATTATCCTTAGAATCATTAATTTTTGAGTATGGAGGATGATTTGACTTGAATTAGGTGAAAGTTTGGGTGTAATTTATTGATTATAGTCTGTAACGCCCCGAAATCCCATCTGGAGATGTCACACGGTGCTAAAGGCTATAAGTAGCCCTAAGTTAACCCTTTGAGCCTGTTACTAATTTTAATACTTGCTTCAGGATAAATAAGCTAAACAATGATACTATATTGTATCAAATATAATCTGAAATAATTGGACATAATGTCCGAATAGCAAAAATATTAATAATCTGGGACACAACTTTAACTGACAGTCTAGTCTGACAAAGCCTCTACTACTCAAACTGGAGAGCCATTGGGACAGACCCCCAACTGACTCGCAATGATCTGAACGTAAGACTCAAAACACTATGAAAGCGGAAAAACTAAAATTATAGGTCCTCGAACCCTGAGGACTCACCAACTGTGGAATGTAGATAAGGCACTCAGAAATCACGATCACTGCTGCGACTGAGAACCTGAACCTTCATTATGAGACAATGTAGCACATAGACGTATATGTGGATCAGCACTTTGGGAATATAGTGAGTATATGGGGGTGTATGAATTTACATAAAACAATATCAATACCCTTTAATAAAATCATACATGCAAATAGGAATGACTCACATGGCTTGAATAGGTCTAAAATATAAAACTCATAAATCATAAATAGTGAAACATGTAACACAAATCTCATTAGTCATTATACTTAGTTTTAAAATCTATACTCTCCTCTTATTCTCGGTACTTGAAGGCTAAAGGAAGCTTTAAACAATACTTTCAAAATCATGTTTTTATCTTTTGAAGATTAAAAATTCTTTAAAACTTAAGGACTTAGAACTTTTAGGAAACTTTTAACACTTGGGAACTCTAGAACTCTTTTAGACTCGGGACACTTGGAACTTGGGAGCTTCTTGTAACCAACATAAATCATGTGAGCTAAATGGAGTCCAATGTCTTATCCATATTGGGGAGAGATGTTCTATCCTTCCCATTGGAGTAGAACCTCTTCTTTAGTGATCACTATCTCGGCCTTGGTACCATAAATCTCAAACCTACGGTGGTAGGTAGTTATCGGGTATGAGACTTTAGAATCATACCCAACAAGGTTCTAAATACTACTCCCATACTTACCTTAGAATTCTTAGGAAATCCACCTCAAAATATCTCAAGGGTCTATAATGAAGACCAATACATATTTCTATTTGCTTTAAATCATACTCAATGTGGATTTCAACTCTATTATGACCGAAAGGCCAAATCTTTCTCAATAATATCAAAGTACTTAATTCATGGGTGCTTATAGCACAAAAGTTAATAAAATTGCAAATCTCAAGTAGTTCTTAATGAACTATAATCAAATCTAAAGTTAAGACTCATCAAAGTGCATACTAGATGTCATAAAAATTCATAAATCGTAGAGAAAATCTAGAATTTTCAACATTTTGCCTTAAAATCTCAACATACTCATGTACTTCAATTTATAGAACATTGGAACTATTAAAATCTTAAGGAATCACAACCTAGGGTATAAACCCATACATAAATTTCATAAGAAAACATATAAAATCATATATTCTCTTAATTAAAACAACTTTTGTGCACAAGAACAAAAGAAGTGTCCTTGTTCAAACCCCACATATATTAGATTGTAAAATTGTATGAACAAGCTTTCTTGAGATCTTTTTGGAACTCTTGAGAAAGGTTTCTTGAAGACTTTTACTTGGTAACCTTGAATATTAACTCAATTTGTTAAATATATAGTGAGTTCTTGAAGTTCTTTGAGAAGGAATTGAATTTTCTCTTGAGGGAGAAAACCCTAGGCCTTGATGTTTTTGATGGATATGAAGTTATTTTCTTCGTTCACAATATATCTAAGTGTTAAAAGGGAGGCAAAATACCAAATGTCCATTAAAAAAAATGGATTAAGAACACTGAACGTGATCTGTGATGGTCAGAGTAACGGTCCGCCGCTAGTCCGATGGCCCATCGGATCTTCTGTCGCACGTTGGTCAGAAAAATACCACACTTTCTTGTTACGATGGTCTTAGCGACGGTCCATCGCTTCATCCTGTCTATCGCACTTGGGACATAAGAGGGAGTCACTACCTTTGTTGCGATGGTTTGGGCGACGGTCCATCGCAAGCTCGACGTTCAGTTAACCTGCCCGTCGCACCTGGGTGGTTCCGACAAGTAAACGACCATAACTTCTCACCCCGATACCGGATTTGGACGAAATTGGTATTTTTGGAAAGCTAATTTAATTTCCCACATGATAAAAAATCAGATTTAGGAAAATTCCATATGGTTTAAACGCCAATAACTTTGGAAGTCATTCCTAAATCTTTTAGAGACGAAAAAGGCTTTACTTGACATGCTCTAAAGGCTTAAACTACGAGTGAACTTTACGGGGTATTACAATATCTCCCCCTTGGAAACATTCTTCCTCGAATGTCACTAGTTAGATTAATATGCCGCGGATCTAAGGATGCATAGCTGAATCAAATGGCTAAACCAGCTTTAAATCTTTCTAAATCTTTGAATACTTCAGGAAGTGCAAGATCTTTCACAAGAATAAATACACAGCTTAATTTGATTAGAAAGGAAATGAATTAAGGAAGAATAATACCTCGTCTTGATCTGAACTAACGGGGAAAAGGTTCGGGTACTTTGCTCGCATATCTGTTTCTTCTTCCCAAGTAGCGCCCTCAACTGAATGATTGCGCCACAAAACATTGACCAAGGGAACTTCTTTGTTCCTTAGACTATGGATCTGGTAATCTAGGATCTCTACCACAATCACATCAAACGAAAGACTTTTCTGGATATTTGAGATCTATGAAGCATATACTACAGTGGAATCACCAATGTGATTCTTAAGCATGGAGACATGAAAGATAGGATGAACAACTGACAACTCTGTGGGCAACGCCACCTCATAGGCTACTCTCCCAACATGGCTTAAAACTCTATAAAGGACAACAAAATGGGGAATAAGCTTCCCGTTTTTCCCAAACCTTTTCACCCCTTTCATGGGTGAAATCTTCAAGGACACTAAATCACCTACCTCAAACTCAAGACCTCTTCTTCTCACATCTGCATATGACTTCTGACAACTTTGGGTTGTCCTCAACCTTTCTCTTATCAACTTAACTTTCCCCATAGCCTCAAACACTGCATCAGGTCCAATTACATCAGATTCACCCACTTCGAACTAACCTATGGACGATCTACATATTCTACCATACAAAGCCTCAAATAGTACCATCCAGATTCTAGAGTGATAACTATTGTTATATGCAAAATCAATCAGTGGAAAATGCTCATCCCAACTACCTTTGAAATCAAGTGCACAGGCCCTCAACATATCTTCTAAAGTTTGAATAGTCCTCTCAGCCTGACCATTTTTCTGTGGATGAAAAGTGGAACTCAAATGAACTTGGGTACCAAGAACCTTTTGGAATGCTTTCCAAAACTGCGAAGTGTACGGAGTACCCCTATCTGAGATAATGGACAAGGGAACTCCATGCAACCTGAATAACTCCTGGATATACTAACTAGAATAATCCTTAGTTGTATAAGATGTATACACTGGCAGGAAATACACATAATTAGTCAACCTATCTGTAACAACCCAAATAGAATCATGGTGACGACGCAAAAGTGGTAAACCAGTAACAAAATCCATATTCACCTCTTCCCACTTCCAAGTGGGTATACCAAACTTTTGCAACTAACAGCCAGGTCTTTGGTGCTCTACCTTAACCCGTTGGCACATTGAACACTTTTCCACAAACCCTTCTATATCATTCTTCATGCCACTCCACTAATAGATTTCCCACAAGTTGTGGTACATCTTGGTAGCACCGGGATGAATGGAATACTGCGCACCATGTGCCTCAGCTATAATTCTCTCCCTCAAGTCATCAACTCAAGGAACACATAATTTATTCTGACATCTCAACACACCATATCCTCTTTGGGAGAAAACCTCTACCTTTTGATTTTTAACTAACTTCTTTAGTCTAACAAAAATAGCATCTAAGTGTTGCTTCTCCTTCACTTCTGAAACTAAAGAGGATTTTGAACTACTCCGCACCAAAATATTTCCTTCAGCAGAATCAAGCAATCTAACACTCAATCTAGCAAGATGGTGGACATCATGAGATAACACTTTTTTATCTTCCTCCGCACGAGACACACTGCCCATAGACATCCTACTAAGGGCATCCGCCACTACATTATTCTTGCCCGGGTGATATAACACACTTATATCATAATCTTTTAGCATCTCTAACCACCTCCTCTGACAAATATTCAACTCTCTTTGAGAAAAAACATACTAAAAGCTTTTGTGGTCCGTAAACACATAAACATGAACACCATACACATAGTGTCTCTAGATTTTCAAAGCAAAACAAAATTAGCTAATTCAAGATCAGGGGTTGGGTAATTCTTTTCATGCAACTTCAATTGTCTAGAGGCATATGTTATAACCTTACCTTTCTGCATCATCACACAACCCAAACTAACTCTAGAGGCATTAGAATACACCACAAAACCATCTGTACCATCAGGTAAAGTCAACACAGGGGCTGAAGTGAGTCGAGTCTTCTACTCCTGAAAACTCTTCTTATAGGAATCTGACCAAAGGAACTTAACTTTCTTTTAGGTCAACCGGGTCATGGGGGACGTAATAGAAGATAAACCATCAAAAAATGGTGGTAGTAGCCTACTTAACCCAAGAAACTTCAAATGTCAGATGGAGAAATAGGTCTGGGCCAGTTTCTTACAGCTTTAGTCATTTTGGGATCAACCCTAATGTATTCGGCTGAAATACCATGACCCTAAAAGGCTACTGACCTTAGCCAAAATTCATACTTATTGAATTTGGCGAACAGCTGATGATATCTAAGAGTCTGTAGGACAATTGTAAGATCATCCGCATGGTCATTCTTAGTATGGAAGTAAACAAGGATATCATTTATGAACACTATAACAAACATATCAAGATACTTCTTGAACACTCGATTCATGAGGTCCATGAAAGACGCTGGAGCATTATTTAGACCGAAAGATATGATAGAAACTCAAAGTGACCATAATGGGTTCAGAAGGCTGTCTTTGGGATATCATACTTCCTTACTTTAAGTTGATGATAGTTGGATCTAAGGTCTATCCTAGAGAAATAACATACACCTTCTAACTAATCAAACAAGTCATTAATTCTCGGAAAAGGGTACTTATTCTAAACTGTGACCTTATTAAGCAGACGATAGTCAATGCACATACACAAAGAACCATCTTTCTTTCGCACGAATAGGATAGGGGTACCCCTAGAAGAAACATTGGTCCTTATGAAACCTTAACTAAAAGATCTTTGAGTTGTTCTTTCAACTCCTTAAGCTCTATAGGGTCCATACAGTAGGGATGAATATAAATAGGTTATGTATCGGGAAGAAGGTAAATCCCGAATTCTATCACTCTATTGGGAGGTACCCCTGTGAGATCTTCCATAAAAACATCAGGAAACTCATTAACAATGTTGGTTGACTGAATAGTTGGAGCCTCGAACTTAGATTCTTTAACTCTAACTAGGTGATATATGCAACCTTTCGATATTAGCTTTCAGGCTTTGAGATAGGAGATAAAATGACTCTTGTGAGATACTAAACTTTTGGACAACTCAAAAATTGGATCATCAGGAAACTAAAACTTGACCATATAGGTACGACATTCTATAGATGCATAACAAGAATAAAGTTAATCCGTACCCAGAATAAGGTCAAAAGCCACCATGTCCAACTCTATCAAATCAATAAGTATGACTCTACGAAGAACAGTGATGGGACACTTTTTATACACTTGATTAGCAAAAAATGAGTCACCTACTGGAGTAAAAACAAGGAAAGGCTCAGGAATCTTCTCGAGAATAATTTTGAAATTCACAGATACAAGTGGGGTAACATAAGAGAAACTTGACCTAGGGTCCAACAACACATAAACATCAAAGTGAAATACATGGAGCGTACCAGTAACATCAAGAGAATTCTCCTGCTCCTGGCGGGACTGTAAGGCATAGAATCTATTCTGGTGCTAACCTCCAGCAGTACTGGATGAAGCACCATGAGGAGGGGCTAGACGGGCTAAAGGAACTGGGGAACTAGTAGCCTGTGTCTCAGGTCAGACATTCTATTCCCCTGCCTAGCACACGTCCATTCTCTAAGTCTGTGGCCCACCTTGCCATAACCAAAACAACCCTTCTATTTGGACCAACACTCATTGGGATGGGTCCTACCACACTTAGAACAAGGAGGATAATTAGGCCTGTTACTCACATTATTTTGGGACATGGACATATAGGGTTTGTTCCCTTATTTCTATCTATTTTCGAGAACAGGAGCACTAGTTTTTGAAGGCACTGTCATAGACGAACGACTCTAAAAATTTGGATTTTTCCCTCCATGGTACCTAGCCTTACTATACTTATGCTTCTCGGATCTAGCCCTCCTATTTTGCCTTACTCTATCTCTTTCCCTTATCTTGTTTGCCTATATCTGTTGTGTATTCATCATCATTCTAGAAAGATCCATATCCTTATTAAGCATAGTAGTCCTACGTTCTTTCATCACTAAACCATTCACACCTGTCAAGAAGTTGGTCATACTAGTTTAGGTTTCATCAATCAAATCGGGAGTATATTTGGCTTACTGGTTGAACTTTAAGTCGTACTCTTTCACAGACATGGATCCCTATCTCAAGTTCATAAACTCCTTTATATTTACTTCCATCATCTATAATGGGAAGAACATGTCCAATTTAAGTAATAGGAGCAGCATCTTCCCCTTTATTCTTCCTCCATGCAACAACTTAATCATAAGCAATGTCTTTCAGATGATAAGATGCAAGCTCTACACTCTCTTCCTTAGAAATATGCATAACTAGAGTGATATTACTCACCTCCTTAAGGTATAACTATGGGTCCTCTCCAGCCTTAAACCCATTGAACTCTGGCAGATTCATCCGCATAAAATTATGGATCCTAGCAGCAGCTAAGTCACCTCCCTGTTATTATGGAACTGTGGCCTTGTTATTGGCCTTGACATTTGTGGTGACTACTTGGACTAACACCTGAAAGCCTGCCCGAAACTCAGCATGAGACACAGTCTCATTCAAGGGATCAACAAGTTACGGTTGCTCATTATTGTTTCTGCGGGCATTTACTCTTCGGGGAGGCATTTTCTAAAATAATAACGCATAAATTAATAGTTGAAAGAGACAATTGTAAGAAAGATAGATTCAGAATGAAAGAGATGACATTTTCCTAAAATGTCTTATAACCACACACCAATGATCAATACTCTATGTAACACATCTTTTTAGACTCCCTAGGACTCCTTAAACCTTAGGCTCTGATACCAAGATTTTAATACCCTAAAAGCTCATCCCGAGACGTCACATGGTACTTAAGGATATAAGTATCCCTAGGTTAACCCTTTGAACCTGTTACTAATTCTAATACTTGCTCTATGATAAATAAGCTAAACAATGATACTTTATTGTATCAACTATAATATGAAATAATTGGAAATAATGTCTGAATAGAAAAAATATTAATAATCTTGAACACAACTTCAACTGGCAGTCTAGTCTTACAAAGCGTACACTACTCAAACAAGAGAGTCATTAGGACAGACCCCCAACTGACTCGCAATGATCTGAACGTAATACTTAAAACACTATGAAATTGGAAAGATTGCAATTATAGGTCCTCAAACCATGAGGACTCACCAACTGTGGAATATAGACAAGGCTTTCAAATATCACGATCACTTCTAAGATGGAGTACCTGAACCTACATTATGAGACAATATATCACATAGACATATATGTGGATCAGCACTTTAGGAATGCACGAAGTATATGGGGGTGCATGCATTTACGTAAAACAATATCAAAAACCTTTAGTAAATTCATACATGCAAATAGCAATGACTTACATGGCTTGAATAAGTCTAAAATATAAAACTCATAAATCATAACTAGTGAAACATGTAACACAAATCTCGTGAGTCATTATACATAGCTTTAAAATCTATACTCTCCTCTTATTCTTGGTACTTGAAGGCTAAAGGAATCTTTAAATAATACTTTCAAACTAATGCTTTTATCTTGTGAAGAGTAAAACTTCTTTAAAACTTAAGGACTTAAAAATTTTAGGAAAATTTTAACACTTGGGAACTCTGGAACTCTTTTATACTTGGGACACTTGGAACTCGGGAGTTTCTTCTAACCGACATAAACCATGTGAGCTACATGGATTCCAACATCTTACCCATGTTGGGGAGAGCTATTCTATCCTTTCCATCAGAGTAGAACCTCATCTTTAGTGATCACTCTCTAGGACTTGGGCACATTAAACTCAAACCTACCGTGGCACGTAATTCTTGGATAAAAGTCCTTGGAATCATACCCAACTCAGTGCTAAATACTAATCCCATACTCAGCTTAGAACTCTTAGAAAATACACCTCAAAATAACTGAAAGGTATATAATAATGACCCATACATATTTCTAATTGCTTTAAATCATACTCAATGTGGATTTCAACTCTATTATGACCGAAAGGCCAAAGTTATCTCAATAATATCAAAGTACTCAATTAATGGGTGTTTATAGCACAAAAGTTCATAAAATTATAAATCTTAAGTAGGGCTTAGTGACCCATAATAAAGTATCTAGATAAGATTCATCAAAGTGCATACTAGATGTCATAAAGATTCATAAATCATATAGAAAATCTAGAATTTTCAATATTTTGCCTTAAAATCTCAACAAACTCATGTACTTCAATTTATAGAACATTGTAACTATTAAAATCTCAAGGAATAACAACCTAGGGTATAAACCCATACTTCAATTTCATAAGAAAACATAGAAAATCATATATTCTCATAATTAAAACTAGTTTTGGGTACAAGGATGAAAGAAGTGACTTTGTTCAAACCCTACATTCCTTATATTGTAAAATTAGATGAACTAACTTTCTTGAAACTCTCTTTGGAACTCTTTAGTGAGGGTTATTAAAGCCTTTGACCAGTGAATCTTGAATCTTAAATCAATTTTCAAAATCTATGGTGAGTTCTTGAAGTTCTTGGAGAAGGAATTGAGTTTTCTCTTGATAGAGGAAACCCTAGGCCTTGATGTTTTTTATGAATATGAAGTTATTTTCTTCATTTTGAATGTATCTAATTGTTAAAAGGATGGCAAAAGACTTAAATTCCTTTAAAAAAAATGACTTAAGAATACTGAATGGGCTGCGACAGTCGGTGTGATGGTCCGTCGCTAGTCTAATGGCCCGTTGGATCATACATCACACTTTGTTCATACAAAAGCCACACTATCTCATTGCGATGGCCTTAGTGACAGTCCATCTCTAGCTTGATGGTTCATCATCCTGGATGTCACACTTGGGACATAAGAGGGAGTCACTTCCTTGGTTGCAACAGTTTAGGTGATAGTCCGTCGTAAGCTCGACGATCCATCAACTTGCCCGTTGCACCTGGGCGGTTCTAATAGCTTTTAGTAAAACGGCCATAACTTCTTACCCTACTACTGTATTTGGACTAAATTGGTATCACTGGAAAGATAATTCAATTTCCCACTTGAGAAAAAAGTCAAATTTAGGAAAATACCATATGGTTTAAACACCAATCACTTTTGAGGTCATTTCTAAATCTTTTAGAGATGGAAAAAGGCTTCACTTGACATGCTCTAATGTCTTAGACTATGAGGGAACTTTATGGGGTCTTACATAGATTTAATACCATTGATTTTTCACTAATGGTGGATAATATAAGGTTGCATATTTAGGATTCTACTTAATGAACATGAATTAGATAGAACTAAGGTAGAATGATGGTAGAAAACACGTAGAATAAGGGAATAATCATGATTTTTGCATTGGAATTTAGGATTAGGTGATAATCCTTGATATTGTTTATCCATTTATGGAATGTGTGTTTCATTATTCCTTTTAGACCAAAATCAAGCAAAAATTTCAAGATAGGGCAAGGCTCATGTTTGTTAATTCAAATGCAAGATTCAATTGACGTAGGTGATGGATAATGTAGTTGAAAACTTAATTTATTATATGTATGCATATTAACTATCTCATAATGTCTTTTTTACAATTCATTCAAAAAAGGTTGAATTGTCGAATGATATTCCAAGTGCCTAATCACAAATAATGATATTGTATTATATATTTGTTTGTTGTATAAGTGTGATTGTGTTATTCTCATTTGTTATTATATTAGTTGTGAGATGAAAAAATAAAGGTCATCGCCATGGAGTGGGTGGAACTAAGGAAGTAAAGTGTGGGTACATTGTAGTAAGGTTGGTATAATATTAGTTTGGGATAAGGGTGGAAGACATTAAATGTCATTGATGTTTGGTACATGGACAGAGCTCATGCACTCCAGGAATGACTAGTGGAAAACTATAAGACCCTTAGCATATGTATAGACAATATTGGTGAGTTTGATACTTCCTTGAGTGGACCAACTTATGTTCTTCTTGATATTTTAGATTCCTTGAGTAAAGTTGTTAACCATGTTAGTGTTATTTATATAGATGAGTGGTTGGGTTTTTGGTATGATTTAAAGGAATAATTTCTATTGATGTCTATTAAAAGAGTAATTGAGGCAAGGTTGAACTAATTGTTGTTACTTATGGTTTATTCAGTTTGTCTATTGTTGTTAGTCATGGTTTTGTATACTTGATCTTTTGTTGTTAGTCATGGTTTTATTGACTTGGTGTATTATTGTTAGTCATGATTTAGTGGACATGGTCTCTTGTTTTTAATCATGGTCTTATATACTTGGCCTATTTTTTATCATGATCTTGACCTAGTAAATTACCTATATTAACTTACAGTTGTATGTATACATAATGTGTTATTGGGAAAGGTTATGTGGAGATATAATTATTTAAAGGTAATTAATATCTATTAATGGTTGTAGTTGAGTTATTTGTTCACATGTATTATTGTGGGTTGGAGGATGACACCACCAGTTCATAGTTGTTTTGTTTTGATACTACTCGTACTTTTTTTTATTGAGTACAGAGCATCTTTCAGCAGCTAACTTGAGACCTCAACTTTCGTACATGATTCAATATAAATCAAGGGTAAGCTATATCTATCAAGCAGCCATGAGTCATCTCACTTTTAGTTCTTGTCCACTTGTTTTAGATATAGACATTTTTCTAATTTATTTTGCGGGTTGAACCTGCAATTGATATTATTAAATATTTTGGTATAATGACATTTAGTTCTTGATAGCATTTTATACTCTCAGTTTATTCCTGCAATTGTTTTATTATTATTATTATTATATTATTATTATTATTATTATTATTATTATTTAAAAGGTTGGTTTATTAATGGAATTGTTAGTTTCTATTGAAATCTGTTAAGTGGAATAGATCATTATTAGATTAATAGCCCTACCACCAGAAGGATAGTGTGGGTGACACTCATAATGAGTATGTGGTCGTGACACATTTTTTCCCTTTACATGTTTCCTTCCTTTCTCATTACCTTTTTTATTGGTTACAATGTTTATGGAGTGGATTCCTTGATTCTTCAGTTTTTTTCCTCTTAAACAAGCATTTATGCACATTCTATTTGCCTTTGAAGGTGTTCGATTTTATATTAATAGGGGCATATTCAAATGCTAATAAGTTTATGTAACAACAAAAAAATAGTTATGCATAAATAAGGAATAAAACCTTAACAAAGTTCTTCCCCTAGACAAGAATTGAAAATTTTAGGGCAATCCTAGTTTTAGGCATATTAGAGTGTTAGTCTAGGAAAATTTTGATGTTTATTAAATATTGTTTGGAAACATTGAATGGACCTGTATACAATTTGGAGTTTAGAAAGATATAGAAATATTTGGTACATAGAACGGGTTAGTAGAACTCTAGTTATAGTGACTACCGTAAGATTGTCAGTTCGTAATGTCAAAAAATGACAAATATGTTGTGAAATGGGAAGAGATGGGAATGGATCTCAATCTACTAGTTATGTGTCACTAAAACAACAAAGTGTCATTGCAATGCACTCTTATAGTGGTAGCGATAGACCTTTTAGTACTAGGTGTAGACAAAAATGTAGAAAAAATAGTTTATATTAAAAAAATAGAATTTTCATTTCCGTTTTTCAAAAACCTATTTCAGGTCTAGGAGAAAGAAGATTTTGCACCAGTTTAGGGAGGATGGGTGGTGTCAATCTGTTGAAACTGTGGTTTTACACCACACTGTGAGGAACCAGGTCCTTCAAAATTAATCACAGGCAAAAACACAGTAAACCAACCAGGAACACAACACAGTGCAGGAAATTTAAACAACATAAGATTTAATATGGAAACCTCCTTGCTCATAGGAGGAAAAACCAAATCTTTTCCTCACAAGATCTCAAAAGTTTACTATAATCAACCTCTTGACTATAGGTTCAAACTTGAACCTAACTCTAGGCTCTTGTTGCTTATAATAACTCTACTACAAGCTCACATTAATAGCACTATCAAGACCCCCTCATAACTGATTAACTCTAACCAGTATCAAGATTAGGAAACTCTACATATGCACTCTTAAAGAAAAAAATAAAGGATCATTACACTTATAGAATGAATAATTAAGTTACAGAATCAATCTAGACTCAACAATACTTGTTATTTTACCATACACAAAAAATGGGATCTTGATCAATGATGAATATTGAGTTTATGCTTTTTCTCTCTTCAGCTTTTTGATTTGAAAACTTACCTATTGAGAAGTATCCTTTACCCTTTATAGAGGAGTGATGATTAAGGTTAAAAACCAATTGGACCAGGTGTTCTAAATAGCACAAGAAACACTTGTGCAATTTGTTAGCCTAGAGAACTGTGCAGACATATGCTAGCTATACTATAACCCTAAAAATCCAGGGACCTAGTCCCATGCTATCCGTTTCTCATCATAAAAACCAGTTATAGCAATTTCCCACTTTTTGATGATGACAAACCCACCACATAGCTTTTGAGCATCTGTAATCATTCATCAAATTTAATCAGAGTGATTACCACTACTGAAGATAAATGTTCCCCCTATCATTCAAATATCATGTTTCAATCATCATGCAACTTAGGGACCTGGTCCCTTGTTGTCAATTAATAACAAGAATGTTATTTACTTCCCTCTGTCACTATACTCACTTACCCCTATCACTTTGACTTCATACTATTTTATTACCATATCACATACTTCCCTCTATCAACCTTCCATACATATCTACAATTCAACATTGACAAAGCTGGTACTTGGTCTCTACAACATGAAATCTCCATCTTTGAGGTAAGATTCTTAAGGTTGCAATAATGATTGTCCTTGTTTAAATAGATAATTAGACCTAAGTTCATGAATTAGTAAGGTTGAAATAACTATTTTTCTTATCAGATTTGACTTACAATATTTGAAAACACTTTTGGTTATATAATTCATATTGGTAAACTTTAAATATGTAGAAATCAAGGAGATTTACGGGTAAAAAATCCTACAAGGTAAAGTTCATAAGTTGAAATTTTTAATGACCCTTCAGGTCCGTTTTTATATTTCCACTTATTTTCACTGTTAGGGCTTTCTTTAGCTACCCTAAGTCATTAATGAATTTCAGGGACTGACAGTTTGGTTAGTGGGCACTTTCTTTGATGTTCGAGCAAATTTACTATTTAGAAGTCTTTGCTAGTTCCAATTGGTCATAGATCAAAAACATCAGTAAACAATCTTGGGTGTAAATTTTGACATTGCTAGAAGCTACGAAATATAGATTTTATGCTAGGTTGACCTTTGGTTTTGTCCAAATGTACCAAATCTTATTTCTACCTATTGGTCAAAAAGTGGAAATATGTGTGTGGGACTCATATTTGGTCGAAACGACCTCCAATGGAAAATTAAACTTTTCCATCACGTCCAACATACCAAATTTAGTATGGTTATATAGTTAATTTGTAAAAATTAGATTTCGAATGAATCTTGAGGTGTTGATGGTTACATCGAAAATTTCTAAGTTTGTTGGTACTGGTGCATTATGATCGCATAAGAGCCAATGTAATCACCCAATAGAAACCCCACATGGTTTATGGTAATCTCCCTATTTCAATAGCAATCCCTGGATTGTGTTAGCAATATCTCCATATCTGGTATAGGTCTAAAATGAACCCTTCAGCCATATTTTGGTCTTTTTCTCTTAATATTTGAGACCTAGAAATCCTAAATGAGTGTGCTAAGAAAAAATTAAGTCTTATTGGTGACTTGGGGGCCTGATTAACATCTTTTATCTTGAATATCTTCAGATTTAAGGTAAGATTTCATCATTTCCTTGATGAATTTCTTGGTTCTTGACTCAAAACCTAAACAAGTTCAGGGGCTTTATTTGAGCCCCAAATTAACTTGGTTTTTTACCTATTTCTAGAGGGTTATGATTACTTAAACATGTATGGATGTTGGTTTGAACTCAAAAAAATAATTTTCATACGTGGGACCTACTTGGGTTTTTTTGTGTCATTTTTGGACCTGAACCACAATGGTGAAATGTGGGTATTGTTATTCTTGTATTGATGAGTAGATTATGATTTTAAAAGTGTGATGGCATTTTGGGCTTGTGAAATGAAGATGAGCTTTTGGTGAATGATTTAAGTATTTGTTGTTTGGGTTTGAGGTAGGCTTCTGTCTACTCTGCTTTGTAAGATGATTCGTGTTATATTGCGTGTGAATATGAATGATAAGTTTGTTTATGGGAAGAATGACTATATTATGATTAGTGAATTTTGGGTATAGATTAGAGGGTTTTTAACCAAAATTTGAAATTCTTAATACTCTTTTAAAATGCAATGGTCGTTCCACTAGATTGAGATAATTCATAGAATGGATTTGATATAATAATAGGTATGGGATGTGTTTTTAGCATTGGAAGTATGGTTAGTATATTTAACCCTATTTGGGCTATTGTGGTGATCTACAAATTGTAATTTAGGTGGAGTTGACTTAAATGCTTTTAGATTAAGTTCTTATCTTAGGACTGGTTATGCTTACTTGAATTCTCAAAGTTAAACTAGATACCTTAGCGTAGTTTGGGGTATAAATTTCTTAAATATGGAAATTGAGTATTAGAAGTGGTCTTTCCCGCCCAATTAGTCAAAGACTTGCATTACCCCATGTGGATGTAATTACGGATGTTAGGCATAGTTGATACTAGTAAGACTTTACTATAAGTTTACTTTGTGATGTAGTGAGAAATGATGTATCTTTTATCGGACAATAATAAATGGATCATGGACATGATATACCTCTTAGATATGATTTTTGTCCCATAGAGATTATATTCCTTTTATATATGATCTTTGGCCTTTAGGGATATTCTTCTTCTTAGATATGTTAATTAACCAATAGATATGATATTCCTCATAGCTGTAACATATGACCTATATATATGAGATGTCTAACAAATATGACATTCCTCATAGTTATAAGTTAGGCCTTATATATTAGAGATGCATCCTAGATGTGAGATGCTTATTAATAGTATGCCTCCTAGATGTGAGATACCTTATATATTTAAGATGCCTCCTAGATATGAGATGCTTATTGCTTGTATGCTTCCTCAATGTGATATTCTATGTAATAGTATTCCTCCTAGATGTGAGATGTCTTATAAATTTGAGATGCCTCCTCGATGAGAGATGATTATAGATAGTATGCCTCCTTCATGTGAGATTCCATATACGTTTATGATGCCTCCTAGATGTGATATAATTATAGATAGTATGCCTCATACACTTGAGATGCCATATATATTTAAGATTCTTCCTAGATGTGAGATGTTTTTTGATAGTATGCCTCTTAGATGTGAGATGCCTTATATATTTGAGATGCCTCCTAAACGTGAGATACTTTTTAATAGTATGCATCCTAGATGTGAGATGCCTTATATATTTGAGATTCCACCTAGATGTGGGATGCTTATTTATAGTATGCCTCATAGATGTGAGATACCTTTTATATTTGAGATGCCTTCTAGATTTGTGTAATGAACCTAGAGGTCTTTTTTTGTAATTCCAGTTATTTTTGTTGTTAGATCTTTTCCATGGCTTTCCCAATTCATTTGTGACTACCTTGAGCTGATAGTTTGGATACTAGGAAGTTTATTTTCTTTTAAGGACCAATTCCCCAATTAGAAGTCTTCGCTAGTTTTAAATGGTCATCGGGAAAAATCTTTAATGAAATGATCTCAAATCAAAATTTAGACTAAGCCAACATCTCCGAAGTATCTACTAAAGACTAGGTAGACTTTTGGTTTTGGTCCAATTGCAATCGAGCTTCTTTTAACCTATTGGTCAAAAAGTAACAAAATTGGTAATAAGGGTGTGGGACCATCATTTTTTCTAAATGACCTCCAATAGAAAATTTGACTTCACTAATGATTCCAGAATGTCAAATTTAGTGAGGTTACATAGTTCATTTGAGAAAATCGAAGTCGAAATGAGTTTCGAGGGTCAAAAATATGATTTGAATTTGTTAGTGCTAGTGAATGGCGATTGTGATGAGGCATATGGAGATCGCTCTAGCATGATAGTGACCCCTAGAATCATGATAGCTATATACCCCTAGAATTGCAATATTTATATCACCTTACCTGTAGGAGATATCTATAGACCCCAAGACCCATTTGGGGCATTTTACCTTCATCATTTGAGACCAATAAACCCCAAAATGAGTGTGGTAATTCAAAATTGATCATTGCGGGTAACTTGGAAGCTTGATTAACATAGATTTTCATGATTAACATCAGATTTAAGTTATGAATCCTTCATTTTAATGTTTGAATTTTTAAAAATTTTATCAAAAGACCAAATAGCTTGAGGTCTTGATATTAGCCCAAATATGATTGTTTTTCATCTATTTTTTAGGGTTATGATTCCTTGATAGTGTATGAACTTTGGATTGACCTTGGAAAAAGAATTTCATAACTGGGACCCACTTTGGATTTTTTGTGTCCTTTTTGGACTCGATGCATAGTGGTGCAATATAGGTATTGATATTCTAATAATGATGTGTAGATTGATTTTTTGATAGCTTAACACCTTGAAAAATATTCATGGAAGGTAAAAGCAAAGGTTTTGTAGATTATTGAGCATTCTTTGGATTTGAGGTAGGATAGGTTTACTTCTTGTTAGATTGAGCTATGTTTTGATATAATTATGGGATCTTGTGAGATTGGGATGAGTTTTAAGTATTGGATTGATAAAATTCAAGACATGCATTAGTTGGACCATTTAGTCTATTTGAATCTTAGAATTGAAATGCTTGACTTATTTCCCTCTATGTTAGGTGGAATAGACTTCATTACTTATGTTTAGCCTGAGAATGCCTTCAAATACTCAACCTTAGGTTAAAATGCTCTAGTTGATCATACTTAGAGTAAATTGACCTTAGTTGCTTATACAAGAGAAGGTTGCCTTAGTTTCATTAGACATAGTAAAAGAGCTTAAGTAGAATATCTACCTTAGGAATTTTGGTAGCTTGCTATACATATAATATTTGATTTAGCTACTATAGCCTAGCCTGGGGTAGAAATTGACTTAGAATGTATTTTTGGGATTTAGAAGCCGGCTAGTTGACCTACTTTAGCAATATTGAGGATCAGTTCCATTGACCCTTTATACTTCATAATTGACTAGAGAGTCCATGTTTGAGGTAATATTGATGATTCACGGTATTTGTTGGCTATGTGGAATTTAATTGAGAATAATGCTCAAGTTATTATGCCTTTGAATTCTTATTATCTAAAGCTTATGTAAATTTATTTATCATGTTATTATGATTAACCATTACTTTGTCTAATGAACGTGCTATGATATGATGATAGGCGTTGCAACTGGATGATATTGTGTTGATACCCGGCAAGGACGGAGGTTATTGTGATTATATGATAATACTCGGGGATGTCGGGAAAATTTGTGATGTTATATTATTAACCTGAAAGGTCAGGGGATACTATGATGATATGATGATGCTCGACAAGTTCAGAGAATGATTATTGATGTGCCTATGTGTGCTTCTACCAGTTTAAATTTGGCTATCCCTATGTATGGCAATTATATATTTATATATGTTGTTGTATAGTTGGGTATAATGTTAATTTTAGAGATGTCAGTTATAATATTTTAATGAGTCAAGGTATAAAGTAGAATAAATGTTGATTTAAGGATGAATGATGCTTAGTGGAGGATATTGCTTAAGTGGTTAACAGTGATTAATTTATTAGGGAACCTTAATGATAAATAGGACTAGTGGAATTGTTGGATATTAATAGTGATGATAAACTTATTATAGAGGTCAGTAATAATAGGATTAGAAATGGTTGTTATTAGTTGTTATTGATGACTGAGTTTATGATATTGATTAATTTTTAAGTAGGAACTTATAGATTAATGATCCTAGTTAATAAAGGATGTTAGATGATAGATGAATAATGAATAAATGGTGATTAGTAGTCATTTAATAGATCGTGGCTAGTGAATGATGAGCGTTAGAAATAAGTATTGGTTAATTGATGAATATGGCCTAGTGGTGAATCATGGCTAGATGCTAGATATTGGCTAGTTAGTGAATAATTGGTAGACATTGAACCATGAATAGTGATTAAGTAATTAATAGTGAATAGATAATAATTAGAGGTTATATGATAACTTCTGAGTAATTGGTTGAGTATTAAGCATTGGCTAGCTAACAAAGTGTTAGCAAGGTATATTTACAAGGTAAATGACTATATGATAGTTTGTTTATTGTTACAAATACATTGGTATATGTTAGTCCATTACGATTATTGATGATCATTATGAATGTTGTCAAATGGTCATTTAATGAAAATTGAAGAAAACTATGGATAATGAGGAAGTTTAGATATATTGTTGATTTGATTCCTTTGTGTTTCTCTTGGGTATAATACCTGAAGGTATGGGACATCGTGATGAGTTATTTACTTTATTCACTAGTTTGTATATGGGTGCCAACTCTGTACCTGTGTTTGTTTGTGATTGTACTTGTGTTACTTTATGATTCTGAATCATTTATTTTTTATGCACGATGGTATTGGCATGTGTTTATGCCTTATGTTATATTTTTATTTTGATATTTAATACTTGTTATGTACAACGATATTGGCATACATTAATGCCTTAAGTTATATTGTTATCCCGATATGTAATGTTTATTATGTACAATATTATTGGATTGTGTTGATGTTGTTTGTTACACTGTTATTCTTATTTGATTACTTATAATATACAGTGATGATGGAGATGATTCAGGTTTGATTTTGTACCTTCACTCAGTTATGATTTTAATTCATTTTATCATTCTTATATCATGATTTAGTTTATTCGGCCGATGATGCCTACTGAGTACCCATTGTTTTGCTACTCATGCTATACTTATGTACCTTTTTGGTGTAGATATGAGTATTATATGTCATTATTGATCATGGTTAGTGCGGTGATTGATTCGTAGAGATAGGGTCAGCTCTTGGAGTTTAAGTCACCCAATTTTGTTCCATCTCTTATTTACAATCTTTAGAATTTGTGACAGATGTATTGACTATCCAAAACTTAGAGTTGTATTAATACTAATTGTTGATATTTTACTAACTCTACCAGGTTTTGGGATTGGTATCTTGTTTGAATATTTATTCACTCTAGAAAACTTATGTTTATAATTGATGCTCTTAAATTTTGCCTATTTTTGTTCTTTCACACTGAACTAACCCATTGTGTTTGCTCTGAGTTATGGTATTGTCTTACCTACTGGATGTGATTGGCAGGTTCAATCAGGATTCATAAATCAGGTCATGACCAATTGGTATTGGAGCTTAGGCTTCACCAGTATTATTGATACAAGGGAAAGTGTCTAGTAGAGTCCATAAGATCAAAAAATTTACGTTTGTTTCATATTTTGTGAGGCTATGAGAAATTTTTTAGAGTTCTTCACTTCATTCAATCATATCATGCTAAGTGTATGAGTTGGTTTGTAGAATATTATCTTGACCTTACTTTTCCATAGAAGGCCAGGAAACATGATGTCGCTACACGAGATGAGGGTCCCGAGACCGAGCCCAGGGATCCTACTCCTATTATTGAATGTGGACGACTTAGAGGTCATGGACAACCTTGATACGTGTCCCCAGCTAGGGTACAAGATAGTCCATCTTCCCCAAGCCCTATTCCTGTACCCGAGTGCGAGATTCTTTCGCCACAGCCAGCGGTATCCTAAGCTTCACCAGGGTTCATTTCTTTAGTAGTGCTCACAAAAACATTTGTTCAGTTGTTGGGTATTATTGGTGGTGTGTCATCTAATGGTGCACATACTGCGGACCAAAGTGGTACTGAGGCAGGGGAACAGTTTATAGTTGTGGCTCCCTAAGTTAAGGTTTCTCCTACACTGATATTTACTCAGTCAGTAGTCGCTCATCCAGCGGTTGCCCAGCCTTTTATGTCTTTTGAGGAGCAAAAGATGTTGGGAAAATTCCTCAAGTTAGCTCTATTGAGATTTTATGGTGCTTCTAGAGAGGATGCATATGAGTTTCTAAC
The DNA here is from genome assembly GCA_030864215.1 of Capsicum pubescens. Taxonomy (NCBI): domain Eukaryota; kingdom Viridiplantae; phylum Streptophyta; class Magnoliopsida; order Solanales; family Solanaceae; genus Capsicum; species Capsicum pubescens. Next base: position 102,370,815 of record CM061542.1, read on the forward strand.
TACTTGTGAGGCTAGGCTTCGTGTTTTGGGCCTTGTAGATACTCGTGGTATGGATTACACTATATATTAGTTGAACTTTTCTACTCGTCATTGGTGGAGAGGTTTTTGGAATCTGAACCTGCTAGATCTTCTCCTTTATGATGGACTGAATTCTCCTAGATATTCTTAGAGAAGTATATACCGCATAGCCTTAGAGATCGATTGAGAGATCAGTTCGTCAGATTGTAGTAGGTCTCTATGACAGTTTTTGAGTATGAGGCTTGTTTTCACAATTTGGCTAGACATGCAACTTATATTTTACACGCTAAATATGGGACAGTTCACTGCTTTGTGTGAGGATAGAGTCTTTCTATTCTCATGTATTCTCAGAGTAGGCATCCTCTACGTCAATTTCTTTATCCTTAGAGTAAATCGTGCCAACCTATTTATGTAACCCTTTATATTACTGATGGAGGTTAATCTAGTGGTAGAGATCACCCTATTTAGGGCAGTGGTAAGTCTGTAAGGGTTTCTTTTGTATTTTTTCTAGACGTGGTAGTCATCTCTAGTCAGTCGAACCTGTTGGTTCTAGTTCTCATCATGCTTCCTATTTTACTTATGGATATATGGATTGCGGGATTGTCCTAATTGTGAGGTATTGGTTGGTTCAGCTTGGAGTGTTTTTCTATTAGAATAGTTCACTTCTTGAGTAGAGCTGGTTCTCATTATTATCAAACTGGTTACCAGGGCGCTTGAGATGGTTCTCAAATAGGAAGGATAGGAGGTCAGTCAGGTGCAAATCCAGATAGTGGGCATGGTCAATTATTTGCAGTATCTGCTAAGCTTGATGTTTAGACTTTGTATATTGTAGTTACAAATTTTATTTTTTATTTGCACTAGTTGGTGTATGGGCGCCAACTCTATACCTGTGTTTTCTTATGATTGTACTTGTGTTACTTTATAATTCCAAATTATTTATTTCTTATGAATGAAAGTATTGGAATGCGTTGGTGCCTTATGTTATATTGTTATTTCTATATTTAATACTTGTTATATATGGAAATATTGTCATGCATTGATGTCATATGTTATATTGTTATCCCATTATTTAATGCTTATTATGTACAATAATATTGGCATATGTTGATTCCTTATGTTACACTGTTATTCCGATTTGCTTACTTATTATATTCAGTGATGATGGAGACAATTCAGGTTTGATTATGTACCTTGACTCAGTTATTATTATCTTTCACTTCATCATTCTTATATCATGATTTAGTTTAGTAGGCCGATGATGCCTACTGAGTACCCATTGTTTTGGTATTCATACTATATTTTTGTACCTTTTTGGTGCAGATCCAAGTAGTAGTTGTCTCCATTGATCATGGTTTGTATGATGATAGATTCTTGGAGATAGGGTGAGCTCTTGGGGTTTAAGTCATCCGATTTCCTTCCATCTATAATATTTAGTCTTTAGTATTCGAGACTGATGTATTGACTATCCTAGACTTTGAGTTGTATTAATACTATTAGTTTCTCTTGTACTAACTTTATTAGATTTGGGGATTGACATCTTGTTTGACTATTTATTCAATCTAAAACCCTTATATTTATAGTTAACCTTCCTAAATTTTTCCTATGTTGGGCCTTTCGTACCAAACTAACCCATTGCATAAGCTCCGAGTTATGGTATTGGCTTACCTATTTGCTGAAATTTGTAGGTGCCATCACGAAATATAAATTGGGTCGTGACAATACGAGATGCTTATTGATAGTATGACTCCAAGATGTGAGATGCCTCTTGTATGCAAATTACGTATTGATAGTATGCCTACTTTATGTGAGATGCCTCCTAGATATAAGACGTTTATTGCTATATAGTGCCTCATAGTAGGAGTTATGACAATATGGTTATGTCTTATAATATATATTACGTCTTATACATGTGTTATGGCTTATGGATACGAGATGACTTACTAATATATTTATTAATATGAGTTTCGGATATGTAAGTGGGATAAAGTTCACGATTATGATGTTATAATTATTCTAGACATAATTTTGGGTCAAAGGTCGTGTTGTGATATGAGTTGACCATCCAAGAAGTGTCTATCATTATAAAGGATATGATTGTAGTTTATTGATACATTACTGCTTATGGTTCTATTGTATGAATAATAGTGATCCCATGTATAGATTTGGTACATTCATGATTATTGCATCGATGATTGGTACGGTTCCAACTAGACTAGGATATTATAATTAGTGTTGCTAACTAAGGGTTAAATCCTACTTTCAACCTGAAAAGGGAGTTCTTCATAATAATAAATGTGTGGTTTAATGAATAACTTATATGTAAAAGAGGTTAATAATTATGTTTAACAAGTGTGACCGGGACAACTTTTGGTGTATGATTTGATACTACTAATTTTTTCAATCATGAGATATTCCGACCTATTCTACACCTTTATAATAATTTAGTCTCGAAGTTCACTCCAGGCAACAAACTTACGAATACCTGGGAAGGCCAGAGATCTTATGATTATATATTAATACTCGGTGTGGTTGGATGATATTTTGATGATCAGATAATACCCGACAATAATGAAGGTTATTGTGATACCTAGTGCAGTCGGAGGATATTGCGATGTCATAGTTATATTCGACAAGGCTGGAGGATTATATGATTATATTGAAATAAGTATTGGTCAATTGATGAATATCGCCTAGTGGTGAATCTTGTCTACATGCTAGATATTGGCTCGTAAGTAAATAATTGTTAGACGTTGAACCGTGATAGTGATTATTTGATAAATAGTGAATAGATAATAATTAGAGGTTATATGATGACTAGTGAGTAATTGGTTTGGTAATAAGCGTTGGCTAGCTAATATTATGTGAATAGGGTAAATTGACAAGGTAGATACCAATATGATTGAATGGTTATGGTTATGAGTATGTTGGTATATGTTATTCCATTACGATTATTGATGATGATAATGAATGTAGGCAAATGGCAGTCTAACAAAATTGAAGAAAATTATGGATAATGAGAAAGTTTGGATATATTGTTGATTTGATTCCTTTGTGTTTCTCTTAGGTGTAATCTCCAGTGGTATGGGACACAGTGATGAATTCTTTACATTATGCACTATTTGGTGTGAGGGTGCCAACTCTGTACCTTTGTTTTCTTGTGATTGTACTTGTGTTACTTTATGACTCCAAATTATTTATTTCTTATGAACGGAAGAATTGGCATGCGTTGATGCCTTATGTTATATTGTTATCTTGACATATAATACTTGTTATGTATGGAAATATTGGCATGCGGTGATGCTATATGTTATATTGTTATCCCAATATTTAATGCTTATTATGTATGACAATATTAGTATGTGTTGATTGCATATGTTACACTGTTATTCAAATTTGCTTACTTTTGTATACAGTGATGATAGAGACGATTCAGTTTTGATTCTGTACCTTGACTCAGTTATGATTATCTTTTATTATATCATTATTTAGTTTAGCCAGCCGATGATGCCTACTGAGTACCCATTGTTTTGGTACTCAAACTATTTTTTTGTACCTTTTTGGTGTTGATCCAAGTATTAGTTGTCGTCGTTGATTATTTTTTGTGTGGTGATAGATTCTTGGAGATAGGGTGAACTCTTAGAGTTTGAGTCACCCAATTTCCTTCCATTTATGGTATTCAGTCTATAGTATTCGACACTAATGCATTGACTATCCTAGAATTGGAGTTTTATTAATACTATTAGTTTCTCTTGTACTAACTTTATCCGTTTTTGGGATTAGCATCTTGTCTGACTATTTATTCAATCTAAAACCCTTATGTTTATAATTGATATTCTTAAATTTTTCCTATGTTGGTCCTTTAGTACCAAACTAACCCATTGCATTAGCTCCGCGTTATGGTATTGTCTTACCTATTGGATTAAATTCGTAGGTGCCACATGAAATGTAAATCGAGTCGTGACAATGTGAGATGTTTATTAATAGTGACTCCAAAATGTTAGATGCCTTATATATTTGAGATTCCTCCTATATGAGAGTTGTTTATTGATAGTATGCCTCATTGAAGTGAGATGCCTCCTAGATATGACATCTTATTGTTATATAGTGCCTCATAGTAGGAGATGATGACAATATTCTTATGGCTTATGAGATATATTTTGTCTTACACTTGTGTTATGGCTTATGGATCCGAGATGAGTTACTAACATGTTTATTAATATGAGTTTCGGATATGTAAGTGGGCTAAAGGATGTGATTAGGATGTGATAATTGTTCTGGGCAAAATTTTGGGCCCAAGGTCGTGTTATGATATAAGTTGACCATCCAGGAAGTGTCTATCATTAAAAAGGATGTGATTGTAGTTTATTGATATAATACAGCTTATGGTTCCACTGTATGAATAAGGATGATGGCACATATAGATTTGGTACATTTATGATTATTGCATCGATGATTGATACGATTCCAATTAGATTTTAATATTATAATTATTGTTGCTAACTAAGGGTTAAAGCCCACTTTCAACCTGAAAATGGATTTCTTCATAATAATAAATGCATGTTTTAATGAATAACTTATATGTAAAATTGGTTAATAATGTTATTTAAAAAGATGTGATCGGGACAACTTTTGTTCTATGGTTTGATACTACTAATTATTCCAATCATAAGATATTCCAACCCATTCTACACCTTGATAATTTCTTAGTCTCGAAGTTCACTCCAGGCAACAAACTTACGGATATACACCCATTTAGCGATGACATAAGTCAATGCACCTACTATACATCTAAATACATATCTCTATTGTATAGGATACAAAAAGATGATGTATTGATGATACAGATTTGAGGTAAAACCCGATGATAGTTACATGTTATGTATAAATACTTACTAATAATGTGACATTGATAATGAATGATTAATTTTGGAAATATACTCTACCGCGTTTCTCTTCTCATGTCTATTTACTTTAAACCTCGTGGGTCTTTCTCTTTACATAAGCTTCATGGGACATGCTTTCTATTAGTGACATTGATTTGTATATTATGATAATGTAGTGATACTAGGAAAGGCTAGACAATATTACGATAATCTGATGATACCTGGCCAGGTCAGAGGATTTTATGATGATGTAATGATACTCGGAAAAGCCGAAGGATATTATGATGATGTGATTATACCCGTCAAGGTGGGACGATGGTTATGATGATGCATTGATACCTGACAAGGCAAGAGGATGATTACATTAATGTGTCATGTGTACACCACCAGTTAAAGTCCAACTAGCCCTATCTATAGAAATTATATATATAACCAGCAAGGCCAGAGGATTATTATGATTGTGATATTAATGCTAAAGATATCACTAATATTGATGGTTGAGATTATGTGATTTTGATATTGATTATATACTTTACATTCATTTCTGCATGCACATTGCCTTTTACAAGTATGAGCCTATATCTATCAGCCTTTATGGGTGGTTTCATAGGTATGGGTAATGATTATGCCTTTTGGTATGTTGTATATTGATTGAACCTTCTGAGCATAGGGTGGTAGGGATGGGTGATAGGCTCGATTAGGTATTTTGTTGTCTTGACTAGTCGGTTACTCACATTGTTATTGACATTATTATTATGGTTGTTATTATAATTGTTATGATCATTGTTATGGCTAGTTTATGATTGATTTGTCATTGATTCGGTATTGAGACTTGAGGTGTAACGCCCAGAAATTGGGTACCGAGACGTCACACGGTGCTTGGGGTCACCCTTCTACTGGCATAACTCATAAGCAACTGAATAAAAATACAAATCCATACAAATCAACAGAAATTAAGTCTTTTCTGAATCTGATTGATACAAAAATGGAATTTTACAGGATTACAATTCTGCCTTTACAACCAAAATTGAAACAAAATACATCAACTTCTACTGACTATCTATGAAGCCTTTACGAGTACTGACTATAGGTAGCCGGGTCATGACTCCTGACTACCCCAACTCAATAGGACTGAATAAAGAAAATACGACACTATAAACTCAGCATAACTAACCCAAGCCTTTGAATTAAAAGGACTCATCACCTGCTGACTGGATAGCACGAACTGACTAGATCCGAAGGTACAACTATACCTTGTACCTACATTTTGAGAAAATGTAGACCACATACGAATATGTGGGTCAGTACCATGGAAAGATACTGAGCATATGGGGGTGCAATGCATATATAAAATAATATCTTAATATCATCACAGTTTATAAAATTATGCATGCTGATATAGATGACTCACTTAGCTCGAATTAAATCATCAAAATAATGGATAAATAATACATGTAAAGTAAAACAAGTGAGTCATTACAATACGTTCTCAATTCACTTTCATCTCAATATCAAATCATCAAAATAACCAAATCTTATGTCAATTCTTATTAGAATATATTCCTTAAATCTTTGAAGAATAATGACTTTCTCAAACTCGGCCTTTTAAGGAAATATGTTTTCATCTCAGATTGAAGAGTACACACACACACATTCGGATATCCTATAACCGACATAAACCATGTGAGCTACATGGAGTCCAACGTACAACCCACGTTGGGTAGAGCCGTCCTATCCTTGCCATCAGAGTAGGACTTCCAGTATCAATTCAAAAACACTAGTGATCACTATATAAATCAGCCTCAGGCTCACATCATATGGGGGCACGTAGTTCTAGGGAAGTAAGATCACTTTATACCTCCCACTCGGTGCTAAAGATTACTCCCAGACTTAGCTGAGAAATTTAAATCAGCCTCAGGCTCACATTAAAGAAAATCCACAATAAACACTTCAATAATTTTCATCGGGAGCCAATTTGCTACCCCTTTATCATAATCAATAAAAATGTGGATTTCATTCACAGTCGAGTTCAAAATAACTCATTCACGATCAAAAGGTCAAATCAGTCAAAACATCTCAAATATTCAACATCAACGTGCTTATAACACACATTTTCTCAAAAATATAATTTCAAATAGGGTTCGCGACCCAAATATCAAAATCATGATAAATATCGTTCAAGATTCATACTTTATATCACCACACATGTAAATTCATCTTTCAAAATCATAAACATCAAGATTTCATAATAATCATCATAAGATATGGGTTCATGCTTCAAATTCATTAAAAAATCAAATAAAAATCATGCCTTTGTAAGGAAAATTACTTTTGGGCACAAGAACGAAAGAGAGTTCTTGTTGGAAAACCCCGCATACCTTCAATGATGAAATTTAGATCGATAATTGTTTTTGAGATGTTAATCGTGCCTTTGAATGATGGTTCTTGGAGTTCTTGAACTAGAAACTTGGAATCTTGAATAAATTTGCAGAATTAATGCTGAACTTTGGAGGTTCTTGAAGTTGGATGTAGGAGCTTAGGGTTTTCTGTTTGAGGGAATTTGATGAAATATAACATATAATTCTTCTAATAGTCTTTAATATAGGGTTTGGACGGATTTTGGGTGAGGGGGAATGACCAAAACGCCCCTAAAAATCAAATAATTCTCGTCTCTGTCCTTTGGTGGACTGTTTTGATAGTCTGAAGTAGATCAATCATAATGTTTTACTCTAATATCCAAATTGGATGAAACCAATTTCATTAGAAATAGGACTCTCATATCTTTGCATTGATATATTGTATCTCACTCAGATCATTGTGTACGAGGAGTTATGATCGTTTGAAGTTAACCCAAAAATTCACTTTTGATAGGCTGAAGTAGATCGACCATAACTTTTTACTCCGATAGACAAATTTGATGAAGCCAATTTCATCGGAAAGAGGACTCACAGATATTTCTGTTGATATATAGTAGATCACCCAAATCTTTATGTACAAGGAGTTATGATCTTTTAATGTTGGAGAAAAAATACGTAAGGCCTCAGTACTTTTTTTCTTGCACGTTTTACTGTTCACTACTATTCACGGTTCGATCAGAATTTTCATAACTCGTCGCTCGGGTGTCCATTTTGGATGATCCACATATCGTTGGAAAGATTATTCAATACTCTATGCAATGGTGGGTCATAATCTAAGATATTCCGCATGAAAAATTTATTATTCATTCTAGAATATAGAACCCAACACATTTACGCACAAAATTTCAACAAAAAATTTCCCGGGGTATTACATGAGGTATGATTCTAACCTCTTTATCCTATGATTATATTATTATGTATGACCAGTTGATGACTTGATATATGGATTAGAACCCTGAATATTCTATCACAAGCTCCTGCTATAATTATAAGGTCTTAGATAGCTAATCTGATGATTTGGGTTGTACTTTGAGTAGACCATAGTTATGTATTTATATATATATATGCATACTTTGATATATGTAGAGATGGTATTACCATGTATCCCTTCCTTTCCTTCATTTACTTGGATTATAGACGCAATTCTTGGACTTGTATACTTATGTATATACCTCCCTTCCACTTTTACTTTGCAAATTGGCCAGTGATATATAGTATAGTATTGGGATTCCTAAGTATGGATGGAATAAGATAGTGTATTCTTACTACTTTCTTATCCTTAATATGTTAAGTCTCTTAGACATGAATAGGATAGGTTATTCACATTATCTTATTGGTTGTCTTATATGGAGGCTAGATATATCGTTGAAGTTTTCCATTCTATTTATATATTATGTATAACTGGTTTATCTTTTAATCTTAGTCGGCAGTTGCCTACTGAGTACCACATGTTTTGTACTTACACTATACTTGTACAATCTGTAGATCAAAGTGTGAATTATCATCAATGATATGTGCATCATATGGAGCACCTATTGTTTGGAGAATTAGAGTGAAATCCCGACATTTGAAGTATTACTTATCTCTCTTTAATGTATTAGACTAGTTTCTATATTGTATTCAGAGATAAGTTATATCAGTGTTTTCATTTGTACTTCACTTTGTTCTCTTGTATTATTAGCAGCTCTTGTACTGATACCACTAGTTGTTAGGATTACATTGTGTAATTGATCTTGTATTTCAGATTTTGCATTCTTTCCTTTGTCCATTTGTGTTGTTTGTTACTAGCCCTTCCAGGCTACGAGTTCGGCATGCCTACTGATGGTTTAGAGTAGGCTCCATTATTACCTAAGAAATTGGGTCGTGAAAAATTAGTCTAGGCTTCAGCAGTGTGTAAATATAAGAGCTGAGTTTTAGTAGAGTCCAGTGAATTGGCACAAAGACGTCCATAACCTAACTTTAGAAGGCTAGGGTGACATTCTTAGGAAATTTATTTCTTGACTCCTTGTCGTGTTCCCTCATTGCAATGAACCTTAAACATATTATTTTACTCTATTATATCCCTAAATGGTCGATGCGATATGATCGATAGATGTGGATGAGACTTCAACACATATTTTAAGAGCTTCAGCACGGTATTAAATTAGAGAGTTAGAGATGATTATCAAAGATCTTTAGTGTCAACAAAAGGATTTAGGTCCATCTCAGGATCCAGTAAATCTCGTGACTACTTCAGTATTTGAGGTTCAACATTAGAAATCTGTGTCATGTTGCAAATCCCTCTCAACTATGGATGACATTAAATTTTTTGAATTGTTCTTAGACTAGAGTTGGGTCTATTGCTATTCATCAGGGTTCTTTACCATTTTTTAATATTAGATTGAATATCTCAAGTAGGCCAGGCATTTTACTATGCTATATCACTTTCAGCATAGCTTTGTGTGTGGATTTATTAGAGGATTAGCATTGCCCACTCAATTTGGTGACGGAGCACCTCATAGTAGCTAGACCTTTCTCTCTTTAGATTGTTGATTATGTGAGTTCATTAAGAGCACATATATTGGGACTTATGTAGGTGGCTGCAAGAGGCCATTCCCTTGGTACTATTCTATTAGTATTTCATCCAGGAGTGAGGATCCTTCCGGTAGAGGTTAGTTTCACTTAGAGCGTATCAACTCTACACTACTAGTATTTCAAACTATTAGTGGTTCTTAGATTAGTAATGGTGATCATAGAGAGTAGTGTTCTCATCGGACCTTGCGTAGTTTTTAGTTTGGGTCTTTAGTCTATGACAGCTATTCTGGACTATGAAGGGCAGTATTGTAAAGTATGTTAGGATGATATTTTAGTTGTGTCATGATAGGACAATAGTTCAGAGAGTACCCCAGATATGAGTTAGTTGATTAGATAGAGATAGCATGTATTTCCCGCTAGGCTAGAGTTCTTGAGGAAGGCTATGATTGTTGGAAAGGGTGATCATTGGTAATAGAGGGTGCTCTCGGTACCAGTTGGCAAAAAATTTAGGCTCATTTTGCGTTATTGCCATGTTGGTGCTTTTGGAGTTTTGTATGACTATAAAGATATTGGCTATTGGTCTAGACAGTGTCCTCGATAAGGGATTGGTAGTTTTTTTAGCTCATTTAGATCAACCTCATGATGATTTTTTAACCTTTAATTATATATATCTCTCTTGGCACCTAAGTTGATGCTTTAGTCGGTCGGTTTGAGTTTGGACCCTTTCAGATTTACTCTCCCTTATATCGTCATGCAAGTAATTTTGTATTTAACCGTGATTAATGTTCTTTTATTTCCCTATATTTACCTTGTCATTGTGTGATTTGGGTTCTTTGTACCCATTGATAATTATATACCTTGATGACTTCATATTAATTATTGTGTTCCTTGTTATTGAATTAATTATTATATGACTACCTCTGTGGCTTATTTCTTTTTTTAGTGGATAGGTATATTTTTATTGATATTTTCTCCCTATGGGTTTATCTTTTGGGTTCACTTCCTATTTATTTTAGCACATTGGCCTTATTGTGGCCATTAAGTGGTGCATGATATTGATGTTTATTTTTGTACCTCATATTCATTACATTAATGATACATAGTGTTGTTGTTATTGATATTACTGCTTGAGGTAATTGATTTTATTTGATATTATTAGTTGATGTAATTGATCCTCCTTGGGTAGTTGTATAGACTAGTGTTATCTGGTTCGAATTCTATTTCTTGTGATTTTTATTTGGTGGTTTGAGTAGATATGGTCTGATTTGATAATTTCTTTCCTATAGTGAGGCGCGGTTGATTTTTTCCCTCTTAGTTAGTTGTGTTATATTGTAATGTTGAAGGTAAATTAACATTCTGCAGTTCTATATGGTTCTAGAGTTTTCAATTTAGATATATTGCCCATTTTTTAGTTTGAAACTCTTAGACTTACCTGTTGTGTTGCAAAGTTTTTTCTTTGGCTATCACTTTCTATGCAGCCCATTTTTGGAGCTTGACCAGTTTTGGGTCCATTTTTCACTTATATCTATTTCATTTCCCAATAGTGGGTTTGATTTTGTCACTGAGATGTCTTTCATTTATCTCTTAGATTGTTGGATTCATTTCTATGTGATGGTTCACCTTTGTTATTGGTGTAGAGATTGGATGCTCCATTATCACCATGATGTGATTCTTGTCTTCCTTGGAGTTACAGAGTTGGAGACAGATGATGGTTCCTATGATCACTTCTTGAGTTGGCAAACTAGAAATTCTTTGTACTGGGTTGTTTGGTTTTCTGTTGGTGGTCTTAACATTGAATTTTTTTTTAAAATGTTATTTTCTTCTTCGATGATGTTATTCTTGGATAGATCGAGTGTTGATTATACCACTTGGGTGGATTCTAGAAATCCCTATTTCAGAGTTTGTTTGGTCAAATAAGGCTTGGTGGACTTTTTCTCCTCGATGATATGTGCCTATGGTTATTCTTTGTCGATATCGAGTTTTTGATTGGTTAGTTCCTGGAATAGGTTGTATTTCTCCGAGTTGCTGGAGTATTTACCATTATTGGTGTGGTTTGTAGTTGTGGGGAGTTCTTATGTATGCTATGATACTTCATTCCCTCCGGCAGATATGCTGTCTTCAGTCGGTGATCTATCATCTATTGTGATTTTGTTCTTCAACTATGTTTTGATTTTTCTTTAGAATGATTTTTATTTTGTGGCTGCATTTCATGCCCTGAAGTTTATATAACGTTGGATGTTTGCATAGTCAGTCAATGGTTATCCTTGTGGTGATTTGTTCTCTTTCTATGTTCAATTTTTACACGACATAATTTAGTGCAGATGTGTCTACTTTAGACATTATGGTCGATGTGAGTATTCGACTTTAGTTTGAATTCGATGGCTTAATTTCAAATTCTATGCCTTGGAATGGCAATTTGGAGGTTATGATAGGTTTGGAGTATTAACGCCTACTCTTTTTCAGTTTTGGTTTAGGTAGTTGAGACCGAGCAGTTAAGCCTTAATGTTGAGATTTGATTTTGGAGTTGTAAAGCATGAGTGCAGCCTTTGTTTTATATTTGTATTAGTTTGAATTTCATTTGTAGGCTAGTTGAGCGTACTCTATGGTTGCCTATTCGATCTTCTCGACTTCAGATTTCTTATAGTTTGTAATTGTGAAAATGATAGCCCATGCAACTAGTATTGGTTCTTTCATTTTTTACCATGTGTCATCAGTTTTCATTTGAAATTTTAGATGATAGACTCAGTGGGAGTAGTATGCCTGAGTTGGATTCAGTATGGTTTTATTTTCTGTTGATGGGACATCCTAGAGCGAATTGTTCAATGATAAGTAGTTCTGCCTTGATCTTCTGGTTTTCAGTTTTTATTACCATCTGGACGAGTTCTAACATTGGCATAGATTGTATTCCTTGATTATCTTCTTTGTGTGCCCAGGTAGTGCCATATGAGCATATTCTCATGTTTGTTATATGTACTTTTAGATGATTAGATTCAGTTATACGATTTCTATGTGATGAGACTATGTGGACTGGACTCATGTGATTTTTCTCCGGGTTTTGAGTAGATAAAAGGTATCGATTGGTAAGAGAAGGTTATATTTAAATTTGGAGTCGGTTGTAGGACTAATGCCTTGGATTATTTGTCTTTGATGAACCTTTTTTTTATTTGTTCGGTTATTGATGATGTCGAAGCAACACCTCCTTTTGGATGATGGTACGGTAAATGTGAAGATATAGTAACCCAACTAAGGTTGGGGTCGAATCATAAGGGAACACGTGGTTTGCAGTTATCTGTAGTTGTAGTCTACAAGCAGTACTGGAAGGTAAATGGGGGGATTTGTTTGTAGTAGTCTTTAGCAAGTAACAATAGTAACTCTGGTTGAAATCAGTCATACGTGAACACTAGAATTGTGTTCCCCCATGCATCCCAACTCCGTAGTTTTATCGTACATTGTTGAACTAACCCAATACCTTGCTTGCAGAACCGATAAGTCATATACCTCTTACAGTATTTTCGACGAGTAGGAGGATTTCACCCTTTACCTATTGAATCTCAGGGTGTCACGTTACTAACCCTTACCCTGGTCCAAATTAACTATCCTATTTTGAGTCGCAACTTATTAGATGAACACTGATAATCATTAAGATATACCGTTGTGCTGCAACGGATCAACAATCAACTCCCAAATTATTATTTTCTTCATCTTTTCCTAGTCACTACCCCCATTTTAGAGTAAGTAGAAATATCTCGGCAGGATCCTTACGTTTGCAACTGCCAATACAAACATTATAATGACAATAAAGCAATATATGCCATGGTTATTGGTTCCTGCCAATAATCCTACTTCCCTAGTTCGTTAATTTTCCAGGGTTTCCACAACCCTAGCTATGGGTTTTAGCCGCTCAAGATTGTGAATAAATCAATAACATTCATATTGGAAAGCAAAGATGAAATCACAATGATAAGATGAAAGAAAACCCACAACTATAAACTGAATAATCAATCAAAGTCAATACAATGAAATCCTAAGATCAAAGATGGATCTTGAAATCAAAATGTGTTTCCAAGTGTTAAAAGTTTTGAACTGCTACTAAAATGTACATAAAGAGTATTTATAGTACAAAAGTAAACCCTAAAAACTAATAGTACAAAAGTAAACCCTAAAAATTAAAACCGAATGAAATAGGATTAATTAAGGTCGGTGGCTACCCGCTACCTGCACCTGCAGTTTGGTCATGGTTGTAGGTTGTACCTAAGGTCTCCTCCAGGAGCAGGTACCAGATGGGAAACTTCCTACAAATTAGATCTTGGAATTTTGGACTTATGGTGCCCGCTTTATGTACTTGCGATCTGTAGGTCCTACCTGCGTTTTGTGGGTCAACTTAGTAGATGTAGCGAGTAAGTTTATTAGCACTACTTTTAATCTCCAATATGAATTCATCACGATCAAGAAGAAAAACATCCCAATCATCCATAATCGCTCCAAAAGTGGTCAAAAATACCTTTTTCACCATTTTCACGAACTTATTATCAAAATAATGGTTTTATGCAAAACTTGCCCAAAATGGATGATACCTAACAAAAAGGCCTGAAAAATATGCATATTTTTCTCGTTTTAAGCTTCGAAACATCTATATTTCTATAGCACATCAATACCATCAACTTAGAATGTTTGCAAATCCTCAGGCAACAAAAACACACCAGAACAAAAACAACGCTTAACTAAGAGAACCTAAGATATTCAAGGCAGTCAGTAATAACATTTAGTTGAAATTACAACATCCCCTCCTATAACTCTTTTAACAAAAAACTGTGTATGAGCATGAAGTACAACAATGTGATGCAAAGTGATCAAGGTATGGCAATTGCATTAGTAACAGAAAACTACCCATATATACAAATTACACTACCCGAAACAAGCAGATAGCTGGCAATATGACTCAAGTGCCCTCACAACAAGAATATCCCACTAACTCACATGAAATCATTGATGTTAATGCAGGGACGATCAAGAGACACTCATACTCAATATAGAAGTTCTAGTCAATGCTTGTCAAATACCATAAGTTTGCCCTTATTTTCTTTACCTTAGCATTCAGATAGTCAAGTCAGGATCACTATAGGACTTCTATCTTCTTACAATGTAGGCATAGGGGATTGTATGATAGATATGGACATTTAAAGTAACTAAGCCTCCTTGGCACTACACTAACTTTGATGTCTCGATTATTAACCAATTTCCTTTTATTACACCCTTATTTCTTCCTTTTTATTCTTTTATGCACATTCAGTTTGGGTGTGGTCTTTTATTCTTTCTTTTTCACTTTTTTCACAATTTTTCTGTTTCTTATTCTTTTCCTTTTTTTCCTTTTTCTACCACACCCATCCCTACTAATATTTTCTCATATTTTACCCTTCTTCAACCCATTTTACACTAGGCACCCCTATGATAGCCACCCGCAACTTAGGCTTTTTGCCTGAGATAAGCTACATAATGTATAAGAAGGACCAGGGCCAAAATAGGTTCATTGTAAAACAAATGGGAAAGTTAATAGGTAAAATAATAGAAATAGGCTATAAGTCTCAAAACAGGGATCAATGGATATAATGCACACATGAAAGGTCATTTAGGCTAAAAGTGGACTTAAATAAAAAACGTCCTATGATCCTTTCCTAACTAACTATCCTTCAACCTAGGCAAGAATAAATAAACAAGTTTTTAATTCAACACATAAAGGGAAATAGGTAGTATCTCATACACACATATCATAGAGTAAATATTACCGACTACTACCTATCCAGTTCATGCTATTATTAGATAGTGATTATCAAGTCCCTAATCATAATGCCATAACAAGATCCATAATGTTCAAACATATATACATCCACAAAGTTCTAAAACATAAATTTTTTTGGAGGGGTATCAAAAATCAATCATAACATGACTACTCCCCTAAATGACTCAAAATCACCTAATTACACAAAAACAACACAATAGAAAGAAAAATACCATACGACAAAAAATTAACCTAGACATGATGGTTCTACAACCATATCGTGGCTGACAGGAAAACAAAAATGACAACAAAAACCCGTGGTTGCATGGTATGCCCACCCCCAACTAAACATTGGGCACTCTCCTTAATCTACTAAAATAAAGTAAAATAGAAGAAAGTGAGAACATACTTGGGATCCACTAAGCGTCAGTGTCATGATCTTCTCTAGATTGCGGTATATTAACAGACAGAGGCCATGGTGGTGGTTGTGCCCAATGAGAAGATGCAATTTTTACCTATCAACAAACAAAGTGTTCATTGAATCATGGGTTTTTGTTTTTCGGGTTTTGTCATATTGCCTGTCTAGGTTCTGTAATTGCCCCACTCAGCCTATCTTGGCCTCAACTACGCAGACCAAAACATCATCCTTTATAACTAAATTTAAGTGTTTCTGAACACATAAATGTGATGGCTAAAAAATTAGGGATACAACTTAAGGGATGACCAATATGTGGCTCTCAATGAGAAAGCACACCTCTATACTAAGTAGTTCTGCATCCTTCCTAATATTTTCTAACTCTGGCGACTCAACCTCTAAAAAGCTATCTCCCATACGTCTCTCATCAAAACCTAATACATTCAGTAAAATGGCCTCTATAGTAATATACTCATCAATAGTGTCTATTATAGACACCACTCGCATATCATCTGGTTGCTGCACAGTCATACATACATCAAAAACTACTTTCTCATCATTTAATTTAAAGGTGATTTTACCCTAGTCTATATCAATCAATACCCTACTAGTGGATAGGAAACGTCTACCCAATATAGTGGGGCTTGAGAATTCACCTCACAATCAAGAACCATGAAATCAGTAGGGAACATAAAGAATGCAACCCTCACTTCTACATCACACAAAAGTCCCACCGGTTTCTTCACAGATGAGTTAGCCATCTACAGCTTATAGATGTAGGTTTGAGTTCCCCCATCTTTAACAAATTTTACACAACTAGTGGCATCACATTTACCTCTTATCCTAAGTCACATATAACCCTTCTTGACGTTTAAAGGCCCAATAAAACCTAGAATAGTGACCGCTCCAAGATTCTTTTTTTTCCTACTAATGGTAAGGAAGGGGTCGCACTATAAAGGTGAATTTGATCATTAGGCTGGGCAACCCAATACTCACCATTATCATACTAAAAATCATCATCACCACAAGAAGAATCTTCTAACTCTTCCTTATGTTTCTTATCACTCTCAATGGCATCAATCTTCAACTCCTCAACATTAGGTACAGGGGGATCATCATTAGTGGCACCATGATTAGTAATGATAGCAAGACAATGAATTATAACTGGTGGACTCTAAGCTTTTTCACTCGGAAGAGTAACAGGCAGTTTATGTTTAATCATGCAAAATATTTGCCTGAACTAGTGCTACAACTGCTTGATATTAGTGGCATGAGACTCCATCTTCTGGGTCAATAGTTAAATGTCAGCTATAATCTCTTTAAGGATATTCTCCTCATTTTCTTGACCCTATACCAGTATTGTCAGATTTTCTTCCATTCTTAATTGTGTATCTCATCTACCAGGTAGAATGTACTTCTCTCTTTTTTCCCTGTAATAATATCTCCATCCCCAGTCATTGTCATTATCCCTATTGTGGTCTCTATAACTATCATAATATTTCCAACCTTGGTTCCCTTTCCATTGGTCTCGGAAACATTCCAACTGACAATACCAATACCTAGTCTCCTATTCTAATACAGACTCATAAGCTTTAGAAGTTTCACCCTATGCTCATATTTTATGACTTTTTTAATAATTCACAATTGTGAACTTCTTTGCCAACCCACCAATATCAATCTTTAGTATTGCAATTTCTTGTGCTAAAAAATCATCAGCTACTCTCTGGTCACTAATAGCTCCAATGGCGTAAATACCAGAACCTGTCTCTTCCTCCTAATTTTGTCACCCTTGGTTAGAGAGGGAGATCTAGCAAAGAAAATCAGAAGCTACCTCCCAACGTAATATCATAAAAGATCCTCCAAATATATTATATACTATATCTCTAGAACTGATGGTTAGGGCGCTATTAAATTTCTCCATTAAGTTCATACTTGTAATCTGATAGTTGAGCACCAGACTCAGATTCTTCCTAAACCTATACCAAGCCTCATATATGTGCCCAAACTATAACTACTTAAAATTATTGATATCATTCTTAAGCTACAACACCCTAAATGGAAGATAGAACCTTTTCAAGAATTGTCTGCGCAACTCTTTCCATATTTTAATAGATCCTATTGGCAGTTCCCCTAGCCATAAAGATACTTCTCCATTAGTGAGAAGGGGAATAACCTCAATCTAAGAACCTCTTGATTTACTCTTGGATATGCATATGAAGTACAAATTCTAGTAAAATTGGCTAGATGCATATTTGCTTCATCTATAGGCAACCCCATAAACATACCCTTCAGGTAAAAGTGTTGGATTATTGCACTCGAGATACTGAGTTTGACATTAAGAGGTAAAGCAGGAGGAATAATGGCTCCTGTATTAGCCAGCTCTCATATCCCAAATCTTTTTCATCATCAATATATAGCTAAACAAACAAATATGCTAGGATCACATGAGGTCAGCCTCCATTCTAATCTCCTATAAGTGCTACTCGGTGGTCTGTTGTATATCTCTCAACACTATCTTGAACTCCATCTTATGAGAGATTGTCCATCTTTGGCTCTGACATCCTACTATATGGTTGTAGGATCTTCTCTAAAATCCATGGGAGTGGATTACCTATACACCGTATGCAAGGCATACACCGATGTATGCCTAACTAAGAGCAAAAAAAAACCTAAAAATGGAAATAACTTCAATCCAAAAATCAACATTATGCTCCTCGACAGCAGCTCCAATTTCTTGATGAAGTCCAAGAATTACCTCCTTATAGATGATTGTGCGGTAGCTTTCATAATATAGTAACCCAACTAGGGTTCGGTTTGAATCTCAAGAGAACACATGGTTTAAAATTATCAATAGTTGTAGTCTATAGGTAGTAATGGAAAGTAAATATGGGGATTTGTTGTAGAAGTCTTGAGCAAGTAACAATATTAACTCAAGATGAAATTAGTTATGGGTGAATACTAGGATTATGTTCCCACTGGAATCTCAACTCTATAGGTTTAACATGCATTGTTGAACAAATCAAATACCTTGCATGCAGAACTGATAAGTTATGTACCTCCTACAATATTTTCGATGAGTACGAGGATTTCACTCTTTACCTATTGAGTTTCTGGGTGTCACGTTACTAACCCTTACCCTTGTCATAGTTAACTATTACCTTTTGAGTCTTAAGTTATTTGATAAAAACTAATAATCATTCAGATATGCCATTGTGCTATAATGGATCGACTATAAACTCCTAAATTATCATTGTCTTTATCTTTTCCTTGTCACTATCCTTTTTAAAGTAAGTAGAAATATCTAGGTGGGATCCGAACATTTGAAACCGCTAAGACAACTATTATAATAATGATAAAGAAATAGATTCCATGGGTATTGGTTTCTTCCAAAAATTGCACTTCCCCTACTTCATCAGTTTGCCACGGTTTCCACACCCCTAGCTATGGATTTTAGTTGCTCATAATTATGAATAAATCAATAAAATTCTTATTGGAAATCAAAGATGAAATGACAATAATAAGACAAAGAATACCCACAATCGTAAACTGAATAATCAATCAAAATGAATACAATGAAATCCCATGATCAAAGATGGATCTTGAAATCAAAATATATTTCTAAGTGTTAAAAATGTCGAACCTCTACTTTAAAAGTACATAAAAAGTATTTATAGCACAAGAAAAAAACTAAAAACTAAGCCCAAATAAAATAAGGGAAAACAGGGTTGGTGGCTACCCCCTTCCTACACTTTTGGTATGGTCGTAGATGTAAGTTGTACCTGTGGTCTACTCCAGGCATAGGTACAAACTGCAGGTACCGGATGGGTAATTTCCTACAAGTCATTTCTCAGGATTTTGGTCTTCTGGTACTATCTTTGGGTATTTGTAATCTGTAGGTCCTACCTGAGGTCCATGGGTTAACTTAGTAGGTGGTGGAAGTCAGTTTTCCATCCCTACGTCGAATCTCGACCATGCATTGATCACGATCAAGCCGTAAAATATCCCAATCATCCTTAATTGCTCCAAAAGTGGCCAAAACCCCCTTTTTTAAAACCATTTTCATGAATATATCTTCCAAATCATTATTTTCTGCAAAACACACTCAAAATAAATCATAACTAATAAAAAGGCCTTAGAAACATACAATTTTCCTTGTTTTAAGCGTCAAAAGTGTTATATTTCTATAGCACATCAGGTATCAAGATAGTATTAGTGTATTGTGGTTCAGATTTGCATACATCAGACTTTTTCTATTTTGTTAGAGGGCAATGGATGATTGAAGTTTTGTTTTGGCTGTTTGTGTATGGAGTTAGAGAGCTAGGTAGAAAAGAGATACTTGTGGAAAAATCCCTTAAAAATTTTCACTATTTATTGATGTTATTTGGGTAGTCATTATTGGATCATGCAGGCCTGATATCTCCTCCTTTTGAGTTTTTGAGGTTTTTCTAGCTATTGACTATTAAAGGTGAAAGTCATTTCAGTAGTGGATAGTGTAATGACCCTTCAATCCATTTTTCATATTTCTACATATTTTCTTTGTTAGGGCTATCCCATAGCTACTCTAACTCATTTATGACTTACTGGGACTAACAGTTCGATTATTGAGAACATCATTTGGTTTTTAGAGCCAATTCCCTGTTTAGAAGTCTTCATTGGTTCAAAATATCTACCGAGCCAAAACATTAATAAAATGATCTCGGATCCTATTTCTGACTATGCCAACATCTTCGAAATAACAATTTTAGGCCAGATAGATGTTTGGTTCTAGTCCCAATATACCTAAACTCATTTCAATCAATTGATTGGAAAGTTAGAAAATCAAAAATATGGGTGAACCCACGTATTGTCGAAACAACCTCGGATCAAAAATCCAACTTCTCCATGACATCTAGAACATAAATTTAGTATGGTTCCATAGTGCATTTGCTAAAATTTAATTTTGAATGAATCTCGAGGTGTTTAGTGAATCTCGAATTCCAAGTTTGCTGGTGCTAGTGCATTGCGATCTCACAAGGGTCATTGTAATCTCCCTAGGGCATCGTACAAGGTGTATGGAGATTGAATGAGTGTGCTAACTTAAAACTAAGTCTTTTGGGTGACTTGGGAGGTTGATTAATATCTTTTATAATGAATATCTTTTGATTTAAGGTAGTATTTAATTACTTCCTTGATGAATTTCTTGCTTCTTGACCCAAAAATCACAAATAGCTTGAGAGCTTAATTTTAGGCCCAAATTAGCTTTGTTTTCACCCATTTCTTGAGGGTTATGATTTCTTGATCATGTGTGAATGTTGGGTTAACCTCAAAAATATTATTTTTGCAAGTAGGACCCACTTGGAGTTTTTGGTGTCGATTTTGAACCCAAAGCACAATGGTGCATTATAGGTATCATTATTCTTAAATTGATGAGTAGATTATGATTTTGATAGTGTGATCATTTTGGGCTTGTGAAATAAAGATGAGCTTTAGGTGAATGATTTAAGGATTTGTAGTTCTTCTTTAAGGTAGGCTTTAGTCTACTCTTCTTCACAAGATGATGTGTGTTATGTATTGCATGTGAGTGTGAATATGAAAGTTAAGTTTGAGTAGGAAGTATGACTAAATCTTTATTATTGAAGTCTGGGGATTAGATGAGAGTTTTGACCCGTAAGGTGAAATACTTGGTACTCTTTTAGAATTCTATTGCTTTCTTCCTAAATTTATCTAATTTATAGAATGTATCTAATATAATGCAAGGTTTGGTATGTTGTTTTAGCATTGGAAGTATGGTTAGTAAATTTAACCTTTTTTGGGCTATTATGGTTATATTGAAATTGTAATTTAGGTGGAGTTGATTTAAATGCCCATTTTTCCTAACAAAGTTCTTATCTTAGGATTGGTTATGGATTACTTGATATCTAAAAGTTGAACTAGCTGCCTTAACCTAGTTTGGGATGGTATAAATTGCTTAAATAAAGAAATTGAGGATTAGAAGTGGTTCTTCTGTCCCACCATTTGCTAAGACTTGTATTATCCTATGTGTACTTAATTATGGATGTTAGGCATAGTAGACACTAGTAAGCCTTTAGTGTAAGGTTACTTTGTTCCCTTGTAAGTAATGATATATCTTTCCCCATATAATAATAAATGGTTCATGTCCGTGATATCCCTCTTAGATATGATGTTGGGCCTATAGAAATTATATTCCTCTTAGATATGATGTTGGGCCTAGAGAGATTATATTCCTCTTAGATATGATGTTAGGACTTCATAGATGTTATTCTTCTTATATATGATAATTAGCCTATAGAGATGATATTCTTCATAGTTATGATATATGACCTATAGATATGATATGTCTTACAGATATAGCAAGCCTCAAAGTTATGAGTTAGTCCTTATATATAGGAGATGCCTTCTAGAAGTGAGATGCCTTATATATTTGTGATGCCTCCTAGATATGAGATTCTTATGGATAGTATGACTCCTATATTGGATATGTTTATTGATATTATGACTCCTAGATGTTAGATGCCTAATATATTTGAGATACCTCCTTGATGCATGATTTTTTTATAGTATGCCTCCTTGATGTGGGATTCCTTATATATTTGAGTTGCATCCTAGATGTGAGATACTTATCGATAGTGTACCTTCTAGATGTATGGTGTCTTCTATATCTAAAATGCCTCCAAGATGCGAATTACATATTAAAAGTATGCTTCCTAGACGTAAGATACCTTATATATTTGAGATGCCTCCTAGATGTGAGATATTTATTGATAGTATGCCTCCTTGATGTAAGATGTTTTATGTATTTAAGATGCCTCCTAAATGTGAGATGTTTATTGATACTATGCCTCCTTGATGTGAGATGCCTTATATATTTTAGATGCCTCCTAGATGCGAGATGCTTATTTATAGTATGCCTCCAAGATGTGAGATTCCTTATATATTTGATATGCCTCCTAGATATGTGATGCTTATTGATATTATACCTCCTAGATGTGAGACTCCTTAGATATTTGAGATGTCTCCTAGATGTGAGGTTCTTATTGTTATATAGTTCCTTCTAGTGTGAGATAATCAGATTATTCTTATGGGTTATAAGATACATTACGCTATGTAGTTGTGTTATATCTTATGGATACGAGCCAACTTTATAACATGTTTATTGATATGAGTTTCATATATATATATGGGTCAAACATTGTGATTATGATGTTATAATTATTCCGGATAAATTTTTTATCCCAAGGTCGTGTTATGATATGAGTTGACCATCAGGAAGTGTCTATCCTTGTAAAGGATATGATTTAGTTTATAGATATATTACTGCTTATGGTTTCATCGTATAAATACTAGTGATGGCATACATAAATTTGGTACATTAATGATTGTTGCATTGATGATTGATATGATTCCAATTAGATTATCATATTATTATTGTTGTCACTAACTAAGGGCTAAATCCCAGTTTCTACCTTAAAAATTGATTTATTCATAATAATAATTGTCTGTTTTAATGAATAACTTATATGTAAAAGAGGTTAATAATAATGTTTAAAAATATATTACCCATTAAACTTCTAGTTTATGATTTGATACTACAAATTATTCTAGTTGTGTGAGATTCTGACTCTTTCTACAATTTTATAATGATTTAGTCCTGAAGTTCACTCTGAGAAACAAACTTACAGATTTACACCCTTTTAGCCATGGCTTAATTCCGTGCACCTACTATACATCTAAATACACATCTCTCCGATGAAATAGATTTTGAGTAAAACTCGATGATAGTTGTAATATTTATGTTATGTATATAAAATTATTGATAATGTGTCTTTGATGATGAACGATGAATTTTGGAAATACACTTTACCTTGTTTCTCTTCTCATGTTTATTTATTTTATCCCTCTTGGGGCTTGCTCTCTATTATGTACATCGATTTATATATTATGATGATGTGGTGATACCCGGTAAGGTAGGAGGATATTATGATGATGTGATGATACCCAACAAGGCCGTAGGATATTATGATGATGTGATGATACCTGATAAGGACAGACGATATTATGATTATGTGATGATACCTGATAAGGATGAAGGATGGTATTGATTATGCATTGATACTCAAAAAGGCCGAAGGAAGCTTATATTAATGTGCTTATTTGTACATCTATTGGTTTGAGTCTAACTAGCCCTATGTACGACAATTATATATATACTCGGTAAGGCTAGATGATGATTATGATGTTGATGTTTATGATGATTATGGCTATAATGGTGATTGTTGAGATGATAATATTGTTATATTGATTATATACTTTGCATTCATTTTTTTTTGCACATTGCCTATCACTGGTATGCACCTATATCTATCAACCCTTATGAGGGGTTACAAAGGTACGAGTGATAATTACTCATTATGTTTTGTTATATGTATATTAAACTATCTGATCTTATGGTGGTGGGGGCATGTGATAGGATGGGTTAGGTATTTCATTATCCAAACTAGTTGGTTACTCGCATTGTTATTTTAATTGTTAAGATCATTGTTGTGATAATTATTATTGCTTGTTTATGTAAGATTGGTCATTGATTTGGTATTAATACTTGAGGTATGATTTTGACCTCTTTATCTTATGATTATATTATTATGCGTGACAAGCTGATGAGTTAATATATGGATTAGAACATTGAGTATTCTGGCACTAGCTCCTGCTATGATTATGAGCTCTTAAATAGCTAGTTTGATGATTTAGGTTATACTTCGAGTAGACCTTGGTTATATACTCATATATATATATATATATATATATATATATATAAATACCTAGCTATATGTAGCTATGGTATTATTGTATATCCCTTCCTTCCTTTATTTACTCGGATTATATATTCATTTCTTAGCCTTGTATACTTGTATATATATACCTTCCTTCTAGTTTTTCTTTGTATATTAGCTAGTTATATACGGTATAGTGTTGAGATTCCTAAGTATGTCTGTAAATAAGATAGTGCATTCTTACTATTCCTCAGCCTTAATATGTTATGTCTCTTATACATGAAAATGATATGTTGTCCTTATTATCTTATTGGCTGTCTTATATGGTTGCTGGACTTTTGGGTGTAGTTTTCTATTTTATTTATATGCTATATATATTTGTTTGATCTTTAAAGCTCGGTCGATAGTTGCCTTCTGAATACCACATGCTTGGTACTCATACTACACTTCTGTAGCCTGTACATAATAGTACGAGTTATTAGAGCAGCCATGGTTCAGAGGCTTAGAGTAAACTCTAGACGTTTGGAGCTTTACTTATCCCTCTCTTATGCATTATACTAGTCCATCTGTTGTATTAAGAGATAAATTATATCAATGTATTTATTTGTACATCACTTTGTACTCATGTATTATTAGTAGCTCTTATACTGACACCACTAGGTTTTGGGATTACATTGTGTAATTGAACTTGTATTTTAGGTATTTCACGTTCTTTCCTTTATCCATTTGAGTAGTCCATTACTAGCCATTTCGAACTACGAGTTTCGCTTGCCAACTGGTGGGTTATTGTAGGTGCCATCATGACCTACGAAATTGAGTCGTGACAAAATTCGTGGGTATAGGTTAATCACGCCTAGAAGTGCCTATTTTTGTGCAAAAATATGTGTATTTGAGGATTATGGATCAACAATGGGTAGAAATTTAAATAAAAGGCAATACTAATGTCAATTAATGTTTCATGGAAGGAATCTTGGTAGTTTATAGTTTAGACGTAGTATAGACTTGATCTAAAATATGTGATAATATGTAAAGCTAAATGTATGTGATTGACTGTTATACCCCATTAGATCCCAGCTCAATTCAGCTCACGATTTCATGTTAAAGGGGTCTAAACCTTAGAAATTTCACTAAGTGTTTGGACTTAGTCATTTCTAATGCCCCTAAAATTTGATAGCTTTATTTTTTATCTTCCCAACCTTGGAACGTCGAATTTTAGGTTGATTCATGAATGGGGTTGCTTAAGAATGTCTTCGGTGAGTTTAGGAATTTTTGGACGAGCGTAAGGGCCTATTTGGGAATCAAAAATAGTAACAGTGCCGATATAATCTCGTGGGCACCCCCTCCACTGCACCGCACTGTAGCCCGTAGTGCCCACTCTATTGCACCGCACTAGAGCCTCCGACGTGCCCTCCATCACGCATCCAACATTTTGTTCATTAATAATTAAGGGCATTTAGGTCATTTCCCTTAAACCAATCAATCCAAAACACGAGATTTAACTCCTTAAAGAGCATTATTTGCTCTTTTTATAACAAATTCACTCAAAAGAAGCCTCAATTTCCTAAAGAACAACCCTAATCCATTCTTAAGAAATCAAGGAGTTCAAGCTTCAAACCTTAAGAAATTCTCAAGAATCTTTACAAAATCATCTAGTGAGGTATGTGTGATGTTCATACAAGGGACTTTTTCACCCAAAGAGTCAAAGAATCTCTTTTTGTTCTTAAATCATGAGTTTTACATGTTTACGCTGAACTATGTCCATGGATATCTCGATAGTTTAATTTAAAGTTATGATTATAAGTGTTTCCAAGTGGGAATGAGCCATTACATGTTTCGAATATTGAAATCTTTACATTTATATCCCTATTTCATGGTTTTAGTATTGTAACTACGTTAATATCGCTTGCTTTACGTTTCCCGTGTTTAAGTTTATGACTCTTATGTGTTTGATGAACTGCCTAAGTTTGAGTTTTGAACAATAAGTCCCTATTTTAGTTTTTAAAGATTTTATATGGCATTACTATTACTCAATTTGGTGTTGGTGGGTTATGAACACCTTATACCTAGTTGTTTACATAATTTTAGTATCCTCAAAATTATTTCAAATAAACTATGAATATTTTCATTCAGTCAGTTATTATGATCAATTGTTTTCTCAGTTAAACTTAGTTCAGTCCAGTAATCAGTGTCATTCAGTTGGGAGTAGGATTTAGCACTGAGCGAACACAAGGATGGGGGTAATCCTACTAGTTTAGGGTGTGACGCTTAGTAGCAATCCCTGAGTTACAGAACTATAAAGCCATTGTAGGTTTGAGATATCTTCCTGCATTTTTAGGGTTGACAAATATTTCATGAGTGCTCCTTCCAGTATAGGGTGACTCTTAGTCCTTAAATAGACCAGTTTAGTAGATCCACACTACCAGTGTTAGTACTCGTGGCACGGTGCTAACACCATTCCAACTGGGGTTACCGGTTGGACCCAAATTAGTTCAGATTGGGGAATGTCGATTAGATGATACCTCTCACACTGTCAGTGCATTATTCAAAATAAAATATAACCTAAGCTTTCTTGACTTCAGCATTAAGATTACCAGTTATTAAGTTATCAGATTTCAGTATTTTAGTTTATAGATTATTTCAGAAATAATATATGCTTAGTCTTGCATTCTCAGATAATTTAGTTTCTCATGCATTCATGATTTGTTATATCACGCTATTCAGTTAGTACTTATTTCATATAATGGCAACTCATGTGTATCAGCCTAACCTTATCTCATATACCAGTATATTCAAAGTACTTATTGCATACTCTTCTTTGTTCTATGATGTCTTATATCATAGGCTTGGACGCAAAATTTCCTGACCGCGCTTAGATAGTTCAACATTTCCGTAGTAGTAGCAATGGTGAGTCCTCATCTTTTGAGAACAAGTTTATCCTTTATTCAGTTACTTCAGTATTTCCTTTACCTAGTCAGTTGGATTTAGATGGGGGTTTGTCCCAACAACTCCATAGGCAGTCTTAGAGTCTTTTTAGACATTTAGATAGTCAGTTAGACAGTCAGTCAAGAAACTTTACACATATGATTGATTCATTATTGCAGTATTCAGATTTGCATTCCTTTTTCACTTTATCTTTCACACATATGTTATGTTCGTATTTTTTCTGTGCTCATAGCAGGTACCAGTCATGGGTTATCTTATGGTCACTTGTGACTGTAAGCACCGTTATCGCGACTAGGGGGTAGCCTCAGGTCATGACAAAAAAATTTTGAAAGTCGTGTTAAGTAAAATCGTGTGCATGGGTGTAAAGCTTGCCACACTTATGAACAAGAGGCTACATGTTATTTTAGGAAAAGTTTCTCTTCTTCAAATATTCATGTCATATGAATGAGCATGAGATCTATTTAAACTCCCACTCTAACTTATCCTTCATTCTATTTACAGACAATGCCTCCCAAAAGAAACAACAAAAGAAGGAATGGGAGCCTGCTTACACTACCGCATTTCAGAAAGATCCCCTGAATGAGCATGTCTCTCCTGCCAAATTCAGAGCATCTTTCACAATAATAGCTCACTCAGTATCTACTCAAAACAATAGCAAGAAGTTTTCCCACCTAATCCAGTAGAAAACACAGTCGCAACTAGGATTTAGGATTTCACCCAAATGGATCCCCTTTTGTTTTTGGGATCTAAGTCTTAGGAGGATCTGCAGGATTTTCTTGATATGGTTTATAAATCAACAGGTATCATGGGTGTTACTTTAAGAAACAGTGCAGAGTTAGTTTCATATCAGTTGCATGATGTAGCTCACACTTAGTATAAGAAGTGAAAGGATGATAGGGGTGTTGATGCCGGGCCTGTTGAGTGGGAGGAGTTTTCCAAAACTTTTCTAGATAGGTTCTTCTCATTGTAGTTGAGAGAAGCTAAGTTTTTGTTGTTTATTAACTTCAATTAGGACAGCATGAGTGTGAAGGAGTACTCACTTAAGTTCACTAAGTTGGCGAGGTAAGCTCCTTCGATGGTGGTTGATAATAGGTCTAGAATGAGTAAGTTTGTTTCTAGTTTATCTACTAATATAGTCAAGGTGTGTCTTACTACTATGTTGATTAAGGAGATGGCCCTATCTAGTCTTATGGTCGATGCTCAATAGATTTTGAAAGAAAATCTTAAGGAGAAAGAGAGGGAGAATACAAGGGCCCGAATAGGTAGTTTTAATTTTACTCAGCCGAGGTCAGAGAGTGGTAACTGCCCTGAATTCTGTCGAAAAATTTTAGCCCCAGCTCCATCTTCATCTAGTGAACCAGTTCCATCATGGATGATAGTTGAGAAAGAGCACTAGGCTCTAAGTCTCAGGGTAGTATGAACAGTGGTCTCACTAATCCATTTTGCCAAAAATGTGGTAGGAATCATCAGGGTGTGTGTAGGGCTGGCAGTGAAGTGTGTTTTGTATATGGCAAGACAGTCAATGGAGTCAGAGAAAGTCCAAAGGCTGGTCATCATATTAAGCATAATCGCCCTCCAGTTACAGCTAGTTGCCTTAATCAGCCAGGTATCGCGTCAAGAGCAACTAATGGGCAGCGTCAAAATAGGTTGTATGTATTTCAGTTACGACAGGATCAGGAAATGTCTCCCGATATGAATACAAGTGTGTGGCAGGTCTTTCATCTCCATGTTTATGCTTTATTAAATCTCAGAGATTTACTCTCTTTTATACCCCTTATGTAGCCGCCAACTTTGGCGTTAGTATTGAAACATTGGCGTAACCCTTCTCAGTGTCTACCCTAGTAGGTGTCACTATTTTAGCCAGGAAAGTATACAGGAATTGCCCGATCAAAGTGTCCTAGAAAATCACCTTAGTTGATCTTATAGAGTTAGAGATGACTAATTTTGATGTCATTCTAGGGAAGGATTGGCTTCACTCATTTTATGCCTTAGTTAACTACAGAAATAGTGTTATACAATTTTAGCCTCCCAATGACCTCAGAATAGATATCCTTCCAGATACCCAGCCTATCTCTATTCTGCCCTACAAAATAGCTCTGGGTGAGCTTAAGGAGTTGAAAGAGCAGTTGAAAGATCTCGTAGATAAGGATTTCATCAAGTCGAGTTGTTACCCTTGGGGCACATTGGTGTTTTACATTAATAAGAAATACGGTTCTCTCATGATGTGCGTCGATTACCGTCAGTTGAACAAAGTCACTATCAAGAATAAACATCCACTCCAAGGATTGATGACATGTTCGACCAACATCAGGATGCCAATTATTTCTCTAAGATATACCTCAGATATGGCTATCATCAGCTTAGAGTCAGAGAATATGACGTTCCGAAGACAACCTTAAGAACTCGGTATGGTCACTTCAAATTTGTAGTTATGTCTTTGATAATGCTCAAATACACCTCTCAATTAGAATGTAAACGATCCTTGTAAATATAAAACCCAACTATGTTGTGGTCGAATCCCACAGGGAATATTTTGTGAACGTAACTCATTTGTAAATTAATAAACTAATAGTTGGATGTTTCCAGAAATGGGGGGGTTTTAGTTTAACAAACAATTTTTGGTTACTTTAGTTTCAGTGCTTGTAATTAAGAGTTTATAAAAAACCAAAATTATATTCACTAGGGATTTTGGTAATTGATAGATGCTACTAGTGGTTCAGGATTCTCACGGTAGGTAGGACAACAAGTTATCTTTATCGAAGTTATGCTTAAATTTATCTCGACCTACTTAAGCATTTAATTACCTAATCCTCTCGGACTTAGGGAATTTATATTCACTGCCCATATTTTACCTCAGGTTATCCAACCTTGTTACAGTGCTCATTATTATACGGAGTATTTCCAAGTCCTTGTTGATAATTCACTTCCTACAATATTTGATTTCTTTCTCAATATTTGATAATTCACGACCTATCACAAAATGTCGTCACAACTTTCAATCTCAGGCCAATTCTCTGTCTATCGCTGACGATGAATCTGATAGCTTATCACAAGGATGACGACTTATCAAAAATGTTGTCAGCCACACTTTTTCCTCAATCTATTTCTTATTTCAACTCCTTTGCTTCCATTCTTGTTGGTTCTCTATCATAGTAGATTCTAATGAAAAACCTTACACAAAACAATCAAAAAAAACAAAAGTTAGCATTAGCTCACACATCAACACCCTCAACTTAAAACAATTGCTTGTCCTCAAGCAACTCAATACAACTAAGATAATACAAAGCATATTTGGCCGTCAATCATCCAGATTATCTCAAAACACTTTCACCATCTCCAAGGTCGCTCAATTCACGAACAATGAAGAACACCAATGCAACACACAAGACTCAATATATGACATTAATTTAGTTATAACCACCATGCATAGACCAATATTACCCTACCCGAATAAGTCAGTAACTAGCAATGTAACCAGTGCGCCCTCACAAAAAATAAATCCCCCTCATCGTCTTAGTATTTATATATGTAACCATGGGTACAATCAAAATTCTCACTCTCTAAATGAAGTTCCAATCAGTGTATGCCAAGTACCATAGGCTTGCCCTTATATTCATTACCCCGATCTTCAGATAGGTCAGCTAGGATCACTATAGGATTTCTCTTAGGCTTGTAATGTAGGATAGAGGATGGTATGATACTCGATGGTATATAAAGTTACTAAGATTCCTTGACACTACAATAAGTTTTTGGGGTTTCACTCATTAGCCTTTTCTGTTCTTCTCTTTTCTTGATCACACTTATTTAGGATGGGTGTAGTCTTTTCTCAATTACTTAATCTTTTTCACAATTTTTATTTTTCTTGCTCTTTTCCTTTGCACCCAGATTTTTATTATTTTCTTTTATGCTAGATTTATTCATACTCATTCTATATCATGCACCCCTATGATAGCCACCCTCAACTTAGGCCATTTTCCTAAGTCAAGGTGCACAGTGTCCAAGGAGGACCAGGGCCAAAATAGGTTCATTGCAATCTAAATAGGAAAGTGACAGGTGTCATACAAAGAAATAGGATAATTAGGCTTAAAACAAGGATCAAATGATATTATACACATAGGGAAGGTCATTTAGGCTAAAGTGAGATAATATCTAAATGGCCTATGATCTTTTCCTAACCCCTATCCTTCAACCTAGGTAAGACTAACCGGGCAAGTTCTGGCTTCATCATAAAAAGGGAACTAAGTAGTTTCTCACACACACATGGCACACATGTATATCACAAGCTATGAGTCATTTAGTTCATGTAGTTGTTTAGAAATGATTACTATGTTACTAGAACTAATGCCATACAAAGATGCACAGTGGTCAAACTTGAATGCAAATCACAAAGTTAGAGAAGTACACCACTTGAAGAGGTTTACAAAAATCACAAAACAATTCAATTGCCTCAAGTATAAGTATTTCTTCTAATCGTCTACAAAATTTTACAACAACAATTTACTCTACACCCTCAACTTAAGATCAAAGAAAATATAAACTTAGGGTTAGAGTATACCTGGAATAGATCAATCCCGGGGGTTATGGGTTCCTGACTCTGCTACTACAGCTCCATTAGGAGCCGCTAACTGTTCTGGTGCAGCTGGTCTATCAGTCTATGAAGTCCTACTGGTGGAGGCACCTACTGCTCTCTCTCGGATGGCTGTCTCCCATCTCTCATTGTTCGCTAAGGACTCAATCTTTTCCTTATTTATCTCCTCCTTTTTAGATTACTTTCTTGCCCTCATGTCTACTTTTCTTTCTTTATCACTGTCAGGACTCTCTCTTTTTCCTTTGCCTTTCTTATTACCTATCTTTTTCTTTTTCTTCACTAGTTCCTCTGTGAGATCAAGCAACGGGATTTCTTCCTTAGACTCCTCAACTACCAGGTCTACTGACGCCATAAAGTGGTGATGTTGTATCTTTCCAACCTCTTCCTTTACTTTATCTAGGTCTGATCTGAATAATGCCATCTCTGGGGTAGACCTCTCTCGCAACTGAGCATTGAAGTGGTTCTCAAATTTATTAATCTGGCACGGTAGAGCCTTGTAAGGCTCGAGTGAAGCCTTAACCCTCTTGTCCACTGTAGCCATAAATTGCTTGGCAAAGAGTTTAAGCTAAGACTCGTACCACTTGGACTATTTTGCTACTCTTCTGAAATTCATAAGGTTGAACGCAAATTCTGTTGTAGGCACTGCAGCCGGAGGAATTGTCTCAGTTCTAGGCACTGATGATTCTACCATTGTTGTGGATGTTGGAGGTACAGCTTCAGAATTAGGCATATCTGCATTAGTCACTAAACTATTACCTGTGATCGGTGGGTAACTTTGAATCTCAGCACCCTTGTCAAACATTAGCCTCGACAGATTTTTCTCATTTATGATAGGATTATGGGTCTTCTAATCATGGATTTCTTCGTATAGACCCATAATCTTCGGCATATTTATTGCCCTGCTCAACCTTGTAATTAAACAAGGGAAGGGATATGTTGTATCAGACCTCGAGACATAAATTTTTATCTCTTCGGCAATAATCTCTCTAAAATTCAATTTAAGGTTAGCCATAAAACTTGCAACTAATATTGTTCTATCATCCCCGAGGATATTATCACCATCCGTAGGCATCAACCACGTACGTACAATACCCCACCAAAATCTTACCTATGAAGTCAGGGAGGCCTTGAAGATCCTTTCACTCGAATTTGTCAGCCATTATGGTTCTCCATCGGCTATGAGTATGGCTAACCAATTCCGCTGATTTTCTCGATACTTCAACCGGGCATATAAAGTAGATGAAGTGTCCTGAGGAGCAATGTTCGGGCCAAGAAGGAACCTATTGATTGTTGCTTCAGAAACATCCACCATTAAGCCCCGCACTAGAACTTTATCCAACAAAGGTTGGTCAGTTGCTTTGTCTCCTTCTCTACACATGTTTTCCAAGAGAGCTTGGTAGTTTTCATAGAACTCCCTAACTAGTATAGGGAAAAATGAATTTCCTCCTCGTGTAGTCCATCCCAAATCATAGCCATGAAATTTCTGCTCCACATCCAGATACCTACTTAACCCCTTGGTGATGATTGTCTTCTCCTTAAAGATTGTCTACTTGATAGATCTTCTATTATTTCTACAAAGCCCATCAAAGAATATTTTTTGATCTTTGGGAATCTGCCATCTAGTGCCATCTCTAACTTCAGGATTCTTGCATTTGACCATAGTTCCCCGAATTGGAGAGTCTTTGTCATCTTGTGGCTCAGCAGAAGGGGACTCAATTGATGGTCCCTCGGATTCAGGTTGTCCAGGCTCATATTCCTTAGACTCAAGCTGATCTAAATTATTCTCTTTAGATGCAGCATGTTCAGACTCTTGTTGCTCAGAGACCAACTGCTCAGAAGTTGTATGCTCAAATATTGTTGGCTTAGTTTCACTTTCTTCATCTTCTCCACCTCAAATAGTGGGGGTGGTGGAGTCATTTTATAGATTTGCTTCCTCTTTTGCATCCTAAGCAAAGGCTCTTCCTCTTCAAAATCAGACTCTTCATTGAAGAGTTTCTGAGATATGCTTCCCTTGGTCACTTTCTTTGTGGATTTTGAGTTCTTTCCTTTGGGTTCAATTTCAAGACCTGTAGCAAGAGAAAACCCGTTAGTTGACCCTCAAGAGTACAAACACAAACACATAGATCATTGAAATTCCACACCCCTCGAAAGGGTTTAGTAATGCTTCAGGTCCCAGTGTAACAATATTTATTGATAAGCCATCACAGTTGTGATAGCTTATCATGAATGTCGTTAGCCTTAAATAGAACCCATGAGATTTTATCAACATTTAACGATATTTCTGATAAGCCCTCACAAACACGATAGCTTATCACAAATGTCATCAGCTCGAAACAGAACCCACAACACTTTTAGCAACCTTTGACGACATTTTTTATAAGCCGTCATAGTTGTGATAGTTAATCATGAATGTCGTCAACTCTTATCAGAACCCTCAACATAACTTTAACTCAATTTTTGGTCCCATTTTTTTCTTAAAATACACTCTAGTTTCATTTTTAAGCTGAACTTTTAAGCTTTAGGCTTGCACAGCAAACGCTAGTTCCAATTTTTAGCCCTTTTTGCAAGTTGGACTTGGTTCAATCTTCTTAGGAACTTGACTTTACCTAATCTTACCACTTATCAATTAAAAAGAAAGGTCAGGTATCGCGTATAACTGACGGAGACCTTCTCTTTGATTACACGCGCAAGAAGAAGTAAAGAGAGGTTTTTGATTTTCATTACAATCTCTCACACACACAAGGAAGCTTTCATGTTGTTTAACTTGGAAAGTGTTTAAATAAGGGAAGAAAATATTCTAAGTATGGAAGAAAAATAACTTAAAGGAATTAAAAACTAAGCGGGAAGGTGCAAAGGCCAAGTTGTGGGTCGGGTCGGGTCTTTTTAATTTAGTCCACAGTTTCAGCTAATGTTGGGCTTTTTGTGATGACATTATTTATAATCCGTCATAATTGCGATAGATTATCACAAATATCGTCAGTCTTGACAGACCCTTCTTCAGAGCTGAAGTCTCTGACATCAAATCTGACAGCTTATCACAATCATGATAGCCCGTTAAAAATGTCGTCAGGGGAACTAGGATGAATACATTGATTCCACCTTCTTTTAACTATAACCTACTATAAAAATAAACTATTTACTGGAGTATTAAAATTTTGGGTTGCCTCCCAATAGCGCCTGATTTAATGTCGTGGCATGACTTGGTTATATTAACTACTCAAACTTCGTCAAGACAACCTGTTGATACCGCTTTACCATCTTTATAAAATACGTCCACAATTAAGAAAATACTCATCTACTTTGTCGGTGTCATGGATGAGTCTATTTTGAATCTTGCTTCCTTGTTGTTGAGCCAGAAATTCAGCTCATTCAGCTCTATCTCTATGATCGCTCTCCCAGTTGCAAGGAATAGTCTACCCAAAATGATTGGTACTTTGAAGTCCACCTCATAGTCCAGGACTACAAAATCAGCAGGTAGAATAAAGTCGGCCACCTTTACCAATACATCATGTAATATACCCATTGGCTGTTTTACAGACCTATCTTCCATCACCAATCGCATGTTCTTCGGGATAGGATCCCCCAAACCAAGTTTCTTGTACACAGCGAGTGGCATTAGATTTATACTGGCTCCCAAATCGCGTAGTGCTTTTCTGAAATTTAGGGATCGAATAGTACACGGGATGGTAAACTCTCCTGGATCTTCCATTTTCCACACTAAAGACCTTGTAGAGATAGCACCACAATGAAGGATATTGTCCTCCATACCATGGCTAACCTTCCATTTCTTAGTCACAAGTTCTTTTATAAGCTTCACGTATCCTAGCATTTGCTCAAGTGTTGCAACCAAAGGCACATTTATTGTCAATTGCTTGAGTACTACCATGAATTTGCTGAATTTTACATCATCAGTT
This sequence comes from Capsicum pubescens, assembly GCA_030864215.1. NCBI lineage: Eukaryota > Viridiplantae > Streptophyta > Magnoliopsida > Solanales > Solanaceae > Capsicum > Capsicum pubescens. The sequence goes on from CM061542.1 coordinate 102,407,051, forward strand.
TTCTTCATCAATCATTATGGAAAGGGAGGTGGTCGTATCGGGATAGTTTTTAGCACTACCTCCTTCTCCTTCTCTTCACCATTCTCCGAAACATCATCAGAATTATCTAGCTTCTTAGACTACACTGGACGTCCTTTTTTTTGGTTCATCAGCAACTACCTCATCAACTACAGGTTTGCCAACAGAAGGGCCAGGTAATATCTTACCACTTCTAGTTGTAATAGCCATGCATGAGCCATCATTCCATGGATTCTGGACCGTATCGCTAGGTAACGTCCCGCTCTTTCTCTGGTTGAATGCTATGGAGAGTTGGCTCATCTGCTGCTCCAACTATTTGATTGCGGTGGAGTGTGAGTGCACCAACTGACTGATAGATGTCAGATCGGTCTTCATGGTGGACACACAAGAGTTGGTAGCCTCCACTCCCTTCAACAACTTAGCCATCATGTCCTCCATGGACATCTTTTTAGAACTTGTTGAAGCAGCCTCACGATTTCCAGGAGGAACACATATCCCTCTCCTGTCATTATTATTTCTCCAATTTCCCTGCTCCCTATCTTTACAACCAGGATTATCATAAGAGTTCCGACCTTGATTACCTTGGCTATTACCTTGGAAACCCCCCTAATTATTAATATAGTTAGCCTCTTTTTATGTATCAGCCTCAATCCTATCCTGAGATCCCACAGCTTTCACCTTCTCAACCTTGCCTTATAGCAAGTTCTTGGTTAGCAAGTCCATCTGTGTTTTTAGGTGAGCCATGTCTTGGTCATGCTCCACTTTTATTTTGCGTTGTTTTGCAGTAATAACTACAGAAGCAGTAGGGCTGGACACCATAGAGTTTATGGTATGCCATACCCAAGTCTGTTTGGTCATTCGGTCCAGTATCTCTGAAGCCTCTGGGAATGTAAGATCAACAAACGAACCACCAGCAAAATTATCTACAATTAGTTTTGTAACAGAGTTAAGAGCCCTATACAAAGTCTCCATCAAATGCATTTCCGTCATGTTGTGGTTCAAATATTGTGTCAGCTTCTTCTTGAATCTTTACCAGGTTTCATGCAAGGCTTCAGTCAGGAGCTACCTAAAGCTACTGATCTCATCCCTCAACTATACCCGCCTGGAAAGAGGAAAGAACCTTTCTAGGAAAGCTTCTTTCAACTGCTTCCAGTTGAGTATAGAATTGGGTGTCAACTAATTTATCCACAAAGTTTCCTCCCCAGAAAGAGACAATAGGAACAATCTCAACCGGATAGCATTTTGGCCCACTCTTAGGTTATTAAAAGATTTACAGATGGTGACAAAATTCACCGGATTCAGTTTTGGGTCATCCTCATGAAGGCCACCAAATAACCCCTTCTGATTGAGGAGTTGGATCATAGTACTAGTAATATTGAATTTAAATCCAAGTGCCAAGGGTGGAGGAATGATTTCACCCATTTCACCTGCTTCGTCCATTCCATCATCATCATCATTAAGATCATACTGGACTAGCTGGTACTCTTGTCTTTCTAGGAATGGACGGTTCCTGTTAACATTACGCCATACCGGTGTAGCTATCTACTCTATATGCCTTGGGTTACCAGGATTCAGCAACTCCTCATCTCCCAAATCTTCGTCCTCAGGGTTTGGATATCATTCTTGCTACCTGACATTTTGCATATTCACCTGAGCTCGAGCTAAGGCTGCCAGTCTATTAGCCTCTTGTTGTTCTGCCATTCTTCCAATTCGTTGCGGTTCCGGATTAAGTGGTAATAATGGATCTCCATAACCTTTGGTACTTCGTATACACTATAAAGATCCTTCAAATAAACAAAAACAATAGATATATATGAAACTAGGAAACTTAACTAACAGTCAATTTGCACACACAAACTTTAGTTTACAACCGTATTCCCCGGCAACGACGCCATTTTTTATAACGCTCAAACTATACCTCTCAATGAGAATGTAAGCGATCATTTTAAATATAAAACCCAACTAGGTTGGGGTCGAATCCCATAGGAAATATGGTGTAAATGTAAGTCGTTTGCAAATTAATCAACTGATAGTTGGATGTTTCCATAAATGGGGGGGAGGTTTGTTTAACAAGAAATTTTTGGTTACGTTAGTTTCAGTGTTCTTAATCAAGAGTTTATGAAAAACTAGAATTATGTTTACTAGGGATGTTGGTACTTGACAGGTGCTACTAGTGGTTTAGGATTCTCACGGTAGGTAGGACAAGAAGTTATATTGATTGAAGTTATGCTTAAATGTCTCTCGACCTACTTAAGAATTTAATTACCTAATCCTCTCGGACTTAGGGAATTTATATTCACTGCCCAAATTTTTCTTCAAGTTAACTAACCTTGTTACAACGATTATTATTAAACGGAGTATTTCTAAGTCCCTGTTGATAATTCATTTCCTACTATATTTGATTTCTTTCTTAAGCAAATCAAAGTAGGTCTTATCTATTGTTTGCAACCAAAAGGCGTTAATTAAAACCTCAGAATTATCAAGAAGTCCTACCATATTCTTAATCCTGATCACTCAGCACCTTATCAAGACCTAAACCAAGATCCCATAATTCAGGTTAAAGGAATTTATCCACTCATGGAGTAATAATCGAAACACCTAGATGAATTCATGCTTTGAAAGATAAACTTACCAAAAGATGAATAGAAACTAGAGATTCTCAGATTAACTCACAAAGGAAATCCCAAAATAATGAATATAATCTCTTCCAAGTAATTTCTTTGTCAAGCCAAAAATAAAGAGAGAAAATATAAAAGTATATTTCTCAAATCTCAATGCGCCAAACTCCTAAGAAAAGCCTAAACAAAACCTTAAATAGTTCACCCTATTTATAGAAACAAAATAATAAAATTTAGAAATTCTTCGAAATAAGTGACGCCATTTGTGATAGCCTATCAGGACGCTTATGACTTATCACAAATTTTGTTTTCTTCCTTTATGATTTTGGTGCGTTCTTCCTAGTGATGACGAAAAAAAGTAATGCCCTATCAACTCCTTGACGACCTATCACAAAATTTCGTCAAGTCTCTTCTACAGTTTTCATGTACTGCCTTAGGTTGACGACATTCTTGACGTCCTATCAGATCCTTGATGACCTATCACAAAATGTCATCACAATTTTCAATCTTAGGCCAATTCTCTATCTATGGCTGATGATGAATCTGATACCTTATCATAAGGCTAACGACTTATCAGAAATGTTGTCAGCCACACTTTTGCCTCTGTCTACTTCTTATTTCAACTCCTTTGCTTCCATTCTTATTGGTTCTATATCATATTAGTTTCTACTGCAAAACCAAAAACAAAACAATCAAAAACAACAAAAGTTGCTTAAGACTTTACAATCATTCTTAGTTAAAAGCCTCAAATGTGTTAGCATTAGCTCACACATCAGTCTTTTGGACTAACGAATGCCCCATAAGCTTTCATGGACTTGATGAATAGAGTGTTCAAGAAATACTTGGATATAATCTTCATAGTTTTCATTGATGAAATTCTTTTCTATTCTCGTAGTAAAAGTGATAATGCAGACAATCTCAGAATTCTATTGTAGACTCCTGAAGCCTATTAGTTATTCACCAAATTTAGTAAGTACAAATTTTGTCAAAGATCAATAGCTTTCCTTGGCCATATTATTTCCGGTGATGGCATTAGAGTTGACTCTCAAAAGACCAAAGCAGTGAGAAAATGGTCCAGGACCATCTCTCCATCAGATAACAAGAGTTTCTTGGGTTTGACTTGCTATTACAGATGATTTATTGAAGGGTTTTCTTCTATTGCGTCCCCCATGTCTTGACTGACTCAGAAGAAAGTCAACTTTCAGTGGTTAGATTTTTGTGAGAATAGTTTTCATGAGTTGAAGACTCAACTTACTTCTGCTCTAGTATTGACCTTGCTAGATAGTTCAGATAGATTTATGGTTTACTATGATGCTTCAAGAGTTAGTCTTGGTTGTGTTCTGATGCAGAGAGGTAAGTTCATAGCTTATAACTCTCGACAGCTTAAACACCACGAAAATAATTATCCTACCCATGATCTTGAGTTGGCATTTGTTATGTTTTCTTTCAATATATGGAGACATTACCTTTAAGGAGTTCATGTGGATGTGTTTACATATCACAAAAGTTTGCAGTATGTGTTCTCGCAAAAAGATTAAAATCTTCGTCAGAGATGATGGCTTGAGTTGGTAAAAGATTATGATATGAGTATTTTGTATCACTCGGGCAAAGCCAATGTAGTGGAAGATTCCCTTAGTAGATTGTGTATGGATAGTGTTTCTCTTGTAGAGAATGATAAGAGAAAGTTAGCCAGAGAGGTTCATCATCTTGATAGATTAGGTTTTTGGTTGGTTGATTTAGATGAGGGTAGTCTATGGGTTCAGAATGGTTTGGAATCTTTTTTAGTTTCCAAAGTAAAAGAAAAGCAAGATACCGATCCTAGGTTGGTTTAGTTGAAGGAATCAGTTATGGGTCAGAAGGTAGAGGTTTTCTCCCAAGGTAGAGATAGTGTGTTGCAATGTTAGGGTAGGCTATGTCTGTCGTGTGTTGATGGTTTGAGGACGTTGATTTTAGAAAAAGAACATGGTGTGGATTACTCTATACACCAAGGAGCCATTAAGATGTACAGTGATTTGCGAGAAATATATTGGTGAAGTGGTACAAAAAGTGATATTGTAGAGATTGTAGCTAAGTATTCTAACTGTCAGCTGGTCAAGGTTGAGCATCAAAAGCGTAGCGGTATATTTCAAGAGTTCATAATTCCCTCTTTGAAGTGGAAATAGGTGAACATATATCTCATGATGGGTTTGCCTCGTAAGCGTCTTCTGTATGATTGGATTTTGGTTGTTGTTGACAGAATGACCAAATCAGCTCATTTCTTGCATGTCCATACTTCTTATTCTGATAAGGATTATGCTAAGATATATCTCAGAGAGTTAGATAGGTTGCATGGAGTACCGTCATCTATTATTTCAAATAGAGGTACTCAGTTTACCTCTCATATTTGGAAGGCTTTTTAAAAGGACCTTGGTACCCAAGTTCATCTCAGCACAACTTTTTATCCTCGAATAGATGGTCAGGCACAGAGGACCATTCAGACCCTAGAGGACATGTTGAGAGCATTTTTATTGACTTTAAAGGTATTTGGGATGATCACTTAACTTTGATTGAGTTTGCCTATAACAACAGCTATCAATCTAGTATTAAGATTGCTCCGTTTGAGGCTCTTGTGGGAAGGAGATATAGATATCCTATTGGTTGGTTTGAGGAAGGTGAAGCAACTTTAATAGGGTTGGATTCACTATTTTATGCGATGGAAAAAGTTCAGATTATCAGGGAAAGGCTAAAGATAGCACAAAGCTATCATAAATCCTATGGAGATGTGAGGAGAAGATATGTTAAGTTTGAAGCTAGGAATTCGGTTTATATAAAAATCTCACCCATGAAGGGAGTGAAGAGATTCAATAAGAAAGGGGAGCTTAGTCCCTTATATGTTGGCCCTTACAAAATTTTTAGCCTTTTTGGGAAGGTAGCTTATAAGCTAGAGTTGCTTGTAGATTTAGCATTAGTGCATCCGGTATTTCATGTTTCTTTATTAAAGAAATGTATTGGTGATCCAATAGTTTTAGTTCCTTTAGAAAGAATGGATATTTATATTATCCTTTCTTATGAAGAAGTCCTAGTTGAGATCCTTGATCGTCAGATTTGTAGACTAAGGAACAAAGAAATTCCCTTGGTCAAGGTTCTTTGGCGAAATTAGTTCACTGAGGGAGCCACTTGGGAAACAGAAGAAAATAGGCAAACCAAGTACCCTCATCTTTTCTCCACAAACTCAAATTCAACTTAAGGTAGAGATTATCCTCATATTGACTCTTTTCAGTTCTCAATTTCATCTATATAATCCATCTCATATCATTGCATACATTTAGTTCAGTTCAAGTATCATGTTTTAGACTATGTTGTGCAATCATGTTTTCAATCATGCATGTTTAGTTTATGATCTTAGTTTCCCCATTACTCTCAGCTAAACCAGTCCCATTTGAGGGTGAATGTTCCCACTTGGAGATATTGTAATACCCCATAAAATCCTAGCTTAATTTAGCTTACGATTTCATGTTAAAGGGGTATGACTTAGAAATTTCACTAAGTGTTGGTAATTAGTCGTTTCCAAAGCCCATAAACTTTGATGATTTTATTTTTGACCTTCCCAACCTCAGAACGTCGATTTTTAAGTACGTTCCGAGTGAGTTTCAAATTTTTGAATGAGCGTAAGGGCTTGTTTGGGAATACAAAATAGTAGCAGTGTCGTGATGAGCCCGTGGTACCCCCTCCACTGCGTACTGGAGCCCACGGCGCTGCCTTCATTGCACCACACTGGAGCCTACGGCATGCCTTCTCTCACCCGTCCATCTTTTTGTTATTTGATAATGTAATACCCAGTACTTTTCTTACTTCTGCTCAGATTTTAGTATATGCACAAGAGAATTAAAACCTAGAAATTTAGCTAAGTGTTAGAGACTTAGTTTTATTTTTGGCCTCTTAACTTCCATGATTTTTAAATTGACCTTCCTGAACCCGAGTGGTATGTTTTTAAGTTAATGCATGTTCAGGAGTGTAAGTAGAATGTTTCGGGTATGTTTTGGATTTTTTGAATAAGGGTTTGACCCCATTTGGTTTCCCAAAACAACAGCTCACAACAATTGGACCACGTCGTGTTGAGTATAGCAACGAATGGGGTCACCGTGTCGCATTATTTGTTAATTCAGCAATTTTCCAATTTCATTGAGTCACCGCGATTGCACTACAATGCGGTGGAAATCACAATGGCAACCTTGGCGCATCGCGGTGAGGGTCCAATCCGTATTTTAGTTACGAATTTTAATTTCCCAGGGACAGTTTGATCTTTTCCTATAACCCCAATCCATGAAAAACACGAGATTAAAGCCCCTAATAGCATATTTGGTCACCTTTTATTCAAATTCTTACAATTTAAAACCATTCTCTCATAAGAACAATCCCTAGTCCTTTAAGATTCAAGCTCAAGTTCAAGAAAACAACTAAGAACCTTCACGAATTCTTCAATCAAGGTATGTTAGATGTTCATCCATGGGCACTTTCTACCCATGGAGTCCTAGAACCCGATTTCAAATTCAAATATATGATTTTTACATGTTATTATGATTTTAACCATCAATTCCCATGAATTTAGATTTATACCATGTTTTACATGTAATTATTATTATTATGGAATCCCACTCATTTGAATGGTGTTTTTCCCTGATTTAAGCTTTAGTTGGTGAGGTTAGTATTGAAATCATGCTATTACTACTAGTTTTAAAACTATTCTCATGTTTATATTAAGCCATGAATTGCAAGTGTTTGATGAAGTGACTACAAAAATGAGTTTTGAATAAGTGCTTACATGTCATATCCTAAAAGTTTTACTATGATCTTATTGTTATTGCTATCAATTCCTGGGAGTTTGAATACCCGAAATTTAGTTGTTTGTCTAGTTTGTAGTACTTTCAGAATGGTTTTAGATAAACCATCAACACTAACAGTTCAGTCAGTTGTTATAAGCAGTCAAACTTATTTTAGTTCAGAAATCAGTGTCATTCAGTTAGGAGTAAAGCATAGCACTGAGTGAACATAATGATGGCGTCTCACCCATTAGTAGGAATGAGGCACTTGTATCCTCTGTCAGTAGGCATAAGACATCAGTAGAAGTCCCTAGGTATTGACCTACGACGCCACTATATATTTGAGGGGTCCCCCATGAGGTAGGCATGACATCCTTGTTCTTTGGGACATTAGATTAGTGGATCCACATAGACATTATTGGTACCCATGGAAAGGTATTAATACCCTTCTACCTAGGTCTATAGGTTGGACCCTGATAGTAGATTAGGGTATATTGGTTATAGCTAGCTCCCATAGTGTAACGCCCTAATTTTCTGAAATCGAAATGCCATACAGTGCCAATGATCCCGAAAGACCACAAGCTAATCCTTTTATGATATCTGTACCAGAGCACTGCATACTATACTAAAATAAATGCAGAAAACTAGTGAAATCTTACCATAAGGTTCAAAACATCTAAAATACTCAAAATTGAAAAATGGAATACTGATATATTTTTTCGAAAAGCCTCTAAACTATCTAAACTGTGAAGTTGATGGTACATGTCCCCAAAAAACTCCATCTACTGAAAATAAACTAAGTCTAATGCCATAATTAAATAAGGATCATCCTCGAATAATGAGGACTCACTACTAAGTCAACTGCTGCTGTTGGCTGAGTCTGGACTGCTAAGGGTGCTTGGATCTCACTCTTCTGAACCTATGGTATAAGACACCATAGTGCAGGATAAAAGTATGTGTCAGTACATTGAATATACCGGTATGCTAGATGAGGTAAGGCTAAATGCAAGGGCGTATGCATAAACATAACTTAGCTGAATAACATGAAAGTACTGAATGAGGATATATCTATGGACTGAATACTACCTTCTGAATACTTGAATTCTAACAATTGAGTTTAGTAATATTGATATATGCATTTACTAACACTGAGAGTTTGAATAACTTAGTCTACTGATAACTGAACTCTGAGCTTACTAATATCGACTAATTGAAACTAAGAACAAACCTATCTAGCGGATGATCTTCAATTCTAGTAATAATGATAAGGAATGATTAAATCTTAGTTTGAGATCAGGCCTATCTAGTGGGTGATCACTGAATTGATTAATAATATAAATGATATGACTGATTTTGAGATCAGTCCTATCTAACGGGTGATCTATGGATCTATTAGTACTGATACTGATTAACTTTATGTGAGACCAGAACTATCTAGTAGGTGGTCTATGAATCTATGGAACTATCTAAGTTCCTTACTGAGATGGGTGACTGTATCTAACAGTCCTGATTTTTGAGTTCTACTCTAAAGACTGATACTGAAACTGTAACTGTGTGAGTTCTCACCTAACCGACATTCCCCTAATTTGATCTATTGGGGTCCAACCTAAAACTCCAGTTGGAAGGGTGTCAATACCGTGCCACGGGTATAGACACTACTATGTTCAAGCCTCTCTAACGGGTGACCCTAAACAAGAAGTAAAGCCTAAGGTAACGGGTGACTTCTAGAAGGTAGTCAATCCTTAATCTAGCGGGTGACTCCTGATCCTGCGCTGGCTATGCAATTCTGGAGTATTGAGATTGTTGCTAATGACTCGGCCTCTCTATTGGGGTAGCTGTCATCCCTTCACTCGCTCGGTGCTAGTTTTTACTCCCAAATAAAAGATTCTGAACTGATTCTTAACTAAACTTACACTAATCTGAATCTGTTACTATTCATATTTCTTGACTGATCTGACTGAGTTCACTTGGTTCCATTATCTGACAGGATGATACCTGGATTCTACTATCTGACTAAATGCTACTGAATTCTTGTTAGCCTACTGAATCTCACTGAAGTCTGAGCTGAATACTGAATACTACTGAGTACTACTGAATACTAATTACTTCTTAATACTGTTGAGTCGAAACTAAATACTAAGTCAGATTATGCTGATACTGAGACTGTATTGCACTTATACTGAGATCACTGAATTTCCTTAAGTTCTGTAACTATCTGAATTCTATTGAGCATAGCACGACTGAGATTATCTTGAGAATAACTCAACTATAGACAAGCAACTAAATTTTGGGTATTAAATACCGCCAGGACTCGATAAGATAAATATCATAAAATAGGACAACTCATACCTGGCATGACAATAGGCTACATCCACAATGTAATCAATACGACATCTCGCCAATCACATAAATATCATGAACAAATAAAGGTATAGGAAATGCAAGCCAATATCTCAAAGTTCACTTAATAAGGAATACACGTGAGTGTAAATGCATACAACATATCACAGATCATTCAATAGGACTTTTCAACAAACACTTGGCTTACATGAACTTATACTTAATTAGGGATTTCTTGCTAACCATGCTATATTGACTCTATTTCCTTCACATAAGCATTTTGTCAAACATATGGGGAGCATACTTTGGTAATACAACAAATACTACACCCAAGTATTATGATTACACCAACCAACTTGCAAAATTTAGGGTTTTAACATGGACATGATGCAATTCAACCCATCTCAAGATCAAGACTTGCAACTTGTATTCAAAAGCAATAATTACAACTCAACAACACATAATCATGAACTTCATTACATATAAATCATGAAATCTCATAAATACATAAACTTTGTAATTTTGAAAAGGATTCTTGGACTTCTTGGGTGGAAGGAGCCCAAGAATCAACATCTAAAATACCTTAGGAGACTCTTTCTTGAAGGTTATTGGAGAGATTCTTGGTTTCTTGAGTTTTCTTAAAGAAGGGTTTTGATCTTGTTCTTTGGTTTTTGATCTTGAAAGAAACCCTAGATTTTGATGTTTTAGATGAAGAATGAAGTTATGAGCCTTGATCTGATATAAATAGGTGCTAAAAAGGGTGTAAAAATACCAAAAATCCCTTATCTAAAATGACTAAAAATCACTGAACGAGATATGCAACGGTGGGTGCGACGGTCCATCGAGGGCCCGACGGTCCGTCGTTCCTGATCGTCACCCCTGGGCTATAACTGGGTTCACTGTCTCATCTGCGATGGTTCATCATTAGTTCGATGGTCCATCGTACCTCTCTATTGTGCTTAGCCAGATAGTAGACTCACTACCTCAGTTGCGATGATCTGGGCGACGGTCCATCGGATCTCTCTGTCGCACCTGGGTAGTTCAGACTGCTTTCTATAAAACGTCTATAACTCTCTATCCTGACATTATATTTTGATGAAATGGATATCGTTGGAAAGAAAATTCAATTTCCCACATGATAAAAAGTTAAAAATAGGAAAATTCAATATGGTTTAAGCACTACTCACTTTAGAAGTCATCCCTTAATCAGTTAGAGATGGAAATAGGCTTTAAGTAAGTTCGTGGTATTACACATAGTCTCAATCTAGAAATCAATTTCAGATTTGCTTGACCATATCATACAATATAGTTATTCAGTTATTAGTATTTTAGTATTTTCAGTTAACAGGCTATTTAAGAGTCATGTTTTATACTTGGTCATGCATTCTTAGTCTTTACAGTTTTCATGCATTCTTTCTCAGTACTTCAAGTTATTCATTCAGTCCGCTATTACTTATGCTCATAAAACCATCCATGTTATCATAACCTCATTTAGCATACTAGTATATTCAAAGTACTGATCGCATACTCGTTTGTTGTGCTATGATATTTAATATCATAGGTTTAGACGCTTAGTTCCCTGATCGCACATAAACATACTAGATTATTAGCTGTAGCAGTGGTGGGTCCTCATACTTCGATTACATGGTTTATCTATCTCAATTTACCTTATTTGGTCTGTATTTTCTATTCAGTCGAAGTTAGTTGGGGGGTTTTCCCATCAGCTCCACAGTCAGTCAGTAGGGGATTTTCGGACTAGTACTGACAGTTAGTCAATTTTTAGTCATTATTATTAGTTGTTTTTATTAGTATTGATAGTATTATTTTACAAATATTATCATAACTATGTTTTAAAACCTTATGGCATTTTTCAGTTAAATTCTACACCGTGTGGTATCCAGGGTGTACTCTCGGGTCGTTACAAACTTTGTATTACACCCTAAGGTTTTAAGGTGTCCTAGTGAGTCTGAAATACACTTTGAGTAGAGTCTTGTGTATGCGTGTGAAGCACTCCACACTTATGGACAAGAGGCTACAAGACATTTTTATGAAAAGTTTCCCTTCTTTCAGTGTTCATGTCGTGCGAATGAGCATGAGCTCTATTTAAAATCTTTTCCTAATCCATCCTCTTTTGTATTATAGACCATGAATCCCAAAAGAAATAACAAAAGTAGGATTGAGAATCATCCCACACCTCCGCCTATTCAGTAAGAACCCTTGAATGAATATTCCTCCCAGGCCGAATTCAGAGCTTCTTTCATTACCTTAGTTTATTCAATAACTTCACATTACTATCAACAGGATGTTGCCTGATAGAGACCAAGAGCACATCCTAGTGTACGTAGTCTACCAAGTAATATAATGGCCTCAAAGAAAGCCCGAGTTATCAATCCCACAGACACTAGATTAGGCAACGATTTAATTTCAGTTCGCACTTTAGATTCAATTGATGCGAGAGTAAATAAATAAAGAGTTTGAAAATTATAATTCGAGAAAAAAAAAGTGCGCAATGTAAAGATCTTGAAACAATCAATAAGAAAAAACACAGGGTTAAATCACTCCGAACAATCATATTAGGCTATTGAATTTCATTCATTAACTTGCTTATCTTGGTTGTTTATCCGTAGGGTTAATTGAGTGATTATGGCTTCCCAACCTCTAATCCTATACCCAACTTGAACCTTAAAACTAAATCATTGAGAGGGGATGTAATAGTTCACTTAAGTTCTAAACAAATACCATCCTACATATGAATCAAGTAAGGTATATAAGTAAATCCCTTTCCTAGATACTAATTCAAGTTTCTTACTTTATAAAGAATCAAGAGCCATACTCTACTTATTCTCATATTCTATCGCCCTATTCCCTCTCTCGAGTTCACAAGGATGACAATGGAGGTATTCTAAGGGTAGCGAATCCTTAAAATAGTTAAAACGAGAATAACCAAACAACCAATATTAATAAGCAAAGAAAACAAACTTAATCCATAGCAATAATAATCATGTTCTTGGCTTCAACCCCGAAAAGAGGGTTTTTAGCTACTCATACTCATAATCAAAATCTAACTAATTATATGAATGATTCAAACCATAAATAAATCTAAATTAAAGAAATAAAAAACCTAAAAAGAAGTTTTGGTAGCCTCCGATGTTGTTACGAGCGATATAGGGGTTCCAAAATTCATAAAACGTGATTTAACATGTTATATTTATAGTAAATAAGTCATAAACCATCTATGATTGGGTTTCCACATTATTAAACTTCAGTTGGGAAGTTTTTTTTCCACTTTTTATGGCCATCACGACCCAGTGACATGCCAATCGACAATTGTCAATTTCTAGAATCTCACCACGATTTCACCGCGTCGCGGCGCCTCTTAAAGCTCCACCAAATACTACGCGCACCTATGGGTTAAAAAATGGGGCCTCTTATGAATCCATTGATTTATTTAAAGAGTAAATTATACCTACCTACATAAAACACACGCACCTTACATTTTGGCTATCCAAATTGCGTCCAGCTTGTGTCTTGTGCTTCTGTGGTCATTTCCAAGCTTTTTAAAGTTGTTTTCACTTGATTTAAAGCTTGTATATCCTTCACATATCATAATAATAAATTCATACAGTATACTATATTATTTAAAACAAAAATTTAGAGCTAAAAACAACACAACATCCTCAATGGTGAACTAGAAACACGAGCTAAGCATAGGCTAATTTCACATGAGCTTTAACTCATTGTTTTGACTCTTTTCTTGATACAATTGACCCTTAAAAAATATAAATGAGTTAATACACATAAAAATACATAATAACAACCTTAGTAACTCATTAAGACACATTATAACCCAATACGAGAGACTAGACAACACCTAGCTCAAGCTAGTCACACTAGTTGTCTTGGTTGAACTCTAAATGGTCGAATTGAATCAATAATCATGTGAAAACACCATTAAACATTGTAAAAACATACTTGGACACATAAAGGCTCATTTATATTATTATAAACACATATAGAATAAGAATCATCGTCAAAACAAGGCTAAAAACACTATGATAGTAACACTAGAATGCATAAAATGACTCAACATCACCACCCCACACTTAAAGCCTTATTCATACTCAAACAACTCTTAAATATAAACAACATGAGTTGTAAAGACTCCACACTTCTACTACATGAAAGAAATTCAAGCTAGCACTACAATGACTCCATGGAATGCAAGTTTACAACACTATGCATGTTATACACAATTGAAAGCTCAAGAATCCTACTTCAAAACATCCTAGCCTCAAAAATGGACTCCACAAGTGGAAAACTCATGCATATTGATCAATTAAGGACATCATACAATTCACCCACATTCATAAAACATGTGGCCTCATAACAGGAGAGGTACCCATAATCACTCAAAATAATGCAAATTATCACAATGGGTACAAGAATCAAATTATGTTGTCTCACAAGAAATTCCCAAGTAACACATATTGAACCTTAAGTTCTCCCTTAGGGTAATGTTCCACTAATAGTCGAATGCAAAGCTTAGGATCAATTAGGTATTTTTTGGTTTGTAATGTAGGCTAAGGGACGGGTAGGAACTATTTGTGAATAGTGACTAACCTCTCTAAGTGCTTTAATACACTACATTAAGCAATTAAAACCACTCTTCAACAACCAAATTACACTTTTTCATCCATCCATACCTTTTGTTTTCCCCCTTCTCTTTTAAGAATTTTCATAAACACTTGGTGGACACATAGTTTACTACCACAAGAATCAATTTTTCTCTTTTTGTACAATCATGGCAATATTTTTAGCATAAATTATATCACAACCATCCACCACACATAAATTATACACCTATAACTATTACCTTGGGGCATCAATTTCACCTTTTTCTTTTTCAATTTTTCAAACTCCTTACTAAATCAAAAATATATTTTTTTTCAATTAAAGCACTTAGGAGCTTTGTGGATCAAATTAAGGTTTATTAAAAAAGGGAATTAGGCTACATATTAGGCTACCAAAGAAAATAAGGTAAAGGCTCAATTAGGGTTATCTAGGACAATGCAAAAGGGTAGGACAAATAGAAGATAAAAACAAGGTTATTAAAGAAATGCCTAAATCATCTCTTAAACCCACACTCTTTATTTCGCTTCACACACACACCGGAAAAGTTCTAGACATCACATACAATAAGGAATATACAAAAATCTCGCACGCATATGGCGCATGCTCAATTAAATAGGATCATCATAGACTCCCAACCAAATAATAGCATAAATTTAAATTTAAGCCAACAAGTACAAGAGTCACAAAAATGAGTCTAAGAGTCTCAAAAGTAGCAATTCACTCATTCACCATTCTTTTACCAAACAAAACATTTGCACCATGCAGTCAAAAATAGCACCAATAAGAATATCCCACTTATTCCTAACCTAGAAATTTTTAAGTTGAGCCAAACTTTGGGAATTTCCCCACCCCACACTTAAGAATCTACTTTATCCCTAAAGTGAACTGAAAAGTAAGAGATAGAAACACTCTCTTAGGCCTTTAGGCCTAGCTAGTAGAATCTTTATATATAAATGAGATCTATGGGACCCCACACTCATTATTTGCCATACTTCAAGCTCAAGCTTATGGTACTCAGACTTTCCATTAACCTGTGAGTCAACCAAAAACAAAAAACTATGTGAAAAAAAAACTAAACTAAAAAAAAAATACCTTAACTTGTGTTGCCTCCCAAGAAGTGCCTGATTTTGTGTCGTGGTATGACCAATATCAACTCAACCATATTACTTCACCCTTTTACTGCCTTTTGGGAGCCATTTTTTCATTCGTTTTAGACCTCTTTTACCTTTTAACATATTGGGAATTGGTTGTTTCATCTTAGTCCGCTCAATCAGGTATTTGGAAAAGGTCTTTAGTGGATTAGCACCCTACACTCGTCCCTTTCAATCACATTAATCATGCATAAATCTTTATATTTGGGATTTTCAATGGGTTCTTTGTAAACATCAAATAACAACTCTTCATCCTCTACCCTCATCTTGAGCGTGCCTTCTCAAACATCAATTAAGGCCCCTTTGATTTCTAAGAATGGACGTCTAAAAATAATTAGTACATGTTCGTCTTCCTCAAAGTCAAGAACAATAAAGTCATCAGGAATAATTTATTTTTTCCAACCCTAATGAGGACATCCTCAATTATTCCTTCTGGATATGCCATGGAATCATTTGCTAGCTGCAAAACTACGGTGGTCGATCTAGGCTTTCCCAAATCCAATTTTAAAATAGAGATAGGGGCATCAAATTTTTGTTGTCCCCTAAATAACACAATGCATGGACCTCTTTACTCCTAATTTGAATAGCGATAGAAAATTCCCCTGATCTTTTAATTTCTGGGGAATTATCTATGTTATTACCATACTACACTCTTCAGTGAGTGTTATTTCTCCTATATCTTGCAATTTCACCTTATTTGCCACCACATCCCTCAAGTACTTAGCATACTTAGGCATACTCTACAAAACATCTAAAAGAGGTAAATTAATATAAGGTCCTCTGAATGTATCAAAGAACTTTCTGAACAAGGCACCCTCCTTCACTTTAATTTGCATCTGAGGGAAGGGTAGAGGAAGTGTCTTCTTCAACAACTTTTTCTTTCAAGTACTCAAACTTCTTTGAATTTTCAGCAACTCTTTTGAGAACCTGTTGGGTAACCACTTCAGCATCTACCTTCTTTATTTCCTTGGTAGGTTTTGCTTGAAGCTCTTTACCACTTCTTAAGGTGATTATAATAACTTGCTTTAGAGTTTTTGTGTCTGCTGGAAAACCATCTTGTGGCCTAGTATTCAATGTTTTTTATTGTACCCCACTTGCAACTCTAAACTTCTAGCAGCCGCTTGTAAATTTTTTAAGTCTATAGCAAACTACATCTGATTAGCTAGGATCTTCTTCAACATCTCCTCCGTGTAGCTAGTTGATTGACTTGGTTAGGCATGTGGATGTGGGGCGTTCCATGGCTGATTTTTTGGCTGAATCTGCCACTTTATGTTGTAGGTATTATCATAATTTGGCATTTGAGCATTGCCTACATACATTGTAAATTCCGAATTTGACACACGCATGGCTGTTGAATGGCCATTATTTCTGCATACCTCGCACCAACCTACAACTTATTGGATAGTATTGATTGTTGGTGTAGGTTGTGTTTCTCCCAAATTCAACCTGTTGAATGATGTGTTGATCAAAATTTGTAGTGTAGAAACTTGTGCTGATAAGGCTGTGAATTGGTTAATCTCTAGAACACCCGCAATTCTTTTTGTGGCACTTCTAGAATCTGAATGCCAATCTGGATTTCCTTATGCTATACGGTTCAGCAATGTGTATAGCTCATCATAAGTTAGCTCTAATGCTTGACCACCTGCTGCTGAATCTAGCAAAATCTCCATATTGTGATCAAGAGCTTTTACAAAAGTATGAGAAAGTTCCTCATTTGAATATTAATGGTGTGGACACTATCGAAGAAGAGCCTTGAAGCATTCCTATGTATGATAAAGTATTTCATTAGTCTTCTAGTTGAAGCTCACTATCTTACTGCGAAGTCTTGCAGTATTACCTGATGGAAAGAATCTGATATGGAACTTTCAGGCTAAGTTATCCCATGATGTGATTGAATTGGCCGGCTCTGAATTCAACCACCTTTTAGATTCCCCCAAAAGTGATTAGGGAAACAGTGTCAGTGTCACATTATCTGGAGTCACCCCAGTCGGAGTGAATATATCAGTAATCTCAATGAAAGTCTACAAGTGGACTTGAGGATCCTCGTGTGAAAGCTCTGCAAACTGTCCACTACTGATAAAAAGTTGCACTATATTGTGTTTCAAATCAAAATTTCCCACAGCTGCCGGTCTTTGAATTGGGGGAGTCAAGTTCGTTGGAAGTGGGACAGCCACTTACCTAATCTTTCTACTAGCTGTTTGATTTTCAGCCACAGGAATATTATTTTGTTGGTCGTCTTCGATTTGAAGAATTTTAGAGAGAAGGATTGCTTCTCTACTGTGTTGATGGGAAAGTTGCTCGGGTTCAGGGCTTGGTTCTACCAACTACCGATACCTTGCTAGCTTAAAATCTTAAGAACCTATTTCCTGCAAAAACAAAAATAAGACCAAGCATAAAAACACCAAATAGATCTAAAAATAAAACTAAAATAAACAATTGCCAAATAATAAGTCCCTGTCAATGGCGCCAAAAACTTAACTACGCCCAAGCACACATGCAAGTGTACGTGGTCTACCAAGTAATATATTGGCCTTCAAGAAAGCTGAGTTATTGATCCCACAGAGACTAGATTTGGCAACGATTTAATTTCAATTTGCACTTTACATTCAATTGATGCGAGAGTAACAAAATAAAGAGTTTGGAAATTATAACTAGAGAAAAATAAAACAATGTGTAATGTAAAGATTTTGAAACAATTAATAAGAGAAAACCTAGGGTTGAAGCACTTCGAACAGTCATATTAGGTTATTGAATTTCATTCGTTAACTTGTCTACCTTGGTTGTTAATTCAGAGGGTTAATTACGTTATTATGTCTTTCCAACCTCTAATCCTTTACTTAAGTTGTACCTTACAACTATATCATCGAGCGGGGATGTAATAGTTCACTTAAGCTCTCATCAAATATCATCCTACATATGAATCAACTAAGGTATCTAAGTAAATCCCTTTCCTAGATACTAATTCAAGTTTCTTATTTTATAAAGAATCAAGAACCATACTCTGGTTATTCTCATGTTCTATCATCCTATTCCTTCTCCTGATTTCACAAGGTTGACAGTGGATGTATTCTAAGGGTCACAAATCCTTAAAATAGTTAAAAACGAGTATAAACAAACAACGAATATTGATAAGCAAAGAAAACAAACTTAATCCATAACAATAATAATCATGTTCTTGGTTTAAACCCCAGAAAGACGGTTTTTATCCACTCATAGTAATAATCAACATCCAAATAATTGTATGAATGATTAAAACCATAAATAAAGCTAAATTAAATAAATAAAAACCTAAAAAGAAGTTTTGGTAGCGTCTAATGTTGTTCCACGCGATCTAGGGGTTCCAAAATTCATAAAACGTGATTTAGCACGTTATATTTATAGTAAACAAGTCATAAACAAACTAGGATTGGGTTACCACGTTATTAACATTTAGCTGGGAAGTTTTTATTCCTCTTTTGATGGCTATCGCGACCCAGTGACATGCCAATCTACAGTTGTCAATTTCTAGAATCTCATAGCGATTTCACCGCGTCGCGGCACCTCTTCAAACTCCACCAAATGATTCACGCTCCTATGGGTCACAAAACAGGGCCTTTTATGAATCCATTAGTGTATTAAACGTGTCAATTAGATGTTCCTATAAATTACACGTGCCCCTTACATTTCGGGTATCCAAATTGCGTCAAGCTTGTGTCTTGTGATTCCGTGGACATTTCTGAGCCTTTTTAAGTTGTTTCCACTTGATTGGAAGCTTGTATATCCTTAATATATCATCATAATCCATTAAAAAAGAATACTATAGTATTAAAAAAAAATTTAGAGCTCAAAATTACACAACATCCTCAATGGTGAACTAGAAACACGAGCTAAGCATAGGCTAATTTGACATTGAACTTTAACTCATTATTTTGACTCTTTTCTTGATTCAATTGACCCTTGAACATTATAAATACGTTGTTTCAGATATAAATACATAATAACAACCTTAGTAACTCATTAAGACACATTATTACCCAACACGAGAGACTGGATAACATCTAACTCAAGCTAGTCACACTAGTTTTCTTGGTTGAACTCTAATTGATCGAATTGAATCAATACTCATGTGAAAACACCATTAAACATTGTAAACAGATACTTGGAGACATAAATGCTCATTTATATCTTTATAAACTTATATAGTATAATAATCATAATTAAAAGAAGGCTAAAAGGCTAGGATAGTAATGCTAGAATGCATAAAAACACCCAACATCACCACCCCACACTTAAAGCCTTGTTTGTCCTCAAAAAACTCTTAACTATAAACACCATGATCTGGAAAGACTCCATACTTATACTAAATACAAGAAATTCAAGCTATCACTACAATGAATCCATTGAATGTAGGTTTACAACAATAAGTATGTTATACACAATTGAAAGCTGAAGTATCCTACTTCAAAACTTCCTAGATGCAAGAATGGACTCCACAAGTGGGAAAATCATGCATCTTGCTCAATTAAGGACAGTATACAATTCACCCACATTCATCAATCATGTTCCTTCATGTCAAGAGATTTACCCATAATCACTAAAAATAATGCAAATTATCATAATGGGTACAAGAATCAAATTACGCTCACTCTCACAAGAAATTCACAAGTTACACATAATGAACCATAAGCTTGACCTTAGTGTAATGTTCCACTAATAGTCGAATGTAAATCTTAAGATCAATTATATTTTTTTCAGGTTAAAATGTAGGTTGAGAGACGGATAGAAACTATTTGGGAATAGTGACAAACCTCTTTAAGTGCTTTAATAAACTACATTAAACAATTAAAACCAATATTCAACAACCAAATTACACTTTTTCATTCATCCATACCTTTTGTTTTCCCCCCATCTCTTTTAAGCATTTTCACAAACACTTGATGGACACATAGTTTACTACCACAAGAATCAATTTTTCTATTTTTCCACAATCATAGCAATATGTTTACCATAAATTAAATCACAATCATCTACCACACATCAATTATACACCAATAACTATTACCTTGGGGAATCAATTTCACCTTTTTCTTCTTCAATTTTTCAAACTCCTTACTAAATCAAAAATATATTTTTTTTAATTAAAGCACTTAGGAGATTTTTGGATCAAATTAAGGTTTGTAAAAGAAGGAAATTAGGTTGCATATGAGGCTACCAAAAAAAATAAGCTAAAGGATCAATGGGGATTATCTAGTACAATGGACAAGGGTAGGACAAATAGAAGATATAAAACAAGGCTATTAAAGATATGCCTAAATCATCTCCTAAACCCACACTCTTTATTTCGCTTCACACACACACCAAGCAAGTTCTAGACCTCACATGCAATAAGGAATATAAAAAAATCTCACACGCACATGGCACATGCTCAACTAAATAGGATCATCATAGACTCCCAACCAAACAATAGCGTAAATTCAAATTTAATCCAACAAGTACAAGAATCACAAAAATGAGCCTAAGAGTCTCAAAAATAGAAATTCAATCATTCACCATGCTTTTACCAAAAAAATCACTTGCACCATCCAATCAAAAATAGCACTAACAAGAATATCCCAGTTATTCCAAACCTAGAAATTTTTAAGTTGAGCCAAACTTAGAGAATTTGCCCACCCTACACTTAAAAATCTACTTTTTCCCCAAAGTGAACATAAGATAAAGAGATATAAACACTCCTCGGGGCCTCAAGGCCTAGATATTAGCATATTCACACATAAATAAGATTAATAGGACCATACACTCATTCTTTGACATGCTTCAAGCTTAAGCTTATCGTACTCAGACTTTCCATTAACCTATGACTCAACCAAAAACAAAAACTATTTGAAGTAAAAAAAAATAGAAGATAAAAATAAAACATACTTTAGCTTGGGTTGCCTATCAAGAAGTGCCTGATTTAGTGTCGCGGCAGGACCCATATCAACTCAACCATAATTCTTCACCCTTTTACTCCCTTTCGAGAGCCATTTTTTTATTTGTTTTAGACCTATTTTACCTTTTAACATGTTGGGAACTGGTGGTTTCATCTTACGCTGCATAATAAGGTATTTGGAATAGGTCTTTAGTGTCTTAAGCACACCACACTCATCACTTTCAATCAAATTGATCATGCATAAATCTTTATATTTGGGATTTTCAATGGGTGCTTTGTAAACATCAAATACCACCTCTTCATCCTCTACCCTCATCTTGAGCGTGCCTTCTCTAACATCAATTAAGGCCCCTCCAGTTGCTAAGAATGGATGCCCCAAAATAATTTTTACCTATTTGTCTTCCTCAAAATCAAAAACAATAAAGTAACCAGGAATAACAAATTTACCAACCTTAATGTGGACATCCTCAATTATTCCTTCTGGATATGCCATGGAACCATCTGCTAGCTGCAAAACCATGGTGGTCAATCTAGCCTTTCTAAGACAATTTTTTCAAATACAGATAGTGGTATCAAATTTATACTTGTCCCTGAATCACACAAAGCATGGACCCCTTTTCTCCCAATTTGAATAGGGATAGCAAACTTCCCCTGATCTTTCAATTTCTTAAGAATTTTCTATGTTATTACCGCACTACACTCTTCAGTGAGTGTTATTGCTCGTATATCTTACAATTTCACCTTCTTTTCCACCACATCCCTCAAGTACTTAGCATACTTGGACATACTATGTAAAATATCTAAAAGAGGTAAATTAATATGAAGTCCTCTGGATGTATCAAAGAACTTTCTAAACAAGGCATCCTCTTTTGCTTTAATTTGCCTCTAAGAGAAGGGTAGTAGTAGTGTCTTCTTCACTTCTATTTCAAAAACTTTTTTTTCAAGTACTATAACTTCCTTAAATTCTCCTTAAAGCTCTTTGCCATTTCTCAAGGTGATTACCATACCTGCTTTGGAGTTTTTGTATCTGTTGGCAAACACCTTGTGGCCTAGTATTCAATGCTTTCTGATTCTGCCCTACTTCCAACTCTAAACTTCTAGTAGCTGCTTGTAAATTTTTTAAGTCAGCAGTAAACTGTATCTTATTTGCTAGAATCTTCTTCAATATCTCCTTCGTACTGCTAGTTGACTGACTTGGATGGGCTTGTGGCTGTGGGGCATTCTATGGCTAATTTGTTGGCAGAGTTTTCCACTTCATGTTGTAGGTATTACCATAATTTGCCCTTTGATCATTGCCTACATACATCACAAATTCCAGATTTGACACACATATCGCCGCTGAATGGCCATTATTTCTGCATACCTCACACCAACCTGAAGCATGTTGGATAGTATTGACTATGGTTGCAGGTTGAGCTGCTCCCAATTTCATGTTGTTAAATGATGTGTTGATAAAATTTTGTAGTGCAGAAACCTGTGTTGATAAGGCTGTGAATTGGTCCACCTCCAGTACACCCGCAATTCTTTTTGTGGAACATTTAGAATCTAAATTCCAATCTATATTTCCTTGTGCTATGCTCTTCAGCAATGTGTATATCTCATCATAAGTTAGCCCCAATGCTTGACCACCTGTTGCTGAATCTAGCAAAATCTTCATGTTGTGATCAAGAGCTTCTGCAAAAGTATGAGCGAGTACCTTATTCGACTATTAGTGGTGTGGACACTCTCAAATAAGAGGCTTAAAGATTTACCAAGCATGATAGAGGTTTTCATCAGGCTTCTATTTAAAGCTCAATATCTTACTGTGAAGTCTCGCAGTCTTGCCTGATGGAAAGAATCTAATGAGGAACTTTCTGGCTAAGTTACCCCATGATGTGATTGAATTGGCTAGCTCTGCATTCAACCACCTTTTAGCTTCCCCCAAAAATGAATATGGAAACAGTGTCTGCCTCACATAATCTGGAGTCATCCCAGTCGAAGTATATGTATCAGTAAGATCAATGAAAGTTTGCAAGTGGACTTGCGGATCCTCATGTGAAACCCCTCCAAATTGTCCATGCTGATAAAAAACTGCACCATATTATGTTTCAACTGTAAATTCCCCCAGCTACCGGTCTTTGGATTGGGGAAGTCAAGTTCATTGGAAGTGGGACAGCCACATCCCTAAAATTCCTACTAGTTGATTGTTGTTCATCCATAGGAATAGTATTGTATGAGCCGTATTGGATTTGAGTATTTCTAGGGAGAAGGATTACTTCTCGCCTTCGTTGATGATAAAGTTTCTCAGGTTTCGGGCTTGGTTCTACCAATTCCCGATCCATTGCCAGCTTATAAACCTAAGAACCTATTTTTTGCAAAAAAAAAAAACAAGACCAAATGTATAAAAACTAAATAAATCTAAAAATAAAACTAAAATAAAAAATTTCCAAATAACAAGTCCTCGGCAACAGCGCCAAAAAATTGAAAGCGCACATGAAAGTGTGTGTGATCTACAAAGTAATATAGTGGCCTCCAAGAAAGTCGTGTTATCGATCCTACAAGGACTAGATTTGGCAATGATTTAATTTCAGTTGGCACTTTAGATTCAATTTATGCGAGAGTAACAAAATAAAGAGTTTGTAAATTATAACTAGAGAAAAATAAAACAATGCGTAATGTAAAGATCTAGAAACAATCAATAAGAGAAAACGCAGGGTTGAAGCACTCCGAACAATCATATTATGTTATTCAATTTCATTAGTTAACTTGCTTATCTTTGTTGTTAATTCATACGGTTAATTTCATGATTATAGCTTCCCAACCTCTAATCCTTTACCTAAGTTGAACCTTACAACTACATCGTTGAGTGGGGATGTAATAGTTGACTTAAGTTCTCAACAAATATCATCCTACGAATGAATCAAGTAAGGTATCTAAGTACATCCCTATCCTAGATACTAATTTTAGTTGCTTATTTTATAAAGATTCAAGAACCATACTCTGCTTATTCTTATGTTCTATCACCCTATTCCCTCTCCTGAGTTCACAAGGTTGACAATGGATGTATTCTAAGGGTCGTGAATCCTTAAAATATTTAAAAAAAGAATAAACAAACAACCAATATTAATAAGAAAAGAAAAAAAACTTAATCCATAGCAATAATAATCATCTTCTTTGATTCAACCCCGAAAAGTGGGTTTTAAGCCACTCATAGTCATAATCAATATCCAAATAATTGTATGAATGATTAAAACCATAAATAAATCTAAATTAAATAAATAAAAACCTAAAAATAAGTTTTGGTAGCCTCCAATGTTGTTCCAAGCGGTCTAGGGGTTCCAAGATTCGTAAAACGTTATTTAACATATGATATTTATAGTAAACAAGTCATAAACTGACTAAGATTGGGTTTCAACTTTATTCACCTTCCTCTAGTAAATTTCTATTCAGCTTTTGATGTCCATCGCAACGTGGTGACATGCCAATCGACAATTGTATATTTCTAGAATCTCTCTGCAATTTCACCGCGTCGCGACGCCTCTTGAAGCTCCACCAAATGTTACACGCGCCTATGTGTCACAAAACTAGGCCTCTTTAATCCATTGGTTTTTTGAACGCGTCAATTTGACCTTCGTACAGACTACACGCGCCCCATATATTTCGGGTATACAAATTGCTTCCAGTTTGTGTCTTGTGCTTCCGTGGTCATTTCTGAGCTTTTTTAAGTTGTTTCCACTTGATTTGAAGATTTTATATCCTTCACATACCATCATAATCCATTAAAAAGGAATTTTATAGTATAAAACACCACAATTTAGATCTCAAAACAGCACAACATCCTCAATGGTGAACTAGAAACATGAGCTAAGCATAGGCTAATTTCACATTCATCTTTAACTCATTGTTTTGACTCTTTTATTGATAAAATTGACCCTTGAACATTATAAATATGTTTATTCACATATAAATACACAATAACAACCTTAGTAACTCATTAAGACACATTATAACCCAACACAAGAGACTAGACAACACCTAGCTGAAGCTAGTCGCACTAGTTTTCTTGGTTGAACTCTAAATGGTCGAATTGAAATAATACTCATGTGAAAACATTAAACATTGTAAACACATACTTGGAGACATAAATGCTCATTTATATCATTATCAACTTATATATCATAAGAATCACCCTCAAAATAAGGCTAAAAAGGCTAGGATAGTAACACTAAAATGCGAAAAAACACCCAACATCATTTTCCTATCTAGACTTATGGTTGATGTTCATTAGATTGAGGGGGTAGAGAATATGGAGAGAGAGAGTAAGAGGGCCCAGACAGGTAGTTTTATGCTAAGGTAAAAGAGAGGCAACCATTCCCACTTCTATTATAAATCATCTTCCTTAGCCTCGCCTTCAGCTAGTATGCAAGTGCCTAAGTTTACAAATGACAATTGAGATAGATCAATAGGCCCAAAGTCACAGCGTAGTGGGAAGGGAGTTCGTACTAATCCGCTCTGAGGAAAATATGGTAGATATCATAAAGGTGTGTGTACAGTTGGCAGTGATATGTGTTTTAGATGGGGAAATTTGGGCCACAGAGTCAGAGAATGTCCTATGGTTGGTCCGCAGAGTTTGCACAGTCGTCCTCCAGTTCCGTTTGGTTACCCGACTCAGTAGGGTGCTACTTCCACGTCTACTAGTGGCCAACATCAGAATAAGCTCTATGTACTTCAGTCCCGACAGGATCAGGAAATCTCTCCTGATATGTCTATGGGTATGTTTTAGGTCCTTCATCTTCATGTTTATGCTTTGTTATACCCTGAAGCTTCACTTTCTATTGTAGCCCCTATATAGGTGTCCATTTCAAAGTCAGTCCCGAAACTTTAGCAGAGCCTTTATAAATGTGTACCCTAGTAGGTAAACCTATTTTAGCCAGACGGGTATACGAAAATTGCCCGGTTACAGTATTCCAAAAAATCACTTCAGTTGATTTCAAAAATAGAGTCATTCAATTTCATTTTCTAAATGAACCAGTCATAGAATGAAGGGGTAGTACCTCAGTGCTTAGTAGTCATACATGTTTCCGATTCCTTCTCAGAATCATATAGCATTATATGATCTAGAATTAGAAGTGTGTAACCAAGAGTTTAGCAACAGTAGTGGAGTGGGGATAATGTTATTTAGATTTGAGAAGATTATATTTCATGGGGCTAGTTGTATGAAAAGGTGAATAAGTAATCTTGAAATATTATATGAAATAATTTAAGTTTAGTGATTTAAAATTAAATGTTGTTGATGTTGGTGTAGTTGTAATTCTCATGGTTTAGGGAGAAATAAAAATTTAGAGATGTGATATTAGTAGGATATGAAGGAAGTTAGTATGGTTCCTTAAAGATTTGGGAATATCCATGATAAGTGTTAGAATCTAAGTTTGAATCTTTGAAGATTGAGCTAATAGAAAGTAGAATTGAAGCACTAGATGGTGTGAACTCATAGTATGGTGATACTTCTAGAAATTCTAACTTAGTCTGTATTTAAGTTATTATAGGATGACTATTGGGGATATAGAAAGTTAAGAGTTCTATCTCAGAAAAAAGTATCAGCGGTAGGGTTTTACATTTTTAGGTGAAGTCTTTCAAGGTAAGTTTAGTGTTTATGAGTATTATTATATCCCGGATTCTAGAGTAAAGCAGTGGCAGTTCAGTTTAGAGATGTTGATTAAGTGGCTCCCAGATTTAGAGTGATGACTTTAAGCTAAAGGGGAGATAATAGAACAAGTAACCAAGTCAGGATCTTAAATTCTAGTAGTGATACCAGTATGTTATAGAATAGAAGTAAGGGATGACGATGCCCAACCCATTCTCATCTCAGTGCAAAGTTTTGAATTTCAGTTGTCATGATTTCTACTCATGCCTTATATATCATCCCTATGATCATAGCTCATATTCATACACTTTATAGAAGATCATGTACGTTTCTAATTCCTAGTATAAAGAGTTAAAGTTCACCCAGCAGTTCAAATCATATTCCATGAATTTATGAACTCCAAATTCAGGTCATGCAGTTCGTGACTCATGTATTAATGTTTTACAGTATGCTTAGTTCCCATGACTCATGCTACACTTCTAATTATCAGCAAAATTTATATTATGGCATGTATATCCTCAGTTTAGATCTCTTGATGAATCTGTGATGTTGATATTCTACTCCCCAGACCTTAGTTAAGTGTCAAGTTCTATATAGTGTTCACTCATGCTTCAGGTCCTTATGCTTTAACCTTTTAGTGACCTCTCCTTATGAAATGTTGTAGTGATGAGCAATTGCTTATATGGGGGAGAGTAAATGGTTCAGTTTAAACAAAGATTATTGCATTCTTGTTTCACACGAGGCTATAGTTATGAAGATAGGCTTGAATGTCATGTTGGTGTGTAAGTGGATAGATGCACTACACATTAGTTAATGGCTAGTAAAAGGTTGCATTTAGTTGTTGAAGGGGTAATCAGAATTATTTAGGTGATAGAAAGTTATGAAAATGTAGAGTGTATTGAATTCATAACTCTGGATAGTATTATAGTACTATTTGTGCATTTTGTAGATTCTAGAAGTCTTGAACATAGTGGGAGAATTCAGTCTAGCTCAAACTTCAGGTGGTAGAGTTATTAGCGCCCATGTGAATATTTTTAGTAGCTTCACGTGATGTGTGGTGTTGAAGTAGAAAGTATATTTTAGGGAGTATTTGAGAAGAGCAGTGTTGAAGTGATGCTTCGTAGGCCTGTGTTCCATTTTATAGAATTTTAGCTATGTTGTAATTTCTTATTCAGACCATGCCCAAGATACTTTGCTCCCTAAGTCATTAGAGCTTTATATAATGAGTGTAGAATAAATACTCCAGTTAAGTATAAGCTTTCAGTATGAGTTAGCTTTTATAGCCAGTAATTCATCTTAGCAGACAGAAAAATAAGTTCCTATGTTTTTTCATCTTTCTATGTAGTCATAATATCCTAAGTCTCATGAATATGTCTATTCCATGAGGTAAATATTCACACCCCTCAAAATTTTGAATTTAGCTCAGTTCAGTACATGCGGCAGTTTTAGATTCCAGATGTTTGTCATAATTTAGTTTGTAAGAGTCCTATGCATCATCTCAGTCTT
The DNA here is from genome assembly GCA_030864215.1 of Capsicum pubescens. Taxonomy (NCBI): domain Eukaryota; kingdom Viridiplantae; phylum Streptophyta; class Magnoliopsida; order Solanales; family Solanaceae; genus Capsicum; species Capsicum pubescens. The sequence continues at coordinate 102,435,646 of CM061542.1, forward strand.
TCCTTAGTATTTAAATTAAACCAATATCATTCGGGGGATGAACTATCCCAAGGGGGAGATGTTGTAACACCCTCAAGTTTTCATGTACTAAATCTCTTAACTTTTCTTCACGAAACCAAATCCAGCTTGAGGCAGTAGTTACTTATAAGTTGACTCTCTCATTTCTATCTCATTCATATACTTACCTATATTTCAATTCATGCATTTATGAATTTGTTCAGTCAGTCAACATATTTCAGACTCAGTCATGTAATCATGTTTACAGTTATGCATGTTCAGTATGTAATCTCAGTTTCTTTACTACTTTCAGCCTAATTAGTCTCATTCGAGGACGAATGTTCCCAAGGGGGATATATTGTAATACCACATACTTTTTTTAGTTTAGTTCAGCTTTTAATACATGCATAAGAGGCTTAGAACCTGAAAATTTAGCTAAGTGTTGGAGATTTAATTTTATTTTTGGCCTCTTAACTTTTATAATTTTTAAATTAACCTTCACGACCCTAAGACATAAGTTTTTAAGTTGATTCATATTTAGGGGTGTAGCATGTCTCGGGTAAGTTTTGGATTTTTCAAGAGAGGGTTGGACCATGTTTGGTTTTCCAAAATAGCAGCTCACTGCGATTGAACCGCGTCGCGGTGAATATAGCAATGAAGTGGGCCACTGCATCATGGTGAATGTCAATTCAGTAATTGTCTGATTTCTAGTGAGTCACGATGTCATGGGGGAAATTTCGATGACAGCCTTGGCTCATGGCGGTGAGGGTCTAATATGGGTTTCAATCACGAATTTTAATTTCCCAGGGATAATATGGCCTTTTCCTATGGCCCAAATCTAGGAATAAAACGGGATTAAATCCCCCAAAAGCACAATTGGTCATCTTTTATTGAAATTATCTCAATTTAAATCCATTCTCTCTCAAGAACAAACCATAACCTATCAAGATTCAAGCTCATGTTCAAGAAAACCACCAAGAACCTTTATGAATTCTTCAATAAAGGTATGTTAAATATTAATCCATGTTCCCTTTCAACCCATGAACTCCAAGAACCTAATTTCAAATTCAAATCTACGATTTTTACATTATATTATGATTTTAACCATGAATTTTGATTTATACCATATCTTAAACGTAATTTTTGTTGTTATGAAATCCCACATATTTGAATGATATTATTTGCTGATTTAAACTTTAATTGGTGATGTTAGTATTTAAATCATTCTATTTCTATATGTTTTAAAACTATTCCCATGATTAGCCTAACCAATGAATTGCAAGTGATTGAAGAAATGCCTACCAGGATTAGTTTTGAATAAGTGCTTACATGGCATGTCCTCAAAGTTTTACTATGATCTTATTGTTCTTGCTATCGAGTCCTGGGGTTTGAATATCCAAAATTTAGTTATTTATCTAGTTTTTAATACTTTCAGAATAGTTTCAGATAAACCATTAACACTAACAGTTCAGTCAATTATTATAAGCAGTCAAACTTACATTAGTTCAGAAATTAGTGTCTTTCTGTTGGGAGTAAAATTTAGCACAAAGTGAACATAGGGATGGTGTCTCCCTAATCATTATGCATAAGGCACTTGTCTCCCCCGTCAGTAGGCATGAGACATTAGTAGCAGTCCCTAGGTTCCAGACCTACAGCACCACCATAGATTTGAGGGGTCCCCCGTAAGATAGGCATGACACCCTCATCCTTCAGGACATTAGATTGGTAGATCCACGTAGCCATTGTTGGTACCCGAGGATTGGTACCAACACCCTTGCAGCTGGGGTTACTAGTTGGACCCTGATATTATATTAGGGCATGTCGGTTATAGCTAGATCCCACAGTCTTAGTCTAGAAAGCATTTTTAGGTTTGCTTGACCATATCATACAATATCAGTTATTCAGTTATCAGTATTTTTAGTTCATACACTATTTTAGAATCATGTTTTATACTTGGTCATGCTTTCTCAGTCTTTACAGTTTTTATGCATTCTCTTAGTCAGTACTCCACGTTATTCATTCAGTTAGTTATTACTTATGCACATGAAACCATGAACATTAGACTAAAATCTTTTAGCATACCAGTACATTCAAAATACTGATCGCATACTCATTTCATACTCTATAATGTTTAATATCATAGGTTCGGATGCTCAGTTCATTGATCACGCATAGACATACCATATTATCAACTGTAGCAGTGGTGAGTCTTTATACTTCGAGGAAATAGTTTATCTATCTCAGTTTACCTTATCAGTTTAGTATTTTCTATTCAGTCGATGCTAGTTGGGGTTTTGTCCCATTAGATACACAGTCAGTCAGTAGAGGATTTTTAGTCTAGTACAACTAGTTAGTCAGTTTTTAGTCATTTTTATCATTATTGTCAGTATTGTTTTACAGACATTATCAAAACTGCGTTTTAAATTCTTATGGCATTTTTTAGTTAAATTCTGCACACGTTCTTTATTATTTTATTCAGTGCCCACAACAATTACCAACTCATGGGTTCGCTTGTGGTCCTTCGGGACTCTAAGCACAGTGTGGCATTCAGGTTGTACTCTCGGGGCATTACCGATAATTAATGGCATTTGGGTCATTTTCTTTCACCCAATTAGTCCATAACATGAGATTTAACTCCCCAAAGAATATTATTTGTTCTTTCTATCACAAATTGACTCAAGAGAAGCCTCATTTCTCTTAAGAATAAACCCTAACACAATCTCAAGAAATCAAGAAATTCAAGATTCAAACCTAAATAAATTCTCAAGAATCTTCACAAAATTATCTAGTGAGGTATGTGTGATGTTCATACATGGGCCTTTTTAACCCATGGAATCAAAGAATCCTTTTTTGTTCTTAAATCATGAGTTTTAAATGTTTAAGTTGAATTGTGTCCATGGATATCTAGATAGTTTGATTTCAAGTGAAGATTATAAGTGTTTCCAAGTGGGAATGAGCCATTACATGTTTTAAATATTGAAATCTTCACATGTAAATCCCTAGTTCATGGTTTTAGTATTGTAACTACATTATTATTGCATGCTATACCCATTCCTATGTTTAAGTTTATGACTCTCATGTGGTTGATGAATTTCCTAAGTTTGAGTTTTGAACAGTGAGTCCCTATTATGGTTTTAAAGCTTTTATATGGCATTACTATTACTCTATTTAGTGCTAGTGGGTTGTGAACACCTGTATCTAGTTATTTGCATAATTTTAATATCCTCATAATGATTTTAAATAAACCATCAATATTTTCATTCAGTCAGTTATAATGATCAGTTATTTACTCAGGTAAACTTAGTTCAGTCTAGTAATTAGTGTCATTCACTTAGGAGTAGTATTCAACACCGAGCGAACACAAGGATGGGGGCATTCCTGTCAGATTAGGGTGTGACCTTTAGTAGCAATCCCTAGTTACAGAACTACATAGCCAGCATAGGTTTGAGATGTCTTCCTGCCAGTTTAGGGTTAACACATATCTCATGCGTACTTCTGCCAGTATAGGGTGACTCTTTAGTTCTTCGGGATGCCAGTTTAGTAAATACACACAGCCAGTGTTAGTAATGGTGGTACGGTACTGACACTCTTCAAACTCGAATTATAGTTTTTACCCTGATTAGTTCAAATTAGGGAATATCGGTTAGATGATACCTCCCACAGTCTCAGTGCAGTATTCAAAATAGAATTCCATTTATGCTTGCTTGACCAAAGCACTAAGATTATAAGTTATTTAGTTATCAGATTTTAGTATTTCGGTTTACAAATTATTTATGAAATATTATATTTTTGATCTTGCATTCCCTGATAATTCAGTTTCTCATGCATTCATGATCTGTTTTCTTATGCTATTCAGTCAGTACTTATTTCATATGAACGGTACCTCATGTATATCAGCCTAACCTCATATCATATACAAGTACATTCAAAGTATTGATCGCATACTCTTCTTTGTGCTATGATGTATTATATCATAGGTTCAAACACACAGTTTCCTGATCGCGCTTATAAAATTCAGCATTACTGCAGCAGTAGCAGTGGTGAGTCCTCATCCTTCAAGGATAATTTTATCTTTCATTCAATTAATTTAGCATTTCTTTTACCAAGTCAGTTGGAGTTAGTTGGGGTTTTGTCCCATTAACTCCATAAGCAGTCTTATAGACTTTTCAGACTTTCACAAAGTCAGTTTGACAATTAGTTAGTTACTTTCAGTTTTTATCAGATTCTTCAGACTTATCTTCTGCATATATGTTATATTCGTATTTTATTTTATGCTCACAGCAGGTATCAGTCATGGGTTAGCTTGTGATCACTTGTGACCGTAAGCACCGTTGTAATAACTAGTGGGTAGCCTTGGGCCGTGACATTAACTTTTAGGAATTACTTGTTATTAGTGATTGTATCATACTTTGAGCATCTGATTAGAGGTGATATTAAGATGTTTCTAGATCAAGAGTCATATTAGTACTATTATTTTGGTTAGTTGTCATGGCAACACTACTATTGAATCATATATCACACCTGTCTAGGCACTTAAATGGAGTTAATCCCCTCAAGGTCATAACTGAGTGTTCTTGGTGACCTAACTATGTGTGTACATCATGCATGCATTCAATCATCATTTTATTTGCACATATATTGTAATGACTAATATTGAGAAAATATTCTTAAGAGTAATTTATATAATAGTATCTTTGTATTCTGGATAAAGTGAAGTATTGTGACTATACATTGTTTGTCAACCGATTTTGAGTCGTCTATTGATTTTTTCCTACTTGAATTTCACTTACTTATTTGTATTGTGTTAAGTTGAGTTAGACAATGATTTCTACTACTACATAGTATTTTACTAATACTACTTCTACTCTTTTTCCGGTTCAGTTTAGAGCATGTTCCATTATTTGAGATGACACCTAGACATTATTTCGTGACTCCAGCATCAATTCAAGAGTGAGCACCATATCCGGGCAACCATCGAATCATCTTTAATTTGTTCACATCTTTTATATTTTTATAATGACATCTATTTTTTTGTGTTTTCTATATAATGATTAGACCCTATATTGAATACCTTTAAACTTTTTGTACGGTGTCTTTAAGGTCCTGAGGGTTGTAATAATTAGAGATACATCGACATTGTTATTTGTTTTGGTATTAAACAAGTTTGTAATGAAATTATTTTGCTAATATTTTTTTAGTGAGTTAGACAGTACAAATTAATGAAGGTGATTCATGAAGGTCATTTGGTAATTGGCTAAGGATTAGGTTAGATAGTTCTCCCACTATGGAGTTAGGGTTTGTGCCACCCATGACAGGTGGGTCGTGACCGTTGATGTTGAATTGTACAACAAAATATACATAAATTTTCATTCTCAAAGTCATATATTTTGTTTTTATGTTTGTCATTTTAATGACATTCTCATGTATGCTATGTGAACCATCAAATTGGATGAGGTAAATGTACTTATTAATTTCATATAAAGAGTAACCTTAATGCTTCTTGTAATATTCATTCACGTAAGCACTAGGCCTAATATGATAGATTGATTATGGTGCCTATAACATAAAATTGCTCTAATAATTCTAGTTTCAGTAATAGTGATTATCTTTTTAGTATGAAGTGCAACATGAAAATCTAAAAATCTAATGTGTAAGTGATATGTTAGAACCAATCTGAGAAGGTATGACATTAGAGTTACAACAAATTATGCAATGTGGTTATGAAGAGAAAATCCGACAAGTAGAACATATTGTTAATGCTTTGAGTTATGAATTTTAGCATATTATCAAATTTAGAAATGGCTTATGCACTTTGAAATGTATATTAGTGCCCTACTTTGGGTGAAACATCAAAACAACATGTATAGGCATAATGATATTTTTGTTTGAATTTTACATTATTTTAAAATCTTTATGCATCAGTGAATAATATTCATTATTCTTAGATAAATAAATAAAACAAGTTACTCATCTAAATTATCTACTTAATGTTCAATCATTATAAGAATAAATAATCAATGTATTGGTAATACATTAGTATTTTATAACAAAAAATTATTAACTTAATCATAAGTGTTATGTTGTTATAAGCATCAAGATTAATGGGTAGTTAAATTTATGTTTAGTCAGTATTTTGATATATTTATTCTTAATGATTAGACTGATTTGACTACTAAGAAATATCATATATGTATTTCCAAGAAAAGATTTGAAATGGTAATTTAGGATAAATTTTACTCACCTCATAATATACTCTATAAACCCTTTTACAACATCGTATAATGATAAATATAATATCATAACTACAACATGTAAAGAAAATTTTTAAAAGTACTTGACTATTACCACTTAAAACTAACCAAACTTATTTGACTAATATGACCAGATATTTTCTTTTTTTTTCTACTATCTTATAAGAGAGAGTTGTGGTATCTAAAGCAGGCAGGAGGTCAACATGCCTACTTCAGCATTTGGAGGGTATTTTGACTATTTGTGTTATAAGAGAATAACATGATAGGTCGGTTTAGAAGATTTTGACTGCAGGTACTTCAGCCATTTTTGGTGGTGATGACTAAATTACCGTTTTCTCATGTCACCGCTTCATCCTATTATATCACTTTTGTATGTTTTTACTGACAAAACTAAGTCATCAGTACAATAGAGAAGACATTGCACCATACAAAAATTCGATGAAAACTAAGTTATTGTTTATATCGAGGTGCAAAAAATTTTATGTGTTTTTATAGTTGTTTCGACAGTCAGAATTGAGTGTGACAACGAAGCGAGAACAAGGGAAAAAGGGCCCGGTGACCCTAGTCTATTAAATTTGAGAGGTTGTTCGGCTGGTTGGTGGTGGTTGTACTTGATTAGAGGGGAGGGGGTTATAAGGTCTGCTATGGTTTATGGTAGAAGGAGAGTGAGATTACAAAAGGGCTGATTTTGTTATAATCAGAAAGATAATCTACTATGGTCTGATAAAAAAGATTGGTTGTTATGATTTTTTATTTGGACGGGTTGAGGCGATGGGGGAGGAAGAGAAAACGAGTAGATCATGGCGGCTGCTGTTAGGGAATATGGTGTTAGATTAGGGGTGTTTGGATAAAATGAAAAGAAAATGTAGGAAAATGTATATGGGCCATATGATCAAATGGTGTGGGTAGTTGAGATTAAAATTAGACGGGTCGGGTCATAGGTTTTCAATTGGGTTAACTAAGAATTTAAAATTGGGCTAATTTAGTCTTAATTTTGGTAAAATTTGTATATAGGTAAAAAGGGGTTGTAGATTAAATAAATTGAAAGGGAAATTGAATTTTCGCTAAAATTTAATTAATAAAAATATAAAAAATTTAAATATATTAAATGACATAAAATATTTGATTGATTTTCAAACTTTTATTAGTGCTACATAAATTGAAATAAGAAAAAAACATATATTATCTAAATATAACGTCAAAAATTACTACAATCTTACAATAATTAAAAAATTAAAGTATTTAAAACAAATTAAAAGTTAGTCATAATAATAATGAACAACTTGAATTTTAAAATATTCATCTAACAATATAGTTGACTCTCCATATATTTTCAATGCCACATAAATTGAGATAGAATGAGTAACATATACTACTTAAAAATTGCATAGAAAGTATATAAATCATAATAATTAATAATTTAAAATATCTAAAATTTACAGCAAATTTGCCCGACTCTATAAATTTCATCACTTCCACAAAATTTGTGTAATAAAGAGAAACAAATATAATCTGAAAATTTTATAAAAATTACTATAATCATAATAATTAACAACTTAAAGTTTTTCAAAATTGAATGAAAATTTAGTTGACTATTTAAATTTCATTTATATCATATAAATTGCAATAAAAAGGTAACATATATTGGGCCTGTGCTGGCACGAGCATCAATATCTAGTAATGACTATATGAGTCAGTCTGGTCTATCCACTAAAGAAATCCACATAGTACAATTACAAAAAATAGGGACGTTTATACATACATTCCATGATTTATTTACCTTAAATGTTATGAAAAAAAATTCCGGCTAATCTTATCCCAACTAATAAATAACTTTTCTTGTCAAAATTCAAATTGCATTTGCTCGCAGTAGTTTATCAATAAGAAAAATTTTCGAACAAAACTAATTTTTGGTTTATCAATTTTTCATCTTAAGTCTTTCAATATGGTGAATAAAGATTTTTTATGCCACCATCACCTCATACATCGATTCATCTTCATTAAGAAATTTCCCTATGAAGAAATGTTGATAAATACACCCCCTAATTCTTACTATGTAATCACTAACCTTAAATTAAAGGCTTAAGTCATCGACAGACACATAAAGTTGTCGCGAAAATTCACTTAAATCCCTCTACTAAGGTTTGTACCTATCAGGCCCCTAAACCACCCAAATTTTGATCCAATCAGGCCTTTTTTGGTCAATCAGCTAAAAGCTGAAGTGTGTGCAACACACACGTGATGATGTGGCAAAATTGATGAATTAAAAGGTGACACGTGGCATTAAATAAAAAAAAAATAATTTTTTTTATAACTAATTAAATTATAATTTAAAAATATAATATTTTTATTTTTAAAAAAATCTAAACACCCCTCCCTCCTTCATCTTCTTCCCCAGCCATCCTTATTCTTTATTCCCGTTTTTAAGTTGTCATGTCCGACACTAACAGTCATCCTTTCCTTCCTTATTCTTTTTCCCTTTTTTAACAAACCTATCATATTTGCCTCCCCTTTTTAAGTTGTCATGGCAACTTAAACAACTATCCTTTCCTTCTTTCTTTAAATTGCTATGCACGACATCCTTTTTTTTAATTTTATAAAACAACCTCAAATTTTAAATTGACCCAGATTGAGCAAACCAAACAAATTAAAATTTTCAATTAAGAAATTAATCTTTGAAAAGGAAATTAACTTAAAGTTGAAAATTGGTCAACTAAGAAATTGATTTTTGAAAAGAAAATTAAAGTTCAATTAAGAAATTTGAAGATGACATGGCTTCCATTGCTTTTCTTGTTTTTTTTAATTAAAAATTGTTAATTGTAGTAACAAGATTGTTAAGAATTTTAAAAAAATAAATAAAGAGATGAAGAATATGATGAAGAAGATGGCTTGGGGATGGGGAAAGGGGGGGCTGCTTTTCCTTTTTTCTTATTTTTAATCAAAATGTGTTATTATTAGAAATATATTAAATAAATTGAAATGTGATGTTTTTTACAAAAAAAACCATAGATTTACATTTTTTCGGCAAACTTATATTTCTTCCGGTAAACTTCCATTTTTTGGCAAACTAATGACGAGAAAGAATTAAGAATAAGAACGAACTAAGAACAACAAAGTTTAAAATATAATTCAAACATAAATTCTAAACTAAGAAAAAAAAAAGAGAAAAAGTAGAAAAAATGGAAGGAGAATTAAGTTTAAGAAAAAAAATGAGAAAGAAGAGTGGGAGAAGAAGATGAAGGGGGTGGGGGTTATCAGATAGGGGTGGAGCATTTTTTTAAAAAAAAAATTGTGTTATTAATAATTTTTTGGGGCCCTCAGTGACACTTGGAATGTTTTTATTCGTGATTTAGTAAAAAAAAAATCCCTCCTTAAGCCCCCCTATTGAGTGAAATACACGTGGAGTGCCTTGTAGGCAAAAAAGGGCTGATTAGATCAAATTCGAGTGGATTAGGGGTCTGATAGGTACAGGACTTTGTTGAAGGGTATAAGTGAATTTACGGGATAACTTTAATTACCTACCGATGACTTTAGCCTAAATTAAAAATTCAACAACAATTTTAGTATCTGTCCCACAATAATTTTCAACACCAACTCATTCTTCATATAGAATAGCCATGACGAACCAAGTCATTTCTTTTTGGCATTATCACCCCATTATCCCATGAGAGATTGCATCTATCTATCTCAAAGGTGATGGAAAATTTAAATTAAAGTTTGATGATTATTATCACACTACAGTTGAAGATACCATTCGTAAATTGATTGGAATTAGTAAAATAAAATTAACTAATGATAGCGGAATCTTGGTGGTATGTTTGGATGTAGTGTTGGTGAGTTGTTAATATTGGTATAGAAGAATTATATTAGCATCAAAAGAATTTTCTAGTGAAATGGTGTCATCTTGTTAGAGTGAGTGCCCTACTAATTTTAATATTATACTCTACTAGTTTCCTATCTGTGGAACAGGTAAGCTAACGTGGTTCATAGAAGTAAAACTTGAACACAGTAATTTTATGTGAAAAACACTCGGCTCAAGAAAAGTGTAAAAACCACAACCTGTACCTCTACAGGATTTAACCCTAACTTCACTATATCTATTGAGCCTCAACAATCAATAAATTACAAAACTTCTTGCAAACTAGGAATTAAAACTTCTGACTCCTATTTCTACAAAAACACAAATCTTCCCAAGATAAGTGTTCTCGAGTATTCGAGTTCCCTAACTTAAAGACATAACTCCTAACTCAGTTTATACTTCACTAAAAATAGAATAAAAATCCATTACAACTCAAAGAACCTACATATTACAAATTCTATGACTTGCTAAGTGAGGAACCTGGTTCTTCTTCAAGTAAGTGAACTATTCTGCTGATTATTGACTATTTTTTCAGTGTATGAGTGAAACACTTGAATGTCGTTTGTTGTATTTAATCTAGCTTCTGATTGAGTACTTTAGTTGATGTATTCTTCTATCTTTAATAGGATTCCCAGGTAGTTTCACTCTTTATTGCTGCTGGTTCTCTCTCATTGACTGAATAGGACTCTTCTCCTTTATTCCCTATTCTAGTAGAACTCCTTGATCAACTCAACCTCTAGATACTACATTTATCTTCTCCTCAAACATAGCATTTGAAAAAAATTTGAGCTTTCTTACTTATCCATTTTTGTCTTAATGCATTGTCAACCTTGCATTTACTTCAATATATAAGAACCAGTAACTTCTCTTTCATCACATGTATGGAACAACTTGCATAACATATTTTATTCACATGTCCATCATCAAAACTTCACATTCGCTAACAAATTACCCATTTTTGATGATGACAAACTTAGTAGCATAGCATCCATCATAAAATCCTAACATACTCAAAAAGAAATTAAATAAAAGAACACTCTGAATGTAACAAGTTAGTCAATTATGTTATAAGCATTGTATAATCTATTCTTCCCCCTTCTTGACATCATCGAAAAACTGGCGCAACAAGTGAAAAATGTTTAATATTCCATAGCCACTGGGGCTATCACTAAAACAATCAAGACTCTGAGCAAGATAATAGTTATGCAGTATGAAAAAATACAGAAGTAGATCACAATAAGCAATAAGATCCATTTCATTCAAAAAGAAGGATACAATTATCAATACCCAAAAACAACAAATAGAGACAACATGCACCTAGTTAAAAATAAAGCAAGGAAGATAATCTTAAGGCACTAAGAGGTTCTTAAGTATATGAGGAAGAGGGGATAAGGGAGGTTAACTTGCGAACAATATTAGCCTTTTTAGATCTTTCTCTTTCCAAAGAGACTGTAAGTAAGGCAATCTGAGCTTGAAGAACCCTTTTCTCATCCTCATGGGCAGCCTGAGTAGCCTCTAGTGTTGCCTGAGCAACCTCCACCTCACCATGTTTTGCTGCAAGTGCAATTCTCAACCTTTCCGTAGGATTATCAATACTCATCATGGAAGCAGGTAACATTGTATGGTTCACTAACCCTATGACATCCTTAGTGGTTCGTAGAGACCACACTTTGACCGGTACATAGAAATCCTCAAAAATAAAAGTTTGCCAAAATTCATATGTCAAAGCATGGCCATTTCCATCCTGAATTAAGACCCTCTGCATGTGCTTGATCATGATTCAAGGAAGGTCTATTTGTTTTTCAGTATCCAGTAGTTCCATTAGGGTAAGATCAAGAAAATTTGCAACAGTTCTTTTTTCTGTTAGAGGAAGGATAATTTTGTGAACAAAATCAAAATAAAGCTAATAAAGTAGAGACATCACACACTTGAAGACCCTATGATGAGTGACAAGATATGGATTTCCATAGAATTTCCTGGATATATCAAGAGTAGAGAGATAATTATCAAGATGAGGCCATGTAACCTTGACATAATGAGTCCAGCCCCCCGTAGAGATGCTCAAGATTGTAGCAAGCTCGACAACATAAAGATTTATGGTAGTCCCATTAATAGTGGTCGAAAATATTTCCCCAATGGCAACCCCATTAGTATAACACTCATAGACTTAATCTTTTCCAAACTTACGTTGAAGATCTCCTTGAAGAAACAAGAGTGACCACCCCTGAGCTCTCAATTTTAAGACTAAGATCTTTATTTTAGGCCCCCCAAAAACCAGTGACAACTCATCCCCTAGACAACTTCTATTTTTAAAAGTGGAAAATATGGTCTAACTGAGAAGCTTTGTCAGCAGGAGTATCCACATCGAAATCAAAATCAGGATCAATCTCAGTATAGGGTGCAAGGGAAGTATCAGGGAGAAACTCAGAGTCAAAATAGCGGGAGAAAATAGGTGCCTTAACCTGTTTCTTTGACTTAGAAGTGACCTTCTTTGCAGGGGACTTACAAGAAGAAAAAGGTTTAAAAGTAAAAGCATATTGGATGAAGAAGAAGCTTTTGGGGTAGGCTGAGATGGTGGTTTACTAGAAGAGGATGGTTTTGGATCTTTTGCAATGATTGTCTTCTTCTTACGCACTGAGCGAAGAAGAAATTATGATAGGATGCACGAGGACGAGGAGAAATAGAAGTAGGTACATGTTTTATTTTACTTTCCTTTAGTTCTTCTACCAAGGAAGCATCTTCCCGTTGCTTTTTACCTCGAATATAAGGATTTCGAGGAGTAGGGAAAACAGGGGAAGGCTGTACTGGAGCATTTCTATCAATATCAATAGAGATTGAAGAGATTTTTTATTTTGGTTTAGATCTGGACCTTTAATGAATTAGGTCTGCAATAAGTACTTTATCTCGATCAATGATATGAAAAGAGATTAGATGTGGCAATAAGGGTTCAGAAGATGATGAAGAATTAGAAGAAAATTGGGCAAAAGGGTTTTGCAGATTCTTAAACATTACCAAATTAGATAATTTATTAAAATTTATAGAGGAATGAGTGGGGGTAAGGTAATATCGGGATGAATGATAATTATTATTGAGGGAGAGGTAGTGGAGTCTATGGAAGGGTTAGAAGAAGATAATGCCATGGTGAAAATGAGGAAAATAGTGATTCAATTTGATTGTGTGAGTAGTGAATGACGGGAAGATAAGAAAGTGTATTTAAGGTAGAGAGAAGGAAGATGAATCATGGATGAAGTGTATTTGGTAAAGGAAACGTAATGATGAAGAGGGTCAGTTCTGATGGAAAAGGGGTTGCAGCTTTTTGAAGTGGAAGGACTTTTGGATTATTGGCGGTTTAAGTATAACGGAAGGGACCATGTAGAGACCCTGTTTCTCTTTATGATACAATAGGTAAGAAATAATCATACCTTAATTTGGAGAATAAAATGGACAAGATTGCCCCTGTGTTCCAGTCTTTCTGCAAAATCAACACATAAATGAGTCAATTTACTCTAAGATCTTGGAATTATGGTACACAATTAAATGTGTAAGACTGAATTAATCAGCAATCACTAAAGATCAACTAATTCTAGTCAATCATTGAGGGAGATTTATACAATGTTAATCATCCCTAAGGCTAACCTATTCTTTTCAAAATGTTCTCTACTCAAAGTCTTAGTGAATATGTCAGCAATTTGTTCTTCAGTATAACCAAACATAATTGATATATGACATTTTTCAATATTGTCTCTAAGAAAGTGATGTCTAATATCAATATGCTTAGTTCTTTTATGTTTAACAGAATTCTTGGCTATATTAATGGCACTTGTATTATCATAAAAAATGGGGACGCAACCAAAATCTATAGCAAAATTTGTAAATTGTTTCTAAATCCACAATAGTTGAGCACAACAAGATCCTGCAGCAACATATTCAGCTTCAGCAGTAGACAAGGCTGCTGAATTTTGCTTATTAGTGGACTAGGTAATCAAACTTGATCCAAGGAAGTGTGCTATGCCTGTAGTGCTTTTCCTGTCAACCAAATATCCTGCATAGTCATCATCAGAATATCCAACCAAGTTGAAATTACTACCTTTTGGGTACTATAAACCAAGATCACTAGTTCCTTTGAGATATCTAAAGATCCTTTTTACTAATTTTAGATGAGACTCTTTAGGATTTTCTTGAAATCTAGCACATAATCCAACACTGAACACAATATCAGGCCTGCTTTATATAAGATATAGAAATGACCCTATCATCCCTTCGTACATATTTTGCTCCACATCAGGACCTGTTTTATCCAAATCAAGCTATGTAGCAGTGGCTATTGGAGTACTGATCTCTTTTGAATTTTCTATGGAGAATATTTTAAGGAGTTATTTTACATACTTCTGTTGATGGATAATTCTTCCAGATGTTGTTTGTTTGATTTGCAATCCCAATAAGTAATTTAGTTCCCCCATCATGCTCATTTAAAATTTATAACTCATGAATTTAGCAAAATCATAAGTCATGTTCATGTTTGTGAAGCCAAAAATGATATCATCTACATATACCTGCACAACCAACAGATCTTTTCCATTAGTTTTCAAGAAGAGAGTGTTGTCAATTTTACCTCTAGTATGGTCATGTTCCAGTAGAAACTTTGACAATCTCTCATACCAAGCCCTTGGAGCTTGTTTCAATCCATACAAAGCCTTATCTAGTTTATACACATGATCAAGAAACTCCTTGCTTTCAAATCCAGGAGGTTGTTTAACATATACCTCCTCTTTGAGAATGTCATTTAAGAATGCACTCTTAACATCCATTTGATAAAGAATGAACTCTATATAAGAAAAAAAGGCAACAAGTAATCTAATAGATTCAATTCTGGCTACAGGAGCAAAGGTCTCATCAAAATATATGCTTTTTTCTTGATTGTACCTTGGACCACCAATCTTTCCTTGTTCCTTGTAACTGTTCCATGCTCATCAACTTTATTTATATACACTCACTTAGTTCCAATTACTGTTCTGTCTTCTGGGAGAGGAACTAAGTTCCATATTTTACTTCTCTCAAACTTATTTAACTCTTCCTGTATGGCTATGATCCAACTAGCATCAAGCAGCGGTTTAGCTACCTTCTTTGACTCAATTTTTGATAGGAATTATAACGCCCCAATATCCCATCCCAAGACGTCACATGGTGCTTACGGCCACACGCAACCTCCATCTAACCCTCTGAGCCTATCATCACCTCAATAACTCACTATGACAATAATCAAGCTGTAATAAAGAAGAATAATCATGTCGTGAACAAACTAGAATACAAAGAAATACTATCCTGTACAATTAAAATACTGAAGTTCTATACATACTGGTACTCTAGTCTGACAAAGCCTCTACTACATAAGACTGATGAGCCATTGGGACAGATCCCCAACTAACCCGTACTGAACTCGAAATAAATAACCATCTAATATCAAGAAAAAAATTGGGGACATAGGTTCTCGAACCATGAGGACTCACCAACTGTAAGAATGTAGATGGAGGTACTCGAAGATCACTGTCGCTGCTGAGACTGAGCACCTGAACCTACATCATGAGAAAATATAGAACACAGAAGAGTATGGGAATCAGTACTTGGGAATGTAATGAGTATATGGGGGTGCAGGCAACATTTAAATAATATCATAAATGTATATGAAAATCATGCATGCTGATAATAATGACTCTCTTCGCTTGAGTTACCTGAAACATATTTTCCATAAATTATCACTAATAACACATGCTTCATAAATCTCAAAAACCGTTGGACTCAACTCAAACTTATTAACTCATGACATAGAATGACTCGGTAACTCATGAAACTTAGACTATTATGGAATTGGGAGTTTCTTATAACCGACATAAACCATGTGAGCATACATGGAGTCCAACGTCTTGCACACGTTGGGGAGAGCTGTTCTATCCTTGCCATCGGAGTAGAACCTTAACTTTAGTGATAACTGTCTTGGCCTTTGGTCCTTAATATTAATCCTATGGTGGAATGTACTTCTGGGGAAGTAGGATGTGCTGAACCCATCCTTTCCGCTCGGTGCTAAATACTACTCCCAGACTTAAGCTCAAAATGCGTTAGGAAATCACCTTAATCAACTCAAGGGTCTATCATGAAGACCAAAATATAAATATATATCTCACTTGTAAATCATAATCAACTTGTGGATTCCTAACTCGACTAAATCTCAAAATAATCTTTCTCATATTCCAGTACACTTGCTTATCAAATCATATTAAGTATCAAATCTTCCAGAAAACATCATAGAACTCATTCTTGACTCTCAAGCTCAATATCAATAAATATTCAATAGACAAACTTGTTATGGAAAAACACAAATCATGGAACTTATCATAAATCACTTAGAAATTATCATTTCATGATAACAATATACAACTCATGACATAAATTCTTAATTTAAGAAATAAGACAACGAAGTAGTCATATGTGTCAATCTTGTATAGCTCAAATCTCATAAATACTTGATAAAGTAATTTGGGTGTAAACCCACATTGCAAAATTCATGAAATTAATTAGAAATTAAATCTTTGGGCACAAGAACGAAAGAAGTGTTCTTGTTCAAAATCCCGCATACCTTAATCTTTGAAATTGGATGAACTTTAGTGCTTGATACTTTATCCACACTTGAAATAAATAATTCTTGAAGACCACACTTTGAGGAACTTGGTTCTTGAAGAAATTTTGAAGATTTATTGATGATTCTTGGAAGATTTATGTTCTTGATATAACCCTAGATATATTATCTCAAGAGAATTGGAAGAGAAAATGATGGAATTAAGGTTTGGATGGGATTCTCATATTTATAGAGGCCTCCAAAATATGGGAAAAGACCAAAATATCCTCGTAAAAACGTCTCTAAATTGATGAACAAAATAGCTGACGACATCCGTGACAGGCCGTCAAACCCGTGATAGGCCGTCACAAAATATCATCACAAAAGTGTCAAATTTTATGATTTTCTACCTAAGGCGACGTCGTCAGAAATGTTGTCAGAAACATGACGACGTCATCAGAAATGCCATCAGAAACGTGAAGACGTCGTCAGAAATATCGTCAGAAACGTCGTCAGAAACATGACAGGCCGTCAGAAATGTTGTCACCCTTTTCCAGATTGATATGCTGGAGTAAAATGGGTATAACTCTTTGCTCCGGAATCATATTTTGGCGAAATTGGTGTCGTTGGAAATCTAATTCAATTATATATCTGTTGATAGTTCATGAGCTCAAAATTTCCAATTAAATTGAGAGATATGCTCATCTGAAGTTGACTATACCAATATCCTTCCCAAGAATTCAATCGGTAAGTAATGTTTTGTTTCACCCGATCGTTAGGACATCTTTAAGGCCTTAATACACACCATCCTTGATCATAAAATAACCCAAAAAATTATAATTTATTTCTCATGAGCTTGATTCATGGTTGCACTATTGGTTAGAGTCTTGGGGTATTATAATATCTCCCTATTGGAAACATTCATCCTCGAATATGTCTAGATAGGCCAAGAACAAGAGAAAATAGGGGCGTATAGATGGAACAACTCACTAAAAGGGCTTACTTCATTCTAAACTTTCGAGTACTTCACAAAATGCATGAATCATTTAGAGAATAACCATACAGCTGAATACACTGGATTAGAAGCAAACTGGATTAGGGAAAATAGTACCTTCAGCTTAATTTTAACTTGTGGAGAAGAGATGAGGGTATCTGGTTCGCATATCTACTTCTGCTTCCCAAGTAGCACCCTCGACTGATTGATTTCTCCATAGAACTTTGACAAAGGGAACTTCCTTATTTCTTAGTATAGGAACTTGATAATCTAGGATTTCAACCGGAACTTCATCATACGAAAGGTTATCCTGAACATCAAAACTTTCTGACGGATCGACAACAACATAATCACCAATATGCTTCTTGAGCATAGAAACGTGAAAGATAGGATGGACAACTGATAACTCGGCAGGAAATTCAATCTCGTAAGTTGCTTTCCCAACACGATTGAAAAATCTATAAGGGCCAACATATCGAGGACTAAGCTTCCCTTTCTTACCAAATCTTTTCACCCTCTTCATAGGTGAAATCTTCAAGTACACCAGATCGTTAACCTCAAACTCAAGAGCTCTTCTTATCACATCTACATATGACTTCTCACAACTTTGGGTTGTCTTCAACCATTCCCAAATCAGCTTAACTTTCTCCATAGCCTCAAACACAGCATCAGGTCCACTTACAGCCGCTTCACCCACTTCAAACCAACCTATGGGTGATCTACATCACCTTCCATATAAAGCCTCAAATGGATCCATTCCAATGCTAGCATGAAAACTTTTGTTATAAGCAAATTCAATCAATGGCAAATGTTCATCCCAACTTCCTTTGAAATCAAGAACACATGCCCTTAACATATCCTCCAAGGATTGGATGGTCCTCGCAGCTTGACTATCGGTCTGCGGATGAATAGAGGAGCTAAGATGAACTTGGGTACCAAGACACTTCTGAAAAAACCTCCAAAAATGAGAAGTAAATTGAGTACCCCTGTCGGAGATAATAGAAAAAGGAAATCCATGTAACCTGACTAACTCTCGAATGTACAGCTTAGCATAGTCCTCAGCGGTGAAATATGTATGCACTGGAAACAAATATGCGGACTAATTAAACCTATCTACAACGACCCAAATCGCATCATGATGACGTCAATAAGGAGGTAAACCAGTCACAAAATCCATATTTACTTTCTCCTACTTCCAAGTAGGAATACTGAATTCTGGCATCATTTCACCGGGTCTTTGGTGTTCTATCTTAACCTATTGGCAAGTTGTACACTTCTCTACGAATTTTGCTATATCCCTTTTCATACCATTCCACCAATAGATTTCCCACAAATTGTGGTATATCTTTGTAGAACCAGGATGAATAGAATATTGCGCGCCATGCGCTTAAGCCATAATTCTCTGCCTTAAATCTTTAACATCAGGCACACATAATCTATTCTGAATTCTCAATACACCATATCCCCCTTGGGAGAAAACCTCCACCTTTTAGTCTTTAACTGACTCCTTCAGTCTGACTAAACTAGGATCCATATCTTACTTCTCCTTTACTTTCGAAACTAGAAAAGACTCAGAAATACTCTGGACCCAAACATTACCCTCAGCTGAATCAAGAAACCTAACTCCCAACCTAGCCAGACGATACACCTCATGAGATAACTCCTTCCTATCTTCTTCGACCAGTGCTACACTACCCATGGACGAAATACTAAGGGCATCTTTCACTATATTGGCCTTGCCTGGGTGATACAACACATTCATATCATAGTCCTTTAACAATTTTAACCATCGCCTATGACGAAGATTCAACTTTCTCTGAGTAAACACATACTGCAAACTCTTGTGATACATAAAGAAATCAACATGAACACCGTACAAATAGTGTCTCCATATTTTCAAGGAAAAAACCACTGCAGCTAACTTGAGGTCGTGGGTCGGGTAGTTCTTCTCATGCGGTTTCAACTATCTAGAGGCATAGGATATAACTTTACCTTTCTGGATCAACACGCAACCCAACCCAACTCTAGAAGCATCACAGTACACCACAAAATCATATACACTATTTGGAAGGGTCAACACAGGGGCCGAAGTGAGTCGAGTCTTCAACTCCTGAAAACTCTTCTCACAAGAGTCAGACCATAGGAATTTAATTTTCTTTTGGGTCAACCGAGTCAAAGGAGACACAATAGAAGATAAACCCTCAACAAAACGACGGTAGTAGCCAGCTAGACCCAAGAAACTCCAAATATCAAATGGGAAAATAGGAGTAGGCTAATTTTTCACATCTTCTATCTTTTGAGGGTCAACTCGAATACCTTCAGAAAAATAATATGACCCAGAAAAGCAACTGACCTTAGCCAAAATTTGCACTTGCTAAATTTGGCAAATAGTTGATGATCTCTAAGGGTTTTTAAGACTATTCGGAGATGATCTGCATGGCCGTTCTCACTTCGGGAGTATACAAGAATATCATTTATGAATACAAAACAAACATATCCAGGTACTGTCTGAACACCCGATTCATGAGGTCCATAAAGGTTGTTGGGGAATTTGTTAGCCCGAAGGATATGACCAAGAACTCAAAATGACCATATCGGGTGTGAAAAGCTATCTTTGGAATGTCACACTCCCTATGTTTAAGCTGATGATAACCGGATCTCAAGTCTATTTTTGAGAAATAGTTAGCACCTTATAGCTGATCAAACAGGTCATCAATTCTAGGAAGAGGGTACTTGTTCTTGACTGTGACCTTGTTAAGCTGATGATAATCAATGCACATCCGCAATGAACCATCTTTCTTTCACACGAACAGAATGGGTGCACCCCAAGGAGATACACTAGGCCTTATGAAACCCTTATCTAAAAGATCTTTGAGTTGCTCTTTCCACTTCTTAAGTTCTGCGGGGGCCATACGATATGGAGAAATAGAAATAGGCTGCGTGTCGGGGAGAAGATCAATCCCAAATTCTATCTCTCTATCGGGAGGTACCCCTGGGAGATCTTCTGGAAAAACATCACAAAACTCATTAACAATGCTGATCAACAAAATGGTCAGAGTCTCGAACTTAGTATCTTTAACTTGAACCAAATGATATATGCAACCCTTGGATATCAATTTCCTAGCTTTAAGATAGGATATGAAATGACTCCTGGGAGATACAGAATTTTTGGACCACTCAAAGGCTGGATCATTGGGAAACTAAAACTTGACTACATGGCTACGACAATCTATAGACGCATAACAAGAGTGAAGCCAATCCATACCCTGGATAATGTCAAAATTAACCATGTCTAGCTCAATCAAATATGCAAACATAACTCTGTGAATGATAGTGATAGGAAAATTCATATATACTTTCTTAGAAACAACAAGTTCACCTACTGGAGTAGAAACTTGAAAAGACTCAGGAATCTTTTCAGCATTGATCTCAAAATTCACAGCCACTAACGGAGTCACATAAGAAATACTTGACCCAGGGTCCATCAAAACATACACATCAAAATGAAATACACGGAGCGTACCAGTAATAACATCTGGGGAATCCTCCTGCTCTTGGCGGGGTGCTATAGCATAAAAGCAATTCTGGCACTGACCACCGACAGTACTAGACGAGGCACCCTGAGGAGGTGTAGGACGAACCCATGGGGCTGGAGCACTAATAGCCTGACTTTGGGGATGAACATCACGACTCCCCTGTCTAGCATATGGTAAATCCCTAAATTTATGGCCCAACTTACCAAAACCAAAACAACCTCTCTACTAACCCATACACTCTCCAGGATACGTCTTACCACACTTAGCACACGGGGGATAGTTAGGTCTATTACTCATACTTTCCTAAGAACTAGACATAGTAGGTCTATTACCCTGCTCCTTCCTGACTCTGGATGCGGGAGTACTAGATGATGATGGTGCTGGCATAAAGGAATGGCTCTAAAAATCAGGGCGCATCCCTCCATAAAATCTACTCTGACTATACCTCTATTTCTCTGATCTAACTCTCTTATTCCCTCTCACTCTCTCTCTCTTTCACCTTGTCCACTTCAATCTACTGGGCATGTATCATCAATCTAGAAAGATCCATGTCCCTATTGATCATAGTGGACCTACACTCTTTTACAACATAACTCAATAAGCCAGTCAAAAACTTACTCATACTGGTCCTGGAATCAGCCATCATACCGGGAGCATACTTAGACAACTGGTTAAATTTAAGACAATATTCCTTAACTGTCATGAAGCCTTATCTCAAGTTCATAAATTCTTCTAGTTTTGCTTCCCTCAGCTTCAAGGGAAAGAATCGGTCTAAGAACGCGTCCTGGAACAACTGCCAAGTTATGGGAGCGGCATCCTTCCCTCTACTCTTCCTCCACAACTCCACCCAATCATAAGCAACATCTTTTAAGCAATAGAAATCTAGCTCCATACTTTCTTCCTCTGTTACATGCATAATTTGGGTGATCTTTTTCACCTCATCAAGATACATCTGTGGGTCTTCACCTACCCTTGACCCATAAAACTTTGGTGGATTCATCCGCATAAAATCCTAAACTCGAGATACTATAGAATTACCTTCTTACGGAGGTGGAACAACGACCTGAACATTGTGTACTTATTAGGGAGAAAGAATGTATATGGGGTTGTAATGATCGAACTTTGTATAGAGATTACTATATATCTCGACTGCCATGAAAATCAGGTCAATATAGTTTACAAAGAGAAAATATGATAAATTTTGAGGCAATTCCCAAAATTTGCCAGTGTATGATTTATTTTGATATTGTCTTCTTGACAAAACTCTTGAAAATATGTATGAAGTCTTTCAATTTCCTATGGAGACTGATATTGAATGTATTCTCCGGTTGTCTACGAAGACTGAGGCCCTCAACTAGTGCGGTGACTAAAATCTAATAGCCTTCTCGATTGGCGGAGCTATTGAAATGTTAAAAGCTCAAGACTGGAAGAACAAATGTAATAGACTCACGATTGGTGGGGATATAAAAATGTAAAAAATACTCAAAGATGGATGCTTTACTTAAAATAAAATCTCGATATTTACAGATATATTCTTGAAAGAAAAAGCCAACAGCTCGTATTTAAAAAATTAGATACCTTGATTGAAAAGTATAAAAACCCACATGTAAAAGTGGGACCCCTTGAATGAAAGGTAAGAAAAAAATGCCCATATGTGAAATTGGACATCTTGAAAATAAAAAGAAAGAAGAAAAAAATTGAATTTTCTTGGTAAAAAGTATTGAAAGATGAAGAAAGCACAATCGTGTCTTGAATTAAGTTGGTACCAATAATTAGTAGTGTGCATATGAATTCCCCCATCTCCTTTCCAACTAATTGAGATCAACTTCAGGGGAACTCCTACAGTTTAAAGTGGTACCTCAGACAGACCTAAGTATCGACAAGATTTGTTCATCTTGCTTCAAACAAAGATTTTGGGCTAAGCTTATTCGCATGTTTCAAGTACCCTCTCCATAAAGAAAGTCCAATTTCGCACATATCTAAGTAATTTTCTTTTAGAATTTGGGGACGTTTAGAGAAATACACTCACACTCAGAAGGAAATTCAATGCACGCAATTATGATATCATAGGCTTGACCTTCATGTAAGTATCCACTAATGTGAGAAAACTTGGAATAGGATCTTGGAGGACTTGTTATCGACATTTAGTGTTGGTTTGGGGACGGGTAGGATAATATTTTGTGTGAAAGTGATTAATTCCTCAATGAGCATTTCATTATAGTTGTGCTTTCAACATTTGTTGTGCTTTGACGTGTGAACTTTTTAGTTGTGTTGCATTTCCCCTTGTTTTGTATTTTCTTCAACTTCTTTTAAATCTTGTGTTGGAGATTTTTCCTATTTTTTGAGAAACTATATATTTTTTTTTATTTTCTTTTTTTTGTGGGGGATTTGCTTCTTTTGAAGTCGTTTTTCATTTTTGTTCATCTGGGATAATATATTCTTTTCAGTTTGCATATTTGATCTTGAATCTTTGTACATAATTTTCACATATTTAGTGCGCTTAATGAGGTAGGTCCAAGAGAGGGATAATGCAAGGAAGCACTCAAAAAGGTATAAGCTCAGATGCGGTTGTCCAAAAAAAGATTTTAGGCTTAAAAGAGGAGATGCTAGGGATTAATATCATTTGGTGGGATATGAAAGGGACAATTGGGTCAAATAAGGCCTACGGTCCCTTCTTAAACCAAGTATAACCCAGAATTTTGCCTCAGCAGACATTTAGGTCACGTTCTAGATAACAATTCAATGCAATGAATTAAACTAAAGATCTCCACACATTGCACATGAAACAATGAGGTTGGATTCTTTCATCTCTTATATGTATGCAGGAGAATTTTTTTAGTGTTATTTAGGTGTGATAAAAGGTACCAAAAGAATCTATGGTTTACTATGAAATCAATCCTTTACATCTTATTAGTTTGTTCTTCCTCATGAAGACTCCTAACTGTATTGATACTAACCAAGTCAAAATTTTATTATTTTTCTAAAAAAATGAGACTGAACCCAAATAATGGTTGCCTATGTATCTTGTGAAACCAAGAATTAGGTTTGTGTAGTTCAGGAAAATTTGTGAATTAGTACATCCCATGTATGATGGTAAAAAAATGGTCATTCTTGAAAATAATATGAGAGACGGCGAGGAAAGAACTGCTTTTAACTTCAATATTGTTCTGATCAAATAATCGAAAGAATGAATGTCAATCATAGGGAGATCTTTGACTACTTTAGTCTATTAACAAGATTCAGAAGGTTAGAGATTGAATAAGTTATGTCATTATTTCTCCGCAATTGGAAGAATTGTAATTTATTGAAAGAATGTTGAACCCTCGCTTTTTAGAGTGAGGATTGATACACCATAAATTTAATGGTTTACCATATTTGAAAGAAGATGATAGGTATTCTCGAATAAAAATTGAGTGAGGATCTGCAGGTAGGTCAGCTAAGAATTAATGTCAATGATATTTGGATTTGAGGAGCATTTGATTTGCGCTCTTAAAGACCTTTGAAAGCGTCTTTGAACTATTCCAGAAAATTTCTCCAGTTTAAATATCGAACAAATTATTCTGAAATAGTTAAGGCACCAAACCCTAATGTAGGGTTGCCTATGTATCTTTACAGGACAAGAATCAGGTCAAAACATAGTTCAGACTTACACGTAGTTTTCGACGACATTGCTAAGGTGCATCTTTTAACTGATCTACCATGCAAAATAAAGGTTAAATTGCACCTTTCCATTCATGTAAAATCGATTTAGAGAAAATAAATATGTGCAGAGACAATAATATTTAAAATATGTACAAAGACTATAATAATGTGTCCCTTAGGTCTTGAACCCTTCGGACATAAAGTTGACTAATGATGCATGCACCTAAAAAGGTGTTATTTTAGCTATATCCTATGTTGACTAAGAGTTGATAGGCATAGACTTGAATTTCCTATATGAGAAGGCACGTGATCCCATGACAGTAAAACTCCCGCTCACCTCATGTATGAGCCGACTCAGTAAAGTAAGGTTATTTGAAAGAATTTTGAAAAAGTACAGTGTACAATAAGCATGCACAATGTATGTGAGTCTCAGCTTTTCAGAGTAGAGGAAATATGAACGAAATGCCAAGTTATATAAAGCAATAAATTAATAAATAATTTACACAAAATAATAGAAAATAAATAATTTATGCCACACAAACAAAATAAATCAAGAAAATTTGGAAAAATAAATAATAGTGTATAAGAAATATAAATATTTACCTAAGTCTGTAATGGTTAGAACCTTGTACTCCCCAGCAGAGTCACCAAACTGTCATACCCTATTTTTATCTAAGGTTAAAATAAGCACGACCTTATGGACTCTAAAAACAATTAATTTATACAGAGTCGCCGCCAAATTTTCTTAAGAAAAAAATAGGAACCGTATCTATTTTTTTTAGCAAATATGATTTTATTTAATCTACAAAACTAGTTTGAATTCTAGGTAAGAGTTTAAATTATTCCGAAGAGAAAGGGTTAGACACCCTTTAGAATCCAAAAATGTGGTTCCCGACAAGACTTAGGTTTATTAAAAGAGAAAAAGAAAAAAACTCAGTGTTTCTAAATATATATATATAATATGTATTAAAATAATATAATGTGTATACTATCGTAATATATATATATATATATATATATATATATATTTATATATAAACAAATTATATGAATATGTATGTAAAGACAAGATGAATAAGGAAAAATTATTCTAAAGAAAAAACTGCGTAATATTTTTTAATCTAAAAATTTAAATTATTTGATTAAATATCTAAATTATGTTTAATATAAATATTAACGGCCTAAATTTTTCTAAATGCGTGATGGATAGTGTGTAAGTAAAAACATCCCCACCCAATGCCTCAATATAAAATTTTCAATATGATGATATTTGTACAAGTGTAAGAATGTAAAAAGTAAAAGTATAAAAATTCAAGCTCTTCTTTGAATGTCATTTCCGACAGGTATTTCTGAGAACTTGTATAAAATTCCCGGTAAAGATGTTTGTAAAATATGAAGATAAATTAAGAGCTATGTGTACATATGTGTATATAATAAATTAAATTTTCATTAAAAGCAGGCTCAGATAAAGTTTTAAAGAACTAAAAAGATTTTATTATTGCCCAGATTTTTTTTTATGTATTTGTATATGTAAAATTCATCTTTTTATCTACGAAGGCCTCAAAAATCAACGAAACTTTTTTTTCATTGGCTATGTCAAATTAATACTAACAATAAGGATAAATTAATCAAAATAACAATTGAGACATCACAACTCAATAAGATAATCAAAATCAATGAATGCAAACAACACTTAACAAACAAGAAAACTTACCAATATAATAATTAAAATAAACTAAAGCCGAATAACAGTAATCTATTAAAGAAAAGTTTTAATAAATATCAACTAGAGTCAACAATCCAACTTAGCAAAACAATAAGAAACAGAGATATTCACGGGAAAAGTCGGAAAACATTATTAGTCCCTAGAAAATTTAAAAATATCAATTTAAAATATGGAACAAAATATCATGAGCAACTCAATAAAAGAGATGTAACAATAATTCAACAAAGAAATGGAATAACTTTAAACTACGATGTGATATTTTGCTCTGTAAGAGTATTATCGGCTAAATCTGAAAAAAAAAATAAACAAAGCGGTAATGGATCGTCATTTCCAGTGGAGTTGAAGCTATTGTAGTTCACTGATTTGTTTAAAATAAAGACTTAAATATTGACAAGGAAACACTGTATAATATTCTCTAAAACTAATACTATACTTCCAACTAGACAAAAAGTGTAATGGACAATTATATTGGTATTCTTACTACTAAGAGAACAATTCTACTCTTAGTAAAACTAAGTTGGAACTAGAAAGCAATTGCTTACATCATATATAATATGTGAAAAAAATTAATCTACAAGTTTCAAGCATGTAAAGCATAAGATAAAACTAATAACAATAATATATGTAGAGAAAAAGATACCACCAGAGTGAAGCATCTTCTAACCAGATCTGCCAGTAATAATGGGTGAATGGAAGACGGCAGCAGATGGATTGACCATAGAACCACCCGCCAGTAACCAACTCTGGCGAGGCTCGAACAAAAATAAGAAAAAAAGAAAGAGGAAAGAAGGGAGAAGGCAATAGAGTGGGTGGTGATGTTCCGTTTGTCGCTCGTCGACCATTACCTCCGACGAGAAGAGGGAGGAGGGAAGCAGCGGCGCATGGTGGTAGAGGAATCCGCTGGTGCTCTAGTGGCAGTGAACCGGTCGACGGTAAAAAGAGAAGAGAGAAATATAGAAAGAGGCGTGTGTGGGAAAAAATGGGAAAAATCTGATTTGGGGTTTGTGTGAATTATGAATCTTTTCTATATTTTTGTATTGTGTGTCAAAAAATAAATAACCACCAAAATATTTATAAATAAAAAGTGTCCCCTTTAAACCAAAAAATAATAAACTAAATCTCTTTGTCCCCTTATTGCACGATTTAGACCGTAGGTCACTATCCAATGGATCTTTTCATCTCTTTGAATTCTTTATTTTAAAAAAAAAAACTCTCAACTCGTCACCTCAGGTGTCACCTTTTAAAAAATGATGAGACCTTTACTTGACTTATTTGTTACTCTATTTATTAAAATAATTGAGCCGAGATTTTCGTTTGCAAACTATATTAAATAATGTGCAAAAATATGAATGTCGATATAAAATTACAAAAGAAATTCAAATAGCAGATATAATTATCTTTAAAAATGTATTATTCTGTAAAAAAATAAAATTATAATATGTAAAAAAATTTACATGCAAATGACTGTGGGAAAATATTAAAATGATAATAAATTGATACAAATTCAAATATTTATGAAATTAACAATAATTATCAATACATTAGGTAAAATTATAATATGACAATAAATTATTAAAAAATATAAATAATGATGATTATCAATAATTTATTAACAATTGAAAAAAAATAAGTGAAAAATTACAACTTGTGCCATTTAATGATTAAGATGCCTAAATGAGTTAATTTAAAGTATGGAGAGCCAAAATTGGGTGTCAACACCGACTACTACCCAAGCCACTGTAGTTATTATAGATGGACTAATGTCCATCCGTGATCTGAAGTGCTACTTGAATGGGCCTACCAAATTGTCACGCCTCAAATCCTACTGGGCCGGACAGGCACCTATAGCCATAAAGGCCTAAGAAAATCCATTCATAACCTTGTACTTCCCATGCATGTAACTATGACAACCAAAGGTTCTGACAAACATGATATTATGTATCGATGAGAATAGTTACACATGCAAGCACAAATTGATATATACAACACTTGGCCGTTGGGGCCACCACGTCTAGAGATAAGACACTACCATAACTTTACATTAGTCTACAAAGCCTATACAAGAAACATAGACTTAGGTAGGGTCAGGATCAACCCCCGCCCTACTCTTGACTTACTGCACAATACCAAAATATATGGAATAGACTCAAAAAGCCCCGAAGCAACCTGGAGCTCACCAATAGCAGCTAGATATCCTGGGCTCCTATTGAGGAGGCATGTTTTCCAAAGCACCTGTGCCTGTAGCTTGAAATATATGTCCCCCATAAGGGAAGTCAATATGAAAATATGTACTGAGTATGCAAGGTAGAATAGTAACAATACATGATACAAAGGCTCAATAGAAATCAGATACAAGTGTATAAATAGTACTAGTAGACCACTTTTAAATATACTTGTGGGACTACGTACATTACGTTCCTTTCTTTATTTTTTTACCTTTCTTATTTCATAATCATTGTAAGCCATATATAATTCAAATGACCAGTTGATCAGTGATAAATAGATAAACTAGGATCGGTCCATGCTAGGCTTACGCCCCTGAGCTGCCACCTACATATAAGGATTAGGATCGGCCCGTGTTAGGCGTATGCCCCAGAGCTGCTACCAACATATAAAGGTATCGAGATTGGCCCATGCTAGGATTATTCCCCTGAGTTGCCACTCTTTTTACAGATTTGTGTTACTTAGTTTATTTAGTGTTTGAGATTGTTACCTTGGTGGTCATGACATTATGGTACCTTGAACCAATAATCTGAAAATTTGAGACATATAAATGGACACTTAATGCAACAACAATGAGGTAGGGAGTTGTTGGCATGCAAATAAAGTGTTTAGGAGATGAAAATAACACATGGGTCTTATTTGAACAACCAGAGAACTCCTGAAATTTTCTTGTGAGGATAGATACGCCATTTTAATAATCAGAATATATGGAGGTGTTCGAATATGTTCGAATATATAGTATGCCTTACATACCTGGTTATATAACTCCAAAACTAACCCAACTTGACTTCCTACCTTTTAGATTACTTATCTATAATAGAATATATGGTAAAATAGTATTAGCAACTAATCAATGCATTTGAGATACTTAACTTCACAAAAATAGTAACCGGGCAGTAAACACGTAATCTATCAATCAAGGGTGTTATTTTAACTCTTTTCTTCTCCAATTACACTCACATACCATACATGTCCTTATAAGATCACCGAAACCACCTCAGCTTTATTACACCCTCCAAACAACATGCAAAATAAATTGGGCAGTTGACGTACACAATTATTAATTCAGTGGTGTATCACCACACCCGTCTTCTATAATTCAATACAAACTAATCACACCTTTTCCCAATAGAAATCGGGAAGCCCCCAATGAAAATACACAAAACATTCCGCAAACAACACCCCAATCGTCATTTAATAGCAACCAAATATGTCCAATCCTCTACCAACACATGTATATGGAAAAAGAACAAAAATGGACAGCAACCATACCTTGATTTCCTTGGTAGTTTAGTCTATTAATATGTATATCTTCAATATCTTAATCCATTCACACATACACCAAAAGAGAAAAGAGAAATCCCTTATTAACTAAGAACAATGGACTGCCCAAACTTATAGGGAGGGCTGTCCGAAAATTAATCTTGAAGAACACATAGTTTTCTTAGTACAAACTCATGAATTGTTCACTTACCTTTATCTTGGAAGGAAGGTCAATCCCAAGAACCCTTGTGGAATTATAGGGTTTCTTCATTGCCAAGAGAGAATAAGAAAGAAAAACGTAGAAAGCTGGAATTTTTTTGTCTAAGTTTAAAATGAGGAAAAATTGCTGATTTCAAACCATACAAAGGAGCTGCTCTTTGGCCGACTTTCTTGGCCCTTTTTGGCATATATTTTATAAAGTAAATGATGAATCTACTTTCCCAATATATTGGGATTTTTTGGATCCAAAGATATTGGGCCTTAGCTACCCATTTTTCCTCCTTTTATTTTCTTTAATTTGGGCCTTGGCAGATTTGAGTATTGGGACCTTTTCTCCATTTTCTTTCTCTTTTACTTAATTTTGGGCTCAAAGGAGAACATTAATATAAGCCCAGATCTGTTCCATATCCATGGTTCCATTAATTTGGTCCAGATAGCTCAAGTAGGTATTCGCCTACTAGCTTAATTAAGTCAAGCAAGCACCTCAATATTTTTTTCCATTTTCAGCTCTTAATCCCTTTAATCTAAACTTAAAATTATACACACTTGTTCACTTTAAAATTCATATTCAAATACTAACTTACGATCCTAAGTTTAAATAGTTGTATCGACGTTAACTTGGTCGCATCACATTAAACTTTACGGGAATCATCTATAATTTCATCTATACCATTAATACTTGCATAACAAATCTCATCTGTTACCTATACCATAAGTCTATACCAGGTTCTATAATACTAGAATAAGTATAAGCAAAATACGAGATGTTACATCCTTCCCCCTTAGGAACATTCGTCCTCAAATGTTATCATAACTATCCAACGAAAACAAGTTAAAGCGTAAGTTTAATATCCCTATGATCATATAGTACTTATATATTGAACTTACTTGTTATTTCTCTAATTCAACATCTTGGACTTTTTCTGCGTATTTGAACAAATGGGGGTACTTGGATTTCATCGCTTCTTCACCTTCCTATGTTATCTCATCGACTTTTTGGTTTCTCCAAAGCCTTTTTACCAAAGCAATTTCTTTATTCCTTAACTTCTTAACTTGTCGGTCTAAGATAGCAATAGGTATTTCTTCATAGGTGAGATCTTCCGTAACTTGTACATCTTCAGTAGGAGTAATATGAGATGGATCTCCCATGCACTTTCGAAGCATTGAGATGTGAAATACCGGATAGACTATTGAAAACTCTTGGGGTAGCTCTAATTCATAAGTGACTTGGCCAAACATTTGAGTAACCTTTTATGGGCCTATATAACGTGGACTTAGTTTTCCTTTCTTACCAAATTTCATAACCCCCTTCATTGGTGATACCTTCAAGAATACCTAATCACTTATAGAAAAATCTAGCCCCCTCCTTCTAACATCTGTATATGACTTATGTAGACTTTAGGTTGTTTCTAGCAACTTTTGGATCACTTTAACCTTTTCCATAGCTTGATGAACAAGGTCTGGTCCCAATATGGCAGTTTCACCCGCTTCAAACCATCCAATTAGTGATCTACATTTTCTTCCATACAAAGATTCACATGGTGCCATTTTGATACTTTAATGATAGCTATTGTTGTAGGCAAACTCGATGAGAGGTAAATTATCATCCTAACCACCTTTAAAGTCCAATACACAAGCTCGTAGCATATCTTCAGGTGTTTGAATGGTATGTTCTGCTTTTCCATCTGTTTGAGGGTGAAAAGTTGTACTTAGATTCACCTGTGTTCCCAAATTGCTCTGGAAAGACTTCCAAAAATTTACAGTAAATTGAGCTCCTCAATCTGATATAATAGAGATTGGAACTCCATGTAGTCAAACTATCTCTTTAATATATAATTTATCATATTCTTCAACTGTGTAACTGGTCCTAACCGGTAGAAAGTGTGCTAATTTGGTAAGCCTATCAACGATCACCAATATGGAATCAAACCTTCAAGATGTACGAGGCAAACCAATGATGAAATCCATGGTTATCAAGTCGCATTTCCATATTGGAAGATCTATACATTGCATATAACCCTCGGGATTTCGTTTCTATACTTTAACTCTTTGATAATTTCGACATTCGGCTACAAATTTTGCAATGTTCTTCTTCATGTCACCCCACCAATACATTCCTTTAAAATCATGATACATTTTAGTTGACCCTGGATGGATGAAATACCTTGAATGATGTGTCTCTGTCATAATCCTCTTTCTTAGCTCATCTATATTCGACACACACAATCTGTTTTGGCACCAAAGTACACTCTCTTGTGTAAGCTCAAATTTCTTTGTCATAACACATTGCACATTCTCCTTAAGCTGCAATAAAATGGGATATGCATATTTCTTCTCTTTTACTTCAGGTACTAGTGAAGATTTTACCGCATTATGTACAATAAGCCCCTCATCTAGAGTTTCAAGAAGGTGAACCCCCAAATTGGCTAGTTGTTGTAGATCCTTAGTCAACCCTTGTCTTTCTATAGAAGGCACCATAGCCTTATGACTTAATGAATCTGCTACTACATTTTCTTTCCCCGGATGATACAAGATATCAACATCATAATCTTTTAACAGCTCAAGCCATCTCTGTTTCCTCAAATTTAGGTCATTCTGATTAAACATGTATTCCAAACTCTTATGGTCAGTATATATGTCAACATGAATCCTATACAAGTAGTGACACCATATCTTTAAGGCAAATATAACTGCCGCTAGCTCCAGATCATGCGTTGGATAGTTTTTCATGACTGTACCATGCTGCATCAATACACACCCTAAGCCAATTTTTGAAGTATCACAATACAATGCATACCCTTTTGTGCCTTATGGAAGTACCAATATGGGTATAGAAGTCAAATTATTATTCAGATCTTGGAAACTTCTTTCATATGCATCATTCCATTGGAACTTGGACGCTTTATGTGTTAGCTTTGTTAAGGGTGCAAAAATTGAAGAAAATCCTTCAACAAACCTTCTATAATAACCTACAAAGCCAAGGAAACTACGAACCTCCGTAGGCATTATAGGTCTTGGTCAGTTCTTCACGGCTTCTATCTTTTGAGTATCAACCTTTATTCCTTCATCAGACACAATATGACCTAGGAATGCCATAGATTTCAACCAAAACTCACATTTGGAGAACTTTGCATATAGATTACGATCACAAAGAATCTGTAACACCTATTGTAAGTGACTGGTATGGTCCTCATTTGATCTCGAATAAAACAGAATATTATCTATAAAAACCATCACAAATACATCCAAGAATGGCTTGAACACCCTATTCATCAAATCCATAAAAGTTGTAGGTGCATTAGTTAGCCTAAAGGATATGACTAGGAACTCGCAATGACCGTACCATGTTCGAAAAGCTATCTTGGGTATGTCCTTCTCTTTGACCCTCATTTAGTGGTAACCAAACCTTAAATCAATCTTTGAAAACCACTTGGTGGAGATTCAGAAACTGATCCGGACAGACTTCTCGGATCTCAAATGGAAGGTAATAATCAAGAAATGTCTCTTTGAATTCTTTC
Organism: Capsicum pubescens; assembly: GCA_030864215.1. Classification (NCBI taxonomy): domain Eukaryota; kingdom Viridiplantae; phylum Streptophyta; class Magnoliopsida; order Solanales; family Solanaceae; genus Capsicum; species Capsicum pubescens. Next base: position 102,469,484 of record CM061542.1, read on the forward strand.
CAAGTAGATGAAGGTGCATCGATACCCCTAGATCATTTCCAGTCTCCATACAAAAATATAGCCTCCCCTTTGAATCTATATGCTTCTAGCTAAACTGTCTTTTTACCCGACACATGTATGACATCTAGAGCCTTTTGGATTTGATCAATAAAGTCCTGTGGGTCTTCATTATGATCTGATTCAGTGAATGTGGGAGGATCCAATTTAAGAAAATCCTGCATTCGTAGGCTAGCTGCCCTATCTACACTACTAGAACCTGTGATTGGAATGGCTTGTCCTTGATCTTATACATCAACTATACGAGCTAATAATTGAACCGCATTCCTTAGATCTTGGTATATAGCATTGGTAGGTGGTTCTGAAGATGTGGTTCCTCTCCTTCGTATCTATTCTGGAGATGGAGGAGTAGAAGAAGTTTGGGACACAAACTTAGCTTGAGCCTCACTTTGATTAGCTCATCTTGGTAATGATTTGTTGGTCCCTTCACCGGCAGCCAGGTCTATTCGCTTACCTATATTCTTACTCCTTCTTGTAACTAGCATCTTTACAATAATAAGAGGAAAAAAATAAGTTCAATGATTAAATATGACTTTACCTACAACATGGGTTGTATTGCACTATCTAAGATATGAAGAAAAAGAGACAACCCCTAAATGTCCCATAGGCTCCTATTTATAGATGTGGTGCACGACACACCCATAAACAAAACTCTATATAGACACGGCTTTGGAGACACCCTAGGACGACCCGCTATGATACCACTTTTATCACGCCTCAAATCCTATTGGGGTGGACAGGCACCCGTAGCCGTAAAGGCCTGAGAGAACCCATTCATAACCTTGTACCTCCTATGCATGTAACTGTGAAAATCAAAGGTTCTGACAAATATGATATTATGTATCGATGAGAATAGTTACACATGCAAGAACAAACTGATATATACAATACTTAGCCATTGGGTCCACCACGTCTAGAGACAAGACACTACCATAACTTTACATTAGTTTGCAAAGCCTCTAAAAGATACATAGACTTAGTTAGGGTCGGGACAAACCCCTGCCTTACTCTTGACTTACTGCACAATACCAAAATATATGGAACAGACTCGGAAAGCCCCGAAGCAATCTGGAGCTCACCAATAGCAGCTGGATATCCTAGGCTCCTACTGAGGAAGAGCGTTTGTCGAAGCACCTGTGCCTGTAGCTTGAAATATAGGTTCCTCATAATGGGAGTCAGTACGAAAATATGTACTGAGTATGCAAGGCAGAATAGTAACAATACATGATTCAAAGTCTCAATAGAAATCAGATACAAGTGTATAAGTACTACTAGTAGACCACCTTTATATATAATCATGGGTCTACGTACATTACGTTCCTTTCTTCATTTTTTTACCTTTCTTAATTCATAATCTTTGTAAGCTATAATGCAAATGACCAGCTGATCAGTGGTAAATAGATAAACTAGGATCGGCCCATGCTAGGCTTATGCCCTTGAGCTACCACCTACATATAAGGATTGGGATCGGCCCATGCTAGGCTTATGCCCCTTAGCTGCCACCGACATATAAAGGTATTGAGATCGGCCCATGATAGACTTATGCCCCTAAGATGCCACTCGTTTTACAGATTTGCATTACTTAGTTTATTTAGCCTTTGAGATTGTTACCTTGGTGATCATGAAATTATGGTACCTTGAACCAATAATCTGCTAATATGAGACATATAAATGGACAGTTAATGTAACAAAAATGAGGTAGGAAGCTGTTGGCACACAAATAAATTGTTTAGGAGCTAAAAATAACACATGGGTCTTATTTGAACAAACAGAGAACTCCTGAAACTTTCTAGTGAAGATAGATACGCCAGTTTAATAATCAGAATATATGGAGGTGTTCTAACATGTTAGAGGATGGGGAAAAGTTCATTGGCTATAAATGCCAGATTTCATGCCAAAGAATACAAAATAGAGTATGCTTTACATACCTTGTTATATAACTCCAAAACTAACCCGACTTCACTTCCCGCCTTTTAGATTACTTATCTACAATAGAATATATGGTAAACTAGCATTAGCAACTAATCAACGTATTTGGGATACTTATCTTCACCAAAATAGTAACCGGGCAGTAAACACGTAATATATCAATCAAGGGTGTTATTTTAACCCTTTTCTTCTCCAATTACACCCACATACCATACATGTCCTTATTAGATCACCAAAACCACCTCAGTTTCATTACACCCTCCAAACAACACGCAAAATAAATTGGGCAGTTGACGTACACAATCATTAATTCAGTGGTGTATCACCACACCCATCTTCTATAACTCAATACAAACTAATCACACCTTTACCCAATAGCAACCGGGAATCTCCCAACGCAAACACACAAAACAGCCCACAAACAACACCCCAATCATCCTTTAATAGCAACCAAATATGTGCAATCCTCTACCAACACATTTATATGGAAAAAGGACAAAAGTGGACCGCAACCATATCTTGATTTCCTTGGGAATTTAGTATATTAATGTGTATCTCTTCAATATATTAATACCTTCACACATACACCGAAAGAGAAAAGAGAAATCCCTTAATAACTAAGAACAATGGACTGCCCAAACTTATAGAGAGGGCTGTCCGGAAATCAATCTTGAAGAACACATAGTTTTCTTAGTACAAACTCATGAATTGTTCACTTACCTTTATCTTGGAAGGAAGGTCAATCCCAAGAAGCCTTGTGGAATTATAGGGTTGCTTCATAGCCAAGAGAGAACAAGAGAGAAAAACCTAGAAAGCTGGAATTTTTTTGTCTAAGTTAAGAATTAGTAAAATTTGTTGATTTCAATCCATTTAAAGGAGACTTGACACTTTTTGGCCTATATTTTATCAAGTAAATGATGTATCTAATTGCCCAATATATTGGGATTTTGTGGATCCAAAGTTATTGGGCCTTAGCTACCCATTTTCCCTCCTCTTTTCTTTAACTTGGGCCTTGGCAGATTTGAGTATTGGTCTCTTTTCTCCATTTTCTTTCTCTTTTACTTAATTTTGGGCTCAAATGAGTACATTAATATAAGCCCAAATCTGGTCCATAGCCATGGGTCCATTAATTTTGTCCAAATATCTCAAGTAGGTGACTCACCTACTAGCTTAATTAAGTAATGCAAGCACCTTATTATTTTGTTCCATTTTCAGCTCCTAATCCCTTAATTCTAACCTTCAACTTATACACACTTGGTCACTTTAAACTTCAGATTCAAATACTAACTTACCATCCAAGTTTAAATAGTTGTATCGATGTTAACTTGGATGCATCACATTAAATTGTACGGGCAACATCTATAATTCCATCTACACCATTAATACTTGCATAATAAATCTCATTTGTTACCTATACCACAAGGTTATACCAGGTTCCATATAATTAGAACAAGTACAAGAAAAATACGGCATGTAACACAAACTAACCCTGGGGTTGATAATATTAATGCGGATAGTACATACCTTGAGAACCTTTGAAACTATATTGTGATTTTCTAAAACTTCCACTAAGGTTGTCTTATTGATGCTTCCTCTTATTGTATCCCCTTGGGCCTTGCAATGCATTTCCTTCAAAATCTTGTCATAGTAAGAAATATCAATAAAAGACCTACCAACAACATTTAGACTCTAATTATCCATGCGAAAAAGAAATCTAAGCCCTCAAATATAACACAGAATTTGCTCATACTAGGTAGGTAAGATCAAAGTAGAATGTTTGTCCATTTCATGTGTTCTCTCCTTATACTCTACAATCATCACAGAACCTTGCTACAAACTGGAAAACTAATCTCTTGGGTGCTCTTGAATATTGTAAGGCATATACTTCTCCAAGAATGGCTAACAAAATTGAGTTCGTGTCATAGCGAGAGACACAAATTTGTTTAGAATCAAAATAACCTCTCCACCAATGATTAACTTCCCAGTGAAACTAAAAAGTAGTATACTAGACCTCATTCACCTTAACCAGACCTAAATTATGGAGACTCTCCTAATAAGTAGTCAGAACTCAAATACATCCTCATTTTGGGTCGTTTAAATCCATGTGGAGTCTCAATCTATGATATTATTCATCTCAACTATGTTAGTTAGCTGTAGAACTACTAGTGTTGGAGGAATATAAACTATGGCAGATGCAACTGCTGTTTATGCTCCTTATTTAGTGTCACTCCAGAATATTGATTGAACACAACAAGATTGTGCTACACCTACCAATACCAACAGCCAAACAAAGACATCACTAAGAACTGAAGAAAAAATAAATCCTTAAAGTGCCTAGGATGCCTCTAGGCGTAAAATATTTTAGGGTGATAGGATCTCTGACTCTGAAGTAATAAAAAGATATGGTGAATGATCTTTGTCCTAAACCCTAGCTAGGGATACATCTGTATTATAGTCGTGACCTTTGGAAAGTTCCTTAGTTGCAGGATCAGGGTCCTCATCTCCAGTCATAGTAGCTTGTGTCCTAAGTACCTGCAAAAGAGGGAAACAAAGGGAACTTTAGAAACAAATATAATCTCGATGCATGAATATGAATAAATAAAATGTGGTTTTTCTAACGATGCCTAGTAGCCTAAAAAATATAAGATATAGACAATATCACAACATCCACATGACTCTACTAGACACTTTCTTTTATACCAATAATATAACTCAACCTAGGCTCTGATACCAATTTGTCATAACCTACATTTTTAGTCATGATGGTTACTACTTTAACCCACTAGTAGGTAAGACAAATCATATCCCAAAATATAAGTAATGGACTTGTTGATGGAAGGTATAAGTAATACCGACTATAGGCATTTATTAGAATTGTAGGCCGTAGAAACATAAGTACAACAGTACTAATATCAAATATGCTAGAGAGAAAGAGAATAGCAAACATCTCACAAACAATTAAGATTGGTATAAGATCCACTAGATCTAAAAATGAATGTATTGGATAGTATAAAATATAATGTAGTCTCAAAAGTAAAAGACTATAAAAAAATCATAGAAGGAGAAAGGATTAGCTCTAGCTCTAAAAGCTCACCCTATCTCTGAATCTCAAAAGCAAGCTGGATGGAATGTTAGTGGCGACGACTTGTACTTAGATCTACTTTAGAAAAAGATTCAAAATAGTTGCATGATTATAAAATCCATGGTTACTTAGTATGCATCATTGGGCGACTGAGATAAATTATAATAAAAGTATAATAAATGTGAGAAAAAAATATATAGCCATAGAATAATATAATATCTACTTTACTACTCCAAATTTGAGAATACGAGATAATTATGCATACTGAATAAATCGTACTAAATATAGTCTAATTATAACCTAACTGGGCCCCTGCAAGACTGAAAGGTGAAAACACGAGGGGGAAAAACCAATCAAGCCCCTCTACAAGCCCAGTGGATTAAAATAAGAAAGATATTACCAGTAATAAAAACTTAAAGCGAACAATAGTGAGACCATACCTATGATATCATTTAAATCATAATGGATGAGTTGAATCAGAACAAGAGTATCGAGCCATCATATCAAAGTATCCCACATGAATCATAATTTCCAGAGCTGAAATAGAACTATTAAGTAAGTACAAGCACACAAGTTTAGCCAATAGTTGAAAATGTGTCTAAACTATCCTAAGGGTCAAGAATTATTCAAGGTTAATGAAAGATTTTTCCCATGTATACAAGAGATATTTTAGATATTTAACCTAAAGGAGGACTGTTGGGCCTACTACTAATCCTAAAAATTCATACTAAGTCAGGTTTCTACCCAAAATTAAGACAAGTCTCCAAAGTCCCACTAGTAACTATTATAAATTTGTTGAAACTATGCTTGACATAATAATCTAACACAAAGGAGGAAGACTGAGCCTGAACTCTACCTAAGACAATGATCTAAGCGGCTAAATGTGCCAAAAGTCACAAAAATACAATGAAGTCATAAAACTCTATCCATCTCTAGCATAATACTATACCAATATCATAATAAAGCTCAATATTGGAATGAAGTAATCCTAGCCTACCTAAACACCACTGAAAGCTCTATAAAGTACTAAATCAAACATTTTCCATTTTGAAAAGCCTCTATATGATGGCATGTTATCTACATAATAATCTATGAGTTAACATAACAATAACAATACCCATATTGCATATAGATCCTTTATATCCAAATTGACCTAAAAATTCCATGTGGATCTTTCTCACAAAATCATGACTTCAAAATCGTCAAAATATCACTCTAAAACCAAGGATCATTTTACCTAAACCCTTAACCAGACAATAAATTAATAGGGTATTTGGGTTTAAATCAAAGTAATTAATCAATAATTTAATGGAAACTTATGGATATATCAATGAGAAAATGACCAAGATGATATTTCCATATCACCCCAAATGCCTAATGCTCGATCTCCATATTTTCTTAACTCTTTAGGGTATTTAATTGACATGACAATCAATTAAAAAGGAAATAAATTGGGTTCCATAGACTTAAACATGCTAGAGGTCCCATTATCGTGATCTTTGGGACCCTATTGTGAATGCGATGCCTAACCCATCTTACACATTGCAAATGCGCCCGGTCCACCACAAATACAAAAGAGGAATCTAAACCAATCAGCCAAATAAGACTTTACAAATGTGAAGGCTAGTTCATAATAATGATGGACAATAATGTTTCCCTTCACAAATACAAAGGACAATTTTAGCCTGTACTAGCTGAAGCTGCACTAGAAACTTGACAAATTTTCTATTTTTCTAATCAGACCCTCAAGATTCATTATGAATCCCGTAACTGTAAATGAACTATGTGTAATGACCCTATAGGTCATTTTCAATAATTCTTCATTGGAACTGATAGTTCATTTACCGAGTCGTTTGTTTGGTTTTAGAGCCAATTCTTAGTTTTGAAGACTTCCCTGGTTCAAATTGTCTACTAAAAAAACTCCATTCAAACAACCTTGTATGCAAATTCTGTCTATTCCAACATCTTTGGAATACCGATGATAGGCAAGGAGAACCCTTGGTCTAGGTCGTGACGCTCCTAGACTTATTTTGAGCTATTGACTAGATGTTAAGTAAAATGGCATATGATTATGGGACCCACTTCTCATATATATGACCTCAGATGGAAATTTTGATTGTGTCATTGAGTCCAAAACATCAAATTTTATATTGTAGCATAGTTTTAATTATTTATATGGTATTTCAGATGAATCTCGACTGGTTGGCAGAAACGTAAAAAATTCTAAGTCTTAACTGGTGTTAGAGCACCGCTTAAGTTCCCTTTTGGGTAGCTTAAGAGTAAGGACCGCTAATATGACTGGCCCATCACTTAAGCAATCAGGCAAGACTAGAGGATGTCCGCTTAACGGAGAGGTTAAGTTATACATGTGCAGCCTATCAGATGTATCTTAAGCGACACCCGTTAACCTGGTAGGGGTATAAAAATCCCATTTAGCTGTTTTCCCATTTTTCATCCATTCCCAAGATATTGGAAGCCTAAAAGGTGGCAAAACTTGGAAGATTCATTTGTGGGTGATTTTGGATCTTGGGTGAAGTTAAATTATGCGTTTCTTCCTTGAATTTGTGGTAAGATTCCATTAGTTTCTTGATAGAATGTTTCATCTTTTTCTAAAATCCCTAAATCTTGGTGGCTTAATTGTAGCTCCATTAGAGCTACAATATTTTTCTTTGTAAAATCTTCTATTTTGATGGTAAATATTCATTGAGCATAGTAGGACGTTGTGTTTGTTTCAAAGTTGTGATTTCATAAATTGGCCCAACATGAGATTTTTACATGATTTTGAACCCCAAGCACAATACTGTAAGATAAGTATCATTTTTCTCGTTATGATGAGTAGATTGTGATTTTGATAACATGGCATCTTACGAAAGCTACTTGAAAGGAAAATTGTTGGATTATCAAGTTCTTCGAGCTTTCTTTGGCGCCCAAGTAGGTTAGGATTATCCTCTTCATAGATTGATCTATTTTATCCTAAGATAATGTTAGTATGTTTGATTTAGGAGGGAAATTAGGTTTTGGAAGTATGATTGCAAATATTTATGATTAGATGGACTATATTAGGCTACCTTGAAACAATAATCTAGGCGTAATTAACTAAGTTGCTCATGTTTTAGGAAAAATTTCTATCTTAGGACTAATTATGGCTTATTTAACTTCAAAAAGTGCATTTAGATACCTTAGCCTAGCCCGGGGTAGAATTTGTCTTTAAATGAATTTTGGGAAGTAAAAGTGGGCCCTCCAGCCCACCTTAGGCCAGGATTTGGACTAGTTTTGATAAGAACATTTTGTAGTTATTATACATTTCAAAAAATTTATTATGCGATGTGAATGATATCGCCAATAATAATACCTCCAAGAAAGTACAATACGGTTGTTGTCAAATATTGAATCCAATAGAGGTTGGTGTTGAACCTATAGGGTACATGGCAACTCTGTATCAAGAACTTACTGAAGCAGTCAGATGGTGTAGAAAAATAAATGGGGGATTTTTTGAAAATTTTAATAATTTGTAATCATTCTTGATCACTTTAGGTTGAAATCAATTTGAGATGAATACTAGGACTGTGTTACCACTAGCTTTAAAACTCCGTAGACTTATTGTGCTCCATCAAACTATATCAACGACTTTCATGCAAAATCTGATAAGATATGTATCACCAACCATCTTGGGAATAAGTTTGGTGTATTCCACTAATCACCTTTTGAATCTCAGAGTGTCATTTTACTAACCCTTGTCTTGGATCCCAGATTAACTATCACTTTTTGTTTTTTAAGTTATTTAGATGAGGGTTGATAGCCTCAAATTACTGTTGTGGTTTTTTTTTCCTAATAACAACCTCTCTTGTGGTGATGATATAGAATACATGTGGGTTTTTAACTTTGTAATCGTTAAGATAGTAATCAAACTGAAAAAGATCACAATACATGCAATAATATTGATCCAGAACAAATTTGCACTTCCACTACTTTATTATTCCATTAGGGATCCCATAACCCTAGTAGGTGGTTTAGCCACTTATGTTTGCAAAAACATCCATTGAATTCATAAAATACAACATATGAATAATCTTACAATATTTAAAGAATAAAAACCAGAATATCAAATTAATATCCAACCATAAAAACTAAGAACAATGGATTCCAAGATCATAGTAAAATCTCAGAATAAATATAGTGTTGTAAGTATAGATATTGTGTAAACTAATACAAAAAAATAAAAGGTGTGTTCATAGAAAACATAAAAACTACGTACGAACCCAATTATGGGCCGTCGGTAAAACCTATGGATCCTAGGTGGGTCATAGGTATTAGGCCAAATGTCCATGCTATATAACACCCACTTATAATGGTACTTATAAAGGGCGTAAGTACCACTTACACCATGTTCATAGTCTCCATAAGGCTCAGACTAAACTTGGCATCTTTGGAACTTTCAAAACATTTCCTTCTGACACTTACAATGGCTCCTTGGTAGACATCAGTCCCACTTACAGCTTGTAAATGGGTCCATAAGTGGGGTGATCTTCTATACTTCAAATCTTTTCATCTTTTCCATTACAGAACCTAGTTTCCTGTTAAACAAACACGAAAACACACCATATCTAACAGAACAGACCTAAGTCCTTGTATAATTTCTAGTTTTAAGCATCGAAAGTACAATGAAACCATGGAACATCAACACCCTCAAATTAAATAAATTGGATTTCCTCAAGAAAAAAATAAATAACAACTATGACATGATGCTTAACTAGGAGAAATCTAAGGCACCAATGGCAGTGAACCCAATTTTAGCTCAAAAACTATTATCCCCTCCTATTTCAAACTTTTGAAAATGACTGTGTGGATCTATGTATCACAGAAATGTTACACAAAGCAATCAAGCTATGGAATTACATTAGCGACAAAAAACCAAAAAATATGCTAGTTACACTATCCGGACATATAAGCAGCTAGAAACACAACCCATGTACCCTCACAAGAAAAAGTCCTACTGTCACAGTATACTCATTCATGTAAATACTTTGATGATATTGATACACTCATACTCATAAAATAAGTTCCAATCAACGTGCATAAAATAAACTTGGTTTTTCCTTATTTTATTTTTCTTTGTTTTTTGGATAGTTGGACTAGGATCACTATAGGACTTTACTAGGCTTGTAACGTAGGCTTGGGGACTAGCATTGTATATTTGAAAAAATAATGATTGACCCTTCTTGACCCTATAATTACATTCAGGCTCCATTTCTCATCCAATTTTTCTCTTATTTCTCCCCTTTTCACTTTTATTACTTATTCAGGTTGGGTGCAGTTTCTTTACTATCTCTTTTTTTTCTTTATTCTTGATTTTATTTTTTTTCCATATTTTATTTGTACCACAACCAAACCTACTTTTTCTTATTCACATCCTTTTTCCATACCTAATTTTAACTACACACCCCTATGATATTCACCCTCTACTTAGGTGATTTGCTTAAGTTAAGCTGCACAATGTCTAAGGAGGGACCAAGGCCAAAACAAGTTTATTAAAATTAATTTAGGAAGGTAAAAACATGAAAAATAGGCCAATGTAGGCTCAAATCAGGGATTAAGGGATACTTATTCATATTTTGATGAATATTTAGGCTAAGAGTGGACTAAGTCCAAAATGGCCTATGATTATGTCCTAACAAACTATCTTACAACCTAGGTAAGACTAACCGAACAAGTTCTGGATTAAATACACAAAGGTAACTAGGTAATCATCTCACACAACCATGGTATAGGGTTATATCCCCAACTACTAATGATTCAGTTCATGCAATGCTAAGGTACAATTATTTTATCCCTAATCCAATTGCCATAACAAGATTCACAATGTTACATAGATATTCTCATCACAATTTAAAAAAATATTTTGGAAGGGTATTATTTTTTCTCAAAATATTTATAAACCAATAGAACATGTCCATTGCCCTTAAGTTTTTTTTTTCTCCTAATTAAATATAAAACATAAACGACACAAACACAAAATGACCTAAACAGGCCAGTTCTATTAAGGTACTGCAACTGGTAGGATAAAAATACATTAAGAAAATCCCTCAGCTATTGTATACCCCCACACCAAAAAAATATTATCCATTATCACCAGTGTATAAATATAATATAAAACAAATGATGAAGATATATATGGTATATTCTAGGCATCTGAATAAGACTTTCCCCCATCTAAGGTATCTCATTTCTCAATAAGAGTAGGTAGAGGTGAGGCATGACTATAAGACATATTTTTCGCTATCTCAGCCTTCCTCTACTTACCAATAGTGTGGGACACTGTAAAATCATGGGCAGTCCTTTTTAGGGCATGATGAAAGTCCATGGTAGGGTCTTGTAGATCCTATTTACGACCTCTCTTGACCCCAACAATCAGGGCTACATCAACAAACAAACAAAATAACAAAGGTGGGGGTTGAGGTATTGGTTGTACGAAGGATGGAAGGACCAGAGTAATGATCGAAATGTTTCTCTATGCTAGATATCATTACTCAGCTCGTAATGTAGACATCTCTTAGTGGAGGCCCTATATATCAAGAGTTTAGACCTCACGCAACCATGCAGTCAACTAGCCTTGAAAGATATCAATTTAGGTATGCAACTCCCTAGTATAATCTTCTATATTATCTTTAAGACTTGCCTCAAATCGAGCCTCAATAGTCTCTAGTGTAGTCTGGACCCAAGATAGGATTTGTCCAAATAATTTAGCAAGATGTGTCTCTATGTGATTGAGGTGGGAAAGTACCTTTTCTTGCCGCTCAACCATATTTTATAGAAGCTCACACAAAACTTTAATAAAACCAGTAAGGTCTTGAAATTTCTCTTAAGGTATTGTAGTAAGTCTCTTAACATGCAATATATCTGAACTTTACACTACGACCCGCTTGGACAACTGTGGCATTTCTCCAGTGAAGTTAGTTACACCACACGATGGAATTAGATGTAGTCTACTGTTGATCACATTCAGAAATTTCCTTCCCCAAAACTTTCAATCTATTCATGAGAAAGTGGAGGATATATCAACAAATTCTAATTTACCTAGGTTATTACATCTGCAAAACTTTGGAGACTCGATTTGGCCACCAAAAAATCGATGCCTTCAGTTTTTTGTAGTGACTAGTTTGACCAACAATACCCCTATATTTAAACCAGAGTATGGTCAGAATAGAGCTAGACACAAAATAAAATCACTATCATCTATTCCACCAACTATGAAGCAAGGTAAGATCTCTGTAAGTATTGTTGATGATGATATATGTAGTCTAGAATAGTACTGGAAACTTGCACTGATAGGTTATGCAATTGGGGAAACCCCCTATATGAAATCCATAGAGTTTTACATTATGAATGTGTGGAAGTGTCCTGAGAAACATCAAATATTGGGTCACGATGATGGGTATTTCATTTTTAGATTTGCCTCAGCTAAAGAGTGTGATTGGTTGCTAGTGGAGGGGCCTTACATATTCCATAACAAACCATTTATTGTTCAAACATGGGATATCAACTTTTAATTTGATCCTAACTGTATCACTGCCATCCCACTATGGGGTACCTTTCCAAGTCTACTAGTTAGATATTGGTCTTGTGAAGCATTGAACAAAGTTGCAAGTGCTATAGGTAAGCCTAACCACACTGACCAATTTATTACCACATTGGAAAGAATATCTTATGCAAGGGTGCTGGTAGGAACTGATGTAGCACAACCTTTAATTGATTCATAGAGATGATCACTCCAATTGGTGTTTTCCAATAACCGATGGAGTATGAATGGAAATAAAAAAACTATGGCCACTATTTAAAGTTTAGCCATACTTCTGAGGGGTGCTACTCTAAGGAAGAATCAGGGAAATATGATAAAAAGGCTTTCAAGGAAGAACCAAAAAAACAATAAGAGACACAGGAAAAAAGAGATTTCAACAACAACAATGGCAACATGGGAAAGAAGATGCTTCTAACAAACCTATTCCTGACCTTGTCATAAACCACCTAGGAAAAGAGGTAAGAACTGAATGAAGCTCTTCACAAGTAGTGGTAAGTAAAACTAGGGACAAGGAAATACCTAGTACTATCACAGGTAATAATTTCCCCCCTTTATTATACATCCCAACTAAAGAGGACTCTCTGGGCTTCTTGGGGAAGATCCTAATATATTATTATATCCACTTGGAATGTCATGGGACTATGCCAGCCCCTAAAATAGAAAGATATAAAACTCTTTCTGAGAAAGCACAAAATAAATATCATGGGTTGTCTAGAAACTAGGGTAAAGGAAAATAAAGTTGCAACTATTTTGATGAAGATTGGGGATGGGTGGAATAATTATTGTAACTATCCATTAGCTTCAAATGGGAGAATATTATTACTATGGCAATCTCATGTGAATGATTCTATTATGTAGGTGAAAGAACAATTTATTCATGGCTATGTTAGTGTAACTACTTGGATTTTTTCTTCATATGCCACTATTGCTTATGCCAAGAATAGTATCCGGGAGAGGCTGGAGTTGTGGAGTGAACTTAGATTAATGGGAAATTCTATCCAAGAAGTTTGTCTACTAATTTGGGATTTCAATGTTGTGATTTTATCTGAAGATAGAATTGGTTCGGCTATCACTTAGAAAGATGTCAGTGATCGGAGATTGTGTGGACCAATTAAAACTGACCTCTCTAAAAGAAAAAGGATACTACTACACTTTTTCCAATAAGCAGCAACAAAAACACAGAGTGTATTCCAAAATTGACTGGGCATTAAAGAACTATTCTTGGCTACAAAACTATGGATTTATGGAGGTTGATTTTCTCTCTTCAAGGGTCTCTAACCACTCCCCTATTCTTATCCATCAGGTAGATCAACTACTGAATAGAAAAAAATCTTTCAAGCTCTATACCACTATAATGGAGCACCAAAAGTTCCCTGAAATTAGAGCAGACATATGGGGGAAGCAGTTCTCAGGCACCTATTTGTACAAACTAAACCAAAAGCTCAAGACCTTGAAGATTGACTTGTAGGGATTGAACAATCACAATGCTTCTTATGCCCAGAAGATTCATTATACAAGATAAAAGCTAGAAATTACAAAAAGAAGACTGACCTCAGAACCTATGAATCAGGAATGGATACAGGAAGAGAAAAAACAGCTCCAGGACATCTATCACTGGAACCTTATAGAGGAGAAGGTTCTAAGGAAAAAGTCCAGGGAAGTATGGATTAGATGTGGTGATGCAAAATCAAAATACTTCCATTCTAAAGGTAGAAGAAGCAATATTGTTTTATCTATGATATCACAGTTAACAAAATCACTGATCCAATCTTATTTAAAATGAATTTATTGGCTTTTTTCTGGCTTAATAGGCACATCTACAACTAATATTCTATGAACAAACTTTGAGTTGATAGAAAGTGGTCCTTTCCTTACTTATATTATGTAACTTGAACTAACGTATGAAGTTAATGACTATGAAATAGTACTTGCTTTGAAGAGTATGCCATTTGACAAAGTTCCAGAGATAGATGGTTTTCAAGTAGAGTTCTTTACTAGTCAATGGAATACTATTAAAAATGATATTCTAAAGGCATTTAAAGAGTTCTTTGTGTAAGGTAAAATGCTGATGTCTTTTAGTTGTACAGATATGACTTTGATTCCCTAATGTTCTAATTCTACTATGATGAAAGACTATAGACCTATAGCCTGCTACACAACTTTTTATATATTGATTACAAAGATCCTCACTAATAGGATGGAGAAGTTTATAGTTTCTATTAGTGGACCTTTACAATCAATATTCATTAAGGGTAGAAGTATCATTAATAACATCCTTTTTAGCCATGATCTCCTTAAATGGTACTCTTGGAAGGGTCTTTCCCTAAAGTGTGTGTTGAAAGTAGATCTTAGAAAAGCTTATGATTCGATAGAATGGTGTTTTCTCAAGATTATGCTACCTAAGCTGAGATTTCTAATGAAATTCATAAATTGGATCATGGAATGCATATGCTATGTATCATATACCTTAGTTCTAAATAGGGTGGGGGGCTCACAAAACCTTTTAAGGGAAAAAAGGAATAAGGAAAGGTGACCCCATATCAATTTACCTTTTTTTGATAGCTATAGAGTACTTAGATATAGAACTGAGCTAGTTAGACAGAGACAAGGGCTTCAAATACCACCCTAGATGCAAAAAGCTTGGGGTAAAACATATATGCTTTGTAGATGATATGCTTTTATTTGCAAATCTAAAATAACTTTAGTCACTCTCATTTAGGAATCTTTCCATAGGTTTTCCAAGGCATTGAGATTACAGGAAAATACTCTTAATAAGAGCTCTGTCTACTTCTCAGGTACAAAATATCAGGTAAAGCAACAAATTCTTGATTTTTGTGTGATAGGGAATAGGGACTTCTTTTTAAATATCTAGGTATACCTCTTACATAAAAAAAACTTATAGTAGATCAATTTATGCCCCTGGTAGAAAAGGTTGTTGAACGAATGAGATGTTGGAGTGCAAAGTTATGATCTTATGTAGGCAGGATCCAACTAATGAAGGTTGTGGTGTTTGGTATCTTAACCTACAGACCAAAGATTTTCTTGTTACTAAAGAAAATTATGAAGATGGTCAATGGGTTGTATAGAGTATTTTTATGGACGGGAAATATTCTGACCTATAAGAAAGCACTTGTGGCTTGGGAAATTTTTTTACTTCCAAAGTATTCAGGTGGACTAAATGTCACGAACTTATACTTGTGGAATAAATCTACTATTAACAAACATCTTTGGGAATTAGCTAACAAGAAGGACTATCTTTGGATTAAATGGGTCCACATATACTACATGAAAAATAATTCTATAGAGTCCAATGAAAACTCAAAAAATTCAACTTGGGCAATCAGGAAGGTCATTGACACAAGACAAAAGATTGTGATGGCCCCGGTATTACAAGGAGACTTGCATACTAGATTGACATCAGGTGTCAAAGGTTCAAAGTTCCCGATTAAAAAACTTAATGATGATCTTTCACCCTAGTTTCCAAAAGAACCTTGGAAAGGTATTATTTTTATCCCATGTATACATATCAGAAAAAAGTTTACATTATGGATAGAATTACTCCACAGGCCCCATATGGTGGAAAGGCTAGCAAGAATTAGGATACAGGTACCTGCTGAATATGTATTTTGTAGAAATGCTGATAAAACTCATGATCATCTGTTCATGGAATGTAATATTATTAAAATATTGTGGGGAAGATTGCTGAATTGGATCGGAGTGCAGAGAAATATAGCTGACTAGAAAAATGAAGTAGAATGGGTTACAAAACAAATAATGGAAATATCAACAAAAAGCTCCATCATTAGCTGTGACTTTGCTATAGTGGTTAATACAATATGGATAAATAGGAACCTTATCAGATTCTAATAGGGAAGCAATAATGAAGGACAGTTTTGCAAGGAAATTTCCATCCATATCCACATTCAAAGTCAAACATATAGGAAATGAGAGACTTTTCTATAATAACAAGCTACAGCACCATTAAGAAGTCAATCTACTGATGCTTAGTTTTCATAATTTGTAATTTTGATTGAACTGTCTATGATAATATATTACTAGGTTGGATTCCCTAACTATTAGGTGCATTCTTAGAGCTAGTAACCTTTGATATTCATGTATGAGTAATAGGGGGTCTGCCCGTATTTGGAACTTGTAAATATCTTTATGGTGAAATAAAATTATTTATTTACTAAAAAACCAACTAACTGTGGGGCGAGGGGGCAAAGTGGATCCCTAATTGGCTCAAAGTAGAAACTAGGTCCGATGTAGATGTGGTCGGTTCCCCCTAACCAGCAGTAGCCAAGGCCTCTGGTCTGTACTCGCCCATCTCAATATCAATAATAACACTCGACCTGTATTTAGGTCATTTTTCATATTTCTACTTATTTTTTCCATTAAAGATTTTCCATATCTACACCAAATCATTTATGACTTGGTCGAACTGATAGCTCAGTTACCAGGCAGTTTGTTTATTTTTTAGAGTCAATTCCCCATTTAGAAGTTTTGCTAATTCAAAATGGTCACCGGGCAAAAACTTCAGTAAAATGATCTCGGATGCAAATTCTTTCTATGTCAGTAGCTCAAGAATATTGATTTTAGGATAGATTAGCCCTCGGTTCGAGTCCCAATGCACCCAAACTCATTTCAACCTATTGACTGAAAAGTTGGAAAATTAGGAATTTGGGTGTAGGGCCCACATTTGGTCAAATCAACCTTGGATGAAAAATACGACTTTACCATTGCATTCAAAACATTAAAATTAGTGTGGTTTCATAGTTCATTTGCTCATATTGGATTTCAAATGCATCTCGAGGCATCGACCGAAACTTGAAAAATATTCCAAGTTTTAGCTGATGTCTGATGCCAAAGGGAGATGTCGAGATTTCGTATGGGAGGTTGGTGACCACCATACCTTCCACTACAGTCAGGTAGGGCACTCACATCCATTATGTTTGCGATCACTACACCTGATTTCCTGTGGTGATATAAAATAGGGCCTTAGGTCTAATTTTTTGCATTTGCACTCATATGTGATACCAAGGAACCCTAAACTAGTGTGCAAATCTTAAATCGAGTTTTGGATGTCAATTGAAATCTTGAATAATATATATTTTCGTGATTAACATCAAATTTAAGGTAAGAATCTTTCCATATCATACTTGAATTTTTGACCAAAACCCCAAATAGCTTAAGGGCTTGATTTTTTACCCAAATAATATTTGATTTCACCTATTTCTTGAGGGTTATGAATTCTTGATCGTGTTTGAGCATTGGGTTGGTCTCGTAAACATGTTTTTCATATGTGGGACCCACTTGGAGTTTTTGGTGTCATTTTTTTACTCAAAGAATAATGGTGCAATATGGGTATCAATGTTCTCGTTACAATGTGTAGATTGTGTTTTTGATAGCTTTTCACCTTGAATAAGTCTCTCAGAATGGAAAAAACAATAGTTTAGTGGTTTATGAGCTTTCTTTGGATTTGAGCTAGGTTAGGCTTACATTTTATTAGATTGAGCAATGTCTAGTATTATTGTGATATCTTGTTACGATTGGGAGGAGTTCTAGGTATTGGATTGATAACTGGTAACACTTGAGATATTTGAATCATTTAGGGTATTTGGACTCACAGGATGAAATGCTTGATTTGTAGGCTTGAACCTTGGTAAATTGGACTTTGTGTCTCATGGATAACATGCGGATGCTTTAGTTGCTTTAGTAAGATATGAGTGACCTTGTCACTCATGTTAGGGGTATCTTGACCCTAGTTTCTTACATTGGTTAAAGTACATTAGTTTCCATGGATGAGTTAGTAGTAGTGATTGAAATAAACCTTTATCTTAGGATTATTCTAACCTGTTATACATCTAAAACCTGACTAAATACCTTAGCCTAGTCCCAGGTAGAAGATATACTTCAAATTTATTTTATGGAACTAGAAGTGGGTTCTTAGTATTTGATTTATACAGTTCTCTTGAAGACCTTAGACACTTGCTAAATGTCAAAAAAATGCTCCCTTGGAAAAGTGTTGGCTAAATTTAGTAATTATATTATGGTGATGATCTTAGAAGTGATATATATGGTTGGTTTACTAAATTACCATAAATCCTATGAGTAACTATGGTTTATGCTATCAATTAACCCATATCTATGTGAGGATCCATCTTAATGGAAAACCATTATATGAGGCTTGGCAATGATTCAACAATAAGATAATACAATGCCTAAATATTGAGGTTGTGGATAGAATGTTTCTTCAAAATTTCTATAGAGCATTTGATCAATTGAACATGACGGTAGCCAATAATGCGGCCAGTAGATCTATTATAAAACAATCTTATGGTGTTTTAGTAAATTTATTAGATCAAGTGACCAAGTAAAGGAGATGTGGGCACACAAGAGATACCGAGGTGTCAATGGTGGCTCTCTCCAAATCTTTTGTAAGACAAGAGAAACAAAAAAAGATAAGGAAAAAGATGTGAACATGGCTAAAGTAATGACTCAACTTAATCTTCTCACTAAACATGTAATGGGAGCTCATTCTATGGTTGTCAACATTATTTATTCTAAGAGTTTTAAGGATTGTGATGATGAAGAGAAAAATAATGACTCTATTAGAGAAATTTGCTAGTTTACTGGTAATTCTTGTTACTCCCTAGGATGGTTCTAGTGTTACTCTTCCCTAGATTACTTTTGGTACCTACCTTCCCTTAAAATTTCAATCTATATTGATGGAGACTGAGGATGCATCAACCGATTCTCCAAGGTCATTACACCTACACAACTATGGTATCACATCTGGTAACCCAACTAATGGGTGTCTAATTCTCGAAGACAACAACTTCTTATTACACAACTCTGGAGATAAATTCCAAGGATGGTGATAGTGGAGCAGCTCAAAAGGGCAAAGCTCTATCTTACATATCTCAAATTACAAAGCATGTAATGATCTTTGTGAGTAGTGTTGAGGATGATTTACCAAGTTAGGTGGATTACTGAAAGTTTTCAATAATAAACTATGTAATTAGGGAAACCCCTTACTTGAAATCAATGGACAACTATATTTTCTAGGTCTAGAAGTGTGCTATAAATCCAAAAATTTGTGTTATGATTTAAAGTATTTCATATTTCTATTCAAACTGGCTAAAGAGTAAAGTAGAGTACTGATAGAGGGTCCCTATACCTTTCATAATAAGACATTTATTATGCGAGATTGGGACATTGATTTTTACTTTAATCCTGATTGTATTATAACCATTCCACTATGGGTTACTTTCCTGGGTCTACCTGTTGGCTATTGGTTTTGTGAAACTCTTAAAAAACTTACTAGTGCCATAGGTAAACCTAAGCACACTAATCAGATTACTATGAGAAGGGTGATTATCTCATATGCCCTAGTTGTAGTTGAAAAGGATATATCTCAACTCTAATAGACACTGTAGAAATGGTTTTTCCTACAAATATCTTTCAGCAGCCGATGTATTATGAATGGTGACCAAAATATTGGGCATATTATTTAAAATTTTGTCATCTCTTTGATAATTGTTAGATAGTAAAGAAGCCTGGGGTGAATGATTTTGAGTAATTTAGGGATGTGTCTGAGAGAAGAAGGAGAAATAGCCATAAGACGAGGCCAAACTAACAACAATGTCAAAATAAGGAAGAGATTAACAAGACTGGGCTTACCAACCCTACTGACCCTGACCCTAGTAATGCAAATTATGATAAACTAGTTCCTAACAAGTCTAGTTTGTCAGATGTGGTCCCTGTTCAGGATAAAGTTAGACCTAGTAGGGCTAGTACAAACAAATTTGCTCTTCTTGAGCATATCCCAACTTATTATGAC
Source organism: Capsicum pubescens (assembly GCA_030864215.1). Classification (NCBI taxonomy): domain Eukaryota; kingdom Viridiplantae; phylum Streptophyta; class Magnoliopsida; order Solanales; family Solanaceae; genus Capsicum; species Capsicum pubescens. Next base: position 102,489,971 of record CM061542.1, read on the forward strand.
TCGCCAGGTTTCCCTGGTGAGACTCCAAATATATGATAATCGATACTTGGAACCTCAGGGGTATAAACTAACCCCTAAAACAAAAAGAGCTAACACTATTTCTTAGGAAGTATAAGGTTGAAGTATATTGGTGATTGAAGACTAGAGTAAAAGAGAATAATGCCCCAAATATATTGAATAAAGTAGTAGAGGGTTGTAAAACTTGTTGAAACTATCCTATGGCTCAGAATGGTAGAATTTTGTTATTTTGGCAAACTTATTTATAGGTTTCTATTTTGGTTATCGGAGAGCAATTTATATGCTACGATGTGTTGAATTCTAGAGGCTCCTTCTTAGCATATAGCACAATTATTTATACAAAAATGGTATGTATGAAAGAGTGGAAATATGGGATAAGCTTAAGCTATTGGGTTACTCTATTCAGAAATATTAGCTTCTTAGAGGTAATTTCAATATTGTATTATCATCAGAGGATAAACTGGGTTTAGGTGTTACCCATGTGTAAGTTCTAGGCTTAAGAGACTGTTTTGATCAACTGCAGCTCACTCCTCTGAAGGCAAAAGGCTATCATGATATTTTTTTTAACAAATAGGGTAAAGAGCACAAGGTCTTTTCCAAAATTGATTGGGCATTAGGTAATTTTAATAGGTTACAAAATTATGGAGATATTGAAGCTGATTTCCAAACCTAAGAGTATATGATCACTCACTTATTCTTATCTATCAGTCTGCACAAGTTATATCTAGACCAAAACATTATACAATACTATACTGGAGCATATGTACTTCCTGGTACTATAGCATCTACCTAAAGGAAACACTTTGTTGGAACAAATATATTTAGCCCAATTCAAAATATTAAAGCTCTACACATGACTTGTAAGGGCTTAACTCCTATCTTACATCTTATGCTAGGACACTGCAACTTACTAGAGAAAAGTTGGATATTATTTAGACCAGTCTGGCTATAGATCCTCTGAATCAGGATTTTATTATTAAGGAGAAGAAACTGACTCATAAGTTTTATCAATGGAGCTTAGTGGAAGAAAAGGTATTTAGGCAGAAGCCAGATCAACATGGATTAGAAGTGGTGATGTAAATTCCAAGAACTTTATATCTCAATGTAAGATCAGAGCTAGTAGACATAATATCTCTTCCATTTATGATGATAAAAAAAACAAGATCACTAATTCTATACTTATTGAGAATGAGTTTATTAGTTTTTTTCCTAGTTTTATGGGTGTATCTACAGCTGAGTTCTCCTACCCCAAATCTATAATAATCAAGAGTGGACCATGCTTAACATAATCTAAAAAATTAGACCTTATCCAAGAGGTCACTAATATAGAGATTATACATGCATTGAAGATTATGCATGTTTACAAAGCACCTGGTGTATTGGTTTTTCTTTTGAATTCTTCACTAGCCAATGAAATACTTTTAACGATAATGTATTAAAGGTCATAAAGCTATTATTCCAATCGGGTAAGATTCTGAAATCATTAAACTATAATAATATAACTCTAATCGCAAAGTGTGATAATTCTACCAAGGTGAAGGATAATAGACCTATTGCCTGCTGCAATACCTTTTAAAAGTTGATTACTAATATCCTTACAAATATTATTAAATGAATAATAGGTACTATTATAGGACCTTCTCAGTCTGCTTTCATGGAAGGGAGGAGTATATTAATAATATTTTTTTCATCCATGAACAATTCAAATGGTATTCTATAAAGGGGATTTCTCCAAGTTATATTTTATAAGAGGATCTTAGAAAAGCATAGGATTCTATTGAGTGGTGTTTTCATGAGAGTTTGGTAGCAGAGTTGGGGTTTCCTCTTAGATTTATTAATTGCATTATGGAGTGTGTTTGTTTTGTCTCTTATTATTTGATGTTGAATGGTGACTTAGCTAAGCCTTTTCAAGGTAAAAATTGTATAAGGCAAGGTGGACCCATGTCACCATCCCTCTTTGTGATTGCCAAGGAGTAATATAATAGGGAGATGCATTTGTTAGATCAACATGGAGGTTTTTAGTATCATCCCAGATGTAAAAATTTAGGTGTAAAATACATTATGTTTGCAGATGACTTACTGTTTTTATACTAAGATGATCTTACCTCTACCACACTATATTATGGGCCTTTTAGATATTTTCTACAACATCAGGAATTCAAGAAAATATTAAGAAGAGTTATATTTTCTTATTTGGTACAAAACCATAAATAAAACACCTTATTCATTCATATCTTAGCTATAGTGAGGGGGATTTGCCTTTTAAATATCTTGGGGTGCCTTTATATTTCAAAAAACTCATAGTAGACCAGTGTCTACCACTGGTTGAAAAAATTGTTGAAAGAATAAACTGTTTTCCGCCACGCTATTATCATATAAAGGAAGGTTATAGTTGATTACATCCATAATCTTTGGTACACAGAAATATTGGGCATAGATCTTCCTATTGCCCAAAAAGATCATGATGCTCATCACTGTAAATTGTGAAGTATTCCTTTCGACTTGTTCTACCTTAACCTCCAAGAGAGCTTTAGTATCCTGGGATAAGATCTACCTTCCCAAGTCTATTTGTGTATTGAATATTTTAAATCTTTACCAATGGAATAAAGCAGTAATCATAAATTAACTATGGACCTTAGCTGATAAAAAAGACTATCTCTAGATCAATATGTCCATGCTTACTATCTAAGAGATGTATCTATTGATTATTATGATAGCCTTAAGAATGTTTCTTGTGAAATTAAGTAAATTATTATCTCAAAACATCATGTCATGACAACTCTAGGTTACAAGATGACTTGATTGCTAGCTGGCCTCCATTGTACATAATTCCAAATTCCTTATCAAAAGTATTTATAGTGAATTACTCCCTCAAATCCCTAAATTCCCTTGTAAAGGAACTCTATTAAACCAAAGTGTTCATCCCAGAAACTCTTTTATGCTTTGGCTGGCCATGCTGAATAGAATATCTACTATAAAGATACTAGCAAAGTTTGGCAACCTCTATGTTGTGTGTTATGTGATAATGCTTATGAGACCCACCGATAAATTTTCTTGAATGCTTCATTAATAGGGGTATATGGTTGAGATTTTTGAGTTTTTTAAGAGTTTAAATAGCTATTAGTAGCTGATGATTGAAGTAGAATGGGTAACAAAGAAAGCTAAAAGAAGATCTGTAGGGGGTGCTATTTACGTGGTATCTTTGAAATGATTGTAAACACCATATGCAGGGAAAGAATTATCATTAGATTCCAACATAGGAGCTACTAGGTAGATAGAGTGTGTAGTGAAATAGCCTATCACATCCATATAAGGGGTCAAGAATAGAAGAAATAGGCACCTATACTAGTGAAACTGCCAGTAGTTAGTATAATAATGCAGATTCAAAAGAGTACCTAATGTAATGTTTCTTAATCTAGCTTACATTTCTAGTTTCTTGCTTCTTTTCTTACAAATGAGGACTCCTAGATTTTTAGTGAAGTTCCTCAACTAGTGTTAGTTGTCTTTCATAATACTAAGAAGTAGGGGGTGTGACCCTGTTTTGCTCTGCAATTTTTCTTTGGTGAAATAAAGTAGTTTATTTACCAAAAAAATAAGGCAATCTCAAAAGTTTTAACTTGGGATTTCATCTTAGCTTTTCCTCTCTTAAGTAAGCTTAGTATGTATGATCTTTCGTAAAATTCTCTAATGAATTACACATGATGATCGCAATCCATGGTTTCTTTTTGTTTAAATTTAATTCATTTGAGCTTAATTTTGTAGAATATGGTGTTTGGGATGAATTTTTTTGATTGTGTGCCTTGTTTTACATTCTTAATTGCTAATTTTTGTTTCTGTACATTAGTGCATACTATGTGTTCCACAAAATTACCATTTGTGGTTTGTTTGCTTAATTGATTGGTGGGTAACCTAATTAGGTTTGTACAATTACAAATGGTGTGTTTGTTGATGAATTGGTGAATTGATATTGCTCACATGTGTTTACATTCGATTTTAGTAATGAATCGGTGAATTGAGCTTGCTCACATGTGTTTTTATTCTATTCTTCAAGATCTTACCTTTCATGTGCAACACATATTAGTTAATATATCAGTGAGAGAGGGATGTCTTGATTTTTACTAGTCATTAATGTAATCATTCTTAAGATATATACATGAGTCTAATTGTTTTTTAATGGTTGAATACAGGTGCTTTTTGGTTAATTTTATTGATGAATATCGCTTCCATGGATTTGGCTAATGAATGTTCTTGTCATAGCATTCACGTGTGAGTTCTAAGTAACCCAAGAGACATAAATGCATGACTTGCCCTATGATAGATCGGGTGATACCATTATTAAGGGTATATGATCAATTGTGTTTCTATTAGTTCCTTAATGCGTTATTAGCCAAATGGCCGACATGTGAACAATGTTTAACAATGTCAAGTTCAAAGAGTTTAGTGTTGTGATAAATGAGTCCCATAAATTGTAATTATGAAGTTACCTTGCATCTACCTAAATTTTTCTTTAACTTTACTTTCCTTCTTAATAGGTAAAAAATCCAAAAAAATATTTTATCTTTTATATTTTGTTTTGTTGTTATTTACTTTTCATAGGTATATCTTTAAGGAAAAATTTACACGGCATGCTAAAAAGGGCCATGCTCTATATTAGGGAAAGGAAAAACCAACTTCTAGCTTTCGAGATGATGTTGAGTTACCTTTAATGGTATGCCCAACTTGAGAAGCCCAATCTGATGAGGCTCCTAGTAAGGCTATAAGACCATCGATTGACATGGACTCGCCTACCTAGTGTATCATAGGGAGTCTCTACACTTCTTTATTCTCTTTTGATTTTTGCACTAGGGACAATGTAAAGAATTTAGTGGGAAGTGGGGAATCTTATTCTAGACTTGATGGTATATGCCTATTGATTTCATTTGATGGATTATGGAGTTTTGATAGAATTGGATAGACGTATTATGGACATATACTCTAATTCTTTTATGATTATATACTTTAGCCCTCGTGGGTCATGCTCTTTACTTTAGTCCTCATGGAGCTTATTATTTGCTACTGACATTTATTTGGGTTGGCCCTTGCTGGGCATTAGGAAGATGATGTCAAATATTGCCCTTTTCGACCGTGTGTCATGAGCTTAATATTATTGCGATACCCAACTAAGAACATTATTTTTGTCGCCTTTTGTATTTATATGTCAAATAAACTCCAAGGGTTTTCTTTGAAACTCGGTTCTTTCCTAAGGAGCAAAATTTTATTTTCTCTCACTTTTGATCTTTTGGTTTTATTTTAGTTTATTTTCTTTGTCGTGCCGAGTGATAGTTCACCCATGATGGATGACAAGGCGACATCATTAGTTGAAGTATCTAGTATTTTTGATTGATCAGGAATAGGAAAAATTTTGAAACTACTTTCGAAATGTCATTGACAAGAAATGAAATTATTTTGAGGAAATAAAAAATATATAGTTTTCTTTTTGAAAAAGAACAAGGATATTTTTGAGCTATCTTTTCAGGGAGACATTAAAATTAATTTTTTGCTCTCTTTTTATAAGGATGAGTATTTGACTAAGTGTAACTTATTAAGCTCAAATTGGTCAAACTGGTTGGGAGACAAACTTTTTGCTCTATGAGTATGATGCCATTTATGGTGAGATTTTTGAATAATTATTATGCATACGTGTAGTCTTAAACTTGCCCCGAGTGAATTCAAAGTGAAATCCTAGGTAGGCTTGGTTTAGAGGATGACCCGAGGCCATTTTTGACCTGTCACATAGCCAATTTCCCACCTTAACATTGTTCCCGAGTTAATCCCTTTAATACTTTTTGCCTATTTTTCATTCTTTTGTAATGATAACCATTCTAAAACACCTAAAACCTTTTGAAAATCTTCATTTTTTCATTTAAACTCCTTTGATTCATCACATGATTCAAAATAATAAAAAATAGGTGAAAGCCTAAGTTTGAGGGTGTTGTGTATTATGGAAATGTAAGGGTGGTCCAAATTCCAAGTTTGTAGGAGGTAGGGAGAATTTGATATGCTAAGAAGATCCAAGAAAGGTTTATATAAGGTTTATATAAGGTTATCAAATCATGTGTGTAAGCGATAAAAGACATGCTTGATGATAAAGTTGTATAGCCTAGCCCATATAATGTAAAGAGAAATTAGACAAATGTGGGGCTAAGAAAATGTTGAAGTTAGAAAATCTATTGAAAAAGTCAAAGAAATTAAGAAAATAATGGTGGGATGGATTTGTTTGGCATTTGCTAAGCTAAGGGCTAAGGGGAATGAAAGAATTGATTTGGTGAAAAATATTGATAAATTAAAATTTTTGGGGTAGAATGGAATGAGTGAATGCGTTGAAGAAGGACTTTTAGTCACTATCTCCATAAATTCCTCTCCGCACCTTAAACCTCCATCTAGAGCTGCAAGACCTTGGTGATTCCAAAGTAAGTCTACATGAGTGGCGAAACACAAAAAGAAAAAGCCTATGGTTATGCTTACTGTACTTGAAATTATTTTCGAGAGTCAGTGTAAATTATTTCATTATTTGACCTCTTTCAATAATGGAAATGTCTTATGTGTGTGGATCTAACTCTTGTATGTGAGAAGCATTGATACATTAGGGTAGAGGGTGAAGTCGTATTCTTGACTTGGGTAAATGGGAAAGATAAGTTACAATGTGAAGATTGAGATGATCTTCGAAGATTTTGTGTTACCTCTTTAGATGTTTTGTTTATTTGAAAGATTCATTTGATACAAACTTGTATCTTTGCTTCATAGTTATACACTTATTGGAAAATTTTGATTTACTTATTGCCAGACATGTTTGGGAAGACTTTGTATAGCTTTATTAGCTTAGTCCTTCTATATAGCTTTCTTTTGGGTGAATTTGAGTTAAATACCCTATCTCATTAAATTAGTCTCATTTGCTTGAGGATAAATAATAGTTCAAGTTTAGAGGGTTGATAAGTCATCAATTTGATGACTTGTTAGCACTTCTTAAGCTTAAATTATCATGTTTTTCCATTGATTTGATGTTAATATCATACTTAATACTCATTTGTGCGGGTAAAGGTTGAAAAGGGAAGATGAGAAAGCCGTTCAAGTCAACAAAAGGTCAAATGTTAAAAAAAGAGCCATCTGCTTTGCATCAACTTTGGATCTACTTTCCATTTTCTCTCCATCTGCTTTTGATCTACTTTTCTTTTGCTCTCCATCTACCTTGGATCTGCTCAAGAAGATCAAGAGCAAGGTGACATTTTTGAAATATCTAGAAAATGTGGATTTTGGGCTTAAATAGGGGGTTTTAGCTTATTTTCAAGATCTTTAATCTATAAACATTATTGTACTACTCTTGAGTGAAGAACATAATTAGAGTGATTTTCCATGTGAAGGATTAATGCTTTACATTGAATATTTATTGAAAAATCAAGGCTTGGAATTGCATTCCCTTTATTTTTCATTGATCAATTTAATGGAAACTTTGGTATATCTTCACATTCTCTCTCAACGAGTATCTAATTCTTCATCTCGGGGTTATGCTTAATAAGTTGTGATTAGTGCATGAGCATTATTTATTTATCTTCCTAATTGGCTATTTGTTATGGGTTTTGCATTTATTCCATGTTTTAGCTAAGAGTTTGGGGTTGCAAACCCCAATTACCCTTGAACCCATACGATCCTTAAAAGAGGGGTATGGGTGATGAATAAATATAAACAAAAACTTGAATTATTTCATTTAATATAATTTCTTAAAAATAAGGATGTTAATTGGGGAAATAGATTGGTGAAATTGTTACACTTAGGAGGTGTTCAAAATAACCCATTGGTGAAATTTAGTTTTTAATTAAAGGACTGACATTTATACCTCTAAATCTAGCCTGTCTATGAGTTCTAGATAAATTTGGATAAATTCTCAGTTACCCATGCATGAATTCATACATATTCATACCTAGAATTGCATAACCGCGAGGTTTATTCCAAATTACACTCTATGAAATTTCAAACTCGAGATAGTATTATAAAAACAAAGAAATTGTTACTTTAAAAACAATTCAATGAATAACCCCAATTTACATTTATGTTTGTTCTATACACATTATGGGTCAACTCCTAATTGACTTCTACACATTAAAGCCTTGAATTTCTTATCATTACTCCTTGTGGATTCTACCCTAACCTAAGTTGTGTTATTGTATTGACAACGATCACCTTCACCAATTCAAGATGTATTTTAAGAATTATCACATCCTTGAAATAGAATCAGGATTTCCTAGTGTAACATACGAACCATTTTTCTCCTTAGAATCATCCTTCTACCTCCAGTCACCATATTTTTATTTGATCTGCTCCCTATACCTGTCCCCATAATAGTTTCATCCATGATTACCTTTCCTCGAGTTCAAAGGGTCCTGATTGGATCCTTGGCCCTTGGCTTGGAGACCTGCCATCTCTCAGTTCTGATACTTAGCCACCTTGCCAGTGTAAGATTCATACTGCCTACAAGGTTTACCTTGTGCGCACACCAATATTCACCTTTTCTACTCAAAAATCTTCAAATTACTTATTGAGTACCCCAATCATAGTCCTCAGTTGTGCTACCTCTTGAGCCATTATAATAACTAAAACTCTCTGCTTACTTAAAGGACCAATAGCATAAGTGTCGTCTCATCTTTTTTCATCTCAAGTATGCCAACCTAAGTTGGTATTAAAGACCTGATTTGAGATTTTTGCAACTAACTCTAAAAAAAGGCTCATGAAACCCCAACAGTAGTAGTATCAGCAACAACTTTGGTATTGGCGTTGGCATTCACGACTCTATAGAATATATCAAGAAAATACCTCCCTAAAATTCTTTAATTTTGCACTATCATCAGGTTCTTATTGAACCTAATCCATGTCTCATACAATGGTTCTTAATGCAATTGCCTAAAATTATATATCCCATCCTTCAAATGCAACATTCTACAAGGTGGGAAGAATCGTTCATAGAATTGCTTTTGAGACTTAATGTGTGAGCTAATGCTAACACATTTGAGACTTTTAACTAGAAATAATTGTGAAGTCTTAAGCAAATTTTGTCGCTTTTGATTGCTTTCTCTTTGATAATTTAGGAAAGTCAAGATGCTAGAAAACCAAAGACAATATGAGAAAAAGAGGTGAATTTGGAACAAGTCACTATGAAAGTGTAGTTGACGACTAGTTTGATAAGTCATCAAATTTGTGATAAGTTATCAGAGTTATCGTCAGCTGTAGATAGTGTGAGGAAGTTGGAGAAGAAGTGTGATGACATCTCCTGATAAGCCTTCAGGTGTCTGATAAGCCGTCAAGAAGGCCGTCACTCAAAAGCAGAAGATTTTTTGACGATATGTCCTGATAAGCTATCAAATCTCTGATACGCCATCATGCATGTCGTCACTTATAAGAAGAAGGCAAAAATTTGAAGCATGCCTAACAACATGTTCTGATAAGCTATCAGAACTCTGATAAGCCATCAGACATGTTGTCACACATAAGTAGAAGGAAAGAAATAGGAATAATGTCTAACGACAAGGTCTTATACGCTATCAGATCTCTAATAAGTCGTCAGACATGTCGTCAGCTAAGGAGAAAAATCTGAATTTTTAATTCCAATTTTTTCTTAAGTTACGGATATTAATAGAAGCTTTTAGGGTTTCATTGGAAAGGCATAGCATCTTAAACTTATTCCAAAAACTATTTTACTTCTCTTTGGTATCAAAACTTGGATTTCAATTTTCAATTCTTGAATTTAGTTGTGGATATTCTTCTTGAATTTGGGAAGAGAATCAATTTCTGACTACATCTTTTGTAAGTTTAATCACTTTGAATTATGAATTTAGTTATTGTTATCACTTTCTCTTTCATGTGGAACTAAAACCCACAACTAGGGTTTTGGGATCTATGATTACTCCTGTGTTATCTTAATAGTTGGTTAGGGTTCGAGTGATTGTGGGAACATCTTGATAATTCTTTTGTATTAATTATTTTTTATTGGTTCAAAATAATAGATCTTACCTTATGTTGATTTGGTCAAACTAAGAAATAAACTAAAGGTAGTGAATTATCAATGAGGATTTGGGAAGGTTAATTTTCCATCTAATGATTAATGTTGTACCAATATTAATAAACTGGAGATAAAATCAGTGTGAATAGAAGATTTTCCTAAGTTCGAGAGTATTAGGGAGCACAACATCTAGGTAGGTTGAGAAACACTTAGATGGACTAATGATACTGATAATTTAGTGTTTCCCACAGGTCATGAGAATCCAGTACTACAACTATTATTCAATGAGGGGTTGATAATCATAGTGATCATAACCTTAGTTTCTCTCTATTATTGATTTGAACCATTGAAATTTTATCTTTGAGTTCTAAAGCAAGTCAAAACTTTTCTCAACCATTAAACCCCCCCCCCCCCAATTTTATCTTTTAGTGTCATTTGTTTGAAGTTAACTTGTAGCTATAATTTCAAATTAGTTTAATCGCCACTTACATTGTTCCTCATGGATTTGACCCTGATTCAAAGTTGGGTAATTATATTGACGACGACCGTCTTGCACTAAATTGACGTGTAAGTTGAGCGTTATAAAAAAAGGTGTCGTTGCCAGGGAACAATTTAGCGTATTGAGTTGGTTTGGAATTTTAGCCTAGTTGCTTGAATTCAAACTTGTAAATATTTGTTTTTAGTTTTCTTTTATTTCTTTTGTTAGGTAGATTTTTATTTTAGTTTACTTATTACTATGGCATCATGGAATTAACATGAGTTTGGTGGTTGGAATTCTTATCTTGATGATCCATGTCCATATTATGATGGACCTTACTTTTGGCAAGATTGTAGTTATGCTCCCTGGAGAGAGATGTGTGCACCATCTCCATCCTACCGAGACTTTGATTATTCTTTATGTGGTTGTCAAGATGGACATTAGAGTGATTGCCCAAATTCCCCTTCTCCCTATTGTGCTAACACAAATTCAAGTTCTTCTTATTAGTTTGATGGGTTTTATGGTCAAGAAAAGGAAGAATGAAGCACCAAAAATTGTGGCATTGAAACTATGTTTCATTGAATGTTGGATCTCCAAAAAGAAATGTATGATATCGTATGTAATATAATCAAGACATGAAGCCAATCATTCATGAGGAGATGGATATAGAGGTCAATCATTCAAAGCATTCTTCTATATTATCTTTAGATGATATCTTTTTTGTGGAATCATTTAAAACAATGAAAGAGTGTGAAGATGAGGAGCAAGAACCCTATATTGATGTTGAGCTTGATGTTGAGAAACCCTCAGTGATTTCCCAACCAACCAAACAACCATGATAGATGATGCCAAGATTGAGGACATGGTGCTAGAGGCAAAAGAAAAAACCAAGAAAATCTGTAATAAAGACTCTAGCCCAATTCGAAGTGAAGATGTCGATAAGGTGAATAAAAGTGAGTGTGTAGTAAATAGTTTAAATTTTGAAGTAGGATTGATTGGGCCTCATTCAAATCACTTTTCTACACTATGTTTAGATGATATATTGTCTGTGGAATCATTTAAAATAGTAGAAGAGTTTGAAGATGAGGAACAAGAATCCTATATTAATGATTTTACATTAGACAAGCAATATAAAAACACACCTCACTTTAAGACTTAGTGGTTTACCACACTCAATCCATTACTCAACTTCTTAATTTTTGTACCACCCTTTATGAGTGAGGCAAGAAGATGGAATCTAAGTTGGGCGTGAAATTCATATCCTCAAGGTGGAGGAAAAAACTGAGTTGGGTTGTGTCGCGACACTAAATTAGGAGCTTCTTGGGAGGCAACCCAAGGTATTTTGTTGTTTGTATTCGTATTAAGTGATTGGCATCAGATCTTTGCACCCATGGTACCACAAGTATGCTTCTAACTCTCTTGTTTTGGTTTAACGCATTGGGGACATTGCATGATTTTAAGTTGAGGGTTGGGTTACTTGTGGGTGTTGATGTCCTCCTTGGGTTTTTGTTTTCCTGCCTCTTTTCTCCGGAGTCTTGTTCCTACTAGAACGACATATTTAGGCGTATTATGTTAGTTTTATGATGTGTTGTGGTTAACTGAGAGAAAATAAGTATCTAGGACAATTGACATATTTTTGTTGATTTTTATTAGAATGATAAATACCTCTACAATTGTCTATGTAGTAATTGTGTGATGTGCATCTATATGTGACTACTGTGAATCATTTTATGGCATTAGTACCAGGGACATGAAAATCACTACTAACAATTGCATGAACAGAATGGGTAGTAGCTTGTGATGTACCTTTGTACCATGTGTGTGTGAGATACCATCTAGTTACCATTGTGTGTTAAATCCAGAACTTGCTTGGTTGGTCTTTCCTTGGTTGTAGGATAACAGTTAGGAAAAGATCATAGGCCGTTGTTGATATTAGTCCTCTTTTAGCCTAAATGACCTTCCATTTGTGAATAATATCCCCTGATCCTGATTTTGAGCCTGAATGCCTATTTTTTTTATTATACCTATCACCTTCTCATTTGTATCACAATGAACCTATTTTGGACCTGGTCCTCCTTGGACATTATGCACTTTGACTTAGGAAAATAGCCTAAGTTGAGGGTGGCTATCATAGGGGTGCGTGATGTAAAGTGAGTATGAAAAAGGTTAATAAAAAAATATGCAAGACTGGGTGTGGTAGAAAAAGAATAAGAAAAGAAATGTTGTGAAAAGCAGAAAATTAATGAATAAAAACTGCACCCAGCTTGAATGTGCTTTAATCAAAAAATGGAGAAATAAGGTAAAGGTTGATAAGTGAGACCCCAAAAATAGTGTAGTGTCAAGGAGGCTTAGTTACTTTAAATATCCTTGTGTATCATACCAACCCCAAGACTATATTAAAAGCTGAAGAAAAGTCCTATAGTGATCCTAACTTAACTGTCTGAAAGCTTTGGTAATGAAAATAAGTGCAAGCTTATGGAATTTGGCATACATTGACTGTAACTTCTTTCTGAGAGTGAGTGTCTCTTGACAGTACCCACATTGACATACTTGAGTTCACATATGAGTGAGGAGGGACTTCTTTATTGTAAGGGCCATCCGTTGCATTTCTACTTGCCTACTTGTGTGGGAAGTGTAATTTGTATATAGGCATGGTTATTGTTGCTAATTTGATGCCATATCTTTATTCCGTTTTGTCGCATTGTTGATCTTCATTGATATACACAGTTGGGTTTAGAGTGACTGAACTTTGAGAGTGTAATGTGTTTAGAGATAAAATAGATGATTGACTGCCGAATGTGCTTTGTATCCTCTTTGTTATGCTTAAGTTGCTTGAGGACAAACAATTGTTTTAAGTTGAAGGTGTTGATGTGTGAGCTAATTCTAACACATTTTAGGCCTTTAACTAGAAATAATTGTAAGTTCTTAAGCAACTTTTGTCGTGTTTGATTGCTTCAACTTTGATAAAGTAGGAAAGTCAAAATGCAAAAAAACCAAAGAAAATAAGAGCAAAAGAGGTGAATTTAGAACAAGTGGCCATGAAAGTGTAGTTGACGACTTGTCTGATAAGTCATCAAATTTGTGATAAGTTATCAGAGTCATCATCAGCTATAGACAATGTGAGAAAGTTGGAGCAGAAGTGTGACGACATCCCCTGATAAGCCGTCTGGTGTCTGATAAGCCGTCACTCAAAAGCAGAAGATTTTCTGATGATATGTCCTGATAAGCTATCAGATATCTAATACGTCATTAGGAATATCGTCACTCATAAGAAAAAGTCAAAAATTTGAAGCATGCCTGACGACATGCTCTGATAAGCTATCAGAACTCTAATAAGCCGTCAGGCATATTGTCATACATAAGCAGAAGGCAAGAAATGGGGATCATGTCTGACGACATGGTCTGATAAGCTATGAGATCTCTGATAAGCCGTCAGACATGTTTTCAGCTAAGGAGAAAAATCTGAATTTTTAATTTCAATTTTTTTAAAGTTATGGATATAAATAACAACTTTTAGTGTTTCATTGGAAAGGCTTAACATCTTGAACTTATTCCAAAGACTATTTAATTCTTTTCTGGGTCTCTTAACTTCGAATTCAATTTTGAATTCTTTGATTGAGTTGTGGGATAGTCTTCTTGAACTTAGAAGAGAATCAACCTCATATTTCATATTTTGTAAGTTTAATTGAATTGAATGATGAATACAGGTGTTGCTATCTTTTTCTTTCTCATGTGGAACTAAAACCCATAACTAGGGTTGTGGGATCTATGATTATTCCTTCATTGATTTAATTGTTGGTTAGGGTTTGAGTGATTGTGGGAACATCTTGATAATTTCTTTGAAATAATTGTTTTCTATTAGTTGCAAGCAATAGATCTAGCCTTATGTTTGTTTGCCCGAACTGAGAAATAAACTAAAGATAGTGAATTATCAATGAGGATTTGGGAAGGTTAATTTTCCATCTAATGATTAATAATGTAACAAGATTAATAAACTCGAGATAAAATTAGTGTGAATAGAAGGTTTTCCTAAGTTCGAGAGAATCAGGGAGCACAACATCTAGGTAGGTTGAGAAACACTTAGATGGACTGATGATACTGATAATTTAGTGTTTTCCACAGGTCATGAGAATCCAGTACTACAACTATTATTCAATGAGGGGTTAATAATCATAGTGATCATAACCCTAGTTTCTCTCTATTATTGATTTGAACCATTGAAATTTTATCTTTGAGTTCTAAAGAAAGTCAAAACTTTTCTCAACCATTAAAACCCCCCCAATTTTATCTTTTAGTGCCATTTGTTTGAAGTTAACTTGTAGCTATAGTTTCAAATTAGTTTAATCGCCACTTACATTGTTACTCATGGATTTGACCCTGATTCAAAGTTGGGTAATTATATTGACGACAACTATCTTGAACTAAATTGACGTGTAAGTTGAGAATTATCACAACTCAATCCAATTAATGATGGACCCATGAAGTAGTTCCCCTAACCATAATGTTTCTTCAATAGTAATAGAGAATAGGAAAAAACTAAGCCTCAAAGATTCGTGACTCACCCAGGTAAATTATACGTAGTACAAATCCCATAAAATTCATGATATGCATTTTTGCGTCATCAATCAGCAAACTAACAAACACACAATTTAGATTGAGCAGTTGAATCATAGAAATCATAATATAAAACATTACCCCTTAAGGTAACTTTAGAGAAATAATGTCTCCTATCTCGATAGACTCAACATAACCTAAGTCTTTCTCTATATTATCATATACTAGAAAATACTGAAAAGTTAGGGGTAGTTGAGCTCTATCTCTCCGAGATCTATGGAGTGATAAACGACGCTTTTTTTTTCTTAATATGTCCTCTTGAGCTATACGATGGGCAACAACATTTCTCCTTGCACTCACTCTAGCTAGAAATAGTGGTTTGTATAGCTCTCTATTGAACACCGTGTAGAAGTGTCAGATTAAAGGAATGTGGATCTTCTGAAAGCCCCTCGTGATAATCTTCATGCTCTTGTTGTTACTTCCTATAACTATTGTTCTAGGGTTTGTTCAAGCTTTGTATCAAGTGGGATTAAGGTACTTCCTTGACTCTAAGATGGGCATACACTGGTGTAAACCCCAAAAGTAGCAGGAAACTAAAAACCATTAACCTCAACAAACTGTCTCTCAATATTTAATAGTATTCCCCGGCAATAATGACAAAATTTGATGTTGCTCAAATTTTACCTCCATGAAAGTACAATGTGGTCGGTATAAAATATTGAACCCAATAGAGTTTAAGGTCGAACCCATAGGGAATATGGCAATCTCTATGAAGAACTTACTGAAATAGCTGGAAGGTACAAAAATGTAAATGGGGAATTTTTTGAAAAATGTAGTAGTAGTAAATGGTCTTAATTGCTTTAGTTTGAAATCAATATGAGATGAATATTAGGGTTATGTTCCCCTGACTTTCTAGCTCTATAGACTTATCGTGCCCCGTTAGACTATCTAAACCTTTTGCTTGAAAAATTTGACAATATATGTGTTACCAACCATTTTGTGGATGCCTTTGGTGAATTTCACTTATCACCTTTTGATTCTCAGAGTAACGCCTTACTAAATATATCTTGGATGCCAGATTAACTATCTCCTTTTAGGTGCCAAGTTAATTAGATAAGGGTCAATAGTCTCAAATTACTTTTGTGGTGTTCTTTATCTAATTTCAACCTCTCTTGTGGAGATGGTATTTAATAGAGGTGGGTTTAGTCATTAAGAAAGTAATTAAATAGAAGAATATCACAATACATGCAAGAATATTGATCAAGATTTACTTTGCACTTCTTCTACTTTAATATTCCACAAGGGTTCCTACAACCCTTGTTAGGTGATTTAGCCACTCATGTTTTCAAGAACATCCAATTAATTCATGAAAGAATGTAAATAAATAATCTTACAATAATTGATGAATAAAAACCAAATCTCAACTTAATATCTAATGGGAAAAACCAAGGATAATGCATTCCAAGATAAAAAGTCAAATCACAGAATCAATATAGTGTTGTAAGTATGTAAAGTGTGTAATCTAATACAAGTGATAAATTGGGTAATTAGAGGATACATCAAAACCCTAAAAATACATACCAAAATGAAAAAGAAAAACTTAGCCGGTGATGACTTACAGACCCACTTATGGGCTGTCGGTACCACTTATAGAACCTAGGTGGGTCGTAAGTATCAGAACAAATCTCTATGTTGCAGAACACCCACTTATGATGGTACTTACTATGGGCGTAATTACCCGTTACTCTCTATATGTAAACTCCATAAGTCTCAAACAAAACTTCGCATCTTCAGAACACTTAGAACTTTTCCCTCTGACACTTAAGATGGATCCTATGGTGGACATAAGTCCCACTTATGGAACGTAAGTGGGTTTGTATGTCGTTCCTTTTCTACACATAAAATCTTATTCTTTTTTATAGCTCTAGAACCTAGTTTCCTTCAAAACAAAATACAAAAAATAAATCATCACCTATAAAATGGACCTATGTGTTTGCATAATTTCTGGTTCTAAGTATCAAAAGTGCCATGACATGATGGCAAATCCATGAGGAGATTAGATACTTTATAATCATAATGTTTTATTATTGGGAGATGATACTATTGTGTTTTGATTCAATTCCTACGATGGATTAGGATATTGATGGTAAGACTTATATTTTGAGTCTAGCAATTGATGTTATGACATTGATAAAATATGTTTCGGTTAAATTCCGATAAATGATAATAATGCTAATGATGCTTTTGAATTTCAGTTAGAGTCCGACAATGAGAGTGGTTTATGACATATCTTTTCATTGATAGTGGTTTATGACATGGTATGATATGGATATATTCTTAATTATGGAATGATAGTTTTTACTTTATGGTTATTTGGTTATTTACTTTCTTTTGATTGTACTCTCCAGGCTTATGAAGGCCTGCATTGGGTCATTTACTTTTCCGTACTAATTTGGTTATGGGGAAAATTTAGTACTAATAATGGTGTGATCGTTATGTTATTATTATTATTTTATCTATTTATTTATGCGCAACGGTGTTGGAGTTTTTTTTCCAGGTATGCCTTTATATCTTGACTTAGCTTATTTATCTTACATTTTATCATATTTATATCATGATTTAGCTCAGTCGACCAATCATTCCTTGATACACTTCTGTACCTTTATGGTACATATTAGAGTACTAGTAGTTTCCACTAACATGATGATAGTGTCGAGTTTGATTTCCGAGATAGGGTGAGCTCTCAGAGTCGGAGTTTCCCCTTTTCCATTCTATTATCTATGTCTAGTCTTTAGCTTTTAAGACTGATTATACTTGACTATTTTAGAAATTTATGGTTTATTCGTAGTAGCTCTTATACCAGCACTGCTAGATCGTGGGATGGTCATTTATACTTTATGTGTCTTTTAGACTATATTTATTATCTTATTAATATTGTAATCCTTAAATTGTTGGTTTCTGTCCTTTTAGGCCACTTTCTACCAAAATTAACCCATTGTTTATAGGTCCAACCAATGTTTTGGCTTATCTACTAGAGGGTTAGAGTAAATGACATCATGAATCATATATTGGGTCGCAGTATATTAGTATCAGAGCTTAGGTTCACCAATATTGGATGTACATGGGCTAGTGTCTAGTAGAGTCCCACGGATCAGAACAATGATGTCCATTTCATATCTTTGGAAGGCTACAGGACATTCTTAGGAATACTTTACTCTTTCACTTATCTCTTGATAAGAGTATGAGTTTGTTTCTAAATAATTCCTTTGATTTTACTCTTCGTTGATGGCAATGACGCTTGTTATTTCTACACATGACGAGGATCCTAAGATTAAGCCTAGGGATAATGTCATTGTTAGGGGACAACCTAGAGGCCGTGGACATCTTAGTGATACAGCTACTGTTAGATAAAAGGATAAAGGGCCCCAAACCATAATCTTTCTACCGAGCTAAAGATTCTTCTACCCTAGCCAACGGTGGGCTAGAGACCAGCCCAGGCTCCACCAAAATTTCTTTCTTTAGTGCTCAGGGATACTTTATTTCAGCTTTTGAGATTAGTTGGTGGTGCATCGTCTGATGGTACAAAGTCTACAAATAAGAGTTAGACTCTATAGGGGGCATTGTGTCACGACACGAACCAGGACCTAGCCATGACGGGTATCTCAAGACTCACGTGGACCGGAGATTACCCCCTTTACCTAACCTATCCAGTACAACCACTTCAAGTGTCGGAGGAATTCTGAATATATAACAAGATAACATAAAATAAAACTAGTAATAAATCATCATATGTCTACACAATCCACCCGCAACGGGACAAACTTTCGTTATCAAAAAAATCAACCATACCACCTAAGTCCACAGTAATCCAATAAAGCTTCTAGAAAACTGAAATCAATAAAATATCGGGACATGCTCCTAACAATAGCCAAAACAAAATCTAAACAAGGGTGTAATACAACGGAAACAAGGACCATGGAATGAAGCCTTCCAAAGTATGGAAGCTCACCACTTTAATATAAACTCATGAAGTAACTCGAGCACCTGATCACTATGCAGGAAAAGTAGAAGAATTTCTGGTACCTGCATCGCGTGGGGATAAAACTTTTGGATATTTTCAGTGGTTGGAGTGCTAGCATGTAACTTAGGGATAGAGGTACAAAATAATGCCAAGACAACAGTTCAAAACAAGTACAACGACCAAAACATGATAAAATATGACTTACACACACAAACATATATATATATATATAGATGAATATAACATCACATACCAGGGTAGGGAACAAGGCTTAGCATGAACTTTGAAAACCTTAACCTGGGTTGCGTAGCATAACCTTCATATAACAAGGCACCAATGGGAAATATGGGCATAGATCTCCCATTGATGGAAGGACCCCTATACGCGTAACCCTACGAAACAGGGAATATCCCTAACCGTATATGTCTTTATGAGAGACTTGAACCTCTCGGCATAGTCAAGGTGACTTAAGCACCAATGTATACAGTGTGGGAGACTCGAACATGCCATTCATATACTCAGTTCGGGGGACTCAAACTTCTTGATCATATAGACACTCGCACCGGCTAGCGCAGTTTCTAGTTTAGTCCTTCGGACTCCACATTCACAGCTCAGCTACACTTTCCATTTTAAAGCCCAATTAAAACATTCATTACACATATGAAACCATTAATCCAATTACTTACCTAAGGCATCCCATTGGTATCGTCATACAACCGTACTTGCAAGTGCACAACATGCCATAACCATTATTAATAACCTTGGGACTCGAACCTATTGTTTAATAAAGACGTCAATTTAATTCATAATTTCGGGACTCAAACGCATTTAATATTTAAAATCAATTTATGGCCAAAAAGGCCTTCATAAAACCATTTAATTAAATTTTTAGTCAAATTCCTTAGTTCAAAACACAATTCAACATGTGACAAGATCATTATCTTTGACAATTTCACAACGAGGTTGAGGGTATACCATTATCAAAACCAAGAAACATCAAATTTAGGGTTAAACATAACCCCTTAGTTAAACCACAATTTCCATACACCCACATGTGCAAAACTATTATTAAAACATGCATAATCATACATTAAATCATGAGAAGCAATACCCAACAATATTCATTCAAATCCTCAACCTTGGTTTTCACAACCACCATTAATGTTGCATAAATGATGCTTTAAACATATGTATTTTATAATCTAATAATAAGGGAAGAGTTACATGCCTGAGTTACAGAGATTCACGAAGAGAATTTGGTCTTTAAGAACTTAGATGACCACTTTGAAGAAACCCAAGCCCGATCTTGCTTGAGAGGTTGTAGATAGAATATAGAGAGTGTATGATCTTGTAAAGTGTATAATGAATGTCCAAAATGTGTTATTAGACGTGGGGTGGAAAATGTCCAAGGTACCCCCAACTTAAAAATTTAAAATCCCACATTTGGTTATGATTCAAGCTATTCACTCTTTGCCACAACTTACCACTCGTACCACTAAGTCATCACCAAGATACAGAATTTGACACCACACCCTGTCCAACTTACGACTTCCTAGTCTAACTCATCACTAGATCATACAACTCGTATGGTCTAGTCGTGACCAACCCAGAATGGTAAGGGCTTGGACACGATACAACATACGATTGGACCTTAACCACTCATCACATGATCATACAAATTGTGAGGAGTCTTTTGTAAATAGGATAAAACTTGGCATATAACACACTGGTTGACTTATGAATAGGGTCACCTGACCCATAACCACACCATATAACTCGTGGTGTGAGTCATAAGAAGGGCAAAAATCCTAAAGCTCAGAAAGTTTGCAAAGGATAAAGACCTGGACGTTTCAGTTTCCCCCACTTAGGATCATTCTTCCGCAAATGATGGGGCAAGGCATTGACTAGCATGATTAAATTCCAAACGACTCTACTCTTACCTTTAACTAAGTTTTTAAAAAAAGATGCCAAGGAAATCAATATTTCCATTAACAAAGATAGAAAACAAGGAAGTTAAGAAAAACACATACCTTAAGCACGAGTTTTTGAACTAGGGAATATGAACGAATACTTCGACTTCATGTCCTCCTCAACTTCCCAAGTAACTTCCTCAAACTTTTGGTTCCTCCATAGAACCTTTACCAAAGCCACATCTTTCATCCACAATCGAATAAATAACAAATCCAAGATTCTTAATGGGACCTTCTCGTAGGATAAAGATCCGAAATAGCGATGTTCTCTAAGGGAAGAACCAACCAAGGATCACCTACGCATTTTGACATCATGGTCACATAGAACACTAGATGAATGGAACTCATACTAGAGGGCAAATCCAATCTATGTGCAACATTACCGACCCTTCTAAAAACTACATACTAGCCAACATACCAGGGACTGATCTTCCTCTTCTTCCCCAATAGCATTATTCCCTTCATTGGAATCACCTTCAAGAATATCCAATCTCAAATCTCAAACTCCAAGTCCCTTTGTCTTATATCTACATAGGACTTTTGGTGACTTTGTGCTGTCCTAAGACTATTCCGAATCACCTTCATCTTCTCTATATCTTGGAGAACCAAATTTGGGCCAAACATCTGTACTTCGTCAACCTTGAACCACCCAATAGGTTATCTACACCTCCTACTATATAATGCCTCAAACGAAGCCATAACAATGCAAGAATTCTAACTATTGTTATAGGTAAATTCAATGAGAGGAAAATGGTCGTACCAACTACCAGCAAAGTCGATTACACAGGCTCACAACATATCTTCCAAAGTATGAATGGTTCTTTCCACTTTCCTATCCACCTGAGGGTTAAAGACGACACTATAGATGACTTTAGTCTCTACACTATGCTGAAAAAAAACACCAGAAATATGATGATAACTGAGTATCACGGTAGAAAATAATCGATAAAGGTACACCATGAAACTTTACAACCTCTTAAAAGAATAATTTTACATAATCCTCGGCAGAAAAATTAGTCCTCATAAGCAAGAAGTGAGTCGTCTTAGTCATCCTATCCACGATGACCCAAATGGAGTCACACTGATTTTACGACCGCAGAAGGCCGGTAACGAAATCAAAATCAATTACCTCCTACTTCAACACTAGTGTTTATTTTTTTTTAGCATCCCACCGGGCCTCATGTTCTCCACCTTTACTTGCTGACATACCATACACTTAACAATAAAGTTGGCTACATCTTGCTTCATTTTATTCCACAAATACATTTTCTTTAGATGATGATATATCTTTGTTGAACCAGGATGAACCATATACCGTGATTCATGGGCCTCGGCCAAAATCTTACCTCGCAACCATCAACATAGGTAACACACAACCTCCTTGGTACCTTAGGATACCATAACCGCCGGTATTAAAGGCCATCACCATCTACTTACCCACATAATCCTTGATTTTCATCGAAAGAGGGTCTAATACCTGTTTCTCCTTTACTTCAAACCCAAGAAATGATTGCGCCACCTACTGTACAAACACACCACCTTCTCCAAAGTCCAAGAAATGAACTCCAAGTTTAGACAAACGGTGAATATCCTTCACTAATTCCCTCTTATCCTTATCCACATGCGATAAGCTACCTATTGACAACCTGCTAAGAGCATTAGCAAGCACGTTAGCTTTACCTGGATGGCAGTGAAGACTCATATCATAATCCTTGAGCAGCCTAAGCCACCTCCATTGCCTAAAATTAATCTCTTTCTGGGTGAATACATACTGCAGGCTCTAATGATTAGAAAGTACATTAACATGGACCCCATACAGATTTGATGCCATATTTTCAATGCTAACGCCATGGCTGACAACTCCAAGTCATGAGTCGGATAGCTATTCTCATAAACGTTTAACTGTTTAGAGGCTTAAGTAACCACCTTGCTATGTTGTATCAATACACAACCCAAACCAACCCGGGATGCATCATAATAGATGAAAAAACCCTCGGTACCCTCATGTAAAGTCAAGAACAATGTTGAAGTCAACTTATTTTTTAGCTTCTAAAAGCTACCCTCGCAAGCATCAGACCATAAAAACTTTACCTTCTTCTGAGTCAACTTGGTCAATGAAGAAACAATGAAGAAAAACTTTCTACGAACCTCCAATAATATCCAGCTAAACCCAACAAACTCAAAATATCAATTGAATTCGTGGGTCTAGGCCACTTATTAACCACAACAACCTTCTAAGGACCCACAATGATTCCCTCACTAGACACAACATGACCCAGATAAGTTACAAAATTCAACCATAACTCATATTTAGAGAACTTAGCATATAATTGTTGATATTAAAAGGTCTATAACACAAGGTGGAGGTGATCAACATAATCTTCCATACTCTTAGTGTACACTAAGATGTCATCAATGCAGACAATCACGAACAAATCCATAAACTAACAGAAGACCCTATTCATCAAGTCCATGGATGTCGATGGGCATTGGTCTAGCCAAACTACATAACCATGAACTCAAAACGCCCATACCGGGTACGAAAATCTATTTTAGGGATAACTACCTCCCTAATCTGTAACTGATGATAGTTGAACCAAAGATCGGTTTTAGTGAAAAGTTTGGCACCTTAAAGCGGATGAAAAAGACCATCAATTCTCGAAAGTGGATACTTATTCTTTACTATCTCCTTGATCATCTATTGGTAATCAATGAAAATAAAAAGGGAACCATCCATCTTACGTATGAACAAAATAGGTGTAACCATAGGGACACACTAGGACGGATGAAACCCTTGTCAAAAGGTCTTTTAATTGCTCCTAGAGTTTCTTTAACTCATCTAGAGCCATTCTATACGGGGGAATAAAAATAGAACTAGTGTCCAAAATAAGATCAATACCAAAATCAATCTCTCTATAAGGAGGGACACCAGGTAGATCATCAGGAAAGACTTCAGGAAAATCATTTACTACAGGAATAGAATATATGAAATGACCCTCCAAGTTAGAATCTTTAAACCGGGCCAAATGATAGAGACAACCTTTGAAAATTAACTTTCGGGCACTAAGATTTGATATAAACATTCCCTTAGGCATTTGAGAACTTTCCTCCCACTAATTAATTGGATTATTAGGGAATTTAAACATGCCCTTATGAGTTCAACAGTCTATAGAAGCATAGCACGAGTGAAACCAATTCATTCATAAGTTAACATCAAAGTCAACCATGTCTAACTCTATCAAGTCTACCAGAGTCTTTTTATTACACACAGATACCATACAACCCCTATAGACTCTTCTAACAACCACAAAGTCTTCAACCAGGGTAGAAATAGAAAAAGGGTCCGATAGATACTCAAGACCAAAAGAAAAATGCATGGCCACAAATGGGGTCACATAAGAGAGAGTAGACCTCAGATCAAGTAAATAGTAGACATCATAGGTAAAGAGTTTCAATATACCAGTGACAACATCTAGAGATGAAGTGGACTCCTGTTGAGCAGTGAGAGAAAAAAAATGATTTTGACTAGTGCTGAAGCTAGAAGTTGCATAC
The DNA here is from genome assembly GCA_030864215.1 of Capsicum pubescens. Classification (NCBI taxonomy): domain Eukaryota; kingdom Viridiplantae; phylum Streptophyta; class Magnoliopsida; order Solanales; family Solanaceae; genus Capsicum; species Capsicum pubescens. Next base: position 102,514,591 of record CM061542.1, read on the forward strand.
TTTGGTTCAGGAGCTGAAGAAGAGAAAATAGGAACATTATTTAGACCATAAGCAACACTAGAGGGACAATCATGCTACATATGCTGAATCTAACCACAACTAAAATATCGGTTCCTCCCTTTTTTGTACTGACCATAGTGGTACTGACCACAAAATCTGTAGAAGGTTAGGATGGGGTTTAATTGTCCCTACTGGCCTGAGATTAGGCAACCTGTTCCCTATAAACACCACCAAGCTGAAAACATTAATCGCCAGACGGCTTTGGGTAAGAGCACTAGCCATCGAAAATGAGTTAGGACTTCCCCAACTTTTCTTATTAAACCACTTTCCACTCTGTTGTTAGCCTCCATCATATTTTGAAAAGTAAAATTTCTTACTTTGCCTCTCACAAATCTCATCTTGCTTTCTTTTCTCCTCTTCAACTTGTATCATATAAATCACAGGTCGAGAAATATCCATATCCTTGTTTAACAAGGCAACGTTACTCTCTAGAATCAAGTCTTGGGACAACCTCAAAGTGAACTTTCTCATCTGGGCCATCACGTTAGATACCATCTCAGGACTATACCGTGACAACTGCTGGAACTTCAAAGCATACACCTTGACTATCATTCTTACGTGCTTCAAGTTAAGAAATTCCTCTATTTTTTCCTTCCTTAACTCCCGAGGAAAGAAGCAATCCGGAAACACAATAGAGAAATCATCCCATAAGGTAGAACCAACGTCTTGGACTCTTAACTATTCTTATTCTTTGTACCAATATTACACCACATCCTTTAATTGATAGGCAATAAACTCTACACCTAAACCTCCGAAGCATGCATACCCTAGAAAATCTTCTCCATATCATCTATGAAACTTTGAGGATCTTCCTCAACCTTTGTACCAATAAATATGGAAGGATGTAGCCTCATAAATTGGCCAACTTTAGTGGCCTCAGACAAACCTATAACAATGCTAGTAGAAACTGACTGTTGGGACTGAGATGTCACCAATTGAGTTAATAGGTTAATGAAGTGACAAAAATTAGTATTAGTAACCTTCCCTTAAGGTGACTGAGTATGAGTATTTCTCTTAGGAGTAGGCTCAGTGGGGATAGGTCAAACTCAATGAGGACAGTCAGATGCAGTGACTCTTGATCGGGTCTTGACCATAGAAGTTTAATGAGCTCTGTCCACATTGTCCTCATATAGAACAAAAGAAGTTCTATGAACATCCAATCGTCTTGGAGACATGATCAAAAAGATGAAAAAAAGAAAAATTAGAGAGATCCCAGACCATAGACTTTATAATCCAAAATTAATAGAACAAGAAAGGGAAATATTCCTAAATGTCTCATAGCCTCTTTCTTTAAGTGTGGCATGCTACACACTCATAAAATAGACTCTACTTGACACGACATTATGGGTACCCAATTTACCATGAACCTAGGATCGGATACCATATTTTTCATGACTCAAACCAAGGCCTATCCATGAAGGGTATCTCAAGACTCACGTGGACCATAGACTACCCCTTTTACCTAACCTAACCTGCACAACCACTTTAAGAATTGAATGAATTAGAAATATATAATAAAATAATGTAAAAAAATCTAATAATGATTCATCATATGTCTATACCATCCACTGGCAACCAGACAATCGTCCGTCACCAAAATAATCAAAAAAACTACCCAAGTCAATAATAAACCAACAAAGCCTCTTCAAAACCAAAAAATAATAAAATGTCGGAACATACCCTAGATAGTAGCAAAAACAAACTCTAAAAAGGTCTAAGACATAGGAAATAATGATTATGAAATGAAGCCTTCCGGAGTATGGAAGATCAGAACTTCAATGTCAATCCACGAACTAAATCGAGTACTGATCACTATGCAGGAAAAGGTGAAAAAATTTTTGGTACCTGTATCATGTTGGGATACAACATCTAAAGATGATTAACGTTTGGAGCACTAGCATGTAACTCAAGAATAGAGAAATAAAATAATGCCATGAAAATAGTTCAAAACTAGTACAATATCAAAAGCATGATACCATATGAATTGCATATACATATAAATATAAACATAAAATTACATGCCAGTGTAGGAAACAAGGCTTTACATGAACTTCAAAAACCTTAACCTTGGTTGTATAGCATAACTGTCATACAAAAAGGCACCCATGGGACATATGGTCCCATCTCTCCCTTAACTGGAAGGGACACAGTGCATGTAGCTGCATAAACCAGAGAATATCCATTTATGTATATGCCTTTATAAGGTACTCGAACATCTCGGAATAGTCAAGGTGACTTAAACACCGATGTATATAATATAGGGTAATCAAACCTCCTATTTATATATTTAGTTAGTGAGACTCGAACCTCCCTATCATATAGACACCCACACTGGCTAGCGCAATTTCCAGTGTTAGTCTTTGGAACTCCAATTTCTCACCTCGGTGATGCATCTCATTTTAAAGTCCACTTAAAACATTCATTACACATACGCAACCATTGATTCAATTACTTACCAAAGGCATCCCATTGGTATCATAATACCAGCCCCATTTGCAACCGTACAACATGCCGTACCCATTATTAATTACTTTTGGACTTAAACCCATTATCTAACAAAGACGGTAATTTAATTCATCATTTTGGGACTCGAATATAGTATTTCAAATCAATTTATGGACAAAAAGGCCTTCATAAAACCATTTACAAATAATTAACATTCTTAGGCCAATGCCTTAGTTCAAAACACAATTCAACATAGACCAAGATCATTCTCTTTGACAATTTCACAAAGAGGTTGAGGGCATACCTTTAAAAAACTAAAAAATATCAAATTTAGGGTTAAACCATAATTTCCATGCAACCACATACACAAAACCATTATTAAAACATGTATAATCATAAATTAAATCATGAGAAGCAATACCCAACAATATTCATTCAAACCCTCAACCTTGGTTTTCAAAACCACCATTAATGACTCATGAATGATGTTTTAAGCATTTGATTTTTGTAAACTAACAATGAGTGAAGAGTCACATGCCTAAGTTATGAAGATTCATAGAGAGAATATGGTCTTTAAGAACTTAGATGACCACTTTGAAGAAACCCAATCCCATTCATGCTTTAGAGGTTTTAGAGAGAATTTTGTGAGTGTTTGAACTTGTAAAGTGTAATATAAATAAAAAAAAGTGTTATACGACATGGGTATTAAGGCCTTATGGTGGGAAATGTCCAAGGTACCCCTAAATTAAAGCTTTAAAACCCCTTTTTTGGTTATGAGTCAAGCCATTAATTTTTCACAATAACTTGCGAATCATACCATTGAGTCATCACCAAGACAGAGAATTGCACCCCATACACTGTCCAACTTAATACTTCCTAGTCCCACTCGTCACTAGATCATACAACTCATAAGGTCTAGTCATGACAAACATAGAACAATAAGGTCTTGAATACTGGAAAAAATATGACTAGACCCTAACCACCCTTTAAATGATCATACGACTCATGAGGAGTCTCTCACAATAATGATGTAACTTGTCCAATAACATATTGGTTGACTTACGACTAGAGCCACCTAACCCGTAACCACACCATACGACTTATGGTGTTAGTCTTAAGAAGTGCAGATAGCCTAAAGATTAGGAAGTTTGTAAAGCCCAAAGTCTGGGGTATTTCATGAAGCCTATAGCTGCGACTCCAATATTTAACATCCTTCTTACATTTGAAGTTGCCCAAATAGTAGTTTCTCTACCAGTGGTTGCCCAGCCTACTATTTCTATTATGGATTAGAAGATAATACATAGATTTCTAAGATTGGCTTCGCCTTGGTTTTTTAGCACACTGAGTGATGATACATATTAGTCTTTGATTGCATATGATGATAGGCTCAGAAATTTAGGCCTAGTTGAAATTCATGGCATAAATAACAATCTTTTTTAATTGTACTAAGCAGATCGATATTGCTGGAGAGGACATCTTGATTCTAGGCCAGCTAGATCACCTCTATTGACATGGAATCAGTTATCTAAGATCATCTTAGAGAAATATATGCCTCGTAGAATTAGTGATTGTTTGAGAGATTAGTTCTAGAGGTTGGACCAGGTATCCATCACTATTATGGAGTATGTGAGTCAGTTACATGTGTTGTCTTGGCATGCTACTTCTGTTTTGAATACTAACTATGAGAGGGTTCATTTATTTATACAAGGATTGAGACCTTCTCTTTGCATATCTATGCAGAGTTTGGTTGTTATGGGTAGATCTTTTGATATGGTTTCAAATCATTCACAGGTTATGGAGGATACATTATGAGGACCAATGGGAAACAATATGAGATTTTGATATCAAGGTAGTTTTAGTGGGAGCCTTAGTTGTTCATGATTTAGTGGTAGTGGTTTTTTCAGGAAAGGTACCTTCCACGTTAGCTGTATTAACATTAGGGTCAGTCGGGTAGGTTTGTCCAGGTAGCACATTAGGTTATGCATGAAGGTCAGTCGAGTTTTAGTTATCATTTTTGCTATGGTAGCAGCCAATATTTGAGGGTTTTTTTTAGGTTATTCTAATTGTGGTGTTTATTTAGGGTCATTCAAATCATTTTATTTTTGTACAGTGCCTGGGGCATGTTATGTTAGTGGATATTTTAGTCATTTCTCCAATAGTTTCTTAGTCGTGAAGCAATTGTTTTTTTATCTCAGAGTGTTCCACCTATTAGGGAAGTTCATCCCCTAGATAGAGGTGGTATGTATGGTCATACGGGTTTTCTTTAGGGTGCTCATGGAAACTCTTAATCCCGTAGGATGGGAGATCGATCAAGAGCCCAACCAGGTGGTGGGCGTGGTAAGTTGTATTTATTACCTGCTAGACCTAAGGATGAGTCTTCGAATATTCTTATAACATCTGGAGTGGTATTTATAGAATATATAAAAACCCTAAAAATAATTATCAAAAAAAGGAAAATTTGGTCAGTGAATACGTACGGACCTACTTACGATCTATCAGTACCAACCATGGACCCTAGGTAGGTTGTACGTATAAGATAAAATATCAATGTTGCAGAACACCCGCATATGAGGGGAGTAAGTACTACTTATGCCCCATATTTAGACTCCATAGGTATCAGACAAAACTTAGCATCTTCAAAACTTTTCCCTCTAACACTTATGATGGCACCTACAACGGATGTAAGTCCCACTTATGGCCCATAAGTGGGTTCTTCTACTACACTTCAAATCCTTTTCTTCTTTTTTGCTCCAGACCTATTTTCCCACAAAATAATAAGAAAAACCATCATATATAACAAAATGGACCTATGTCCTTGTATAATTTTGGGTTTAAGCATCTAAAGTGCAATAAAACCATGCTACATCAGTGCAGAGATTAGATACTTTATGGTCATGATGGTTTAATATTAGGAGATGATACTATTGAGTTTTAGTTTAAGTTTTGAGATTGATTAGAATATTGATGATATAAGTTATAGTTCGAGTCCAAAAGTTGATGTTAGGACGTCGATAATATGACTTTTAATTTAAGACTCATAAATGATAATAATGCTGATGATGCTATTAAGTTTTGATTTGAGTCCAACATTGAAAGTGGTTTACGACATGATATGGTACGAATGGTTTCTTGATAATGTCATCATTGTTGGTAATTTATGGTTATTCGACTATTTACTTACTTTTGATTGTACCCTCTAATCTTATAGGGGCATGCATTGAGTTCTTTACTTTTCTGAAATAATTATCTTATGGGGGCCAATTTAGTAGTTATAATGTTGTTATCTTTACATTCTTTTTCTTATTTTAGTTATTTATTTATAAACAATGGTGTTAGAATTTATTTTACATTTTCCCGTTTACCTTTAATTACCGTATTTATCTCACATTTTATCAGATTTATTTCATAATTCTTTTCAGTCAGCCGATGATGCCTACTAAGTATCCATTATTTTTGTTTTCATACTATACTTCTATTTATTTTTGGTGCAAAACTGAGTACTAGTAGTGTAAGACCCCGTAAAATACTTAAGCTTAATTCAGTCCTTTAAGCTTGTCAAGGGGATCACAAACATAGAAAATTCTAGCTAGGTGCCTAGACTTAGCTTAATTTTTGCCTTCAAAAGTTGGAAAATTTATTTCGCCACTTTAACATCCATTAATGGTCTATGTTCTTCTTAATTCATGAACAGGAAGGTCAATAGATATTCCCAAAAAGTTTTGGATTTTTTGGAACTCGTTTCAAGCAAGTTTGAAAGTCCAAAATAGTGGACCAACGCGATCCTGGTGCGCCGCATCACCAATCGCGTTGGTCACCAGTTATGCAGACTGGCAGAGCCAAAAAAAACTGAGGTTTGACATGTTTACGGTGTGTCGCGTCGAGTATAGCATCAAAACCCTCGACGAACCACGACGTCCATACTGTCGGTGCCCAGTTATTTAGTCATTAAATTTCTTCATTTTTAAGGGCAAAGGGGTAATTCTCCCACCCCTATGTAAGTAAAAAACACGGAATTAAGCACCATTGAAACCAAAATATAGCCACTTCCCTCAAAATTCTCTTAAGAACACAATAGGGTTTTCAATTGGGGATCTAAGTCCAAGCAAATTTCTCCATGAATCATCAAGAATCTTCTATCTAAGGTATGCATAGTGGTCATTCATGGACTCCTTTCATCCATGGAGCCCGAGAATAAAGTTTTAAATTACGAATTGTGATATTCATTCTATGAACTTAATTATATTCATGTGTTGTTATTGTATGAATTCCAAGATGGAACCTTTATTATGTCTTTATGAAATTATTCTAATATGTGGACTGAAATCATGAAATTGGGTGGATTTGTGAAGTAAGGTTGTATTAAATTCATGCTTATGCCTAAGCCTTAAATCATGCAATCTAAGTGTTTGATAAAATGCCTAGGAGAGTAGAAATTATGCTTGATAGTTAAACTGTGATCCAAGTTATTAATGTACATGTTTTCCTATGTTTAAAATGATTTCTATGAGGATTGTTATGTAATATAATTGTGTGATGATATAATTATGATATTAAAATGATGAAGTTAAGACAGGATCATGTGCGTTCTAAGATATATACAAGATTATGATAACCATATGCTTCATGAAATATCCCCTACTGTTGTAGTATGAATTGTTGATGTTGGCCATGTATTCAAGAAAGTCATGCTTTGTCAGTTTCCTTCTATCATGTCCTGGGGGTACTTATACCCAAAAATTATAGCTGTGTACCTAAAGCCAGTGTCATGTTTCACGATATCCTCAGTCAAACCATGATCCATAGAACTCAGTCAGTCATATGACTCAAGAAATCTCAGTAAATTCATAAATCTCAGTAGTATTTCATCATTAAACGGAACTCCATGAAATCAGTAAAGTCTAATTTTGTTAATTATGTTCAGTGTCTATTAAGATGGGAGTAGGAATTAGCACCGAGCGAACCCAAGGATGGGAACTCACCTGTTATATGAGGGTGTGATTCTTAGAAACAATCCTTGTGTTCCTAAACTATGTAGCCACCATAGGTTGAGACACCATAGACTGTTATACGAGGGTAGATGAGGTGGCTTAACCTATTATATGAGGGTTCCTACCATTCTCACTAGAGTTACCTATTATATAAGGGTTACTCACAGATTGTCCTTATCAATGGCACAGTATTGACACCCTTCTAATTGGGGTTATAGATTGGAACCTAACTCAGCTATATTGTGATTATTTGGGGCATGTCGGTTAGATAACTACTTCCCAAAGTTTCAATTACACGATCAGGACTGTCAGATACTGTAAATAGTTTTTGTAAAAGAACTCAGATAGTTCTTCAGAATTCAAGACTGTCAGATATAGTCAACTTAGAAAAGTATGGAACTCAGCTAGTTCTATCAGAAACTAGACTGTTATATATAGTCTCTCAGTATTAGTTATTTTAGTTATACAATTATCAGTATCTCATGTTATCAACACTCAGGCTTAGTGATCATGTCATTATTATCTAAGTCATAGTTATTACGTATTCATTCATGCATTCTTATATTTATGTTATCCGCCCAGTTAGTATAGTTCATGTATGTAAAACCTTTGCATTTAGCCTACCTTGCATACATATTAGTACATTCAATCATACTGACGCATTTGTGCTATGGTGTTTTTATACCATAGGTTTAGAAGCACGAGCTCTAGAACATTAGTAGCAGCCAGGTTTAGCAGTGAGTCCCCATCATTCGAGGATGATATTATAAGTTATTTCATTAATTTAGTTTTAGCTTTCAGTAGATAGAGTTAGTTGAGGACATGTCCCATTAACTCCTTATTCAAATAGTTAGAGGCTTTTCAGACTATCATGTTCAGACGGTTATTTCAGTTGTTTTAGGTATTTCATACCCTATCCAAATGTTATGTTTTTATCAGTTATGTTGAACATTGAATCTTACGGCATATAAGTCTTTATTTTTGCATTTTTATACATATATTATGAAGTATAAAGGTACAGAAATCAGTCATATGTTAGCTTGTGGTCCTTCGGGGTCATGGGCACCGTGTAGCATTCTGGTTATCAGATTTGGGGCATTACAAGTAGTTACCACTGACGTGACGATAGTGATGAGTTGGATTTTTGAGATAGGGGGAGTTCTTGGAGTTGGAGTTGCCCCATTTTCCTTCTATTATTAATTTCTAGTCTTTTGTTTTAAGAGAGATTGTACTTGACTATTTCATAACTTATGGTTTATTTATAGTAGCTCTTGTACCAACACTACTTGGTCGTGGGATGATCATTTATTCTTTATCTATCTTTAAGGCTATATTTATCATTGTTTATCACTTCAGACTATTGTTTGGATTACCTACTTGCAGGTTAAATTCTATTCCATCATGACTCATAAATTCGGTTGCAAAAATCAGTATTAGAGCCTAGGTTCACCAGTATTATTATTACAAGAGTTAGTGTCTAGTATAATCCGGAAAATCAAAATGATGATATTCATTTCTTATATTAAAGATGCTACATGAAATTATTAGGAGTTTTTTATTCTTTGACTCAACTCTTACTAAGAGTTTGAGTTGATTTCTTAAGAATTTTTTTTATTTCACTCTTTGCTGATGGCTAGGATGGGTGCTATTGCTACATGAGATGAAGATCCTAACATCGATCCTAAGTATCATATCGTTGTTTGTTGAAGACCAAGAGATCATATACAGCTTTGTGATGCAGTCCCAGTAAGGGACTGAGATATGGGGCCTTCCTTAGACCCTATTGTAACACCCCAAATTTTTTTTCCCTAAAAATTTCTTGACCTTAGAGATTACTGACATGACTACAACTCATTATATGAGTTGTAAGGTGTCTATATGGGTCGTAGGACCCCATATTGTAGGGTGACCAGTGAATTTTCCCAAGATATCTATTTTGAGTATGACTAGACCCAATGAATCGTCAAGACTTATTATGAGTCATATAGTGCTTTTTGTAGCCTAACTAGTGTGGTTCCCAAATGTTTCACATTGACCACAACAAGACCATACAAGTCGTAAGGTTTGAGTACGAGCCATAGGGTATGAATCATAGTCATACTAATGTATATGTACCATGATACTTTCCAGACTACGAGTTTAAGAGATGAATCGTAGCAATTCATTACGAGTCTTCATGTGACCTGTAGCGATTGGGCGACCAATTTTTAGTCTTTTATTAATGGCATTCTTGTTATTTTTATTTTTTCGCTACTTAGACCTCACATCCATAAAACATCAAGATGGGGTTATTTTTCATTATTTATCATATCAATTACACTCTTAAAGTCTCTTAATTCCCAAAAGCAAGAACAAGATAGGGTTTCTCAAGGTTGGTTAATTAGGCTCCCAAGGGTGATTTCTCTCCATTTTTGTGACACTTTCAGGAATGTTACTCTTCCCTAAATCATATTTTATGAAAATCATGTGTTTTAAATAGTTTATTTATGTGAGATTGAATATAGGTTTTGATATGAGGTAAGGAACTTTGGCATGGTTGATTCCTAAATTTTTTCACATGATTTTTATAAATTGCTCATGCTTTAAATTGAATTTTTTTTGAATTAATAGGGTGAATGGGATTAGTTGTTTTATCTATGTAGAGTACTTCTTAGTGCACTTCTGATGGTGTATAGTCTACAGATTAGATTGGTATTTAGGTAGGGGTGTAGCCTCTTGTTGTGCCTTCCAAAGTTAGTGTCCCTCCTATGCTAGCAGTTGACCAAATAGTAGTTGCTCAGATGTTGGCTGCCAAACCTACAACATCTGTTGAGGATCAAAAGATTTTGGGTAGATTTCTGAGATTATCTCTATCGAGCAAGGATGTATATAAGTTTCTAATTGCTTGTGAGGATCTAATTTCTTGTGAGGATAGGATCTATAATTTGGGCCTTGTTAAGACTCGTGGGGTGGATTCCACTAATTTTTAGTTTGAGTTTGTATCTCAACAATGGTGGAGAGTTCATCTTGATTCCATGCTAACTGGGTCAACTTAATTGTAATGGACTCAGTTCTCAGAGATCTTCTTGGAGAAGGATATGCCTCACAGTTTTAGGGATCATTTAAAGGATTCATTATTGGTGTTGGAGAAAGGATCCATGTTTTTTGTGGATTATGAGTCTCAATTCATGCAATGGCTGGGTATGCTACTTCTATTTCACTACTGAGTATGAGAGGGTTTGCTTCTTTGTTCTGGGATTGATACGTATTATTCGCATGTCTTGCCGAGTTTAGTTATTGTGGGTAGATCATTTATTGAGGTTTTGGATCACGTAAAGGTTATAGAGGAGAAGAATCACAAGGCCCATAGGAGCAGCAATAAGAGGTAGAGATATCAGGACAGTTTGGTGGGAGTCATAGTGTCTCGTAGTTTAGAGGCATTGGTTCGCATAGTAGGTATCCATGCCAGTCATTTAAACATTAGGTTCTGTCTAGTAGGCCTATCCAGGAAGCAATTTAGGTTATGAATGGAGGTTAGTTGAGTTTCAGTGATCATCTTAGAAAGGGTAGTGGTCAGTCTTTGAGGGGTTCTTTTTCTAGTTATTTTAGTCGTCGTGGTTATTTTGGGTAAGTCAAATAATTTAGTTTATGTAATGTGCCTGGGCATCTTATGATTTTGGATCTTTAGTTTATTTCTTAAGATAGTGCCTTAGTTAGAGAGCGATTATTCCATCAGCTCAGAGTGTTCTACCCATTAGGGAAATTCATCCCCCAGCTAGAGGCGATATGCATAGTCATAGGGGTGGTCCCCAAGGTTCTCATGGAGGGTTGCAGGTATGTAGGAAGGGAGATTGGTCAGGATCTCAGCCAAGTTGTGGATGTAGTTAGTTGTATGCAGTACCTGCTATACCCGAGGTTGAGTCTTTAGATATTGTTATCACAGATTCAATCTTGGTGTGCCATCATTTGACTTTTTCTTTATTTTATCTATGATCCACTTATTATTATGTGTCTACTTTTTAAGCTCCATGGTTAGAGCATTTTGGGATTCATTATCTATGTTGTTATGTGTAGCTACTCTCGTGGCTGATTCTTTAGTAGATGATTGGATTTTCATATCAAGTGTTGTAACTGTTCAAGATTTTGATTGTTTTGCATATCTTATTATAATAGACATGGTAGATGCCAAGTAATTGTAGGTATGGATTGGTTATCCCACTATTTATGATCATGGATTCTTTTACAAGCCAATGGGGATTATTTCTTATGTTCTAGCTAGGAGGCTTGTTTCGAGGGGTTGTGGGTCTTATCTCGCTTATATTTATAATGTTAGTGTGGAGAGTCCATAGCTTGACTTTGGTCCTATAGATTGTGTGTTTCCTGATGTCTTCCCTATCGATCTACCTAGTATTCCTCCTGCGCATGATATTAAGTTTGTTATTGATCTTGAGTCGGACACCCGACCTATTACTATGGAACCTAACCGTATGGGTCTTGTCGAGCTTAAAGAGCTAAATTTTCAACTTCAAAATCTTCATGGTAAGGGTTTTATTAGACCAAGTGTATCTCCACTACAAACAAAAGAGATAGTAGGGACACAAAAATAGTCCCTAAAAGTCTAAATGTTTTCCCTAAAAGTCAATATAGACGTAAATAAATTGGTCACCACCCATACCTATAGGCTCCGTCGCTAAAGATCAATTGCGACATGATTTAATTACCGATTGTTAATGAATATTTGCAACCAAGAAATTTTCAATCCTTAGAAATCTTTTAAGGACCATATTTCTGGTCCCTAAACAGACTGATTGATTGGTGCGTACAATATTCAATGACAAGCTCAACTGGTCTGTAGATATCTTATGGGACAAAAATTACGGACTTTATAGATAGAAACAAATTTTGATCCCTATAGCTCTGTTTATAATAGACCTGAGTATTAAAGTATGTTTTTCTAAGATATTAAACCATTTTAATATAGATAATCATATGCGCGTATAAACAAAGTTGTCACTAGTATTGATTAAAAATATGTATTAATATCGCAGAGAATCACTGTTTACAAAAAATGTTTAAAGCGCAATATTGTTATACTAGTCATTAGCCCATAATGGCTAACATTCTTCGTACATATTATGATATTTTTTTCAACAATCCTATCAAAACGACCAAAATTTTGTAAAATTATTTGAAATCATCAAAATTCCATCTCAACTTGTAAACTAAAGCCTCAAATCTTGTAAGATGTATAAAATCAAACATTTGTAGAAATAAAGTATGTGCACCAATAAATCACACAAATTTTTAGTTCATAAAAACAAGAGTCCTTCTATAGTTTTAGCTCATAATTGCACTACCATGTACATGGACACAAAATATAATGGTACCACACAATAGAATTGAACAACTAAATTGGCCTAGCTGCATCAATGTTATTGATCTACTTCAAATTCTTGTTATTCTTTTAGCATTTCTTCCAATTATTTTTTTTTACCAACTTTCTTGAATGGTTTCTTTTTACTTACCAAAAGATTGTGTTTGTTGTTTTTAGATTCTCAAACATGTTACCTACTGCTGATAGGGGCACTCAAGCTTGGTATGAAAAATCTTACTTATTGTCACAATGACTTTCACATCATCGTTGCAATCATTTGTAGTCTCTTCTTATCAAGAAGCAAAAATTAGTCCACATGTTTAAGTTCTTTAGTTTATCATGCTAAACTGTTTAAACCTTTACTGCTTTTGAAATTCTATCAAGTATGAGGTAGACTATATGTTGTGATTAAATAAAAAAGAATTAATAATATTACTAGCCATAAATAATAGTGTTTTTCAATCAGCACAGTTAATAGTTGTTATAAAATAAGAAAAAAGATTCGAGCAGGTTGCTATGAATCAGTTTGTCCTATCAGGACATAAACTTAAGCCCCAACCCAATAGTATGTACTGACTATTCTACATCAGATAAAACTTAAGATCTAAGGTGAAGCAAGATGTTTTTCATTAAAGGAAGAAAATGTGTTAAGAGCTTCACCTAAGAACACATTAAAATAGTGCTACAGACTTAGATCTAAGACTTCTTTGTAAAATATTATCTCACTAATGTTTAAGAGAAAACTAGAGTTATTGCATGGGTCCATTAAGATACAGCTCCTATTAGCTCTAATTCTCTTATTTACTAAATAGTAATTCAGAGTTTTTGAAGCAAAAAATGACTCTCTAGATATGAGGATAAAGTCGTCACACCAAAGTGAAAAAATCATGCAACTTTTAATTCACTTAAGGTGAGGGGCTTTTGCATCTTTTTCATCCATGTACGAACTTAAAACATATAATAAGTTTATTCCCTTCAGTTTTCAAAGATCAAATCCCCCAATTTTACTCTCAAACTCAAAACCCAAGAAAAGCTTAAGGATTTCACTATGCATTTGTCGATCGGGTTCCAAGATCCAAATTTGCATTCAAATTCTTGTGTCTCTAAGGCATTTTACTCTTCCCCAAAACTTATTTTGCTAATAGCATATATTTAAAATTGTATTAATGTGATTTAATTGATTATTTGAATATGGGTTGAGGGCATTTGAGCATTATTGACTAATTTTCTTTTCCCATGGCTTTTGTAAATCATTCATGGTATGAATTGATATTTTTAAACTAATTGGGGTGCATGGGCATGTTTAATTGGAATGGGGGTTATGGATTCCCCCAACATTTATAATTTTGATATTGAAATTGGTATAACCTCAACCCAATTATGTGAAACTTGGTTTGAACATGAGAATATGTATATTGAGCAACTTTTTGGAACCATTGTATGCTATTAAAGGCTATTGAAACTTAAACAGTTTTAAATTGAACCTTTGGGGCAGGATCCCCCAAAGCTAATGGTAAATTAAACCTAGAGGGTAGTGGATTCCCCCAAGTGATGATAATTAAATGACATGATGATATTAGCTTGCAAGCATAGTTGGTTTGATGATACCAATGGTATATGCCTTAATGTATTGTTGTGGTTCAATGAATAGGAATGTGTGAATGTTTTAATTGGGATTAATGGGAGGTTGTGTAGCTAGCTATGAAATTAGAGGAACCGAGTGACCAATACTAGAAAATCATTTTTGCCAGCATGAGGTGTGGTCTTGATGATCGTATGCTTATGTCAGACCTTATATATTTTATCATGGATGGAATAGGGTAATGGATTCCACACCTTTCTTGATAGCTCTGATTCGTGCAGCTAACACGCATTGGGTGCCGACCAAGGGGAGAGAGTTGGGGACCATATAGCTTATGGGTATTATTATAATGGTTAATATACACAATCAATGCTAATGTTTTAATTCTCATGTTAAACCTTGTTCCTTATGCCGGCATGATATATTTATATACATATATGTATGTACATTGTGTGCATGTGGTTTTACTATGTTTTTGTCTTGGAATTATTTTATCCCTTCCCTAGGTTACATGTTAGCGCTTACCCCGCTAACCATCTTCGGACATTGTATCCCCATATGATGTAGGGAATGGAGATATTTTTGTTTTTTCTGAATAGTGATAGGTAATTGTGGGATTATTCATAAGTCATCTTGAAGTGGTTAGCCTCTTTCTTCCAGAAAGCCTGTTACTTCTTGGCTTAGTTTATGTCATTGACTGTTTATTTGGTTTCCCTTTTTGGATATCATCTAGGGAATGTCCCGACTTAGGATGATGTTGGTTTATTAGAGGAAATCTGTCTTACTATGGATTGGGATTGTGTTGGATTCCTAGTTTCCCTTAAGCTCTTCACTTATCTTACTTATGTCTATTGGTTTGCTTTTGTTTTTTTTTAGATACATTGTGTCTATTTGAATAGGCTAAGGGGGTGGTCTCTCATCCTTTATGGACTTGAGATACTCATCACGATCGCGCCCTAGTTTGGGTCGTTACACCTCTACTCTACCAATTATGTCCAAATCTATAAAGCTTGCAAACGATGCTCTCTAGGATGGAATAGGGAACTTTTTTTATGAATGTGATGCTATTATAAAATATTTCCCTATGAAGACCGAGAGCAAGAAACATAAACCAGGAGAGAAACTGTCGAGCTGGACTTTTACTCAAATCATGACTCCCCGATTGATGTAGTAGATGAAAGGACAAAATTTAACTTTTGTTAAATAGATGATAGTTTGAACGAGGCCAAAGACCCACCCTTTATGTTTTATTTACTTCATTTTTAATTTTTACGTTTTCCAAAAGGCTCAGATCCACTGTAGTGAGGATCATAGCCAACATTTATAATTTTCTAAAATTGAATGAATGTCTCCCTTATTGCAAAAATATTTACCACCTATTTTTTGTTGCATTACCTGCTCACTATAATCTAACTTACGTTGTTTATGATTTTAGTAATAATAATTTAAATTGTTTATGATTTTAGTAATAATAATTTAAAACTTGCCAATGTCATGTCATGTCAAGAACTAAATGAACAAATAAAGTAAATAATCATAAATGGGAAGAGTATAAATAAGAAACAATGGCCACAAGCCAATTTACAAAGGAACTAAAAGATTTTGAAGATCGGGAAGAGCACAACCTAGAGGTGACCGAGGTAGTTAATCTAGTGATGATAGTGAAGTCAAAGAAACCATAATCAGTGTTCATCTGGAAGAAGAATAGAAAAGAGAACTCATCAGGTTGTTTATAGAATACATTAATATATTTGCTTCATCCTATGACGATATGCCTAGATTAAGTATAAATATTATGTCGCACAAGTTACCAATTTATCCAGGATTCAATCCTGTGAAGCAAAAGTCTAAAAAATTCATGCTATATCTGAGTCTAAGAATAAAGGAAGAAGTCACTAAGTAAATTAAGTTCAATGTAATTGAAATCATGTAGTACCCAACATGGCTTGCTAATATTGTTCTAGTACTAAAGAAGAATGGAAAGATTAGGAATTGTGTCGATTATTAAGATTTGAACAAGGAAAGTCCTAAATATAACTTTCCATTACCTAACATCCATATTTTCATTGATAACTATTTGAGGAATGAAATGCAGTCATTTATGGATTTTTTCATCGGGTGACATCAAAAACTAATGGATGAAGAAGATGCAGGGAAAACGATTTTCATCACACCTTAGGGTGTTTATCACTATTCAGTGATGCCCTTCGGCCTCAAGAATGTCAGTGCTATGGATATGACATCCATGCCAACCATATTTTTTGATAATATCTATAAGGATATTGAGGTGTACAAGGACAATGTAATCATTAAATCCCATAAGTGATCGGACTATTCAGCTCAATTGGGAATGTTTTTTTATTAGTTGCAGAAGTATAATTAGAAGTTGAATCCTACCGAGTGTGTTTTTAGGGTACCATCTTTGAAGTTTTTAGGTTTCACAGTTAGTATAAGGGGAATTAAGCTTGACCCTTCAAAAATTAATGCGATCCAAGAATTTCCTCCTCCAAAAACAAGGAAGGAAGTGATAAGTTTCTTCGTAAGATTGAATTACATCAGCATTGTCATAGCCCAATGAATTTTTACTTGTGAACTTATCCTCAAGATGTTAAAGAAATATGCACCAAATGAATAGACCAAAGAATGCCAAAAAGTTTTTGACAAGATCAAGGATTACCTATCTAGTCCATCAATACTAGTTCCTCCAAGAAGAGAAAGACCTTTATTGTTGTATTTATCAATCTCAGAAAATGTATTTTGATGTGTCTTAGTGAAACATGATAAAACTTTAAAGAAGGAAAGAGAAATTTATTACATAAGTAAGAAGTTCACTCCACATGAGTCTCGTTACACAGTATTGGAAAGGAAGTTTTGTACATTAACTTGGGTGGCCCAGAAGCTGAGGCATTACCTGAAGTCATATACAATATATCTCATTTCCAGAATGTATCCTTTAAAGTACATATTCCAAAAATTGATACCCATAAACAAACTGGCCAAATGGAAAATGTTGTTGAGTGAGTTTGACATTGTATACATAAATCAAAAAGCAATCATGGGCAAGATGTAGTGGATCATATAGCAGAGAATCCAGTTGATGAAAAAAATGAGCGACTCTGAACTTATTTCCCAGTTGAAGAGATATTACTTATAGGAGAAGACATTGGTGTAGTATACCATGGTTGAAGATTGTTCTTTGATGGGGAGGTTAATTTCAAATTTTCAGTAACTGGACCAGTCTTAATATAAGAAATTGGTCAACATTACCCGATAACTGTAAAAAATATTTTCCCTACACCAAAAATATAGATGAATACGAAGCTTACATTCTTGGTCTCAGATTGGCTATTGATATGAATATTCTAGAATTACTAGTCATTAGAGATTTTGATCTATTGCTTCACTAAATTTGAGGTGAATGGGTCTTAAATAACTCTAAAATAACCTTATATGTAGAATTGGTATAGGATTTATGTAGGAGATTCATGGAAGTGGAGTTAAACCATATTCCAATTCTACAAAATTATTTAGATGATGATTTGACCACTATATCCTTCATGATTAAACATTTGGATTACATTTAGATCAATCTTATGGAAATAAGCTTATAGGAGCAACCTGGACATTGTGCACAAGTTGTGGAAGAACCAAACAGAAAGACATGGTACTTTTATATCAAGAGGTATCTAAAAGCAGGGCATACCCCAAAGATGCAACTGTTAATTAGAAAAAATAATCTGCCAGATGGACAATAATTTCTTTTTTTATAAGGAAGTCTTTTAAAAAAGGATCCCCAATTTGGGATTTCTGGTATATGTAGATTCCATTAAATCTACAAAATTACTTGAAGAAATCTACGCAGGAATGTGTGGACGTCAAATGAATGGATTCACTGTAGCCAAGAAGATCTTAAGAGACAGCTATTTTTGGATGACCACGGAAAGTGACTGTAGAAATTTTTTACAAAAATATCATAAGTGCTAGATATATGGGGTCTGATCTAGGTACCCCCATATTAACTGAATGCTATAAGATCACCCTAGTTGTTTGTAGTTTATCGCATGGATGGCATCAACTCGATTGAGTTACCAGCTTCTAATGGACAGATATTTATCTTGGTTGCTATCAATTACTTTACCAACTTTGTGGAAGATACTTAATAAAAAGTTGTAACAAGAAGGTAGTAGAAAATTTTATCAAGAATAATATGATTTGTCAATTCAGGTTACCCAAGTAAATCATCACACACGATGGAGAAAACTAGAATAATCACTTGATGAAAGAGTATGTGAAGGGTCCATTGAGCACCTCAAGTCTATGTTATAATAGATCTGAAAGCTTGCCCCATATGGACTTCCAGATTATAATTGCTTTAGTAATCCCGTATGAATACTATGTCAAACATTAAACTTATGATTGGTAGTAAAACACCAAAACACTCGTTGTGACCTAATTTGATCTTCATAGAGTTGTCAAGATATTTTCTTGTGAAGTTATTTTATAGCATCTATAACCACTTTCGGTTTAGTTTGGCAACCTGGCAAATATACATCTACAGGAATTAGCTTATCAACTCCCCGAAAAGTACTATAAGAATCGATACTGAACATCCCACCTATAACTATATAGGCTCCTATAACAATAATATATTTTTTCTCATGCAATCTTAAGGTCAAGATCACTCCTCAAAATTCAACTGCATGTCGCCCTTAAAATAATGGAGAAGTCGAAGCTCCCAAAAAGAACATCAAGAAGATCTTAAAAAAGATGGTCATTAGTCATTGATCATGGCACGAGGTGTTTCCTTATGCCTAGGTGGGATATTGCATCACAGTCAAAATTTTGACTAAGGCAACTTCTTAGGTGTTAATCTATAAGACAGAAGTGATAATACCCACTGAAGTTAGAGTGACATATTTAAGAATTATCTAAGAGGCAGGGTTGAGTAATGAATAATGAGTCTATACCTTCCATGAACAACTTATGATGATTGACGAAAAGAGGATAAGCGTTCTATTCCATAAATAATTATATTAATAATGAATGATTCATGATTTCAACAAAAGAGTAAGATCTTGCACATTCAAAGTTGGACAATTGGCTCTCAAATGCATATTCACTCACCGAGAGGAGTATAATGGGAAGTTTGCTCCAAATTAGCAAGGGTCATATGTAGTCAGCAATGTATTATCTGGAGGAGCCTTAATTTTTTCTGAGATGGAGGGGAAAATGTTGTCCAAGACATCGGTTATGATCTAGTGAAGTGATATTATATCTGATGTGGTGTTTCTTTGTGCTTATTTTCTTATAACTGCTTTTTCCATTTGTATTTGTTTTTATGCTTTCAAATAGATTTAAAATTCGCCATTCTTTTGTACAAACTATGTTTTTCCTAAATTCCCAAGAATAGGTTATGTAGGTGGACTATTTCATCTTCGGTCAACCCCTTAGGAAATTTTATTTCATATTATCTTGAACTATGTAATGACCTGAATTCCCAAGAATGGGATACGTAGGCAGCCTTTGTTGGCTTCGGTCACCCTTTTAATTAAATATAAACAGATAATATACTCTTTTATGTTATGGGAAATACGTTTGACCTTATTCCTATGCAATGGGTTACGTAGGCGCCACAACAGCTTAGTCACATCACCCTAGGAAATGGAAATTAGGCAGAATTTTTTATAAGAAATCACAAAAATTCAGAAAAAGCAGATCATCCTCTAGTATCCGAATAAAAAATCACACAGGGATATCTTAAGAGAAAATTTTGAGGAAAATATCAGTAATTGGGGCAAAATTTTGAGAAAGAACTCAAAATTTCCACCATAGTTTAGTAGATATTTTAAAGGTAGGACACCAAGGATTTCTCAGCACCGAAGAAGTAAATTCTTCATGGACCTTCAGCTACGTTAGATCTCTCAAAGGCTCATCTCCAAAACTCCTCAACAACCATACTAAAAGGACTTTAAATCTCACTAACACAATGAAATATGTGGCAATGCCTCAAGCAAGATATTCCTTAAAGCTAGTACATGACATGACTTAATGAGAGAGACCCCTCACAATTTTACTTAAAAAAAGAAAAGATTTTTCAAAATTAAATTGTTTGCAAATTACTTACACCAACTCAATTTATGTTATGACTTTTGACTTATACCCACTAACCCAGGGAGTCGAAGTAGGAGGAAAATAATGAAAAATACTTTAAGAGTACTAGAACTAGAGGATGATAAGGATGGGAGTTAAAGACTAAGGAAATCAACACAAATCAATTTTGCCAAAAACTAACAACTTTGTTGTGGATGCAGGTTATCCTGAAACAAGAAAAGAACCAACAAAAGAGAAAGTTATCAACATATTCCTTTTGTTTAAAGGAATACAACAAATCCAAATATCCAAATGCAAAAAAAAAGGACCAAAATGGTCGTGAAGTGTAAAGTAGTTGAGTTTTATAGAACTAACAAGATTTCTATTTTTATAGGTATCATTAGATATGGAAGCCAAGATGATGATTTACTCAAATCCCCGGCAAATAAGTGATAGTAAAAAATGTGTAGCGTTCATGTATAGTATACGTAGAAGGGACAATGTGTTATTGGAATAGTCAAGGTGATGTTTTATACAATGGATGCAAAATTATTTACATTCATCCTAGTATTTCTACTATATTATATAATGCCGGGAGGGCCATACTGAAAGGTTCATCCCAAGAGGGACATGCCATAAAGGCCATATCAAAAGGGTCATGCAAAGAGGGCTATGTCGAAAGGTGATATGTGAGCTTGATGCTTGTTTTTGATTGTTTTCTCTGTGATAGTGTAGGTAAGATAAGATGTATGAAAACCAATGACAACTGAGTAAAAAGATATAGATTTTGAGTAAGCAAACATGAAAAGTACAATTGAGGATTTATCTGATAAGTCGTCAACTTTTTGAATAGCCTTCAAGAGTATCGTCAGCCTAAGGCAGTGTGTAGGAGTTGCAGTGAAGGGTTGACGACATTGTTTGATATTTCATTAACATGTTGATAAGCCATCAAGTATTGTCATTAGTCAAAGAAAGAAACATATGAAATAGGAAGAGGAGTTGATGACATGTCTCATAAGTTATCAACATCCTAATAAGCTATCAGATGTTGTCATCACCTGTACGAGGGAAAAAAGCTATGATCTGCGATTTGCTTCCAAAATTAGGTTGAGTATTTAAGGCAGAGAGAAGGGTCATGGCTGCTGCTATGGAGAAAATGCCTTGGTACTCAGATTTTACAAACTATGTGGTGAGAGAATTGATCCCGAATAATCTTTCCTTTCACCAAAGGAAGAAATTTCTCCATGATATGACCTATTACTTTTTTGATGAACCGTATCTATTCCGGAGATGAGCAAACATTATTATAAGGAGTTATGTTCCAGAAGTAGAGATGTTGAGTATATTGGAAGCATTCCATGCTTCTCCTGTTATAGGTCATCATGTTGGTGACCGGACTGCTTGAAAAGTATTGCAGAGTGGCTACCACTGGACAAATTTATACAAGGATGCATATGAGTTCGAGCGTAGATGTGACCAATGTCAGAGGCAAAGGTCAATCTCCAAACATCATAAGTTGCCGATGTCCAAGATGATGGAAGTAGAGTTGCTTGATATGTGAAGCATCGACTTCATGGGACCTTTTGTAAGCTCATACGGGTTGAAATATATTTTGGTTGTTGTAGATTATGTCTCAAAATGGGTTGAGGCCATCGCTTTGGCCGATAATAAAGGGAAGGGAGTTATCGCATTCCTCAAGAAAAACATCTTCTCTAGATTTGGGGTGCCACGCACCATTATAAGCGATGGGGGGTCCCACTTCTGCAACAAACTATTTTTAGCTGCCTTAGTAAAGTATGATGTCAAGAAACACAAGGTGGAAACTCCACACCACCCACAGATTAGTGGGAAAGTGGAGGTTTCAAATAGAGAGGTCAAAGCTATCCTTGCTATAACTTTGAATGCTAGCAGGCAAGATTAGTCTAGGAAGCTGTACAATGCGCTTTGGGCATATAGAACAACTTTCAAGATGCCTATCGGCATGTTACCATACCAACTAGTTTATGGTAAGGCATGCCATCTATAAATAGAATTGGAACATAAGGTGTTGTGGGCACTCAGATGAAAAAATTTGAATTAGAATGAGGCAGCGAAGTTGAGGATGGGGCAACTGAATGAGATAGATGAATTCCATCTCAATGCATATGAGCGAGTAGATTTCTACAAAGAGATGATGAAAAAGTACCATGATCAAAGGATTGCACAGCAAAACTTTCAAAAAGGTGACTTGGTACTCCTCTTTAACTCCAGACTGAAGAAGTTCCCATGTAAGTTGATATCAAAGTGGTCTGGCCCATTCAAAGTGAGTCAAGTCTACTCATCTAGAGTAGTCGAGCTCGAGAATGAGGATAGGATTGTCTTTAAGGTAAATGGGCAACGAGTAAAGCTATACATCGGTTCAATGGACTCAATAAAGTGTATAGCCACCATATATCTCGATGAAGTCTGAGTAATCGAGATAACTGAGTCATACCGCGATACTAAATCAGGAGCTATTGGGAGGCAACCCAAAGTTTTTTAATATGTTTAATGCAAGTTACTTTCATTTATTTAGTTTATTTCTATTTTAAAGATGGTGATTGTAATGTAGTGATAAGGTGTGCAAGGATCTAGATGAAATAGATTTAGCCAGCTAAGCAATCCTGACGACATGTATGATGAGCTATCACAATTGTGATAAGCCGTCAAATTTTACATCAAAGGAGCCAAAGATAAGGTATATACTGGATAAGGCTGACGACATATGTGATGAGCTATCTCAATTGTGATAAGCCATCATATTTTATCGTCAAGGGAGCCAATGATGAGGTAAGTTCTGGATGAGGCAGATGAAATCTGCGATAGGCTATCGCACTTGTGATAAGCCGTCAGAAGTTTTCATCAGAAAACATGAAATTAAGCAACACTCTTCCTTGGTTTATGTAATCCTGGGCATAATTAATGAAATCTAACCCAACCCACATGTCAGACTTCTCGCCTTCCTATTTTTCGTTTCTTTTTCTTTTCTTTAGTATATTTCTTTTCCATTTTCAGTTTATTCTCTTGCCTATTTTGTTTATTTCCTAGTAAAACAAGAAAATTTCTTTCCTTGTTGGCTGTTGGTTTGGATTTCAAAAGTAATCACTCCCTTGTCCTTTCATCTTCTCTATCCCATTCTAGAAGCAAAGTCAAAATTCTCCAAGTTTCTAAGTCGCCTAATAGGTATGCTCAAAGTTCATCTCTTCTTTTCTTTGGTAAGTAGTGGGAATCATTTAAACCTTGGTTTTCAAGGGTATGGAGTCAAAGTTTAGCAAAGCATTGTGTGAAAACTAAAATTATGGTTTACAGTTCTACATTGAGCAAAAAAATTTGAAAGCTCAACCCAAGAATGTAACTCCATGGGTGTTGAGAAAGAATTTGGATGATGATCATGTTAAAGTTTAAATAGGGATTGTGTTCTGAACTGATGACATGGCTGATAAGTTATCATAAATGTGATGGCCTATCAAATTATATCATCACACGTATCAAAAAATGAGCCTGTTCTGTTTAAGGCTAACAACATAGCTGATGAGCTATCACAAATATGACGGCTTATTAGACTATGTCATCACAACTTTCTTCAAAGGCAATGATAAACCCCTTTCAAGAGATTTTGAAATTGATCGGCATTCTTGTGTTATTTTAACCTGGGTATTGAGTATTTGTTTTCTCTTGTTACAGTGTTCATTATGCCACCAAAAAGAAAATCAACTAAAGCAACAAAAAAATTATCTAAGGGAAGCATACCGCGGAAGCTCTTTGATGAGTCTGACTATGAAAAAGTGAAGCCACAACTTAAAAGGTACAAAAAAAGAAGAGTCCAATGGTAGCTTCACCTCCTCCACAATCTGAGAAAGAGGTGGATGAACAAAGCGAGATAGAAAAACCATCATCATCTGGACATACACCCTCTCAGCAGACA
Source organism: Capsicum pubescens (assembly GCA_030864215.1). NCBI lineage: Eukaryota > Viridiplantae > Streptophyta > Magnoliopsida > Solanales > Solanaceae > Capsicum > Capsicum pubescens. Next base: position 102,539,052 of record CM061542.1, read on the forward strand.
ACTTTTGAGCAACAAAACTCCACCCCTAAACATACATTATCTTCATAGCCTAACTTAAAAGAACCTTCATCAGAGAACCCTTCTTCTGAGTAGCAAACGACCAGTGAAGATTCTCCGATATGGGGAAATCTGATCAAATGCAAGAACCCCGGTGTCCGAGAAAGTGCTAGATTGCAAATTCTAGGGGAAAAGAAGATTTTCTATGACGGTCTTCTCAGAACCCAAAGAAGATCAATTAAAAGGCAAAAAATTTGAAGAAATGAGAATCATTACTATCGGGTTGAGCAGGTATCCTTCAATGGAGCATACATTCCAAGACTACGACTTGGTATGGACCACAAAAGGAGGTAATTCATTCTTCCCTTCACTAGTTCGCAAATTCTATGCGAACTACCAGGCTACCTTAAAAAATATTTGTAAGCAAAAGGAAAAAGTTGCAGATAAGCCCTTGTTGGAGAAAGTTTTGGTGAGGGGCGTAATGGTAGATCTCTCAGTAAGAACCTTCAATAGATTCTTTCATGGTCCTAACTTTACTCCTCAGGTTACTTCACTAACATTCTACTCTCAGTTAAAAGATCATGAAAAAACAACGTCCTTGGTTAGCCAACATCATAGCTGAAGGAGAACGAGAACGGTTGATCGACCCGAATGAAAAAATAGTTAAGTCCTCTCTTAATAAAGAGGCAAGGTTTTGGTGGTGTGTAGTACGTACCTAGTTGATGCCTATAGTGGGAGATAATATTCTTGGTAATGATAGAGCAGTGTTAGTTGCAAGCCTCATGGCTAAGCTTCATTTAAACTTTGGGGAAATTATAGCTGATGAAATTAAGATTCTGGTATCAATACCCGACACGACATATCTTTTCCCTTGTCTCATCACAAAGTTTTGCTGGGCTAATAATGTACCAGATATTACAGGGATAGATGAACATCCTGCTAAAAAGACCCATAACCCCATGAGATATGATTAAAACCATCCTAGGCTAGTGCTAGACAAGGGAACAGGGGTTGAATTTGATCCAGTAGGGGTTTCTAAATTGCAAACATCTGCTACGGGTACCCTCTCAACACATAATATAGAGGTGCAAACTTCCGAAGCTGTACAGCTAACACCCCCTGCAGGGGAAAACCCAATGTATGAGAATGAATAAAACCCCACAGTAGCAGCTCATGTATATACATTGACATTTAATGCTCTTAATTTCAGTAGAGTTGGAAAACAAGCAAGGTGATGCGAGGCACAACTGCAACAATTTGCCAACTAGTTTGCCTCAGCCGTGGATTAGAGGATAAGGGTAGGCCATGAACCCTTCCAGGCTTTGCCTGGTCAGATTGATGAGTTGTAGAATCGTTTCAATGCACGGTTGAGAGAAATGTCTACCCTATATCTTGCACTATTTAGAGAAATAGTGGACAAGGTAAAAGCTGATGTTGGGGCATTGCACTATCACCAACTTATGGTTTCTATGGATCCAATTGCCGATGAGTCTGAGGATGAAGTTCCCTTTCTTTATCTCAATGGGGAACCAGTGAAGCAAAGTAAGAAAAAGGGCGAGAAGAAAGATAAGGATAAGAGAAAGAGGCAAGATAGCGATGAAGAAATAAAAGAAGAAAAGAAGGTGAGAAAAAAGGTTGATTAAGCAGAGACAAAAAAAGTGATGGAAGCATCCCAAGTAGATCATAAGAAATGGAAGGAGGCCCTACGAACGAGGGTTGTAGGTTCCTTAACCAGTAGGCCACCAATAACTACTATGCTAGATACGTCAGGACAGAAGGAGGCTCTCAATATGGATGAGGCAGCATAGGATACAGTAGCAGGATCAGCTACCCATGATTCGCGTGCTTGAGCAACTACAGGTATGTTCTAACCCCTATGATTTCATTTATTTAGAATTACATTGGGGACAATGCATGCTCTTTTCTGTTGGAGGTGGGGTATCTGTTTATTGGATATGTTGGTGGTTTGCTCAGTATTATGTTTGACTAGGATAGTTGATATGGCTGTCATCATTGTTGATTTTTTTAAACACCTCTCCAATGGTATGTTTTATAACTGTGTGATGTGCATCAATGTGTGACCACTGTGCATCTTGTTATGGAATTACTACTAGTGACATGATAATTATTGCTAATAAATTGCATGATCCGGCTAGGTTGTGGCTTGTGATGTACCTGGGTGCTATGTTTGTGTGACTCGTTAATTTATTTCCATTGTGTATAAATCTAAAACTTGCTCGATTGGTCTTGCCTTGGTTGTAGGATAGTGGTTAGGAAATGATCATAGGCCGTTGTTGATGTTAGTCCACTTTTTGCCTAAACAACCTTCCCTGTGTGAATGATATCCCTTGATCCTAATTTTTAGCCAAAATGCCTCTTTCTTTGTTTTTATGCCTATCACCTTCCTATTTTTACCACAATGAACCTGTTTTGGCCCTGGTCCTCCTTGGACATTGTGCACTTTTACTTAGGCAAATAGCCTAAGTTGAGGGGTTCTATCATAGGGGTGCATAATGAAAAATGAGTATGGAGAAAGGTAAAATAAGAGAGAACAATAAATGGCTGGGTGCAATGGAAGAAGAATAAGAAAACAAAAGTGGTGAAAAAAAATTTGACAAAAAGACCGCACCCATCCAGAATATGTTGTGATCAAGAAAGGAGAAGATTAGGTGAACATTAATAAATGAGACCCCAAAAGTTAGTCTAAGTGACAAGGAGGCTTATTCACTTTAAATATCATCGAGTATCATACCAGCCCCTAGCCTACATTACAAGCCGAAGAAAAAACCTATAGTGATCCTAGCTCACGTGTCTGAAAACCTCGGTAATGAAAATAAAGGCAAGCTTATGGTGTTTGACATACATTGACTGGAACTTCTTTCTGAGAGTGAGCATCTCTTGATCTTCCCCACATTTACATACATGATTTCTTATATGAGTGAGGAGGGACTTCTTTCTTGTGAGGACACACTGGTTATATTGATAATTGGTAACTTGTTTGGGTAAGTGTAACTTGTACATATGCATGGTTATTGTTTCTAGTTTGATGCCATATCTTGATTCCGGTGTGTCACATTGTTGATCTTCATTAAGATACACATCTGGGTTTAAAAGTACTTAAACTTGGAGAGGATATTATGTTTTGTACTGAGATTGATGATTGACTGTCACATGTACTTCACATTCTCTTGGTTGAATATCATGGAACTATAATGTGTTAGTTGCTTTAGAACAAGCCAGTGTTTTAAGTTGAAGGTGTTGATGTGAGAGCTTGATGCTAGAACATTTAAGGCTTTTAACCCGGAATAATTGTAAATTCTTAAGCAACTTTTTTGGTTTTTGATTGTTTTTTCTGTGATAGTGCAGGTGAGCTAAGATGTATGAAAACCAACGACAACTGAGTCAAAAGAGATAGATTTAGAGTAAGCATCCATGAAGAGTACAGTTGATGACTTGTCTGATAAGTTATCAAATTTGTGAAAAGCCATCAGGAATATCATCGGCCTAAGGCAGTGTGTAATAGTTGCAGTGAAGAGTTGGCGACATTGTCTGATATGTCATCAACATCCTGATAAGACATCAGGTATTGTCGTCAGCCGAAGGCAGAAACACGTGAAATAGAAAGAGGAGTTGATGACATGTCTGATAAATTATCAACATCTTGATAAGCCATCACATGTTGTCGTCACCTATACGATAGAAAAAAGCTATGATCTATGATTTGATTCCAAAATTAGGCTGAGTATTTAAGGCAGAGAGGAGGGTTTTCTTGGGTATCTCGAACTTCACGACTAATTTTTAGTTTTCTCTCCAATTTTTTGGTTGTAACATGGCAATTCCTTTTTGGGGAGATTATTATATTTTTCTTGAGATTTCTACTGTGATTGTGAAGGAGAAATAACTATTCCTAATCATTACTCTGTATGTTATCATCCATCAAATTATGAATGCAATTTGTACTGTTGCGTTTTACATCATGAGTAGCTAATTTCCTTAACCCAAATTGTAGGATGTATGGGTTCGGTATTGTAATGTCACTAGTGGATCAAGATTCATTAGATTTTAGGGATTTCTTGATAATTTCTCTATTCTAGACGTTATCTATTGGTTGAAAACAATAGATTATGCCGAACTAGTGATTTGTTTGAAATAAGAAATCAAATCTAGTGGGAAGTGAATTAACCACAGGGACTTGGAAGCATTAAACTTCCATCTAATAATTAACATTTTAACAAGGTTAATTAACCTGATATAATCTGGTTCATAAATATGAATTCCCTAAGTTCGAAAGGATTAGGTAATTGAATTCCTAAATAGGTTGAGAGACATTTAGGCATTCCTCCGATGTAGATGATCTATTATTCCTATCTGTAACAAGAATCTTGAATCTCTACTATTGTATGACAAGGACCAACACCCATAGTGAAAACAATTCTGGTTTATTCCATAATATTGACTTGAAATACTATAATACTGGTTACAAGTGATAAACTTGAAGTGAGAAATAACTACCTATTTAATTTTGAAAACCCCCCATTTACCAGAAACTACTAACTATCATTTGATTGACTCACGAATAACTTAATTTAACACCATATTCCCTGTGGGATTCAACCCCAACCTAGTTGGGTTATATATTTGATAATGACCGCTTACTCTCTCGTAAGAGAGGTGTAATTTTGGCATATCAAATTTTAGCACCGTTGTCGGGGAATACTGTCGTCAATTAAGTTTATATGTGCTAATTGACTGTTAGTTAGGTTTCCTAATTTTACATTTATTTGTTGTTGTTTTTTCTCTGCAAGTTAGTTAGCGTGTATGACAAGTACACAGAGTTCAGGTGAACCATTATTACGAGTACATTTAGAACCTCAGTTGATCGGTAGAATGGCAGACCTACAAGAAGCGGGAAGACTAGCCTCCTTCGCTAGGGCTTAAGTAAATCAAAAGAATGTAGATAATCCAGGTCAGGTACCAAATCTAGATGAAGAGAACTTGGGAGACGAAAAATTGCTGAATCTTGCCAACCCAAGACGAGCAGAGAATATAGCCGCACCGGTGAACCGAAATATGAATTGAAATCATCCATTCCAAGTAAGACTGGATCGCCAGCCTGTGCAGTATGATCAAAATGATGAGGATAACAGAATGGATGGAACCAGTGCTACTGGAGCTAAAATTCCTCCACCTTTAGCACCAGGAGAAAAGTTCAATATTACCAGTATAATAATTCAAATCCTCCATCTGAAGGGGTTGTTCGGTGAACTCCCAGGAGATGATCCTAATATGCATTTAGTGAAATTTGTAACTATTTGTAAGTCCTTTAATAAGTCGGGATTGGGACAGAATACCATCCGCCTGTGTTTATTTATGTTATCTCTATCTGGGGAGGCAACATTATGACTTAATGAGTTGACGCTTGATTCTATAACCAACTGGAGGCAGTTGAAAGAGGCTTTCCTAGAAAGGTTCTTTCCGCCTTCCAGGAGGGTACAGTTGAGGGATGAGATCAGTAACTTTAGACATGTCCCAACCAAAGCTCTTCATGAGGCATGAGAGAGGTTCAAAAACAAGTTAATGCAGTACCTAAACCATAATATGACAGATATTTACCTGATAGTGACTCTTTATCGGGTTTTGAACTCTATTGCAAACCCAGTTGTTGATAATGCTGCAAGAGGATCATTTGTGGATCTCACTTTTCAAGAGGCCTCTAAGATGCTGGATTGGATAACCAAATAGAGTAGAGCTTAGCATACCAGGGATTCTGTGGTAGCAATCCCTACTATTTCTGTTGGCATAACTACAGGACAACGTAATAAAGAGAAAAAACACGATCAGGACATGGCACACTTGAAGATGCAGATGGATTTGTTGACCAAGCACTTATTATTTGTAAAGACTGAAAAGGTGAAAACGGTTGTATCCCAATGTAGAGAAGACTTTGATTTAGAAGAAGAGGCAAACTATTTGAATAACCAGGGGGGTTTTGAGGAAATAGACAAGGAAATCAAGGTCGGACTTATTATGACAAGGCTGGATATACGGATCGGGATCAAGGAACTAGAAGAGCAAGAATGATAGAAGTGGGTTGTATGTACCTCCCAGAAGCAGAGATAATACTGCAACTAGACCTGGCAAGATATCCATGGAGGATATGATAGAGAAATTGTTAAAGGGAGTTGAGGCTACCAACTCTGAGGTGACTACCATGAAGATCGATTTGTCCTCTATGATTCAGTTGGTAAAATCATACTCTACTTCAATCAAACAATTAGAACAACAAATGAGCCAACTTTCTGCAGCAGTGAATCAGAGGAAGAGTGGAACACTGCCAAGTGATACAATTCAAAACTTTTGGAATGATGGTTCATGCATGGCCATTACTACACGGAGTGGTAAGGTTTTATCGGGCCCTTCTGTGGGCAAAGCTATGAATAATGAGGTAATTGAAGAAGATGTTGAGATTGAATGAAGAAATCTAGTGGAGTCTGAGAAGCGGGATAACATTGATATCCCTTCTGATCACCAGCAGGTTGATGAGTTAAAAAGGGATAAAGAGAAGAAAAAGGAAGTAGTGGTTAATACTCTCCCAAAACCACCACCTCTATTTCCTCAAAGATTGAAAAAGAAGGCCAATGATATGAAATTTAGTAAATTCATGGAAATATTGAAGTAGATGACAGTGAATGTGCCTTTCATAGAGGTACTTAAACAAATGCCATAATATGCCAAATTTATGAATGATCTTATGACGAAGAATAGAGAACTGAGCTATGAACCAACGAACAATCTCCATCATTGTAGAGTTATTTCTACAAGGTCCTTGATATAGAAGAAAGTAGATCCAGGACCATTCATTATTCCTTGTATGATTGGGTCTCTGGAATTTGATAAGGCCTTATGTGATCTGGGAGAGAGCATCAATTTGATGTCGCTAGCTGTTTATAAAATATTAGGCTTAGCAGACCCCATACCCACCAATATACGACCTGTGATGGAGAATAGGTTAGTAAAATAATCTGTTGGTATTTTCTTTGATGTCTTGGTGAAGGTGGATATCTTCATATTTCCTACAGATTTTGTTATTTTGGATTGCGAAGTAGACTTTGAAGTGCCCATAATCTTGGGTTGACCTTTTCTCGCAACCGGAAGTATAATTATTAATTTGCGAGCTAATTAGCTCTTATTTAGGCTAAACAATGAAGTGGTTCAATTTGATGTATGAAAATCAATAAAGCAACATAAAGAAATGAGTATAATCTCTATTGTTGATGTATATTATGAGGATGAGCAGGAGGTGCCAATAGAGGAGAAATTTATTGTAGAGCCTCTAGCTGCAGTGTTTATGAATTTTGATCATGAAGGTATTAAGGAGTACGGAGAGACTATTTTCTCTTTGATAGGAATGGTTTCATACTCTTATGTTCCTAAAAAGCTAGATCTTAATCTTGCTAATCGAACCAACACCACCGACTAAGCCATCCATTGAAGAGCCACTAGTGTTGGAATTGAAAGAACTTCCAGGGCATCTAAGGTATATATTTCTGGGAAATAGAAGCATGCTACTCGTGATTATTTTAGCTGATTTGGGTGAGCAGCAGGTGGAAGAACTTATTTCGGTGCTCCAAATGTACAAAAGAGCAATAGATGGACTATTGCTGATATTATTAGCATTCCCCCTAGCGTCTGCACTCATAAGATACAACTTGAGGAAAATTGTACTCAAACCATTGAGCATCAGAACTGACTTAACCCACCAATGCAAGAGGTGGTTAACAAGTAGATTATTAAGTGGTTGGATGTAGGAGTGGTTTATCCTTTTTCTAACATAAAATAGGTGAGCCCAGTTCAATATATGCCCAAGAAAAGGGGCATGATTGTTGTTGCAAATGAAAGGAATGAGTTAATTCCACTAAGTCCTATAACGGGATGGAGATTTTGCATAGAATACCACAAACTAAACTCATATACATTGAAAGACCATTTCCTGATGCCCTTTATAGATCAAATGCTTAATTGATTGAGAGACAGGGGGTGGTATTGCTTTATGTATGGTTATTCTGGATATAATCAAATCTGTATTGCTCCTGAAGATTAGTAGAAGAAAATATTCATATGCCTGTATGGTACTTTTTCATTCAAGCGAATGAGGTTTGGGTTATGTAATACTCCTGCCACCTTCCATTGGTGAATGATGTCTATTTTCTCAGATACGGTTGAAGATTCATTTGAGTTGTGTTTGGCAGACTTGAGTAGGGCCTTGCAACGATGTGTCGAATTCAATTTGGTGCTTAATTAGGAGAAATGACACTTTATGGTGAAAGAGGGCATTGTTATTGGGCAGAAAATTTCAGCAAAAGGATAGAGTTGGATCAAGCCAAGGTAGAGGTTATTTGATGCGTGGGGCATCAACTTTATGGGACCTTTTGTAAGCTTATACGGGTTGAAATATATTTTGGTTGTTGTAGATTAAGTCTCAAAATGGGTTGAGTCCATCGCTTTGGCCGATAATGAATGGAAGAGAGTCATCACATTCCTCAAGAGAAACATTTTCTCTCAAATTGGGGTGCCACGCACCATTATAAGCGATGGTGGGCCCCACTTCTGCAACAAACTGTTTCATCTTCCTTAGCAAAGTACGATGTCAAGCAACACAAGGTGGAAACTCCATACCAACCACAAACTAGTGGGTAAGTGGAGGTTTTAAATACATATATCAATGCCATCCTTGCTAAAACTATGAATGCTACCAGGAAAGACTAGTCTAGGAAGTTGGATGATGTGCTTCGGGCAATAGAAAAGCTTTTAAAATGCCTATCGGCATGTCACCATACCAACTATTTTATGGTAAGGCATGCCATCTTCCAATCTAATTGGAGAATAAGGTGTTGTGGGTACTCAAATGACTCAATTTGAATTGGAATAAGGCAGCGTAGTTGAGGCTGGGGCAACTGAATTAGATGGATGAATTCTATCTCAATGCATATGAACGAGCAGATCTCTACAAAGATAATATGAAAAAGTACCATGATTGAAGGATTGCACAGCGAGACTTTCAAAAAAGTGACTTGGTACTCCTCTTCAACTCCATACTGAAGTTATTCCCAGGTAATTTGAAATCAAAGTGGTTCGGCCTATTCAAAGTGAGTCAAGTCTACTCATCTGGATTAGTCGAGCTCGAGAATGAGGATGGGAGTGTCTTTAAGGTAAATGGGCAGTAAGTTAAGCTATACATTGGTCCAATAGACTCAATAAAATATATATCCACCATGTATCTCAATAAAGTTTGAGTAATCGAGATAACTGAGTCATACCGCGACACTAAATCAGGTGCTATTGGGAGGCAACCCAAAGCTTTTTATGTTTAATGCAAGTTAATTTAATCTATTTAGTTTATTTCTAATTTAAAGATGGTGATCGTAATGTACTGATAAGGTGTGCAGAGATCTAAATGAAATTGATGTAGCCAGCCAAGCAATCCTGATGACATGTATGACAAACTATCACAATTGTGATAAGCCATCAAATTTTGTCATCAAACGCACCAAAGATGAGGTATGTTCTGGATAAGGCTGACGATATCTGTGATGAGATATCTCAATTGTGATAAGCCATCAGATTTTATCGTCAAGGGAGCCAATAATGAGGTACATTCTTGCCAAGGCTGACGACATCTGCGATGGGATATCACACTTGTGATAAGCCATCAGAATGTGTCATTAGAATACTTGTAATTAAGAAACACTCTGCTTTGGTTCATTTAATACTTGTCCCAATTAATGAAATTCGACCCGACCCATATGCTAGTCTTATCACCTTCCCACTTTTCTTTACTTTTTCTTTTCTTTAGTTTATTTTCTTTCCATTTTTAGTTTATTCTCTTGCCTATTTTCATTATTGCCTAGTAAAAAAAGAAAATTTCATTCTTTGTTGGCCGTTGGTTTGGATTTACAAATCAATCACTCCCTTTTCCTTTCATCTTCTCCATCTCATTCTAGAAGCAAAGTCAAAATTCTCTAAGTTTCTAAGTCGCCTAACAGGTATGCTCAAATCTCATCTATTCTTTTCTTTGGTAAGTAGTGGGAATGATTTAAACTTTGGTTTTCAAGGGTATTGAGTCAAAGAGTGTCATAGCATTATGTGAAAACTAAAATTAGGGTTTACAGTTCTTCATTGAGCACAAAACTCTGACAGCTCAGCCCAATAATGTAACTCCATAGGTGTTGAGAAAGAATTGGGATGATGATTATGTTAAAATTAAACTTAGGATTGTGTTCTGAACTGACGACATGGCTGATAAGTTATCATAAATGTGACGGCCTATCAGATCATGTCGTCAAAAGTATAAAAAAAGGAGCCTATTTTGTTTAAGGCTGACAACATAGATAATGATCTATCTCAAATCTGACGTCTTATCAAACTATGTCATCACAACTTTCTTCAAAGGCACTAATAAACCCCTTTCAAGAGATTTGGAAATTGATTGGCATTTTTGTGTTCTTTAACCCTGGGTATTGAGTATTTGTTTTCTCTTGTTATAGTGTTCATTATGCCACCAAAAAGAAAATCAACTAAAGAAGCAAAAAAGATGTCTAAGGGAAGCGTACCTCGGAAGCTCTTTGATGAGTCTGACTATTAAGAAGAGGAGCCACAGCTCAAAAGGTACAAAAAGATGAAGAGTCCAAAGGTAACTTCACCTCATCCACAATCTGAGGAAGAGGTAGTTGAACAAAGTGAGGCTGAAGAACTATCATCGTTAACACATATACCCTCTGAGAAGATAGCTTCTGAGAAACCACACTCCACCTCTAAACATACATCATCTGCACAGCCTAATTCTGAAGAACCTTCATCAGAGAAACCTTCTTCTAAGAAACAACTGACAAGTGAAGATTCTCTGATACGGGGAAATCTGATCAAATGCAAGAACCCCGGTGTATGAGAAAGTGCTAGATAGGAAATTCCCGAGACAAATAATATGTTCTATGACGGGATTCTTAGAACTCAAAGAAGATATGTTAAAAGGCTAATTTTTGAACAAACGAGAATCATTACTACCGGGTTGAGCAGATATCCTTCAATGGAGAAGACATTCCAAGACTACGACTTGGCATGGACCACAAAAGGAGGTAATTCGTTCTGCCCTTCACTAGTCCGCAAATTATACACGAACTACCAGGCTACCTTGAAAAACATGTGTAAGCAAGAGGAAAAAGTGGCAGATAAGCACTTATTGGAAAAAGTTTTGGTGAGGGGCGTAATGGTAGATCTCTCAGTAAGAACCATCAACAGATTCCATCATGGTCCCGACTTAACTCCCCAGGTTACTTCACTAAAATTTTACTCTCGTTTAAAGGATCATGATAAACAGTGTCCTTGGTTAGCTAACATCATAACTAAAGGAGAACCATAATGGTTGACCGACCCAAATGAAAAAATAGTCAAGTCCTCCCTTACTCAAGAGGCAAGCTTCTGGTGGGGTGTAGTACGCTCTTGGTTGATGCCTACAGTGGGAGATAATATTCTGGGTGATGATAGATCAGTGTTAGTATCAAGACTCGTAGATAAGCTTTATTTAAACTTCGGGGAAATTATTGCTGATGAAATTAAGATTTGGGTATCAAGACCCGATACTGCATATCCTTTTCCTTGTCTCGTTATGAAGTTGTGTTGGGCTGCTAATGTACCAAAGATTCTAGGAATAAAAGATGAACTTCCTGCTAAGAAGACCCTCGACCCTATGAGATACGATAAAAACCACCCTAGGCTGGTTCTAGACAAGGGCGCAGGGGTTACATTAGATCTAGTAAGGGTTGCTAAATTGCAGACATCTGTTACGGGTACCCCCTCAATACCAAGTGTAGAGGTGCAAACTTTCGAAGTTGTACATCCAACACCCCCTGCAGGGGCGAACCCAATGCATGAGAACGAAGCAAACCCCGCAGCAGCAGCTCAGGTATCAACGTTCATTTAATGCTCTTAATTTTAGGAGAGTGGCGAAATAAGAAAGGCGATGCGAGGCACATCTATAGAAATTTGCCAATTAGTTTGCCTCGACCTTGGATAAAAGGATCAGGGTAGCACTTGAACCCTTCCAGGCTTTGCCTTGTCGGATTGATGAGTTGGAGAACCATTTTAATACACGGTTAAGAGAAATGTTTTCCCCAGATCTTACAATATTTAGAGAAACATTAGACAAGGTAAAATCTAATATTGGGGCATTACAGCAGCACCAACTTATGGTTTCTGTGGATCCAGTTGCTTTGCTGATGAGTCTAAGTATGAAGCTCCCTTTCTTGATATCAATGAGAAACCAGTGAAGAAAAGGAAGAAAAAGAGAGAGAAGAAATATAAGGGTAAGATAAAGAGTCAAGATAGCGACGAAGAAAGAAAAGCAGAGAAGAAGGCGAGAAAAAAGGGAGAGAAAACAGAGATAAAAAAGGCGATGCAAGCTTCCCAAGCGGATAATACGAAATGGGAGGAGGACCTACGAGCGAGGGTTGTAGGTTCCTCAAATAGTAGGATACCAATAACTACTAGGCCAGATGTGTCAGGACGGAGGGAGGCTCCCAATGGGGATGAGGCAGCTGGGGATGCAGCAGTAGGATTAGCTACCCATGATTTGCGTTCTTGAGCCACTACAGGTATGTTATAGCCCCTATGATTTCTTTTTTTTATATGTGCGTTGGGGACAATGAATGGTCTTTTCTATTGGGGGTGGGGTATCTATTTGTTAGTTGTGTTGGTGGTTTGCTCAGTGTTATGTTTGACTAGGAGAGTTCGTACGGAATCCATCATTATTGATTTTTTTTGAAACACCTCTTCAATGGTATGTTTTATTATTGTGTGATGTGCATCCATGTATGACCACTGTGCATCTTATTATGGCATTAGTACTAGTGACATGATAATCATTGCTAATAAATTGTATGATCCGGATAGGTAGTAGCTTGCGATGTACCAGGGTGCTATGTGTGTGAGAGATATTACCTGGTTCCCATTGTCTGTAAATCCAAAACTTTCCCGGTGGGTCTTGCTTTTGTTGTAGGATAGTGCTTAGGAAAGGATCATAGGTCGTTGTTGATGTTAGTCCACTTTTTGCTTAAACAACCTTCCCTGTGTGAATGATATCCCTTGATCCTGATTTTTAGCCGAAATGCCTCTTTCTTTGAGTTTATACCTATCACCTTCCCATTTTTATCATAATGAACCTATTTTGGCCCTAGTTCTCTTTGGACATTGTGCACTTTGAATTAGGCAAATAGCCTAAGTTGATGGTGGCTATCATAGGGGTGCGTGATGCAAAATGAGTATGAAAAAAGGTAAAATAAGAGAAAGGAATAAAAGTCTAGGTTCGGTTGAAGAAGAATAAGAAAACAAAAGTTGTGAAAAAAAAAGAAATAATTGACGAAAAGACCGCACCCATCCGGAATATGTTGTGATCAAGAAAGAAGAAGATTTGGTAAAGGTTAATAAGTGAGACCCCAAAATTTAGTGTAAGTGCCAAGGAGGATTAGTCACTTTAAATATCATCGAGTATCATACCATCCCCTAGCCTACATTATAATCTAAAGAAAAGAACTATAGTGATCCTAGCTCACGTGTCTTAAAACCTCGATAATAAAAATAAGGGCAATCTTATGGAATTTAGCATACATTAACTGGAACTTCTTTCTGAATGTGAGCGTCTCTTGATTGTCCCCATGTTTACATACTTGATTTCATATATGAGTGATGAGGGACTTCTTTATTCTGAGGACACACTAGTTATATTGTGATTTTCTAACTTGTTTGGGTAAGTGTAACTTGTAAATAGGCATGGTTATTGTTTCTAGTTTGATGCCATATATTGATTCCCTTGTGTCACATTTTTGATATTCATTAAGATACACAGTTGGGTTTAAAAGTACTTGAACTTGGAGAGGATAATATGTTTTATACTGAGATTGATTATTGACTGTCGCACATACTTCACATTCTCTTGGTTGAACATCATGGCACTATAATGTGTTAGTTTTTTTAGGACAAGATATTGTTTTAAGTTGAGGGTTTTGATGTGCGAGCTTGATGCTTGCACATTTAAGGATTTTAACTCTGAATAGTTATAAATTCTTAAGCAACTTTTATGGTTTTTGATTGTTTTCTCTGTGATAGTGCAGGTGATCTAAGATGTATGAAAACCAATGACAACTGAGTCAAAAGAGATAGATTTTGAGTAAGCAGCCATGAAGAGTACAGTTGATGACTTGTCTGATAAGTCGTTAACTTTGTGAATAGCCATCAGGAATATCATCAGCCTAAGGCAATGTGTAGGAGTTGGAGTAAAGAGTTGATAACATTATCTTATATGTCATCAATATACTGATAAGCCGTCAGGTATTTTCATTATCCGAAGGCAGCAACACGTGAAATATGAAGAGGGGTTGACGACATGTCTGATAAGTCATCAACATCCTGATAAGTCATCACATGTTGTCATCACCTGTGTAAGGGAAAAAAGTTGTGATCCGCGATTTTCTTCCAAAATTAGGCTGAGTATTTAAGGTAGAGAGGAGGGTTTTCTAGGGCATCATGAACTTTACAACTAAATTTTAGTTTTCTCTCCAGTTTTTGTGTTGAAACATTGCAATTCCTTTTTTGGGAGATTATTATATTTTTCTTGGGATTTCTACTGTGATTGTGAAGGAGAAATAACTATTGCTAATCATTAGTCTGTAAGTTGTCATCCATTGAATTATGAATACAATTTGTACTATTTCTTTTTACATCATGAGTAGCTAATTTCCTTAACCCGAATTATGGGATCTATGGGTTCGGTCTTGTAATGTCAGTAGTGGATCAAAATTCGTTAGATTTTAGGGACTTCTTTATAATTCCTCTGTTGTAAACGTTATCTATTGGTTGCAAATGATAGATTATGCCTAACTAGTGATTTTCTTGAAAAAAGAAATCAACTCTAGTGGGAAGTGAATTATCCACAGGGGCTTGGAAGCATTAAACTTCAATTTAATAATTAACGTTGTAACAAGGTTAATTAACCTGATAGAATCTAGCCCATAAATATGAATTCCCTAAGTTCGAAAGGGTTAGGTTATTGAATGCCTAAATAGGTTGAGAGACATTTAGGCATTGATCCGATACAGATGATCTATTATACCTATATGTAACAAGAATCCTGAGTCTCTACTAGTGTATGACAAGCACCAACACCGATAGTGAACACAATTCTGGTTTCTTCCATAATATTGACTTGAAACACTAAAATATTGGTAAGAAATGCTAAACTTGAAGTGAGAAATAACTACCTGTTTAATCTCAAGAAACCCCCCCATTTACTGGAAACTATTAACTATCAGTTGATTGACTCATGAATAACTTAATTTAACACCATATTCCCTGTGGGATTCATCCCCAACCTAGTTGGGTTATATATTTGACAACGACTGCTTACTCAATCGTAAGAAAGGTGTAATTTGGGTGTATCAAAAGGGAAATACCAAGAAGTCCATTCCATTAGGGCCCCACCAAAATGGCCATGCCATGAGGTCCATGTAGTAAGGGTCATGTCCAAAGGATAATATCACCCTCTTTGAGTAGTTTCCAAGAGACAACAATCCAGTGGAATCTCTAAACAACATTTGATACCAAGGATTGACTCAGAGTCTTGAATATTTGTTAATCACACAGAGGCAAAAGAGTCAAGTGTTGAAGGATATCTTAAAGTATTTTTATATACGTTAATCATGTAGAGATAAGGGGGTCTGGTGTTGAAGGATATTTTTAAGCATTCATATCTAATCAAATCACAGAAAGTTATAATAGTCTAGCATTGAGAGATATCCATCGACTTCAAGTGCATCAATTACCAAATATCAAATGGCATTCATGATCAAAGATCTAGAAGAACATAATTTGAAGGAACATCTTTAACTCATTATCTTAAAGTGGATGACATATTTGATTCCCTACAAATTGAAAATCCATAGGTTATCAATAAATCACTATATTTGAGATAGGATATTATGCAGGACTTCCTGTAAGTTGATAATATATAGGTCATCCATAAGAGGTAACAACATCCTAATCGGATATTGTGCAAGGTTGCCCAAAAATAAACAGTTCTACAGTTATCCATGAGTCACTACTAAATCCTTAACTAGAAGATATGCGAGATTACAAAGTTGGTAGGTCCAAGTGTTCTCTATAAGCTGTGTCATATCCAAGATTGATTATGCACAGGATTAATTGAACACTAATAACTTAAGAGATATCTATAGGTTATATTGAATATAAGGTTGGATGATTTACAAGATTACCCGATATCTAGATATTCGAGATATATCTATAAGTCATCTCGTAGTAAAGGTCGGATAGTGTGCAGGATTACCCAAAGCTAACAACTCAAAGGATATTTGTAAGTCGTCCTTTATCCAATATCATATGATGGGCAAGATTATCCAATGTATGAAAATTAGAGGGATATATATAAGTCATATCATTGCAAAAGATTTGCAAGAATCACTCGAGTTCAAACATAAGAAATATTATAGGTAACCAAAAGGGTCGCCACATTTGCATGGGATTACACAGTTACATGGACCGTTCTATACAAAGTGACAGTAATTCCCAATAGGGCCACCCCACTTTGAAAAAGTTTTTCAATTATCAAAACAACTATTTTACCCAATGACCAAGAAGTTTTTTGTGTGTTCTATCACAAAATCGTCACCCTCTAAGTAGGCACATAAGAGGATGGCATGTTTTTCCTAATAGAAACTCATGCCAAGATATGGTAAAAGACTATATACCCTTGAGTGAATTATGTTTATCACTACAAGTTTTGTTGAGATGTTGTCTAGAGAATCTGAAATGATGAAAATCTCAAACTAAAAAACACAAGAACGGACGACTCCGAAAAAAAAGTAGTGCAATATGTAGCTTTTTCTTAGTAGTAAACTAGGATATAGTCTAAAGAGGAATATCAAACTCTTTAGAATCGATCTAAAAGATGAATTCAACCACCATCAAACGACATCCCTATCGAAAAGAATGTTAGTATTTTGGGATTTTGGTTTCAGTTTCACTCTGGGAGCAGTTCTAAACTCACATCAGAAGTAACTTTCCTTATCCTTCAAATTCGGGTGACCTACACCGAGAGATTTGAGAATTATGTCTATGTAGCTCATATTTACATTGTGAGGGACCCATATTTTATAATGTAGATAATTACAAGACTCTAATCCCTAACTTAATTGTCTGTCGCTCATCCTTAGTCGAAGGTCTTCTTAGAATAAAAAACTATCTTTTCCACTAATCGAGTCAAACTATAAGCAGTCTAATTTTATAAGTCTCAAGGATATATAGGTGGAGCTCTATGTATAAAACTTGACTACATTCCAACCTCTCTTAATCCACTTATTCCCTATCTTTCTGATTTTACTAAAATTTAAAAATCTATATATCTTGTGAATTCTTTCAAAATAGTCCTTGAAATCAAGAATTAGGAACTACAAGTGGCCTAAATTCTCATGCAACATGAGATATATAGGAAACTTAATACTCGGGTTTATCCAGAACTCCCTAAAACACGTGCAAAAAGCAACTCTTTTCAAAAGAAAAATTAGGGGTCAGAAAAAATTAGAAACGTCAAACTCCCTTTGCCCGGGGTTAGTTGCATTCAGCCTACCCAAAGTGAGAGGCCAGTTGTTGAATCCTAATTTTTTCCCTCCATGACTATTTAATCTTGCATTTTTGTGGTTTTAAATAAAAATATAGTACTTATTTAATCCATATAAAAACATTTCCCAAAATATTCAACTAGGTAATTTTATCATTTTAAGTAACAATTATATATTTTTGCATTCGTATGTACGACACCGTATAATTATGTTACTTAAATAATTATTTTTCTGAAAAATATATATTAATCAAGGGTTATCTTAAAAATTAATTCAAAGGAGTAAAATCTTGATTCAACTATAATTTATTTTTAAAAAAATAATTTTATTGAGAAATATTTATTTGATTTTACTAAATTAAGATGAACCGAATTAAATAAGGTATTGACTTGTGTCGTATTAAGATTTAGTTTAGCCCTGCCTTAATAAATTTGACTATAATTGAAATCAAATTAGTCATAATTGTAATTCAATTATCAAATTAATTTTCAATTTGTCAAAAAATTAAATGAGATGATTTGAATCCTGATTATATCAGGGTTACATTTTATAACCCAAAGATCCTCCTAAATCTACCACTTCCCCAAAGTTTTGACCCAAGCCCAATAATTTTTGATACACTAGTTGACTCATCTTAACCCAACAACTACCCACCAATCCAAATGTCAATTGACCTAGCCCATTCCCAAAAAATGTAACTCCCTTTTCTCTTTTCCTCTTCATCACAACGTACAACATCATCAACTTTAGTGTAGAACAACAAAACAACCTAGCAATAATATTTACAACACAATCAAACAACACCATCAAACAACACCATCGATAACTTGTAGACCAATAGGCATCAAGAAATCCATTGGGTCATCTTAGCCTCTCCTCTTTCCTCTACTCTATTTCTATCTTTGCCCACATCACCTCCCTTCTTATTATTTTTGTTAAAGCAAACCAAAACCCAATGCTCTACAATTCAAAAAAAGATGGGAAAATCCAAAGAACCATTGGATTCAAGGTATTTCACCTTATATTCTATGTATATGGAGCTTAATTTTATAGACTCAAGCTGAATAGCCTTCAATCATTCACTTTTCCTCTAAGATGATTGAGAAGAGGTGACCCTTTGCCCTTCTTTATTTCTTTTCATCATTAATTCCTCTGGAATTTGCATGTTCAAGAATTGAAAAAAATTTAATTCTCAAAGCTTCTCCATGAAACCATCGTAATCCAAATTTCCATATATAAATATGGGCCTTATTCACCCCTTTGAGATAAGAAAAGTGGTAGAGCAATTGGGGAATATCTTGAGTTTTATCTTACTCTCCCATTCACTAAATAATCTATTTTTTACTCTATCCTTTTGCTATTCCAATTTACTCACATCGCTCTTATTGTATCATTTAAACTCGGAGTTGAAGTTAGAGGTGGAATCGCTCTTTAACTTGACTTCGTAGTTCACTGATCCAGTATAATGATCCTTCAGGTCATTTTTTATATTTCTTCTTATTTCATCCATTAGAACTTTTCTATAACTTCTCTAAGTCATTTATGACTTGTTGGGACTGACATTTAAGTTACCGTGCAGTTTATTTTATTTTTAGATCCAATTCCCTATTTTAAAGTCTTCGCTGATTCCAAATGGCTATCGGGCAAAAACTTCAGCCAAATAATCTCGTATGCAAATTCTAATTGTGTGAACAGCTCTAAAATATTAATTTAATGCTACGTAGTCCTTTTGTTTAGGTCTCGAGGGACCCGAGCTCATTCTGATCTATTGGTCAGAAAGTTGGAAAATTAGAAATATGGGTATGGGGACCACATTTGGTCAAAATGATCTCGGATAGAAAATCCAACTACACCATCACGTCCAAAACATTGAATTCAATGTAGTTACATAGTTTATTTTCATATATCAAATTCCAAATGAATCCCTAGACCTAGTTAGGAACTCTGTAATTTCTCCAAGTTAAATTGGTTTTCAGGTGCATGTGCGATCGCACCTGGGGGTGTGTCAGTCACACCTGTATATTCAGATCAAGTAGTGCAATCATAATAATGGTGTGGTGGAAATATCTATTCCTCCTTCTAATTCCAGTGTGTGCTACTTCACACCAGGGTTAGAGATAGACAAACCGGATGACCTGGAAGGGGTATAAAAAGACCCCTTAGGTCACGACTAGGCCATTTTCCACCCTTTTCTTAACATCAAAATACCTAATGTGTGTGATAAATCAAAATTGAGTCTTATGGATGACTTGGGAGCTTGATTAACATCTATTATCACAAATATATTCAGATTTAAGGTAAGCTTTCATCATTTTCTTGATGAATTTCTTGGTTCTAGACCCAAAACCCCAAATAGTTTGAGGGCTAGATTTTAGCCCCAAATTAGCTTGGTTGTCACCTATTTTTGAGGATTATGATTCCTTAATCATGTATAAATGTTGGGTTGACCTCAAAAATATGATTTCCAAAAGTGGGACCCAGTTTGGGCTTCAGGTGTTCTTTTTGGACGAGAAGTACAATGGTGCAATAAGGATATTGTTAATCTTTTGTTGATGAGTAGATTATGATTTTGATAGTGTTATAGCTTTTTGGTATAGTGAAATAAAGACGAACTTTTGGTGAACGATTTAAGGATTTGTTGTTTGGCTTTGAGGTAGGCTTCTTTCTATTTATCTTTGTAAGATAATGCATGTTATATATTGTATATGGATATGAATGTTAAGATTGATTATTGGTAGAATGAACTTTTATTGATTATCAAAGTTTTGAGTTTAGATGAGGGTTTTTGACCCGTAAGTTAAAATGTTTATCACACTTTTAGAATCATATTGCCTTCTTCCATGATTGAACTAATTTTGAAAATGGGTATGATATGATGCCGAGTTTTGGGATATGGCATAAGTATGGGAAGAATGGTTAGTATATTTAACCTTATTTAGGCTATTGTGGTGATGTTAAACCCATAATTTTTGTGGAGTTGACTTAAGTTCCCATATTTGTAGTTAGAAATCTTATCCTTGGATTGGTTATGGCTTGCTTGACAACTAGAAGTTAAACTAGATACCTTAGCCTAGTTTGGGGTATAAATTTCTTGAATATGGAAATTGAGGATTAGAAGTGGGTTCTTCTGGCCCACCTTAGGCTAAGACTTGTGTTATCCCTTGTGGACTTAGTTGTGGATGTTAGTCATAGTTGAGACTATTTAGCCTATATGATAAGGTTACCTTTATGACTTAGAAAATTAAGATGACTTTTCTAGGACTATGACATGGCTTTTGGCTATACGCTGACATTCCAGACTTGACTTATGGTGTGGTCCATTGACATTCTTTATAATATAGGCATAGACATAGTAATGATATATGGCCTATAGATATGATATTCCTTATAGATATTATATATGCCTCCTAAACGTGGAATGCCTGCTTGATGTGAGATGCTTATTGATATATTATACCTCCTATATGTGTGATGCTTATTGATATATTATGCCTCCTAGACATGAGATTCCTCCTAGATGTGATATTCTTATTGATATATTATGCTCCTAGATATGAGATGTCTCCTAGATGTGGTATTCTTATTGATATATTATGCCTCCTAGAAGTGATATACCTTCTAGATGTGAGATTCTTATTAATATATTATGCTCCAAGACGTGTGATGCCTCCTAGATGTGATATTCTTATTTATATATTATGCCACCTAGACATGAGATGCCTCAAAGAAGTGAGATGGTTATTGATATAGTATGCATCCTAGATGTGAGATGCGTATTGATATGTTATGCTTCTTTAATGTCAGATGATAATAGATATGCATTATGGCTTATGGAGATGTCATGCATCATAAACACATTATGACTTATTTATATGAGATGATTTATAAATATTACAAGGGGCATGGGTTCCGAATATGTATGTGGGTCAAAGTCCATGATTATGATGTTGTAATTATTTTGAACATATTATTGGGCCCAATACCGTGTTAAGATATGAGTTGACCATCCGAGAAGTGTTTATTCTTTGTAAAAGATGTTATTTGTAACACCCCAAAATTTCATCCCAAGACGCCACACGGTGCATAGGGCTACACGTAGCCCCAAGCTAACCCTCGGAGCCAGACACTACATCAAGGAATTCAATTTGACAATAGTCATGCACACCGAAGAGATATACCACATCGGGTTTAAGAGAAATACTGGAGAATATTAGACTATACAAATAAAATATATTGAATGTATGTACATACCCACCCTCTAGTCTGACAAAGCCTCTATACATCAAAATCAAAGAGCCATTGGGACAAACCCCTAACTGACTCAGACAGTACTGAAAGCCATAACAACAGAAAGATATCACTAAAAATTTAGACACGGTCCTCGAACCAGGAGGACTCACCACTGAGGAAACGTAGTTGAGGCACTCGAATATCGCTAACGCGGCTGCGGTTGAGTACCTAAACCTACATTACGAGAAAATATAGCCCATAGGAAAATATGTGGGTCAGCTTTTTGGAATGTACTGAGTATGTAGGGGTGCATGCAATAATGTAAATATCATCATTAATTTCATGAAAAAATCCATATGTACAATGCTGGCTCACTTGGCTTGAGTTATATTGAAACATACTTTTCATGATCTCATAGTAAATAAATCATATGATAAAAACCTCATAAATCATCATAAATGACTCAACACTTCAACTAAAGACTCGGAGTGACTCGGTAATTCAAGAAACTTAACTCTTATGGACATGGGAGGTTCTTATAACTGACATAAACCATGTGAGCTACATGGAGTCCAACGTTTTTCCCTCCTAAGGAGAGAACTCCACATTGGCGAGAGGGTCATACTCTTACCATTGAGTACAACCTAAATTTAGTGATCACAATCTCATACTCGGACTCTGGTCCACAATTATCAATATCAATCCTACGATGGGACATAGTTTCAGAGGAAATAACACATTTCCCGCTCGGTGCTAAATACTACTCCCAGACACAAGCTTAGAATGCGTTAGGAAATCCACCACAAGCATCACAAGGGTCTATAATTAGCAAATAATTATACCAATCCTAAATCCATTGGTATAATTATTTGTTAATTCTTGAATAATTGTAGCTAGTCCAATAAGTCATTTATTTGCGTAGAAATCAGGTATTTCATTTCTGGATATCTCTGGCTGCTGCACAATATCTTCTGGTATAATCATATCTCTGGTTAATCCTATTTTTACAACTTGTATAACTGGTTTTATTTCATCGTATAATATCTCTGCTGATGCAGTAAAACATTTTATATTAAATAGATTTCCTTTGGTTATTCTTTTATAGGTGGTGAATATTTTATATAATTCTTCCATAGCTTCTAGTTCTTCTCCGTCTTGGGTATATATAGTATTTAATAATTCATAGCCAAAATAAGTTTTTATTAAGCTTGGGTTGGTTTTGGGTAGTGCAATTAGCTTGTTGTAACCTTGTAATTTTTGGGTTATATAGTTTGTGTTTCGCTCTTTGATATCTATGGCTCTGGGGTTAAGGTTTAGGAAAGATTGTACTCTATAAATATTTTCTATGTATTTTTGGGTTGTATAGTTATAAACTTTTTTATCTTAGTTCAGACTATCTCGGTATGCGGTAATTTGTGGGGGTATGAACAAGCGGTCTTTTTGTGTTTTTGGCATGGTTTCTCAAATATCTTATTCATATTCATATTTTGATATCTTTGTCTACTAACTCCTCTGCTTGTACCTGCAATTGTAGATTGATAAACATTATGGGTTTTATGGAGTATCCCAACGTCTCCTTCTAGATCTGGAATTGTAATGTATTCCGATCGACATAGCTCTGCACACTGCTGAGTTAGCTAATTTGTAGCTTTAGACTTCAGTTTATCTTCATTAGTCTTTAGCTTTTCTATTTCATTACTCATACTGTCCCCTTTCATTGAAAGCGTAGTTAGGGTTTTGAGTATCTTTTCTAAAGCATTGTCTTTTATTATATCAGTCTGTGTAGCTTTGTCTTGATATGTAATCTGCAATAATGTTTTTGTTAGTACTAATTACTTCAATTGTAAATGTAAAATTTAATATATTCAAGACTAATCTCCGAATTTCTTTTGTTGTAACTAAATTTTGTATTTTCTTTGTTAGCCACCAACATACCTGTATATTATCTGTTCGTACAATAAACGTGTTATATGCAATATATGGCTCAAATGCTAATAAACATTTGTATAATGAACATAATTCTTTTCTATTTATTTCCCATTTTATTTCTGTTTCATTAAACGTACCTGAGTAGTATCTACAATGGTGTTCTAATTTTTCTGCTTCATATCTGTATTTAAGTACTCCTCCATAACTACATTCACTAGCATCTGCTTCTACTATATACATAAATTTTCTATTTTCATTTGGAAATTATAATTTTGGTAATTCTTTACAAAGTATTTTTTATTTTCTGAGCTTGTTTTTTATCTTCTTCGTTATAATTATATTCTACATCCTTTTTTAATTTTTTCTGTAAGGGCTTTAGATTTTCTGCTAATTTTGGTATATATTCTCTTACTTGGTTCACTAATCATAAGACTGAGTGTAATTTCTTTTTTGTATCTAATTCTTCTTTTGAATTTATTATTTTTTGTACTATATGTTGTTTCATTTTTACTCCACTTTTATCTATTTGTATTCCTAAAAATTCTATCTGATTTTTCATAATTTCAGCTTTCTTTTCACTTAAACTTATTCCCGATTTTTCTATTATATCCGTAAATTGTTCCAATAATTTTAAATGTTCTTCTTTGGTCTTTGTTTATAATGGTATATCGTCTATGTATATTATACAATTAGGTAGTTGTTTAAAATAACTATCCATAAAATGTTGATATCTACCTGGTGCATTTTTATATCCAAATGGTAGTACATTTCATTCATAAAATCCTTGTGGTACCGTAAATGCTATTAATTCCTTAGATTCTTCTTCTAACTTTAGATAGTAAAATCCTGATTTACAATCAAATTTACTAAAATAATTATATCCTTGTATTTGTCTTATTTTTAATATCTTATTTGGTATTGGGTAATTATAAGTCATTGTTTTTGCATTTAAATTTCTATAATCAATAACCATTCTACTTTTTCCTTTTTTTTGTTCACTATGTTTATTTACTATAAATGTTGGGCTATTATGTTTACTATTACTTTTTTGTATATATTGTTTTTCTAATAATTCTTCTATATGCATTTTAAATTCTTTTAAATCATCAAAATTATATGTTAATGGTTTCTGGGTTATTATGCTATTTTTATCTATTAATTCAATTTTTATAGTGGTTTTATGTTTTTTCCATCCTTTTAATGGATCTTCACTATATAATTGTTCTAATTTTTTCTTAATTATTTCTATCTTATTTATTGAAAATATAGTTATCTCCTTCTTATTTACTTCCTTTTATCCAATCAGTTTTCTTTCTTATTTTATTAATAACTCTATTTGCTCTTACTTTCTGTTTACATGGTGTTGTAAACCACCAATCTGTTCTAGTTATTATATGTGGGTATAATTTATCTAAAAACGGCATTCCTAAAAGTATATCTTTTGATGTTAGCTCATAATTATAGATTTCTTCTATTGTTAATATTTTATCTCATACTTGTGTTTTTATATTCTTAGCTTTATAAGTAATTAAGCTTCCTTCGTTATTAAATCCTTTAACTATTATTGGTGTTTTTAATTTATCCCATTTACTTTCTGGTAAACAATTATATCTACATAAATTAGCTTCTGCTCCTGTATCTATCATAGGTGTATAATATCTACTGTAATATCCTTCTACTACTATCTTCATTAATACATATATTTTCATTTTATGTTAAAGCTCTTCTTAAGAATAATTTCTCTCTGTTATATGTTATGGTTAATTGTGTATGTTCTATATTATATGGTTTTACTTGTTCTAGCCATTTTAGTCCTAATATTATGTCTGTTTTTTGCATTTCTTCTTTTACTTCAAATTCTATTTTTATTTTTCTTATTCCTATTATTATTTCTTTTTCTGCTATATTTTTAGTATTTATTAAACTTCTTAGTAGATCTGGGCATATATTATTGTCAGTTTTTATTTCCTCATTTTTTACTATATAGTTTACTATATAATTTTCTTCTTGTATAATTATTTGCTAATTCTTGAATAATTGATACAAATAATTGTCATTGGTATAATTATTTGCTAATTGCCATGATTTAATGAATTGATACATTTTTCTATCTATTTCTTCATTTTCCCTTTCTATTCTTACCATAGCCGTCAATTTATCTTCTAATTTTAATTCGTCTTTTTCTAACATTAAATATAAATGTTCACCTATTTTCTTATATCTTCTTCCTAGATTAGAAAATACTATTTTTATTTTTAATCCTTCGTGATTTTCATATATTTTTTCATCTATTATAAATTCTTCTTTGTTCATTTTATTGTAAATAGTTCATGTTGATATATATATTCTAAACTATCTATTTGTGATTCTAATTTTGATATTTCATCTTTTTGTGCATTTATTGAGTTTTTACTAACTCCGGAAAATATATTATAACTTAATCTTTCTATCCTTATTTTTAATTCTTTACGTTTTTTAGAAATAATTTGCTTTAGTTCTTTGTATTTTTGTATTTTATTCATTTAAATCATATTTATAGTATTTTGGTGGATATCTAAATCTGATTTTATCATAATTAGGTGGTATGTGTCTCATTCTTCTAGATTTTAAATGGATTATTAATTTTGCTTCAATACTAGATATTAAGGTAATTAGGTAGGCCAGTCTTTGTGGGTTTTCTTTTATTTTATTTAGACTTATATATTCTGAATAATTACTAATTAAAGATTCTTTATTTTTCTAAAAGCTTATCTGTTTTTAAATGGTCTTCTCATAATTAATCAATATAAATTAATCTCAAGTAAATCCAATCTAAATTCAAACATGTATGCTACTTGCGTATTTTGTAAATAACTGGGCTTTGATACCATTTGTAGGGGGTGTGGACTAGGTGCGATACCATCACTAAATAAATAAATACGTAGATAAATACATAGGTATTTATTTTTATATAATGTATTTTATGAATATTATTGATAGGAATAATTTTTATTTTTATCTTCTTGACTTAAGATATTTTATTAATTCATATTCTAGATTAGATATTACCGTCATTAAATTATCTAGTGTTTTAGGATCCTCGTTAGTATCATGTAACCTTTTGTATTCTAGGTATAAACTATATAGTTGAGTTTCTATTTCTTTTAATGATTTATTCTTTTCGTAAGATGTATTCATTAATTTGTGTAGTTTATTATTTTATCCTGTAGTAATTGTAGAGTTACAGATTTCTGTATAATAATTTATCCTAATTGTACTGTAATGTATATCTAATTCGAGATTTTTAATGTTATTTATTATCTTGTGTTGTTCTTCTCGTAGTGAGTTTTTTAAATTATATAAACTATCACATGTACTTTTTCCTAAATTTTCTAAGGTTTCTTCTATCCATATTAATTTTTCTTTTAGATTCTCCATTATTTTTCTAATTCGATTTCTATAATTAATTTCGTCATTTAGATTATTTTGATTTTCTCTAGTTTTTCTTATATATTCTAACATCTTTTAATCTGAATAATATCCATCTGGGTAATTATCCAGGTATAACTGTGCTATCCAATTTATAGTTTCAATTTCATAGTCTAATACTTTTTCTAATATTATTCTCTTAATATCTATAATTTGTATATCTCTAAGTATATATAAGATTAAGACTTTAAGATTATCTATCATTTAAAATTGACTAAATATTTTATTATAATATTTTGTAGTTGTTTGTTTTAATCTTATTAACTCTTTTATATTTTTACTAATAAATTTTATATATTTTATATCTTTAGTTTCCATGTATTTGTCTAAATTTACTTTCATTTTTTTTTCCATTAACTGTATGTTTCTCATATCTTTTTTCAAAAATTCTAGATATATGTAATTTATCATGGTAAGTATTTGTAAGAGTAGTTAGGTAGGTATGGTATGTAATTTATTCTAGTCATATAATATTTACCAAATGCTTTTTCTAACATGATTTTTCTTATATCTACTACTTTTATATCCTTAAGTGCATACAAAATAAGTATTTTAAATTTATCTACCATTATATCAAATAAATAATTATTCATTTTCATAAAATTGCTATTTTCAAAATATTCCCTTCAATCATATACATAACAAAATATGGTCATCTTAGATTACTATATACTAGATTATTCTTAAATAACATGTTCTTCGGTCACTATTAGCATGGTAATCTTGATACTTTTTCCCTTAAACAACGCCTCTACTCTGGTTACTCCCCACCACGGCTTCTTGCCTTATTGGTTTCACCTTTAGGATGACATAGTTCTTAGGGATTTTTCTCCTTTTCCACTTTGCTAATAAACTTCTTAACATTTTATTCTTCGAATAATTCTACTATAAAGTAACTAACATGAATTTATTTTATTATACCATGATTGTTGGGAATTATGAGTTTAGCTATTCATAATCATAAATAGATATACCTGTTCGGGTAGGTTTGATATTCCTAAACTTTGTTCCTCCATAGATTTTTTCATTGAAATATACCTGTTTTTAATAACTAAGCAAAATATTTGTTGTGGGCAGGAGAGAGTTTTTGTGCTTCAACGCATGAAGGCTTGCCTTGGAATGCCTTCGATTCATCTTATTTATAGACTGAATGAATCTTTACAAGAGTATTCACGTTTTTTAAAATTAGTCTACTTTACAAAAAGTCTTCTAATAAGACAAAAATTATTAATGCCTAGACTAATAGTCAAAAAGTCTAAAAAGTCTAAAACCTAAAAGCCTATACAAAAGTTTTTAATATTTTACGTAAAATAAATTGTGAAAGTTTACATGTTGCTTTCACAATTTAATAGCTTGTCTTCTATTATTACTCCGTTGATATCTTCTTGTTGTCGTATCTGCTGCTTTTTCATATCTCCATTATTGCTTCTTATCTTGTATCTTCCAGCTGGCGTTCTTATCTATTTGGTTCTTTTATTCTAGGTGGACTTCTGGGATAATATTATCTTCTCCATTACATCTCGAACATTGATGGTCTGGATATTTGTGTCCAATTAGCTTGCAATATCTTGTCAATAATCCGTCTGAAATAAATCCTCTCTTAATTGCTCTTGCAGAAGATTGTTTTTCTGGGTTAAGTAATGTCATTATCCATTGTCTAACATCTTCCATATCTGTTTGTCGTAGTTCTTTTGAATTTGAATAAATCATCTGATGATCTCTTGAATAATAGCTCCATATTGGGTTTTCATTGGTATAATTATTTGCTAATTGGCTTATTTTATAGAAAAAATAAAACAACAAACTACAGAAGAAATACGAAAAATAGAAGAATCTAAAAATAGTAGGATTGTTGAATTAGAAAAAGAACTACAAATGTTAAAAGATCTGTATGAAATAAGACAGAAAGAAAAAGAAGAAAAAGATAAAGAACAAAAATTATTAAAACGAGATAAATCAATTTAAAGAAAAATTAGAAATAAACAATAATAAAATAAAAAACAAGGAATTAGAAATAAATAATATAGAGGTAGAAGAGACAGATAATTATGATTCGGAAGATAGTGAAACATATACAGAAATATTAACAAATACAAAAAATTTAGAAATCAATGAAAAACAAGAAGTAATTAATGAAAAAAACTTAGAAAATATCAACACGGAAATAAATACTCTTGATAAAAAAAAAGATGAAAATATAATACCTAGAACATCAGAAATAAGGAAACCTACATATTATAAGAATAAGTTTAAAAAATATAATCTAAAGAATGAATATGACAAATGGACACCAAAACAAATAGTTAATAAAAATTATAACTTTTTAGACTTAGATTGCGTAATAGATACAGAAAAAAAAATACAATTATGGATAGGATATATGACAAAACAATTATTAGATAATAATATATGTGTAATAGATGCACCAGAATATATAGAAAAAAACACTAATAGGAGCAGTGGAATTATGGTTTTTAAATCTAACTGAAAATAGTAAAAGAATATTAAGAACTGACAAACCTACAGAAGGAACATCATCAACAACCACAACTAAATTAACACCTATAGAGTTATTAAAAAAATATGAAACAGCTATAAAAGACAAATTTAGTAGCATGACAACAACAGAAGAAGAACAAAATGAAGAGAAAGATACAAATAGGAATTTAATGTTAAAATTAGCAATATGTAATATGTGCTACATAGATGAATATACTTGCGCATTTAAAGAATATTATTATAAAGGAGCATATAATACACAAGAAAGTAAAGAAATAAGAAAATTATATTTTAGTAAATTACCTGAACCATTTAGTTCAAAAATAATAAAAAGTTGGGATGAAACAAAAATAGTAGATACTCTAGGAGCAAGAATAAAATTTTTACAACAATGGTATAGAAACCTATGTGAAAAATACAGAGAAAAAATAAAAATGAAAAAAACATTAATAAGAAATTTAGCATGTTGCAAAGATAAAATAGCACCTCAATTTGGATGCGAAGAAAGATATTATAAGAAAAGAAAAAGACATAAGAAATATAAGAAATACAAAAAATCAAAATATAAGTATAAGAAACCAAGAAAAAGATATTATGTAAAAAATTATAAACATAAAAGACCATATAGGAAAAAGAAATCTATAAAGGAATGTACTTGTTATAATTGCGGAAAAATAGGACATTTAGCTAGAGATTGTAAATTACCTAAAAACCCAAAAAATAAACAAATATCAGAAATAAAAATAAAAAATACAGAATATATGCAGATAGATTATATAGATTACAAATTAGAAAGTGAAGACAGTATATATGAAATTTCAGAGAATGAAACAGATAATGAAATAGGAGATGATGAAATAGATAGTGAATTAGATGAATTAAATGACTGAAGAAGATATAAAAATAATAACAAAACAAGAATATTTAAATGACGAAGGAACAGATCAAAAAATAATATTTGATAACAATGTATTTGATGAAATAAAAGGAAAAGAGTTAGACTTAAGTGTAGAAAAAATATTTAAAATACCAACAATAAAAAATATATTTACTAGAAAAAAGGAAGAATATTATGTAGTAAGCCAAAAGGAACATGTAATAGACTGTAGATATGCAAAAGGTAAAGCTAGTATACCACTAGTAACAAAAAGAATAATTAATAAAGAGATAAACGATATAAAAAGTAGAGACCCAATAAAATATGTACACCTTGGAGGTACAGAAATATTAATAAAAGCATGTTTTAGAGAAGGAATAGATACACCAAAAGAATTATATTTAGCAGATGATAGAATTATAAAACCTATAGAAAAAAGTATAATAACTGCCATAAAAGGAAATTTAATATACCAAAAATTTAAATTTATAATAAGTGTGAATTATTCAGTAGCAGTAACAGATAAAAATATAGACAAATCATTAGTATTATATTGGAAAATATCACGAATAGAATTAACCCCAGGAAGTAAAATATTTATGGCAAGATGTAAAACTCTATATGTATTAACAACAAAACATAAAATAACTGAAAAAAATAAAATTAATAAAATACAAATAGAAAGCCCTTTTGAACAATTCGTAAAAACAATTGATAATAATGATTATAGTTACAGAAATATAGACATAGAAGAAGATCTATAAATAATAAATGATAGAATAAGTACAACAAAAATAATAGCTTATGATAAACCGGAATCATCAAGCTCATAAAAAAGAACAAGTTATGAAACAAGTTCAACGGATAATTTAAACCAATATTACATAACAGGAAAGGTAAATGAAAAATATTTTCTCAATATAAAAATGTATCAATTCATTAAATCATGGCAACATCAATAACTTTGAAGAAATATCGAGACTCATTGTAGCAACTCAATCTCATGAATCAATATACTCAATAATCCGATTTGTCATAAGGAAGTTTAAAGCTTGACACATATCTTGAAAGCACTTGAAATATCAACTCATGGTAGAAATATGAAATTCACAATATTAAATATCAAGTCATAACTTGGGAATAGTAAAATAATCATGTATAACAAAGCTTGAACAATTTATAATCTAATAATCTCATGATGAAGTAATTTGGGTATAAACCCACTTGCAAAATCATATAAATTCATGATACAAATCAAAGCTTTGGGCACAAGAACGAAAGGATGGAACTTGTTCTAAACCCCACATACCTTAATATTTGAATTGGATGAATTCTAGTTCTTAAGACTCTAGCCGCACTTGTAATAAATGATTATTAAAGCCCACACTATGAGGAACTTGATTCTTGAAGAAATCTTGAAGATTTATGGATGATTTTTGGAAGATTAAATTTTTCTTGATCTAAACCCTAATATATATTCTTAAGAAAATTGGATGAGAGAATGAAGAAATTAGGGTTTGGATGGAGTTTATCATATTTATATAGGCCTCCAAAAGATGGGAAAGGACCAAAATACCCTTGCAAAAACGTCCCTTAATTGCTGAAAAAAATAGCTGACGACATTCGTGACAAGTCGTCACAAAATGTCGTCAAAAAATGTTGCATTTTGTGACTTTCTGCTTATGGTGACAACATTTTGTGACAAGCCTTGAGGCTTGTAACAAGTCGTCACAAAACTTCATCACAAAATATCACGGCTGACACGCTGGAGTAAAATGGGCATAACCCTTAGCTACGATACAGATATGGGTGAAATTTTTACCGTTGGAAAGCTAATTCAATTATCTATATTTTGGTGGGTCATTTGCTCAAAAATTCTTAGGGTAGCAAGAGATATGCTCGTTTGAAGTTGGCTATGACAAAATCCTTCTCATGAATTCAATCGGCAAGGGATATTTTGATTCACCTAATCGCTAGGACATCTTTGAGGCCTTAAGACACATCACCCTTGATCAGAAAACAACCAAACCACTATAATTTATTTCTCATGATCTTGAGTCATGGTTGCACTATTAGTTAGAGTGTCGGTGTATTACAATATCTCCCCCTTGGACAAATAGGCTAAGAACAAGAGAAAATGAGGACGTATAGCTGGAAAGACTCACTCAAAGGGCTTACTTCACTCTATACCTTCGGATTCCATATAAAATGCATGAATTCGTGATGGAAGTAGACACACAGCTAAATCTTTAATAAGAATGAGGCGGAATTAAGAAAGAATGATACCTCCTTCTCGCTCCGAACTCACAGAAAAGAGGTGAGGGTACTTGGCTCGCATATCAGCTTCAGCTTCCCAAGTAGCACTCTCAACAGATTGATTTCGCTAAAGCACTTTAACCAAAGAAGCTTCTTTGTTCCTTAGCCAACGGATTTGAAAATCCAAAATCTCAATTGTAAACTCCTCAAAAGAAAAGCTATCCTGAATATCCAAGCTTTCGGAAGGATTAACCGTGATAGAATCACCAATACACTTCTTAAGCATAGAAACATGAAATACCGGATGAACACTAGACAACTCCGTGGGTAACTTCACCTCATATGCTACTTTCCCAACACAACTTAGAATCCTGTACGGACCAACATAATGGGGAATAAGTTTTCCCTTCTTCCCAAATCTCTTCACTTATTTCATGGGTGAAACCTTCAAGTACACCAAATCATTAACATTAAACTCAAGATCTTTTCTTCTAACATCTGCGTACGACTTCTGACGACTTTGAGCGGTCTTCAAACTTTCTTGAATCAACTTAACTTTTTCCATAGTCTCGAACGCAGCATCAGGCCCAATCATAGTTGTTTCTCCTGCTTCAAACCAATCTATAGGCGATCTAAATCTTCTCTAATACAAATCTTTGAACGGGGACATCTGAATACTAGCATGGAAACTATTGTTATACACAAATTCGATCAATGGAAAGTGTTCATCCTAACTACCTATAAAACCAAGCGCACATGCCCTAGACATATCTTCTAAAGTCTGAATGATCCGCTCAGCCTGACCATCTATTTGCAGATGGAAAGTAGAACTTAGAAGAACTTGGGTACCAAGACCCTTCTGAAAAGCCCTCCAAAACTGGGAAGTAACTGAGTACCCCTATCAGAGATAATAGCCAAAGTAACTCCATGAAGTCTAACGAATTCTCGAATATAGAATCTAGCATAATCCTTAGATGTATAAGACGAATGCACTGGCAATAAATGAGATGATTTAGTTAATCGGTCTACCACAACCCAAATTGAATCATGATAACGATGAGAAGGAGGCAAACTAATTACAAAATCCATATTCACTTCTTCCCACTTCCATGTAGGAATGCTAAACTCTTGCATTACACCACTGGGCTTTTGGTGCTCTACCTTAACCTTTTGTCAAGTAGAACACTTTGCCATAAATCCTGCTATGTATTTCTTCGTACCGTTCCACCAATAGATTTCTCGCAAATTGTGGTACATCTTGGTAGCACCGGGATGAATAAAATATCCTGTGCCATACACTTCAGCCATAATTCTCTGCCTTAGATTATCAACATCGGGAACACACAATTTACCCTGCAATGTCAACACACCATCTC
Source organism: Capsicum pubescens (assembly GCA_030864215.1). Classification (NCBI taxonomy): domain Eukaryota; kingdom Viridiplantae; phylum Streptophyta; class Magnoliopsida; order Solanales; family Solanaceae; genus Capsicum; species Capsicum pubescens. The sequence continues at coordinate 102,573,365 of CM061542.1, forward strand.
CCCCTTGGGAGAAAACCTCTACTTTTTGGTCTTTAACTGACTCCTTCAGTCTGACCAAACTAGGATCCATGTCTTGCTTCTCCTTTACCTCCGAGACCAAAGCGGACTCGAAACTACTCTGAACTAACAAACTCTCTTCAGTGGAATCAAGCAATCTAACACCCAACCTAGCCAAACAATGTACATCATGGGCCAATTCTTTCTTATCATTATCTACATGAGCTACACTACCCATAGAAAACCTGCTAAGAGCATCTGTCACAACACTGGCCTTGCCTTGGTGAAACAATATACTCATATCATAATCTTTTAACAACTCCAACCACCGTATCTTCCTAAGGTTCAACTCCTTCTGGGTGAACACATACTGTAAGATTTTATGGTCCATAAAGACATCAACATGGACACCATACAGATAATGTCTCCAGATTATCAAAGCAAAAACTACAGCTGCTAATTTAAGATCACGGGTTGGGCAATTCTTCTCATGAGGCTTCAACTGTCTAGAGGCATAAGCTATAACTTTACCCCTCTACATCAACACACAGCCCAAACCAACTCTAGAAATATCAAAATACATCAGAAAACCTTCAGTACTATCGGGTTAAGATAACATTGGGGCTGAAGTGAGTTGAGTCTTCAACTCCTGAAAACTCTTCTCATAGGCATCTGTCCACTGGAACTTAACTTTCTTTTGGGTCAGTCGGGTCATGGGAGACACAATGGAAGAGAAGCCCTCAACAAAATGATGGTAGTAACCAGCAAGACCCAAGAAACTCCTAATGCTAGATGGGGAGGTAAGTCTAGGCCAATTCTTTACAGCTTCTATGTTTTGGGGATCGACTCTAATGCATTCGGCGGAAACAATGTGACCCAGAAAAGCTACTGACCTTAGTAAAAATTCACACTTGTTAAATTTAGTGAATAATTGATAATCTCTAAGAGTTTTCAAGAAAATTCTAAGATGGTTGGCATGATCATCCTCTCTTTGGGAATATACAAGAATATCATCTATGAAAACAATGACAAACATATCAAGATATTTCTTGAACACTCGATTCATGAGGTCCATGAAGGCTACTAGAGCATTGGTTAACCCAAAGGACATGACAAGAAACTCAAAGTGACCATAACGGGTTTGGAAGGCTATATTTGGAATATCACACTCTCTCACTTTAAGCCGATGATAGCCGAATCTAAGATCTATCTTTGAGAATTAACTCGCACCCTGTAGCTGATAAAATAAATTATCAATTCTAGGAAGAGGGTACTTGTTCTTGATAGTTACCTTATTGAGTTGACGGTAGTCAATGCACATACGCAATGTACCATCTTTCTTATGCACGAATAGAATAGGTGCACCCCATAAGGAAACACTGGGTCTGATAAAGCCTTTGTCTAAGAGATCTTTGATTTTCTCCTTCAACACTTTAAGTTCTGCAGGATCTATATGGTACAGAGGAATGCAAATAGGCTGAGTGCTAGGAAAGAGCTCAATCCCGAATTCTATTTCTCTATGAGGTGGTACCCCTGGAAGATCTTCTTAGAAAACATCGGTAAACTCATTAACAATGCTAACTGACTGAATAATTGGAGTCTCGGACTTGAGGTCTTTAACTCAAACTAGGTGATAGATGCAATCCTTGGAAATCAACTTCCTAGATTTGAGGTAGGATATGAAATAGTTCTTCGGAGTTACAGAACTCCTGGACCAATCAAAAATGGGCTTGTCAGGAAACTAAAACTTGACCACTCGAGTACGACAATCTATAGATGCATAGCACGAGTGAAGCCGATCTATACCCAGAATGATGTCAAAATCAAACATATCTAGCTCAATCAAATCTGCCATATGACTCGATGAAGGACAGTGATAGGACACTTCTTATACACTCGCTTAGAAATAACAGATTCTCCTACCTAGGTAGAAACCAAAATAGGCTCAGGAATCCGTTCAGGGTCCATCTAAAAATTTACTGAAACCAGAGGTGTCACATAAGAGAAACTCAAACCGGGGTCCATCAATACATACACCTTAAAATGAAAGACACAGATCATATTAGTTACAACATCTGGAGAGTTCTCCTACTCCTGGCAAGGTGGTGTAGCATAGAAGCGATTCTGGTATGAACCGCCAGCAGTACTAGAAGAGTCTCCCTAAGAAGGAACTGGGCGAACTACGGTAGCAGGGGAACTGGTAGCCTGACTCTGGGGATGAGTATCTCGACTCACCTGTCTAGCATACAAACAATCTCTAAGTTGGTGTCCCAATTTTCCACAACCAAAGCAACCCTTCTGATAAAAAAAACACTCGCCAAAATGATCTCTACCATACTTGGCATATGAAAAAGGACGAGGTCGGTTACCTACACTTTCCTGAGACCTGGATGGGATAGGCCTGTTCCCCTTCTCCTGCCTGCTTCTAGGTGCTGGAGCACTAACTGAGGAAGGCGCGGGCATAAATGGACATCCATGGAATTGAGGGCGGTTCCCTCCATGGAATCTAGACTGACTGGATCCCTGCTTCTTTGATCTAGCTCTTTTATTCCCTCTTACTCTCTCCCTCTCTTTCACCTTATCAACTTAAATCTGTTGGGTATGTATCATCAATCGAGAAATGTCCCTCTCCCTATTAAGCATAGCATATCTACACACTTTCAAAACGTAACTCAGACACACCGGTCAAGAACATACTCATAATGGTCCTGGAGTCAACCATCATACTAGGAGCATATTTGGATAACTGATTGAATCTAAGACAATACTCCTTAACAGTCATGGAGCCTTGACTCAAATTCATGAATTCCTCTATCTTTGCTTCCCTAATTTCAAGATGAAATAATCTGACGAAGAACGTATCCTAGAATAACTTCCAAGTCATGGGTGCGGCATCCTGCCCCTACTCTTCTCCTACATCTCCACCTAGTCATATGCAACATCTTTTATTCGATAGGCAGCCAATTCAACACTCTTCTCCTCAGTCACGTGCATAATCTGGGTGATCTTTCTCACTTCATCCAAGTACATCTGTGGGTCTTCACCTACCTTTGACCCATTAAACTCAGGTAGATTCATCTACATAAAGTCACGAACTCAAGGTGCAGTAGAATTATTCTCTTGCGGAGGCGAAATAGTAGCCTGGGTTTTAGATTGAGCATTGGCGGTGGCTGCCTGAGCTAGCGCCTGAAAAGCTACTCAAAATTCTACATGAGACTCACGCTTATTCAAGGAATCAACGGGTGGAGGTTGCTCGTTGTTTCTACGAGCTTAACGAGGAGGCATTTTTAGTTATAAGAGTGCATGAGTTAATCACAAATAAAGAGGCAGTTGTAGGCACGATATACTTTAGAAAGAAAGAAATGACTTTTCCTAAAACGTTCCGTAGCCTTTTGCTCATAGATGTTGCGCGCTACACACCGATGATCAAGACAATATATAACGCAGCTTGTCAGACTCCCTAGAACTCCTTAAACCTTAGGTTTTGATACGAAGCTTGTAACGCCTCTAAATTTCATCCCGAGATGCCACACGGTGCTTAGGGATACTCTTATCTCCAAGCTAACCCTCGCAGTCAGACACTACCTCACGAAATTCAATTCGACAATAGTCATGCACAATGAAGAAATATACCACATAAAGTTTAAGAGAAATACAGGAGAATACTAGACTGTACAACCAAAATATATTGAAGTCTACACATACCCACCCTCTAGTCTGATAAAGCCTCTATACATCAAAATCAAGGAGCTATTTAGACCAACCCCCAACTGACTCAGAAAGTACTAAAAGCCATCACAACAGAACAATATCATAAAATATAGACACAGTCCTCGAACCATGAGGACTCACCACTGAGGGAACGTAGTTAAGGCACTCAAATATCCCTAACGCGGATGCGGCTGAGTACCTGAACCTATATTACGAGAAAATGTAGCCCATAGAAAAATATGTGGGTCAGCACTTTGGAATGTACTGAGTATGTGGGGGTACATGCAATAATGTAAATATCATCATCAATTTCATGAAAATATGCATAGGTACAATGATGGCTCACTTGGCTTGAGTTAGATTGAAACATACTTTTCATGATCTCATAGTAAATAAATCATATGATAAAAACCTCATAAACAACTCAACTCTTCCACTCAAGACTCGGAGTGACTCGGTAATTCAAGAAACTTAACTCTTATGGACATGGGAGGTTCTTATAACCGACATAAACCATGTGAGCTCCATGGAGTCCAACATTTTTCCCTCCTAGGAAGAGAACCCAGCATTGGCGGGAGCGTCATACTCTTGCCAGAGAGTACAACCAAAATTTAGTGATCACAATCTCATACTAGGCCTTTGTCCCACAATTATCAATATCAATCCTACGGTGGCACGTAGTTTCCAGGGAATTACCATATTTCCCGCTCGGGGCTAAATACTACACCCAGACACAAGCTCAAAACGCATTAGGAAATCCACCACAAACATCACAAGGGTCTATCATGAAGATCAAATCAAATCTCTTTCTCATTTATCAAATCATAATCAATTTGGGGATTCCTAACTCGACTCAAATCAAATCAATCTTTCTCAATATCAAAATGTGTCAATTCATTAAATCATGGAAACATCAAGAACTTTGAAGAAATATCAAGACTCATTGTAACAACATAATCTCTTGAATCAATATACTCAATAATCCAATTTTTCATAAGGAAGTTTAAAGCTTGACACATATCTTGAAAGCACTTGAAATATCAACTCATGGTAGGAATATGAAATTCACAATATTAAATATCAAGTCATAACTTGGGAATAGTAAAATAATCATGTATAACAAAGCTTGGACAATTTATATTCTCATAATCTCATGATGAAGTAATTTGGGTATAAATCCTCTTGCAAAATCATATAAATACATGATAGAAATCAAAGCTTTGGGCACAACAACGAAAGGATTTCTCTTGTTCAAAACCCCACTTACCTTATACTTTGAAATCGGATGAATTCTAGTGCTTGAGACTCTATCCGCACTTATAATAAATGATTCTTGATGCCTACACTATGAGGAACTTAATTCTTGAAGAAATCTTGAAGATTTATGGATGATTTTTGGAAGATTAAATTTTCTTGATCGAAACCCTAATATATATTCTTAAGAAAATTGGATGAGAGAATGAAGAAATTAGGTTTTGGATGGAGATTATCATATTTATATAGTCCTCCAAAATATGGGAAAATATGAAAATACCCTTGTAAAAACGTCCCTTAATTGCTGAAAAAAATAGCTGAAAACATTCGTGACAAGCCGTCAAACTTGTGACAAGTCATCACAAAATGTTGAATTTTGTAACTTTCTGCTTATGGTGACGACATTTTGTGACAAGCCGATAGGCTTGTGACAAGTCATCACAAAATGTCGTCACGAAATTTCTAGGCTGACACACTGGAGTAAAATGGGAATAACTCTTTGCTCTGATACCAGATTTGGGTGAAATTAGTACCATTGGAAAGCTAATTCAATTATCTATCTGTTGGTGGGTTATGATATCAAAAATTCTTAGGGTAGAAATAGATATGCTCGTTTGAAGTTGGCTATGCCAAAATCCTTTTCAATAATTCAATTGGTAAGGGATGTTTTGATTCACCTAATCACTAGGACATCTTTGAGGCCTTAATACACATCACCCTTGATCAGAAAACAACCAAAGCCCTATAATTTATTTCTCACGATCTTGAGTCATGGTTGCACTACTAGTTAGAGTCTCGGGGTATTACAATATCTCCCCCATTAAAACATTAGTCCTCGAATGTTGCCAAATAGGCCAAGAACAAGAGAAAATGAGGACGTATAGCTGGAATGACTTACTCAAAGGGATTACTTCACTTTATACTTTCAGATACCATAAAAAATGCCCGAATTGGTGATGGAAGTAGACACACAGCTGAATCTTTATTAAGAAGGGGACGAAATGACGAAAGAATGGTACCTTCTGCTCGCTCCGAACTCACAAAAAAGAGGCGAGGGTACTTGGATCGCACATCAGCTTCAAATTGCCAAGTAGCACTCTCAACAGATTGATTTCACCCAAGCACTTTAATCAAAGGAATTTCTTTGTTCCTTAGTGTACGGATTTGAATCTCTAAAATTTTAACCGAAAACTCCTCATATTAAAGGCTATCCTGAATATCCAAGCTTTCGGAAGGATTAACTACGACAGAATCACCAATACACTTCTTAAGCATAGAAACATGAAATACCGGATGAACGCTAGACAACTCCGCGGGTAACTCCACCTTATATGCTACTTTCCCAACATGGCTCAGAATCCTGTACGAACCAACATAATGGGGACTAAGGTTTTGCTTCTTTCAAAATCTCTTAACCCCTTTCATGGGTAAAACCATCAAGTACACCAAATCATTAAGATTAATCTCAAGATCTTTTCTTCTCATATTTGCGTACAACTTCTGACGACTTTGAGCAGTCTTCAATCTTTCTCGAATCAACTTAAATTTTACCATAACCTCAAACACAGCATTAGGCCCAATCACAACTTCTTCTCTTACTTCAAACAAACCTATAGGCTATCTACATCTTCTCCCATGGAAAGCTTCGAATGGGGTCATCTGAATTCTAGCATGGAAACTATTGTTATACGCAAATTAGATCAATGGCAAGTGCTTATCCTAACTACCTTTAAAATCTAGCGCACATGCCCTAAACATATCTTCTAAAGTCTAAATGGTCCGCTCAGCCTTACCATCTGTTTGTGGATGAAAAGAAGAACTTAGATGAACTTGGGTACCGAGACCCTTCTGAAAAGCCCTCTAAAACTGGGAAGTAAACTGAGTACCCCTATTAGAGATAATAGCCAAAGTAACTCCATGAAGTCTAAAGAATTCTCGGATATACAATCTATCTTAATCCTCAACTATATAAGATGAATGCACTGGCAAGAAATGAGATGATTAAGTCAAGCGGTCTACCACAACCCAAATAAAATCATGATGACGACTAAAAAAAGGAAAACCAATTACAAAATATATATTCACTTCTTCCCACTTCCAAGTAGGAATGCGAAACTCTTGGATTACACCACCGGGCTTTTGGTTCTCTACCTTAACGTGTTGACAAGTAGAACACTTTGCCACAAGTCTTGCTATGACTTTCTTCATACCGTTCCACCAATAGATTTCCAGCAAATTGAGGTACATCTTGGTAGCACCGGGAGGAATAGAATATTGCGCGCCATGTGCTTCAGCCATAATTCTCTGCCTTTGATTATCAACATCAGGAACATATAATCTACCCTGCAATCTATACACACCATCTCTCCCTTGGAAGAAAACCTCTACTTTTTGGTCTTTCACTGACTCCTTCAGTCTGACCAAACTAGGATCCCTGTCTTTCTTCTTCTTTACCTCCGAGACTAAAAAAGACTCAGAACTACTCTGAACTAACATACTTACTTTAGCGAAATCAATCAATCTAACACCCAACCTAGCCAAACGATGCATATCACGAGCCAATTCTTTCTTATCATTCTCTACATGAGCTACACTACCCATAGACAACCTGCTAAGAGCATCTGCCACAACATTGGCCTTGCCCGGGTGATATAACACACTCATATCTTAATTTTTTAACAGCTCCAACCACCGTCTCTGCCTAAGGTTCAACTCCTTCTGGGTGAACACATACTGCAAGCTTTTATGGTCTGTAAAGACATCAACATGGAAACCATTCAAATAATGTCTCCAGATTATCAAAGAAAAACCTACAGCTGCTAATTCAAGATCATGGGTTGGCTAATTCTTCTCATGAAGCTTCAAGAGGCATAATCTATAACTTTACCCCTCTGCATCAACACACAACCCAAACTAACTCTAGAAGCATCATAATACTTCACAAGACCATCAGTACTATCAGGTAAAGCTAACACTGGGGCTGAAGTAAGTCGAGTCGTTAACTCCTGAAAACTCTTCTCACAGACATCTATCCTCTGGAACTTAACTTTATTTTGGGTCAATCAGTTCATAGGAGACACAATCAAAGAGAATCCCTCAACAAAACAATGGTAGTAACCAGCTAGACCCAAGAAACTCCTAATGTCAGATAGGGAGGTAGGTCTAGTCTAATTTTTTACAGCTTCTGTCGTTTGGGTATCGACTCTAATTCCTTCGGCAGAAAAATGTGACCAAGAAAAGTGACTGACCTTAGCAAAAAATCACACTTACTAAATTTAGTGAATAATTGATGATCTCTAAGAGTTTGCAAGACAATTCTAAGATGGTCGGCATGATCATCCTCTCTTTGGGAATACACAAGAATATCTTCAATGAATACAATGACAAACATATCGAGATATTGCTTGAACACTCAATTCATGAGGTCCATGAAGCCTGCTGGAGCATTGGTTAACCCAAAGAACATGAAAAGAAACTTTAAGTTACCATAACGTGTTCGGAAGGCTGTCTTTAGAATATCACACTCTCTCACTTTAAGCCGATGATAGTCGAATCTAAGGTCTATCTTTGAGAAATAACTTGCACCCTGTAGCTGATCAAATAAATCATCAATTCTAGGAAGAGGATACTTGTTCTTGAGAGTTTCCTTGTTGAGTTGACGGTAGTCAATTCACATACACAATGTACCATCTTTCTTATGTATGAATAGAACAGCTGCACCCCACGGGGAAACACTGGGTCTAATAAAGCCTTTGTCTAAGAGATCTTTGAGTTGCTCCTTCAACTCTTTAAGTTCTGCGGGAGACATATGGTACGGAGGAATGGAAATAGGCTGAGTGCTGGGAAGGAGATTAATCTCAAATTCTATTTCTCTATTAGGTGGGTCCCTTGGGAGATCTTCTGGGAAATATTAGGAAACTCATTAACAATGGTAACTGACTGAATAGTTGGAGTCTCATACTTGAGCTCTTTAACTCGAAATAGGTGATAGATGCAACCCTTGGTAATCAACTTCCTAGCATTGAGGTAGGATATGAAATGGCTATTCGGTGTTACAGAACTCCCAGACCACTCAAAAATAGGCTTGTTAGGAAATTGAAACTTGACCACTAGGGTATGACAATCTATAGACGCATAGCACGACTGAACTCAATCTATACCCAGAATGACATCAAAATCAACCATATCTAGCTTAATCAAATCAACACATATAACCCAATAAAGGACAGTGACAAGAAACTTCTTATAAACTCTCTTAGAAATAACAGATTCTCCTACCGGGGTAGAAACTAGAATAGGCTCAGGAATCCGTTCAGGGTCCATCTAAAAATTTACAACAACTAGAGGTGTCACATAAGAGAAACTCAAACAAGGGTCCATCAATACATACACATCAAAATGAAAGACACGGAGCATACCAGTGACAACATCTGGAGAGTCCTCCTTTTCCTAGCGAGGTGGTATAGCATAAAAGAGATTCTGGCGTGAACCGCTAGTAGTACTAGAAGAGATGCCTGAGGAGGAACTGGGCGGACTACGGGAGTGGGGGCACTGGTAGCCTGACTCTGGGGATGATCATCTTAACTCCCCTATCTAGCATTTAGATAATCAATAAGTCGGTGGCCTAATTTGCCACAACCAAAGCAACCCCTCCGATAAAAAAAACACTCACCAAAATGATCTCTACCATACTTGGCACATAAAGAAGGACGAGTTCGGTTACCTACACTTTCGTGAGACCTAGATAGGATAGACCTGTTCCCTTGCTCCTACCTTCTTCTAGGTACAGGGGCACTAACTGAGGAAGGCACAGGCATAAATGGACGTCCCCGAAATTGAGGGCAGTTCTCTCTATGGAATCTGGACTGAACAGATCCCTGCTGCTCTGATCTAGCTCTTTTATTCCCTTTTACTCTATCTCTCTCTATTTTACCTTATCAGCTTCAATCTATTGGGCATGTATCATCAACTGAGAAAGGTCCATATCCCTATTAAGAATAGCGGATCTACACTCTTTCACAACGTAAGGTGGCACACCGGTCACAAACATACTCATAATGTTCTTGGAGTCAGCCATCATACTTGGAGAATATTCGGATAACTGATTGTATTTAAGATAATACTCCTTAATAGTCATGGATCCTTGTCTCAAATTTAAGAATTCATCTATCATTGCTTCCCTAATATCAAGAGGAAAGAATCTAACCAAGAACGCATCCTGGAATAACTGCCAAGTCATGGGAGAGGCATCCTCCCCTACTCTTCCCCCACATCTCCACTCAGTCATATGCAATATCTTTCATTCAATAGGCAGCCAATTCAACACTTTCCTCTTCAGTCACGTGCATAATTTAGGTGATCTTTATCATGTCATCCAAGTACATCTGCAAGTCTTCACCTTCCTTCGACCCATAGAACTCAGGTAGATTCATCCGCATAAAGTCACGAACTCGAGATGCAGCAAAATTATTCTCTTGTGGAGGAAAAATAATAGCTTGGGTTTTAGCTTGAGCATTGGAGGTAGCTGCCTGGGCTAGCGCCTAAAAAGCTGCCTAGAATTTCGCATGAGACACATGCTCGTTCAAGGGATCAATAGGTGGATGTTGCTCGTTGTTTCTACGAGCTCGATGAGGAGGCATTTTCTGTAATAATAGAGCATGAGTTAATCACAAATAAAGAGGTAGTTGTAGGAACGATATACTTTAGAAAGAAAAAAACAACTTTTCCTAAAACGTTCTATAGCTTTTTGCTAATAGATGTGGTGCGCAACACACCGATGATTAAGACTCTACGTAATGCGGCTTGTCAGGCTCCCTTGGACTCCTTAAACCTTAGTCTTTGATACTAATCTTGTAACGCCCCAAAATTTTATCCCGAGATGCCACACGGACCCTCGGAGCTAGACACTATCTCAAGGAATTTAATTCAACAATTGCCATGCACAACGAAGAGCTATACCACATCGAGTATAATAAATATATTGAATGTCTGTACATACCATCCCTTTAGTCTGACAAAGCCTCTATACATCAAAATCAAGGAGCCATTGGGACAAACCCCCAACTGGCTCAGAAAATACTAAAAGCCATAACATCAGAACGATATCACCCAAAATATAGACACAATCCTCAAACCATGAGGACTCACCACTGAGGGAACATAGTTGAGGCACTCGAATATCACTAACGTGGCTACGGTCGAGTACCTGAACCTATATTACGAGAAAATTTATCCCATAGGAAAATATGTGGGTCAGCATTTTGGAATATACTTAGTATGTGGGGGTGCATGCAACAATGTAAATATCATCATCAATTTCATGAAAATATGCATATGTACAATAATGGCTCTCTTGGCTTGAGTTAGACTGAAAAATACTTTTCATGATCTCATAGTAAATAAATCATATGATAAAAACCTTATAAATCATCATAAACAACTCAACTCTTCAACTCAAGACTCGGAGTGACTCGATAATTCAAGAAACTTAACTCTTATGGACACGGGAGGTTCTTATAACCGACATAAACCATGTGAGCCACATATAGTCCAATGTTTTTCACTCCTAAGAAGAGAACCCTACATTGGCAGGAGCATCATACTCTTTCTAGGGAGTACAACCTAAATTTAGTGATTACAATCTCATACTCGGCCTCTGGACCACAATTATCTATATCAATCCTATGGTGGCATGTAGTTTCGGGGGAAATACCATATTTCCTGCTCGGTGATAAATACTACTCCCAGACATAACTCAGAACGCGTTAGGAAATCCACCACAAACATCACAAGGGTCTTTCATGAAGATCAAATCAAATCTCTTTCTTATTTATCAAATCATAATCAATGTGTGGATTCCTAACTCTACTCAAATCAAATCAATCTTTCTCAATATCAAAATGTATCAATTCATTAAATCATGGAAACATCAATATCTTTGCAGAAATATCAAGACTCATTGTAACAACTAAATCTCATGAATCAATATACTCAATAATCCAATTTGTCATAAGGAAGCTTAAATCTTGACACATATCTTTAAAGCCCTTGAAATACCAACTCATGGTAGAAATATGTAATTCACAATATTAAATATCAATTCATAACTTGGGAATAGTAAAATAATTATGTATAATAAAGCTTGAATAATTTATATTCTCATAATCTCACGATAAAGTAATTTGGTATAAACCCATTTGCAAAATCATATAAATCCATGATACAAATCAAAGCTTTGGGCACAAGAACGAAAGGATTGCTCTAGTTCAAAACCCCACATACCTTACTCTTTGAAATTGGATGAATTCTAGTGCTTGAGACTCTATCCGCACTTGTAACAAATGATTCTTGAAGACCACACTATGAGAAACTTGATTCTTGAAGAAATCTTGAAGATTTATGGATGATTTTTGAAAGATTAAATTTTCTTGATTGAAACCCTAATATATATTCTTAAGAAAATTGGATGAGAGAATGAAGAAATTAGGGTTTGAATGGGGATTTTCATATTTATATAGGCCTCCAAAAGATGGGAAAAGACCAAAATACCCTTGCAAAAACATCCCTTAATTACTGAAATAAAATAGCTGACAATATTCGTGACAAGCTGTCAAACTTGTGACAAGTCATCACAAAATATCATCATAAAATGTTAGATTTTGTGACTTTCTGCTTATGGTGACGACATTTTGTGACAAGCCGTCAGTCTTGTGACAATTCATCAAAAAATGTCGTCACGAATTTTCCAGGCTGACATGCTGGAGTAAAATGGGCATAACTCTTTGTTCCAATACGGGATTTTGGTAAAATTGGTACCGTTGGAAGGATAATTAAATTATCTATCTTTCGGTGGGTCATGAGAAAAATAATTCTTAGGGTATCAATATATATGGTCGTTTGAAGTTGTCTATGCCAAAATCCTTCTCAAGAATTCAATTGGTAAGGGATGTTTTGATTCACCTAATCGCTAGAACATCTTTGAGGCCTTAATACACATCAAACTTGATCACAAAACAACCAAAGAACTATAATTTATTTCTCTTGAGCTTAAGTCATGGTTGCACTGGTATTACATTATTGTATTTTATTAATATATAAATGTTTATGGTCCTATTGTTTGAATATTGGTGATGACATGCATAGATTCAGAACATTCATGATAGTTGCATTGACAGTTGATATGATTCTAACTAGATTATAATTTTATTATTATTGTCACTAAATGATGGTTAGATCCTACTTTCTACCTTAAATGAATTCCTTCGTAATAATAAATGTTTGTCTTAATGAATAACTTATGTATACAAGATATTAATAATGATGTAAAGACTAGACCGAGACAGATTTCAGTCTATGATTTGATACTACTAATTACTCTAATTGTGATAGATTTTGACTCTTTCTACACTTTTATAATGATTTATTTCTGAAGTTCACTCCGAGCATCAATCTTATGGACTTACACTCTTTTAGCCACAACTTGAGTCCATGCATCTATTATATCCAGATACACATCCTCTAGTATAGGATAGAGAAAGATGTTGGATTGATTATATTAATTTCAATTAAAACCCGATGATAGATTTTTGTATTCATGTTATATATATGTATGATCATAATTAAGATGATATGCTTAAATACCCAACAAGGATGGAGGGAAACTATGATGATATGCTCATGTGCCCAGCAAAATTAGAGGATATTATGATGATGATAGTAATACCCGACAAGACCGGAGGATGATTATGATGATATACCCAAAAATGCCGGAGGATGATGATATTTATGTTTCTATGTGTACATCTATTTTTTCAAGTTTGGCTATCCCTATGTATGTTGATTATAAATATATACCCAACAAGACTGGAGAATGATTATGATGATGATGGTTATGATGATAGTGGTTATGATGATAATGCTTATGATGATGATGGTTAGGATGATGATTGTTATGATAGTGATGGTTAAGATTATGATATTATGATACATGGATAAATTCTGCTATTATGGATTCTATTGCATTCATTATTGCATATGCATTCCCTATCATCAGTATGTACCTATATCTATCAGCCTATATGGTGGAGGGTTGCATAGGTATAGATGATTACTATGCCTTATGGTATGTTATATGTTAATTGAACCTTCTAAACCTGGGGTGGCGGGGGCACGTGATAGGATCGACTAGGTATTTGCTTGTCTGAACTAGAAAGTTTCTCACATTATTATTAATATTGTTATTATCATTGTTATGATTATTGTTATGGTTAGCTTGTAGTAGATTGGTCATTGATTTGGTATTAAGACTATTTCTGGACATTTTTATATTATGATTATATTATTATGCATGACCATCTAATGATTTTCTATACCAGTTAGAACCCTGAATATTCTAGAACTAGCTCTTGCTATGCTTATAAGGTCTTATGTAGCTAGTCTGATGATTAATATTGTACTTTTAGTAGACCTTGGTTATACTATGTTTATGCTACGTTTATGCATACTTATATATATATAGCTAAGTTATTACCATATATCCCTCATTTCCTTCATTGGTATCAGAGCCTAGGATTAACCGTTGTATTAGTACAAAGGCTAATTACTTAGTAGGGTCCTGCGGATCGATGCGGAGACGTCTATAACCTATATTTGGGAGGCTATAGTAAAATTCATAAAAAAATTCTTTCCTTGACTCCTTATCATGTGTATGCATTACTATGAGCCTCAAGAATATTCCTTGACTCTATTTTATCCCTAATGGACGATACAAGATGGTCGATAGATACAGATAAGAATTTAGCATTAATTTTGGTGCAGCGCTAGACTAGAGATCTAGATATGTATATCAAAGATCTTAAGCATCAACCAAATGATTTGAGGTTGACTTAGGCTCCAGTAAAACTCAAAACTACTTCAACCCTTTGTGGTTCAGAATTGGGGGTCCTGAGAAAGTTGCAGATCCCTCCCAACCATTTATACCATCCATTTTATTGTGAAATTTATAGGCTGGAGTGGGTCTATTAGTGTTCATTAGGTTTTTTTTTACCTATTTCTGAGTATTAGATTGGATTTCTTGAGAGGCATAGACATATGCCTCTACTAGATCCTTTGAGCAGTGCAAGATGTGTGGATTTACTAGAGGATTTGAATTTCCACTTCTTTTGGTGTCGAAGCACTTGATAGTAGTTGGGTCTTCCTTCTCACAGGTTGTTGGTCATTCGAGAGCCATAGAGAGAGTACGTATTAAGATTTATGTAGGTGGCGTCAAGAAGCCATGCCCTTTATATTGTGCTATTGGTGTTTTATTCAAGAGTGAGAATCCTTTCAGTAGAGTTCAGCGGCACTTGGAGCCTATTAGTTCTTCAGAAGTAGTCTTTCAAACTATGAGTGGTTCTTAGATCAGTCTTTGTGATCAAAGTGGGCAGAGTTCTCGCCGAACCTTGCAGAGTTTTTGTTAGGGGTCTTCCGGCCATGGTGACCATTCTAGATTATGAGGGCTAGTAACTAAGAGTTTTCTAAGATCTTATTTTAGTTGTGTAAACATGAGACACTGGTCCAAAAAGTTCCCCAGATGTGAGTTAGTGATCAGACAGAGTTAACTTGTATTCCTCGATAGCCTAGACTTCTTGAGGCAGGCTATGACTGTGGAAAGGATGATCATGGTTGTAGAGAGTGCTCTCAGCATCAACTGGCTAGACATTTGGGCTCAATTTATGTTATTGCCATGTTGATTTTCTAGGAGTCTTCTATGATTATATATATAAATCACTAATCTAGAGAGCATTCCTGGTGTGGGATTGCTAGTTTTTCAGCTCATTCAAATCAACCTCGTGATGATTATGACACCTTTAATTAGAGATAGTGCGGTTGGCACCTCAGTCAATGATTTAGTTGGCCAGTCAAAGTTTGGACTCATTCAAATTTAGACTCTCTTAGATCTATCAAGAATGTGGTTGCGGATTTCACCATGATTAGTGTCCTTTTATTTCCTGCATTTAATTTTTCATGGTGTGTATTGGGGTATTTATACCCATTGATGATTATATGCCTTGATGAGTTCATATTTATTATTGTGTTTCTTGTTATTAAATTCATGATTATATGACTACCCCCGTGGTTTATTTATTTTAGTAGTGGATGGGGTAGATCCGTATTGATATTTTCTCCCTATAGGTGTAGCTTAGGGTTTGAGTCCCTATACCTTGGTACATTGGCCTTATTGTGTCCCTTTAAGTGGTACTTTGTATTGGTGTTTATTTTGGTACTGCCTATTCATTATATTAATATTGATAGTGCTATGGCTATTGCTGATATTGCTTTTGTATTAATGTTATTACTTGATGTAATTATTCCTTGCTGGGTAGCTGTATAGGCTAGTGTTATGTAGCTAGGGTTCCATGTCATGACCTAAGACTACCCCCTAGTCGTAACACGGTGCTTAGAACCATAAGAGATCCCAAGCTAATCCATGTACAGACGTGATGTTGGAGCAACTGATTTAAAATTTTTATGAAAGCTAAATAGACTAAATGGAAGCATAATCACTGTTAAATATGTTTTTTCAATACATAACCAAAGATCACAACACTAAAATTTTAAAGAATGAGGAACTGAAAACTATGTGCAATGACTCTAATTGACAAACTATTAATCCTCTAGGAATACTGACTGTACGTAGTTTGGACAAGACCACAACTATTCCCAATCAATACATAAGAATAAGAAAATAAAATACAGGAACTGCGAATGACTTGAGTCCTTAATTTAAGAGAAGTCATAACATACTGGCTAAATTCTATGAACTGTCTGACCCTAATGTATGGGCTACATATGGAACCTTCATCATGAAATAATGTAGCCACAAACACATATAAGTGGTCAGTACTTTGGAATATACTGAGTATGTGAGATATACACTATTCATGAAATTGCCTAGAACTAAGAACATAAGCTATTTGCTGAAATATGCATTTAAAACAAGTCTGTACATACAAAAATTTGTAAAGTGTAATGACCACGAGTCATGGTCATAATTCTAATTTCAGCCTCTGCTACCCATATTACGACTCTTTCCTAACTACACAAAATGAGACATTACGAGTCATAGTCTGGACAACTTTGACAGTGCTTTAGTATGTTGGCCATAACTTTTCACCCCGATATTGTATTAACGGAAAGTTGGCATCAATGGAAAGATAATTAAATTGTCTATCTGTTGGTGGGTCTTGATCAAAAAAAATTATTAAATATCAAAAGTTATGAACAAGAATTTAATCGCTAAGGGATGTTTTGACTTGTCTAGAAGATAGGAGCTATTTTTGACCTTAATATGTGTATAAATCACTAAAAAAATATCAAAACATGAGGTTTTATCTTGAATGGACTTAAAACATGATTCAAACATTAGCTTGGATTTTTGGAGTGTCATAATATCTCCCTTTGGGTTCATTCGTTCTCAGTTGAAGACTAACTTGGCTGAATGAATAGAAAAAAGAGATGTAATCCCTGACATTGAATTCTAAGAGATGAATATGGACCTGATGAATAAATTTCCAACCAACTTTAACTAGCTTGAAAATTTAAAAACTCACTAGTACTGTCTCGATGAATTCTAAAGTTAGATAACTAACATGATACTTATTTCTGAATCTAGATATTTTGAGATTGATTTGGAATAAGACTAAGGACTCAATTGAATTCACAATTTGCATTAATATGAATAAATTACCTCATGTAATAGGCATATTCATAAAACTTCAGATAGTAAGACTAGATGAAAACACGAAAAACTATATGACATTATATGTCTGATTGCTGAACTGAATTGTTGGCCATACGAACTAACTCATACTGAAAGCTTATAACTCAACAAAAATATTTATTCAATACTCTTTGTATGAAGTTCTAATAACATTAGGGGGAAAATAATTTTGGGCATGATCTAAGTGAGATATTTGAATAAGGAATTGCAACATGGATACAACTTTATAACATGGAATGTATGCATATAAAACATGGCTAGGATAGAATTACTATGCCTTAGGGAATGCAACTGCCCGCTTTCAAGCTTAGCCAAACATCTCAAATACTCTCTTAACTATACTTTTCCTCTTAAATACTGCCCTTTATTTGATGCCATTTATAATCTTCACATGGGTGTTGATAACTCCATATACTAAATTCTAAGTTTAACTAAATTCTCTTACCATGTTCAAGACTAACTCACAGTCACAAGGTACTATGTATAACACCATAATACTAGTCTAAACCATGTATTCAATATACAATTGGTTTTCAAAGATCTTATCTCAAGAATAATACTCCTTACCACTTCAATAACTAACTTTAAACTCTTACTAGGAATTCACTAACGCACAATCCATTTTTCCACTTATATACCAATATGAAATTCAAGCCTATCATTATAACCATATATGAATTTCTAGGTAACCAACACACCTTGGAATTTACCCATAATCTATAATACCTCTATCAATAACAAGTTTGATGTACTATCCCTAAAAAGACACACCTAGAATTCTCAAATAGCTATGACATATACCAAAAGCTTTGCCTCAATCTTCCTTTACACTTATAAACTTAGATAAAACAAGCATGCAACAATCCTTCCCTAATAAGAAAAATTTTCTCTCACCCATCTAAACCATTGTTCATCAATTTTCATCACCACTATCTTCAGATAAGGAGGGGTCACTAAGAAATTAGAACATGTAGACCTGAAGCATGAAAAAATACTCTACATAACTTTGACGCATAACTGATTTTTGAGGAATAGAGTATCAGAGGCATATATTCATTAAATAAATCTAAACTAAGGACACACATGCCATATGTAAAATTTCACAGGTCATTAAGGGTGTACCATGAGTTATGGGAATTGAGCATACTGTATAACATAAGTACCTGAGTCATGAGCTACATGACTAGAGTTGGAGTTCATAAAATCATGGACTATGAGTCGTACTTCTGAGTGAAGTGGCTCTCTTTATACTAGTAACTAGGAGCATACATGATTCTTTATAAAGTGCATAAAGTATGAGCTATGATCATAGAGATTACTTTTAAGGCATAAGGAGATGTTATGATGATTGAAATATGAAAATGTACACTGATATAAGGATTAGTGAAGAATCTTCATCCCCTACCGTTATTCTAGAACTAACTAGCATCAATACTAGAATCTGAAACCTGACTTGGTTCATTTTTCTATCATCTTCCCCTTAGATTTAAAACAACATTTTAAGTCTGCGAATATCTGCAAGATACTTTGAACTGAACTGCAATCATTCTACTGTAGATATCGGGATATAATCAATACATATAAATACTAAACTTCTCTTGAAAGACTATATCTTAAAGTGTAAAACTTGGTGCTAGTAATTCCTTCTAAGAGACAACTTTTAACCTTTTATAGCCCCAATGCTCATCATATAATAACTTAAACACTTACTAACTTATAATCTTCTGGAATATCACTAGACCTTGAGTTCATACTTTTTCGCTCTAGAATTTCAAACTTTCCTTTTTATGAACTTGATCATCAACAATTCAATCTTAGATTATAACACTAAACATGGATAGCCACATAACTTATTATGCAATTATATGCACTTACAACTACTGGATAGGAATTATGAAACATTAATCCACATAAAATTTTATGAACATATCAACCTTAACAAGCTTCACTATCTTTCTGGTCGCTATCTAATCTCTATACTAACTAAAGCAGTAACATAATCTAAGTCCCCCCTTAATTGATAAATATCTCTCAAATTGCTATTACACAATCTACATAACACCTTTCTGACACCATGGATACATAATCTACTATATTCGGATAAACACTATCCCCATTTCACTGTGGCTATGCTTCGAGGCTCATGCTCCTAACTCTAGGTCATGATGTCTTAGAATTCTGAGAAAGGATCTAAGGGCACATATGACTTTGTCTCAATACATGATTTTTATAAATTATAATGAACTCTTTAAAATCTTGGAATATAAGGGCACTGATGGGATCCTTTTAAACCTGTGTGCAATCTTATAATTGTCTGTGAGGGGTGTCTATGAAATCTCTATAGCTAGGAATTAAAGCTTTATTGTTTCTATTACCTTAAAAATAAGGTAGAGATAACATGAATGGAGAAATGTAAGAATCTATATAAGCTTGTTAGAGAACATCTCCATTGCACGATTTGAGATATGAAAGAATTGAAATACTTCTTAAATGACTTGTAGACTATCGAAGAAAAGTACAAACGTCTCCATAACATTCTTCAAGACTTTACTTGAAACGACTTCATAGACACCATAGTACATTTGAACCTTGTACTCTGATTCCATGTTTGTCACGACAAGTGATCCCAAGATGACCTATGTACTTGCATGATGCTTGAGCAATTAATTTAAAATGTATATAAGATCTAAACTGACTAAATAAAAGCATAATCACTATGAAATAAGTTGTTAAATATATAATTATTCTAAGATCACAATACTGAAATATAACAAAATAAGAAACTAAAAACTACGTACAATGACTCTAATTGATGACCTATGAAGCCTCTACTAATATTGGCTATAGGTCGTTGGGACATGACCCCAACTATCCCTAATTAATACATAAGAATAAGCTAATAAATATGAAAACTGTAACTAACTTGAGTCCTTGAAATAAGAAAACTCATCACCTGCTAGTTGAATAATGTAAACTATCTGACCTTAATGTGTGGGCTACATCTGGTACCTATATCATGAAACAATGTATCCATAAACACTTATATGTGGTCAGTTCTATAAAATGTAATAAGTATGTGAGATATTCACTAGTTATGAAATTACTTATGACATACTTTAAAACTGAGAACATAAGCCATTTGATAAAATATGCATTTAAAATAAGTCTATATATAAAAAAACTTCAAGGTATAGTGAAAGTTTGAAATCATGAGCCAAAATATTTTTTTAAACTAGGTAGTAGTAGAAACATGAATACTATAAGTAAATCTCAAGTTAGAGCTAAATATGTTGTAAAATTGTACTGAGGATCATGTATGAATGCATGAACCTGTAAAACAAAGCATAAACATGTACTAAACTGATTTCAATAACTAAATAATTGATATATGGACAATTGGTCATGCAAATCTAAACTGATATAATCTGAATACTGAACTGAAACTAAAGGAGCTAACATTTAACTAACATGCCCCAATCTGAGCTAATCAGGGTCCAACTTGTAACACCAGTTAGAAGGGTATTAGTACCTTTCTAAGGTTACTAATACTGTCTATGTAGATCAAATAACATGATGTATTGAGGGACTAGGGTGCCATTCCTCTGCAGGAAGGTGACCTTTAAGAGAGTGGCAGTCCTCAACTAGCTAGTGACCTCTCATAATCTATGTTGGAAACATAGTTCTTCAACATAGGGACTTCTACTTAAGGTCTTAGTACTCTACTAGCGGGTGACACTTCATTCCTAGGTTTTCTCGGTGCTAAGTCCTACTCCCAACTGAAAGACACAGAAGCATAAACTTATACATACACTGATAACCGATATGGTCAAGTCATGGTACTCTAAAAATAATAGTGCATGCATAATCTGAAGTAATTATGAACATATAAATGGATGTATGTTTGAATTCCTAGGTATTAGGTGTTCATAACCCATAAGCTTTGAGTAATGCTAAATGAATATGGTAATATTAAAAAACTGATCATTCTAAGAAATTTCATGAATAAAGCCCAAAAATTCAACAATTGATCATAATAAAGAAATTCATGAATCTTGAACATGGGAGGATGCCATTCTTACATCAAAACATGTATTCATGATTTAATTATAAAATAATCTGAAGAAATTAGGGAAAACCCATATAGCTTGATCATATGCTTGAAATTTATGGTAATATCATGTAAATCATAAATGAGCATGAGAATAGGATTAATGATATAATATGGGCCTAAGAATCCAGGAATAATCATTAAAACATTCTTATGAAGGAAAATTAAACCATGGGGAATTGAATTTAAGCTCAAAATAACAATTGGCTAAAATCCTTAGATTATGGAAATCATAAAATTCATGAATAAAAATTATAATTTGGGCAGGAGAATGAAAGGAGATCCTCATTGACTACCTACATACCTGATCACTTTTGATTCCTGAATTGAAGTTTTGGAGATTTGTACTTGGAGATAAAAACCCTAATATCTTATTTTGGGAGAACAGAAACATCTCATATTTAATGAGTAATTTAGTGTTATATTGAGAATGAGGGATTTGGGATTGTTTTGTCTTTTTATCCAGCATTAAAATAGCTTAAACGACATAGTTTTGGGGTTAAAAGAGTGGAAAACCCCCTTAGAAACCATCTGGAAGTCGCTTGGAAGCCGTCCTAACGACATAGGTCATGACTCATAGGGTCTGCGAAAGAGTATTGACTTGATTCATGGTCAGAAGTCCTATTTCAGCCTATACTACCTAGATTATAACTCCTTCCTGAAGACCCATAATGAGACATTACGAGTCGCAGTTTGGGCATCTTTGGCAGTGCTTTAGTATTTTGGCCATAACTTTTCACCCCAATAGTAGATTATGGTAAAATCTGTATTGTTGAAAATATAATTCAAATATCTATTTGTTTATGTGTCTTGATCTCAAAAGTTCTTTGTATACCAAAAGATATGCTTGTTTGAATCTGACTATAGTTATATACTTCACACGAATTTAATTGCTAAGGGCTATTTTGACTTGTCTATAAGCGATGATCTATTTGTGACTTTAATATGTGTCTAAATCACTATAAAACTATCAAAAAATATGGTTTGATCTTGTATGAACATAAAGTATGGTTCTAACACTGGCTTTGATTTTTGGAGTGTCACATTCCATTTTCTTATGATTCTTATTCGGTGGTTTGAGTAGATATAGCCCATAGTGAGGCGAGGTTGATTGCTTTCTCTCTGTGTTAGCTATGTTAGATTTATTCTAAAAGGCATTATGATATCAAAGATAAGTTGAGCTTTTGTGTTTCTGATATTGTTCTACGTTGGCAATTTAACTATATTGCATGTCCTTGAGTTTGAGATTTTTAGACATGCCTCTTGTGTGTGAAGGTTTTGGCATTGTCTATCCTTTTCAATATATACCATTGGTGAGATTGACCGATTTAAGGTCTATTTTTTGTTTATGGCTATTTTATTGGCAAATAGCAGCTTGATTTTGATATAAAGATGTCATGGATTTATCTCCTTGTGATAGTTTGTTCTTGTTATTGGTAGTGATATTGGATACTTCTTTAATTTCATGATGTGGTTCTTGTCCAAAGCAGAGTTAGAGAGTTAGTGGTAGGTGATTTTTCTTTTGATCACTTCTTAAGTTGGCAAATTGGAATTCTTTATCTTGAGTTGTTTGATTTTCTGGTGTTGGACTTGACTTGACCATTGTTTTGAGATAATTATTTTTATTCTTAAATGATGTGATTTATGGATGGATCAACTGATGATTGTCCTACTTGAGTGGATTCATTAAATCTCTATTTCAGAGTTTGTTTGGCCTAATGAGACTTGGTGGAGTGTTTCGCCTTTATGATATGTTGCGATGGATATTCTTTGTTGAGATGGAGTGTTGGATTGGTTATTTTCAAGCTTAAGTTGCATTTCTCTGAGTTTCTAGAGTTTTTTCCATTGCTAGTATGGTTAGTGGCCTTTATGAGTTCTTGAGTACGCTTTGATAGTTCATGCCCACCAGCTAATATGGAGTGGATTTCCTATGTTTGGAGTTAGTGATTTATCCTCTATTACAATTTTGTTCTTCATCTATATTTCAATTTTGGCTTGGCATGATCCGCCACAGATATGTCAGATTTCGACTGTATTGTCAATGTGAGTATTTGACTTTTTCTTGGATTTGTTATCTCAACTTTGAATTTGACACCTTGGAATAGAAATTTTAAAGTTATAATAGGTTTGGAATATTAATGCCTACCCATCTTTAGGTTTGGTTTAGCCAGTTGAGACTGAGTAGTTCAGCTTTCATGTTGAGATTTTAGCTTTGAGTTTCAAGGCTTGAGTGAAGCCCTCATTTTAGATTTGTATTGATTAGGATTTCGTGTATAGGTTGGTTGAGCCTATGCCGTGGTTACCTATTTGGTCTTGTCGACTTCGAATGGATTAATTTTGATAAGTGCTCACATGATAGACCTTGAATATGGTATTGGTTCTTTTAGATTTGACCTCGAGTCTTCCATCGACTTTGAGAATTTTGAATAATACATTCATTAAAAGTAGTATTTCTTTAGTTGGTTTCTTCTTGGTTTATTCTCGTTTGATTGGACATCCTGGAGAAGATCATTCCATGATGCGTAATTATGCCTTGATCTTTTGGCTTTCAATCTTGGTTTTCATCCGGACAGTTTCAGCATTGACATAGATTGCATTCCTTGATTATCTCTATTTGGGTTCCCAGATAGCGCCATATGAGCTTATTCTCATGTTTTTCATATGGACTTTCAGCGGATCAACTTCATTTCTACGAGTTATCTGTGATGAGATTGAGTGGATGAGACTTTAGTGATTTTCCCTCTCGGTTTGGAGTAGATAGCAAGTTTGTAATAGTAAAAGAAGGTTACATTTTGAATTGGAGTCGGTATTTTGACTCATATCTTGGGTTAGTTTTGGCTTGGGTGTAAGACCCCACAAAGTTCTAGTTCAATTAAGTCCCATATAGCTTGTAATAAGGGGTCCCAGACTTAGAAAAATTCATCTAGGTGTTAAGACTTAGAATCATTTTTATCCTTCGTAA
The DNA here is from genome assembly GCA_030864215.1 of Capsicum pubescens. Taxonomy (NCBI): domain Eukaryota; kingdom Viridiplantae; phylum Streptophyta; class Magnoliopsida; order Solanales; family Solanaceae; genus Capsicum; species Capsicum pubescens. Next base: position 102,598,157 of record CM061542.1, read on the forward strand.
TTGGATGATCTAATTTACTATCCTTACGACCTTAGAATGTCATTTCTTAAGTTGATTCATGATCAGGGTGTCAATAGGTCATTTTGGGTGAGTGTAGGAATTTTTGGACATCTTTTGAGTCACGTTTGGATGATCAAAATAGTAAGCCAGCGCAATCTCAACGCATCACATTGGCTATTGCGTCGGCACCATTGATGTGATGCATATGCTATCGCGTCGATACCATCGCATCACTGGGAACAAATTATGTATTAACCTAAGGGTTTTTCGGGTTAATTAAGTCATTTTCCTCTCACATTAAAACCACATAACACGAAATCCATCCCCTCAATTGGAAAAATACATTCATTATTCACAAAATCCTCTCAAGAAATAAACCCTAGGTCATCAAGCTCAGGATCAAGTTCCATGAAATCCCAACCAATTCCCACGAATACAAAAATCAAGGTATATTAGGTGTCCATCCTTGGGTTTTTGTCCACCCTTGTAGTTCAAGAACCCTTTTTAAAACTACAAGTTTTCAAATTCATGATTTACATATGCATATTGAGTTGTATTCATGTTTGTGTTGTTGTATGGGTTTCAATTCAAGATTTAATTATAAGTTTCATAAATATAGGATAGCATGTATGTTGATTGATGTAATTCCCATGTTAAAACCCTTGAAATTGAAAGTTTAAGTTGTAGTCATGATGCTTATGTGTTGTTCATTATTATGTGGATTAACCATGCTTCCCAAGTGTTTGATAAAATGTCCATATGAGTAAATTATAAATGATAACTTATTGTTGTGTAACTAAAGTTGTGATATGATTTTCTCTATTATTATATCGAGTCCTGGGGGTATTTATTACCCGAAGTCTAGTTGTTTACTTAGTTGCAATATTTATATAATAGTCCCAATAAAGGTCAAAAACAGTAGTACTCAATCAGTAACATAACTCATTAAACTCAGTCTAGTTCAGTCAGTCAACATAATCAGTGTTAGGTTAGTAAGGCTTGTATAGTCTAGTGGTCAACTCAGTGTCGATTCAGTTGGGAGTAGGATTCATCATCGAGTGAACCCAGGGATAGGGGCATTCCTTCCAACAGAGGGTTTGAACTTTAGTAGTAGTCCCTGCGTTACAGAACTACGTAGCCAATGTAGGGTAAGTATTTCTCCTGCCAGACTAGGGTTGACTCAATCATATATATATTTCATGAGTCTTTCTGCCAGATTATGGTTGACCTAGCATTGTTTGTATTCCGTGGTAAGGTGCTAACACCCTTCCCATTGTGGTAACAGGTTGGACCCCAAATCAGTTTATATCGAGGTATGTCGGTTAGATGAACACTCCCATAGTTACAATTTCAGTCTCAATATTCAGTAAAGAACTTAGTCAATTCTACAAAACCATGGCTATCAGTTATCAGTTACTCAACCATCAAAATTTAGTTCTCAGTTTCAGTATAATTTCATATGCACTATCTATACCTATATGCACAGTATAACATATTTAGTAGTTACAGTTTCACATGTACTCTCAACCAGTTACTTTATGATGTTCATTCAGTCAGTTATCATCTCATGCATATAAAACCATATATATTAACCTCACCTCACTTAGCATACCACTATATTCCAATTACTAACACATACTCTTTCATTGTGCTATGATGTCTTATATCATAGGTTCAGACGTTCAGGTTCCTGACCGTACTTAGCAGCTTAGTCTATCAGCAATAGTTATAGTGGTGATTCCTCATATTTTGAGGACAAAGTTTAGCTATTTCAGTTTTTCAGTAGTTTAGTAGTTATTTTAGCCGGAGTTAGTTGGGGGTTTGTCCTATCAACTCCATATTCAGATAGTTAGAGGCTTTCAGACAAACATAGTCAGTTATTCAATTTTCAGTTGTTATTATCAGTTATACTCAGTTATTATTTAAGTATTTTGAGAAACTTATGACATTTTTAGATTTTTTCTACATATATATTCCAATATTATATTCAATGCTCACAACAGGTACCAGTCATGGGTTAGCTTGTGGTCCTTGGGGGTCGTAAGCACTGTGTGACGCCCAAGGTGCAGTCTCGAGGCATTAAAAACTTGGTATCATGGCTTATGATTCTAAATAGTCCTGGGGAGTCTGAAAGTCGCTTCAAGTATATTTTTGTACATGGTTGTGTAGCGCGCCACACTTATGGACAAAAGGCTATGAGGAATTTTTAGGAAAATATTCCCTTCTTTTAGTGTTCATATCATGCGAGTGAGCATGATCTCAAGTTAAAATCTTTATCTAATCCAACTTTTCCTTCCGTCTACAAAACATGCCTCCCAGAAATACCAGCGGAAGAAGAACTAGGAACAAGCCAGCACCTCCGCTCGTTTAGGAAGATCCCTTAAATGAGCATATATCTCACATAGAATTTATAGTAGCTTTCACCACTCTAGTCCATTCTATCATAGCTCAGAATGTTTGACCAACTACAGTTCAGGCCAACCCAATTGCCAATACTGCTACATCTATAATTCGAAACATCACCCATATGAACCCTCCTTTATTTTCAGGGTGTAAGTCTGAATAGGACCTATAATAATTCCTTGACATGGTGCATAAGGTAACAGACATTATGGGGTAACCGCTAGTGAAAGTGATGAGTTAGTTGTCTATCATTTGCAGTATATGGTTCATACATGGTTTAAGCAGTGAAAGGTAGATAGGGGAACAGATACAGGACCTATAAAATAGGAAGAGTTGCTACTACCTTTTTAGATAGGTTCTTTTCATTGGAGTTGAGGGAGGCTAAGGTGTTAGAGTTAATTAATCGAAAGCAGGGAAACATGAGTGTAAAATAGTATTTCCTCAAGTTTACTCAGTTAGCCAGGTATGCTTCTCATGTGGTAGCCAATAGCATCTCTAAGATGATCAAGTTCATGTCTAGTATGTCTGACAGTATGGTCAACGAGTGTAGGAACACAATGCTGATTAAGGAGATTGACTTAGCTAGGTTTATGTTCCATGATCAGAAGATTAATGAACAAAAAACTAAGAAGAAAGAGAGGGAATACAAGAGGTCTAGAATAGGTATCTTTAGTTTTGCTCACCCTAAGTTATAGGGTGGTAATCGTACTCAGTTTTTTCCTGAAATCTTCAATCCCAGCTTCGTCCCCAACCAGTGCTATGGTGACTAAATTTAGAAATGGAAATAAGGATAGGGCGCTAGGCTCTTAATCTCAGGGTAGTGTGAACAGTGCCCGAACAAATCCTCTTTGTCAGCAGTGTGACAAAAATCAGCAGGGTGTTTGCGGGGATGGAAGCGACGTGTGTTTTGAGTGTGGTAAGCCAAGTCATAGAATCAGAGAGTGTCCTCAGGTAGGTTCACAGAGTCAGCATAATCATCCACCAGCTCAGTCGAGTCACCCATCTTAGCAGGGTGCCACTTCCAGTACCACCAGTGGGCGACTCCTAAATAGGCTCTATGAACTCCAGTCCCGACAAGATCAGGAAAGTTCCCTGAGATTCATAAGTTTCTTTATCTTTTGTAACTCTTTATATAGCTGTCAACTTTGAAGTCAGTCTTAAAATCCTAATAGAGCCTTTCTCAATCTCTACCCAGTGGGTAATGGTATATAAGAACTGTCCGGTTATGGTGTCTCAGAAAGTTACATCAGCAGACTTAGTAAAGTTAGAGATGCAAGATTTTGACATCATTCTCGACATGTATTGGATCCATTCATGCTATGCCTCAATTGATTGTAGAAATAGAGTTGTCTATTTTCAGTTCCCTAATGAACCTCCCCTTGAATGGAGGGGTAGTACCACAACACTTAAGGGTCAACTTGTTTCATACCTTAGAGAGAGAAAAATGATATCCAAGGGATGTTTATATCATTTTGTATGAGTAAAAAAGACTCTAGTTCTGAAACTCCTAATCTTGAGTCAATTCCAGTCGCAAGTGAATTTCTAGATGTGTTTTCCAAAGATATCCTCGGAGTTCCTCCTGAAAATAAAATTGACTTCAAAATAGACCTTCTTCCTGATACTTAGCCCATCTATTTTGCCATACAGAATTTCCCCGGCTAAACTTAAAGAGTTGAAACAATAGTTGAAAGACCTCTTAGACAGAGTTTTTATCAGGACCAACGTATCTTTTTGCGGTGCACCAATTCTATTTGTGTGAAAGAAAGATGGTTCTCTTAGAATGTGAATAGACTACCGTTAGTTTAAAAAATTCACCATCAAGAATTAGTACCCACTTCCTAGAATAGATGATTTGTTTGATCCACTTCAAGGTGTCAGTTACTTTTCTAAGATAGACCTCAGATCCGGCTATCATCATCTCAGAGTCAGAGAATGTGACATTTTAAAAATATATTTCAAAACTCGATATGGTCACTTTGAGTTTGTAATCATCTCATTTGGTCTTACCAATGTCCCAACAGCTTTCATGGACTTGATGAAATGTATGTTCAAGAAGTTCTTGGACATGTTCATCATAGTCTTTATCAATGACATTCTTGTCTACTCCCACAGTGAAAATGACAATGCAGACCATCTTAAAATAGTATTGCAGACTCTCAGAGCCCATCAATTATTTGCCAAATTCAGTAAGTGAGAGTTTTGACTAAGGTCAGTATCTTTCCTTAGCCATATAGTTTTCGATGATGGCATTAGAGTTGATCCTCAAAAGATCGAAGTAGTGAGAACTGTCCTAGATCCATCTCTCCATCAGATATTAGGAGCTTCTTGGGTTTGGATGGCTATTACCGATGGTTTTTTGAAGGATTTTCTTCTATTCCATCCTCTATGTCCAGATTGACTCAGAAGAAAGTCAAGTTCTAGTGGTTAGATTATTATGAGAAGAGTTTTCAGGAGTTGAAGACTCAACTCACTACAACCCCAGTTTTGACTTTGCCCGACTATTTAGAAGGATTTTTTGTATATTATGATGCTTCTAAAGTTAGCTTGGGTAGTGATGCTCAAGTTGAAAGTGGTAAGAAGAAGCTTGTTTAGAAAGTTCATTATCTTGCCAAACTAGGTATCCGTTTGGTTGATTGGATTGAGGGTAATGTATGGGTGCAGAATAGTTTGGAATCTTCTCTAAGTTCTGAGGTAAAAGAAAAGTAGGATAGGGATCCCAGTTTAATTAAGCTGAAACAGTCAGCTAGAGACCAGAAAGTAGAGGTTTTCACCCAAGGGGTAGATGGTGTGTTGCATTGCCATGGTAGGCTATGTTTTCCATGTGTGGATGGTTCAAGACAATGAATTATTGATGAAGCGCATGGTATGTGTTACTCCATTCATCCAGGTGACACTAAGATGTACCACGATTTGCGGGAAGTTTATTGGTTGAGTGGGATTAAGAGAGATATTGCAGAGTTTGTAGCACAGTGCTCAATGTGTCAACAAGTTATGGTTGAACATCACAAGCCTAGTGGTTCTATGCAGGAGATTAATATTCCTAACTGGAAGTAGGAGTAAGTTAACATGGATCTTATGACAAGTTTTTCTCATACTCGTCAACAACGTGATTCAATTTAGGTCATTGTGGACAGGATGACCAAATCAGACTATTTCTTATCAGTTCATACTTCCTATTCAGCTGAAAACTATGTCAGGCTCTATTTCAGAGATTTGGTTAGGTTAAACGGTCTCCCATTGTCCATCATTTTAGATAGAGGTACGCGGTTCACAACTCACTATTGGAAAGCCTTCCAAAAGGGTCTTGGTACCCAAGTCCACCTTAGATTATCCTTTCAACCTCAGATAGATGGTCAAGAAGAAAGGACCATTCAAACTCTAGAAAATATGTTGAGAGCATGTGTTATTGACTTTAAGGGTAGTTGGGATGACCACTTACCTTTAATTGAGTTCGCGTATAATAACAACTATCATTCCAGTATCTAGATGAATCTTTTTAAGGATCTTTATAGGAGTAGATATAGATCTCCCATTGGATGGTTTGAGGTAGGTGAGGCCATGGTAGTGGAGCCTGTCTTGGTGTTTAATACCTTAGAGAAAGTGCAATTGATCAGGGAGAGGCTTAAGATAGCCCAAAGCAGACAAAAATCTTATGCAAATATGTGAAAAAAGGATATTAAATTTGAGATTGGTGATTATGTGTATTTGAAAATCTCTCACGTGAAGAGGTGAAGAATTTGGTAAGAAGGGGAAGCTTTGTCCCCGATATATTGGTACTTATAGGATTCTAAGTCATTTTGGTAAGGTAGCTTATGAGTTTGAGTTACCTGTGAACTTAGCATGAGTGCACCTAGTGTTTCACGTCTCCTTTCTAAAGAAGTTCATTGGTGACCCAACAGTTGTAGACCTATAGAGAACGTAGATTTTCAAAATAGTCTCTCTTATGAGGAAGTCCCAGTCGAAATCATTGATCATCGGATTCACAGACTAAGGAATAAAGAAGTTCCTTTTGTCAAATATTTTTGGTGGAATCAGTCCATTGAGGGAGATACTTGGGAAGCAGAGACAGACATGCGAACCAAGTATCCCCACGTCTTCTCCACAAACTCAAACTCACCCTAAGGTAATAACCTTCCTTAGATTTACTATATTCCATACTTAATTACAGCTGCATAACATTCTCATATCATTCATGCATTCATGAGATAGTTCAGTCATGTGTAATGCCACTAGAATTCAGTCATGCTTCAATTATGCATGTTAGTGTAATTACAGTTACTTAGCTCCTGTCAGTTCAGTTAGTCTCATTTGAGGACGAATGTTCCCAAGGGAGAGATATTGTAAAACCCCATAAAGTTCTAGTTCAATTCAGTCCCATATAGCTTGTAATAAGGGGTCCCAACATAGAAAAATTCAGCCAAGTGTTAAGACTTAGAATCATTTTTAGCCTTCATAATTGGATGATCTTATTTCTGATCCTTATGACCTTAGAATGTTTATTTTTAAGTTGATTCATGATCAGGGGTTTCAATAGGACCTTTTGGGTCAATTTTGGAATTTTCGGACATCATTTGAGACACTTATTAATAACCAAAAGAGAAATCCAACATTATCTCGATACATTGCATTGGCTATAACTTCGACACTATCTATGCAATATGCCAGCTATCGCATCGATACCATCGATGCAGATCATTGGTCATTGCATCACCGGGCACATATTGTGTATTAAGTTACTGGATTGTAAGGGTATATAAGTAATTTTCCTCCCACATTAAACCCCCATAACACAAAATCCATCCCATCAATAGGCAAAATACATTTATTATTCACAAAATTCTCTCAAGAAATAAACCCTAGTTCATCAAGCTCATGATCAAGTTCCAAGAAATCCCCAATAATTCCCACGAATTCAACAATCAAGGTATGTTAGGTGTTCATCCTTTGTTTTCCTTCCACCCTTAGAGTTAAAGAATCCATTTTAAAACTATAAGTTTTTAGATTCATGATTTACAGGAGCATATTGAGTTGTATTCATGTTTATGTTGTTGTATTGGTTTCAATTCAAGATTTAATTATAAGTTTCACAAATATAGGATAGCATGTATGTTGATTGATGTAATTCCCATGTTAAAACCCTTGAAATTGCAAGTTTAAGTTGGAGTCATGATGCTTATGTGTTGTTCATTATCATGTGCATAACCATGCTCCCTAAGTGTTTGATAAAATGTCCATATGAGTAAATTATGCATGGTACCTTATTGCTGTGTTGCTAAAATTGTGATACAAGTTTATCTATTATGCTATCGAGTCTTGGGGTATTTATAACCCGAAATCTAGTTGTTTACATAGTTGCAGTATTTATAGAATAGTCCCAGTAAAGCTCAAGAACAGTAGTACTCAGTCAGTAATAGAACTCAGTAAACTCAGTTCAGTCAGTCAATACTATCAGTGTTAGATCAGTCAAGCCTAGAGCATCTTAAGGATCATCTCAATATCGATTCAGTTGGGAGTAGGATTCAGCATCGAGCAAACCCAGGGATAGGGGCATTCCTACCAGCAGAGTGTTTGGCCTTTAGTAGCTGTCCCTATATTACAGAACTATGTAGCCAGCATAGGGTAAGTCTTCCTCCTACAAGATTAGGGATGATGCAATCATATATATATTTTATGAGTCATTCTGCCAGATTATGGTTGACCTAGCATTGTTAGTATCTCGTGGAAAGGTGCTAAAACCCTTCCCATGGGGTCACAGGTTGGACCCTAAATCAATTTATATCAAGGTATGTCGGTTAGATGAACACTCCCACAGTTACAATTTCAGTTTTAATATTCAATAAAGAACTCAGTCAGTTCTACTTAACCATGGCTATCAGAATTTAGTACTCAGTTTCAGTATAATCTCAGATGCACGATGTATACCTATATCCGCAGTATAGTATGTTTAGTATGTTGAGTAGTTACAGTTTTGCATGTACTCTCGTCCAGTTACTTCATGATGTTCATTCAGTAAGTTATCATCTCATCTATATGAACCCATGTATATCAGCCTTACCTTATTTAGCATACCAGTACATTCAAAGTACTAACACGTACTCTTTCTTTGCACTATGATATCTTATATCATAGGTTCGGATGCTCAGGTTCCTGACCGTACATAGTAACTTAGGCTATTAGCGTCATTTATAGGGGTGATTTCTAATATTTCGAGGATAGAGATTACTTATTTCAGTCAGAGTTAGTTGGGGGTTTGTCCTATCAACTCCATATTCAGATAGTTAGAGGCTTTCTGACTATCATAGTCAGTTATTCAGTTTTCAGATATTATTATTAGTTATACTAAGTTATTATGTAAGTATTTTAAGAACCTTATGGCATTTTTAGATTTCTTTTGCATATATATTCTAATATTATATTCAGTGCTCACAACAGGTACTGGTCATGGGTTAACTTGTGGTCCTCTAGGGTCGTAAGCACCATATGACACCCAGGGTGTAGTCTAGGGGTGTTACATTAGGGAAGCCTTTGATTTATTTATACGGGTATCGAGATAGTATCAATATCTTGTGGTTCAGATTTATGTGCATCAGCCTTCTTCGGTTCAATTGAAGGCCAATTGTGGTTGTAGTTGAGTTATAGTTGTTTAGAAGTAAAGTAAGAGAGATGGTTGAAAAAGGGATACCTGTGGAAAAATCTCTCAAAAGTGTTCTCTCTTTTTAAAGGTTATCTAGGAAGTCAATCTCGAAGTATATGAGCCCAGTACCTCATCCTTTTGAGCTTTTGAGATCTTTCTATCCGTTGAATTTTGGGGATGAAAGTCCTTTTAGTAATGGAGATTGTAATGACCCTCCAGGTCATTTTTCTTATTTTCACTTATATTCTTCATAATAACTTTCATGTAGCTGCCCTAAGTCAATTATGAATTGCTGGAACTAACAGTTTGGTTAACGGGAAATTCAATTTGTTTTTAGAGCAAATTCCCTGGTTTAAAGACTTCTCTAGTTCCAAATGTCCATCAGGCAAAAACATTAGTAAAATGATCTCGTATTCAAATTTTAACTATGCCAGCAGCTCTAAAATATAAATTTTAGTCTAGGTAGTCCTTTGGTATGGGTCCCGAGGCACCCGATCTTATTTTGACCTATTGAATGAAAAGTTGGAAAATTGGAAATATGGGTGTGGGATCCATATTTGGTTGAAACGACCTTGTATGGAAAATCCAGCTTCTCCATCACATTCGGAACATTGAATTAAGTGTGGTTAACTAGTTCATTTGCATTTATCAGATTTTGAATGAATCCCGAGACCTTAGTGAAACTTGGAGATTTCTCCAAATTCAACTAGTTTTTTAGTGGATGTTCCATCGCACCAGAGGGTGTCATGATCGCACCTAGTAGTGTAGATAAAGTAGTGTCATCCCATTAAGGGTGTGGCAATCAACAAACCTATTTTTGAGGCCAGGGTGTGCTATTGCACACCTGGGTCTATGATTGCACATTTGGGTGTGCGATAGCCATACCTGGTGACTTGGAAAGGGTATGAAAAGACCCCTTAGGTCGTGAATTAGTCCATTTTCCACCCCTCTCTTGAGTGCAAAAGGACCTCATAGGTTGTGAGCTAGGCAATTTTCTACCCCCTTCCCTCTTGAGAGCAAAAGCCCTAATGTGTTTTTTAACTCAAAATTGAGTCTTATGGGTGACTTAGAAGCTTTATTAACATCTATTATCACAAAAATCTTCAGATTTTAAGGTAAGATTTCATCCCTTTCTTGACGAATTTCTTGGTTCTTAGCCCAAAACCCAAATTAGCTTGAGGGCTTGATTTTAGTCCCAAATTAGCGTGGTTTTCACCTATTTTAAGGTTATGATTCCTTAATCATGTATGAATGTGGGGTTGGCCTCGAAAATGTGATTTCCGTAAGTGGGACCCACTTGCAATTTTTGGTGTCATTTTTGGACCTGAAGCATAATGGTGCAATATGGGTATCAATATTCTCTTATTAATGAGTAGATTATAATTTTGATAGTGTGATGGAATTTTGGGATTGTTAAATAAAGATGAGCTTTTAGTAAACGATTTAAGGATTTGCAATTTGTATTTGATGTAGGCTTTTGTCTACTCTCTTTGTAAGATGATAGATGTTATATATTGAACGTGAATGTGAATGTTAAGATTGATTAGGGTTAGACTGACTTGTTCTTGATTATTGAAGTTTAGGTATTAGATGAGGGTTTTTGACATGTAAGTTGAAAATTACACTTTTCGAATCTGGTTGCCTTCTCCCTAGATTGAACTAATTTGTAGAATGAGCATGATATGATGCTAGGTTTTGGGTGTTGTTTAAGTATGAGAAGCATGGTTAGTATATTTAACATTATTTGGGTATTGTGGTGATCTTAAAATCATAATTCAGGTGGATTTTACTTAAGATCCTATGTTTCTTAGTGTAATTCCTATCTTCGGATTGATTATGGCTTACTTGACATCTAGAAGTTAAACTAGATACCTTAGCCTAGTTTTGGCTATAAATTGCTTGAATATGGACATTAAGGATTAGAAGTGGATTCTTTTGGACCACCTTAGGCTAAGAATTGTGTTAGCCCTTATGGACTTAGTTGTGTATGTTAGGCCTAGTTGAGACTATTTAGCCTTTAGAATGAGGTTACCTTTACGACTTGGTAAATTATGATGAATTTTCCTGATTATGACTTATAGCTTGTATCTATGCTATGTCATTCCAGACATGACTTATGATGCCGTCCATTGACATGCTTTATAATATAGACATAAACATAGTTATGATATATGGACTATAGATTCAATATGCCTTATAGATATAATACATGTCTCCTATACGTGGGATACCTCCTAGATTTGAGATGTTTATTGATATATTATGCCTCCTAGATATGAGATGCCTCCTAGACGTAAGATGCTTATTGATATATTATGCCTCCTAGACATGATATTCCTCTAAGATGTGAGATGCTTATTGATATATGACGCCTCCTAGATGTGAGATGCTTATTGATATATTCTGCCTCCCAAATGTGAGATGCCTGCTAGATGTGAGATGATTAATTATATAGTATGCCTCTTAGACGTGAGATGTATATTGATATGTTATGCTTCTTAAATGTGAGATGATTATAGATATACTTTGTGGCTTGTGGAGATGTTATTCCCCATGAACACATTATGGTTGTTAGCTTCCTAAGTCTATGTTTTAATAATGACACACTAACAAGTGTATCTTTGCAAAACACTAAGACTGCTAATAGTGGAAAGATAAATGAAGCCAGCTCCAAAAAGAGAAGGACATCAAGAATGGACGGACATCCACGGTATCCAAGTAAAATCAATCAAAAATATCCTTAGGAGTCTCAGCCCCAAATGTCACGAAAAATTAAAACATGATATTGGAGGATATAGAAGATCACGACATGGCAAGCAGATTAATCAAATATCACAAAAATAGAAGAAGGATCACAATCCAAAAATCAAGGTAGACTACATCTATCAAGAATAAAATATCACGAGCATATTTGGAAAGGAATAAATCTCTACAAAAACAAAAAGAAACAAAATCACGGACATATCTAATATGGACGCGATCCAAAGCAATGTATAGATCTATCATACAACTGTGTTTCTCAATAAAGGAATCAATTACATCTTTGAACTCAAAGAAATCTCTTGGGTTTCCTTATGAACAGTAGCAACCAAAGACTATAAAAGATAAAGAACGAAGACAAATAGGTTTTACGCAACTTCAAGTAGAATATTCATAGTGTCTCAATCTTAGTCTCACAAGGATTTTGTAACTTTAGTATACAATTGTTATATAAAGAATAGGATCGAGTCAGCTTTTTATCATCAACTAAAGCTGTGTCACAAGATCTGAAGAGCAAAATAAGTCTTCAGAACTTGTTTCCTATCATTGTACTCGAGCCAAAATTCAATAATCTAATGAATCTTTAAAACCAAGGGGACTGGACGTGGGCACCACATTGTTGTTCTGAACTAGGAGAAATCTTTGTGTTATTACTTTACGTTTTGTTATTTACTTACTTAACTATTCTAAATTTAATCTATTTGTGAAGTGTTCTGATCTGTAGGAGAGTCAACTGTCAGGAGTCAGTAGTTGACTTACAGAAGAAAATTTCAATTCACCCCGTCTTGAATTTCTATTGATATCAGTGTATGTCTCACAAACTGCAGTAAGAAAATATTAGATGGTGAATTATCGAATTCTCAGTGCTTTTCTCTAGGATGGTCATTGCTCCACAAGCCCATCATACTTTAATGGGCAACATTACTCTTACTGAAAAAATAGGTTTAGAATTTTTGTCCAATCAAATGACTTTCAAGCCTAGGTTGTAACCAGGAAGGGTCCTAAGGCCATTTCAGGGGTTAGAGAGAAGTCAAAGGGCAAAGACAAGGGATCTAGTAGTATTGACTTAGAAGACCTTGAAAGCTTTGAGGTCAATAAAGAATAACAAGAGGTAATCTAAACTAACACACGTGGTATAAGATTGCTTTTATGTGTAGTTAGCGTAGAAGATTACGACAAGATATCTACATGTGAAACAACAAAAGAAATGTGGGACCAACTGGAGGTAACTTATGAAGGAACCACCAAAGTCAAGAAGTCAAAAATTTCTACCCTAGTCAATGATTACGATTAGAAGAAAATGAGTAAATTGAAACAATATTTGCCAGATTCAGCAAAATCATGTGTGAAATGAAATTATTAAGGATGATCTATCCAATATATGTTTTATGGAAATAGGTGAACCCAGTGAGGAACAGGTCTGCAAGATTTATAAAAAGGGAATATGGGTCATTGAAAGCAGATGTTCCAGACACATGACCAAAAAAAGGAGAAGTTTTGCTCCCTATAGAGAGTAAATGGGGGATCAATCAGATTCAGTGACAATGCAAGAAGCAACGTTATTAGATTCAACTCAGTGATACATCTCATCATGAAAATTCACCGAAATATACCTAGTAAACAATCTCAAACATAATCTGCTCAGCATCAGTCAACTATGTGATGGTGGATTTTGAGTCCTCTTCAAAGATTAAAACTATTCAATCAAACACGACAAGAGAAATATCTCCCTTATTGGTGAACACATTAATAACATTTATATTTTAAAGTTTCTTGATTTTGCCACCTTAGCCTTCCTTACTGTGCAAACCAATGATACTTGGTTGCGGCACAGGGAGCTCGGACATACTAGTATACACATTATTGAGAAATTGTCTAGACTTGATTTGGCGAAATGTCTGTCAAAGCTCAAGTTTGAAAAGGATCACATCTGTGATGCCTGCCAATTGGGTAAATAGACTCAAACATCTTTCAAGGTTAAAGACATTGTCTCTACTACCAAACCACCCTAAACAATCCACATAGATCTGTATAGTCCCACCAATATCACAAACATTAGTGGAAAAAGATATTTTTTTTCATAGTTGATGATTACTCACGATTTACTATGGTTATGTTTCTTTCACATAAACACAAACCTTTCACAAACATTGAGATTTTTTGTAGAAAAGTAGAGAGAGAAGATGTACACCTCATCACTTACGTTCACAGTGATCATGGAGGAGAATTTGAAAACAAGGCATTTGAGGAGTATTGTGCACATAATGGATACTCTCACAACTTCTCTTCACCGCGGTCTCCTCAAAAAAATTGTGTAGTGGAGCAAAATAACTGATCCTTCAAGAAAACTGTCAGGTCAATGCTGTTAGAACATAATCTCCCAGATCACTTTTTCACAAAAATAGTTAGTACAATGCGTCTTATCATCATCAGGTGTCTTATCAGACCTATATTGAAGAAAACACCTTATGAACTCTGGAGAGAAAAGAAGCCCAACATCTACTACTTCCATCCCTTTGGCTGTAAATGTTTAGTCACAACAATAGTAAGAACACCTTAGGAAAATTTGATCCACAAAGTGTGAAAGAATCTTCCTTGGGTACTCTCCCACTAGTCATGCTTATAGGACTTTTAATAAAAGAACTCTGTGTGTTGAGAAATCTATACACGTTGTTTTTATGATTCTAGCCACCTCCCTGTGAGTATAAGTGTTAATGAAGAATAGATGAGTAATTTATAGACTGGAGAAACTCACACCACAACTCTAAAATCTTCACAAGAAAAGTCGACTACACCCTCAACAAAGTTGACTCCCACTGCAGAAACAATGAAATCATATATTCCAAAAGAATAGAAGCATACTGCTAGCCATCCAAATGAAATTATCATTGGAAATCCAGAAGATAGAGTGCAAACCAGAGCGTCATTAAGGAGAAAATCATTTGTTTCCCTTGTGTCTCAAATCGAACGGAAGAAAACTAATGAAGCTCTCAACGAAGAATCATGGGTTAAAGCTATGAAGGAAGAACTGGACTAATTTTAACGAAATCAATATTGGACTCTAGTTGAACAACCAAGAAACTACTTAGTAATAGGAACCAAATGGGTCTACAAAAATAAATTAAATGAGGAAGGTAAAGTTATAAGAAATAAATCCAAAATCATATCTCAACTCTACTCTCAACAAAAAGGTATTGACTATGACGAGACCTTTGCCCCCATGGCAAGGTTAGAGTCAATACATATTTTAGTAGATTTTGCGACATTCAAATGTTTTAAATTATATCAAATGGAGGTAAAAAGTGATTTTTTAAATGACTTTATTCATGAGGAAGTTTTTGTAAAACAACCCCTGCATTTGAAGAACCTTCATGTCCAAATTATGTTTTTAAGTTATCAAAAGCACTCTATGACCTCAAACAAGATCCAGAAGCTTGGTTTGAGAGACTGAGTAATTTTCTACTAAATAATAATTTTCAAAGGGGTAAAATAGACACTACTTTATTCATTCAAAATCTTGATTCAAATCTTCTTATTTTGAAAATTTACATTGATGATATCATTATTGGTAAATCTAACATCTCTATGTGCGAGAATTTTTCTAACTTGATAAGAGAAGAATTTAAAATGAGTCTTATGGACGAGCTCATATTCTTTCTAGGACTTCAAATCAAATAAACTCCCAAGGTCACCTTCATTAGTCAAGCCAAATACATGAAAGAACTCATCAAAAAATTGACATAGAAAAGGGGAAGGCTTATGGAACGTCCATGATCCCATCCACAAACATTGATTCAGACTTGGCTGGAAATACATTGATGAAAAGATGTACCGGGGGATGATCGGATCTCTACCCTACTTGACTGCAAGTTGGGAAGATATTATGTTTAGTGTGTGTAAATATCCTAGATTCGAGTCAACTCTCAAGGAGTCTCATCTTACTTCCATCAAACAAGTCATCAGATATCTAATAGGAACTCAAGACCTTAGTCAATGGTATCCCTGATTCTCACACTTTGATTTAATCGGATACTCAGATGCTGATTTTTCAGGTGATAAGAGTGATAGAAAGAGTACCAGAATAACATGTCAAATTCTTGGTGATGCACTTATCTCATGGCATAGCAAGAAACAAACTTTTGTTTCTCTTTCAACCACTTAAGCTGAATACATAGCTATCGAAAGTTGTGGTACTCAAATTTTATGAATAATACATCAGCTTCTTGACTTTGACTTATTTTTTGAATCTATTCCTATTATGTGTGTTAACAATAGTGCCATTAGTCTACCTTATTATATTGTGCAACATTCTAGAGCTAAACATATTGATATAAAGCATCATTTCATTCGAGACCATGTAGAGAAGGGTGATTTTTCCCTAAATTTTGTTGACCCCAAAAATTAACTAGCAGATATTTTTAAAAAACCCTGTTAGAAGAAAGATTTTTCTCTCTTCTAAAAAGGCTTGGTATTCTTAGCATTAATGATCTTTAAAAAAATAAAATGTTTTTCTTTATTTTTATCGGCATTTCTCTATTTACATATTGACTGTGTATTGTTTTCTTTTTTATTATGTCAACGGGGGAGAAAGCTGAAACATCAGAGTAGCCTCTAGCTAAAGGGAGAAAAGCAAGTTTATATGTCTGCTAATACTTATACAAGTCAGGGGGAGCAGGATGACAGACAGGGAAGTCAACTGATGTTTACTTTTGTTGTCATTATAAAAAAGGGAGAGATTGTTAACCTCCTAAGTCTATGTTTTAATAATGACACACTAACAAGTGTATCTATGCAGAACACTAAGACTACTAATAGTAGAAAAAAAAAGCAAGTCAGATCCAGAAATAGAAGGACATCAAGAATGTATGGACATCCACGATATCCAAGTAAAATCAATCACAAATGTCCTTTGGAATCTCATCCCCAAATGTCACAGAGAATCAAATAAAGATTGGAGGATATAGAAGATTATGGAATGGCAAGAAGATTAATCAAATATAACAGAAATAGAAGAAGGATCACAATCCCAAAATTAAGGTAGACTACATTAATCAAAAAGAGAAGATAAAAAATACATTTAGAAAGGAATCAATCTCTACAAAACAAAAAAAAAGAAAAAAGATCACAGACATATCTAATATGGACGTGATCCAAAGCCATATATGGACATATTTTATATAGGCATATCATACGACTACATTTCTCAATCAAAGAATCAATTTACATCCTTAATTGAGAATAAATCTCTTGGATTTCCTTATTAATAGTAGCAGTCGAAGACTATAAAAGATGAAGACCGAAGACAGACACTTTTTATGCAACTTCAAGTAGAAAACTCAAAGTGTCTCCATGTTAGTCTCACAAGGCTTTGTAAATTTACTTTACAATTGTTATATACATAATAGGACCTAGTCAACTTCGTAACATCAACTAAAGTTGAGTCACAATATCTAAAGAGAAAAATAAGACTTCAGAACTTGTTTCCTATTATTGTACTCTGAGCCAAACATTTAATGATCGAAGGAAACTTTAAAACCCTAGGGGACTGGACGTAGGCACCACATTGGTGTTCCTAACTAGGATAAATCTTTTTTGTTATTACTTTATGTTTTGTTATTTACTTAACTATTCCAAATTTAATCTATTTGCGAAGTTTTCTGATCTGCAGAAGAGTCGACTATGAGGAGTCAATGTTCGACTCAGAAAAGAAAATTTCAATTCAACCCACCCCCTATCTTAAATTTTAATGGATTATGATATGAAATAATTTATAAATATGACTATGGGTATAAGTTTTAGATATATACATGGTCCAAAGGTCGTGATTATGATATTATAAGTATTCCGAGAACATTATTGGGCCTAAGGATGTATTATGATATAATTGACCATCCGAGAAGTGTTTATTCTTTGTAAAGGATATGATTGTAATTTATAGATATATAAATGCTTCTGGTCCCATTATTTGATTATTGGTGATGACATTCATTGATTCAGTACATTCATGATAGTTACATCAACTATTGATACAATTCTAATTAGATTATAATATTATTATTATTGTTACTAAAAAAGGGTTAAAGCCCACTTTCTACCATAAACAGATTCCTTCATAATAATAAATGACTATCTTAATGAATAGTTTTTATATAAAAGATCTGAATAATGATATATTAATCACTTGACTAAGGCAGATTTTGGTCTATGATTTGATACTACTAATTACTCCGGTCGTGATAGATTCCAACACTTCCTACATATTTATAATTATTTGGTCCCTAAGTTCACTCTGGGAAAGAGACTTACGGATTTACACTCTTTTAGCCACGACTTGAGTTCGTGCATCTATCATATCAATATACACATCTCTACGGTATGGGACAGAGGAAAATGCTGGATTGATGATATAACTTTTGGGTAATGAAGGATTTTAGTATTAATGTCTTATACATATACATATATATATGTATGTGTGTTGATGATTATGATGATTTTCTTATAAACTCGACAAGGCCAGAGGACGATTACGATGATATGCTTATATACTCGGCAAGGCTATAGGCTATTGTGATGATGATAGGTCATACCCGAAAAGACTAAAGATGATTATGATGATATACTCGTAAAGGACGAAGAATGATTATATTAATTTTCCTATGTGTACATCATCCTTTTCGAGTCTAGCTAGACCTATTATCATAATTCAAACTAGGGCTTGGCCATGGCGAGTATCTCAAGTACAAAAATGATAGGAGACCACCCCCTGCACCTACCCAAACAATACCTAATATCCCCAAGATTGGATCAATTCTAAACAAATAATAAGATAGCATAAGGTAAGCTCAAGGAATTTAAGACATGTCTATAACAGATAACTAGTAACCGACCAAAAAGAGCCAACCAATCATGATCCAAGTCCACAGTAATCCACAAAGACTTTTAACAAAACTGAAATTAAAAAAGTGTTTGGATATGCCCCCAACTCTAACAATGAGGACAATGATAATGTTAATATGAACTCTTCAATTCTAGATTATGAAAAGAAACTGATGAAATGACCAATTCTTCTAGAGAATGGAAGCTCACCACTTCACCACTAATGACCGACGAATCAAGACGATCCTCCTAACACTTCATAAGAAAAGTAGAAGTAGTACTGGTGCCTATATTCCATACGAATAAAGCATCCGAAAGACATTAGTGGGTTGAGATCTAGGATGTAACTCAGGGGTAGGGGATAAAATAATGCCATGAAATATATTTTCAAAACCAATCAAGCCAATACACATAATTATATATACATATAAACATGTCATATCAGGAAAGGGAATAATGCTTAACATGAAGGAAAACTTTAGCCTAGACTGTGTAGCTCAACTGTCATAAACAGGCACCCACGGGCTATATGGGTTCATCTCCCCTAGCTAAAAGGGCTTCAGTGTGTATTAGCCACATAAACCTGGGGTATCAAGGAAAACTAATGCCCCAACCCCATATTAATCCAAGAAACAAATATATTTATAGTGTGAACTATGCACACAGGTCATCAAGACAAAACCTCATGTCGACAAATATGAGTTTCCAGTAAAAGTCATCTGTAATGCCCTGAATCAGGTACCCAGAACGCTACACGGTGCTCATGACCCTAAAGGACCATAAGCTAACACATGACTGATATCTGTACCAGTATACTGCATAATATACTATATAAACATGAAATGAAAGGCCATAAGGTTCAAAACTGTAACATAAGATCTGATAAATCATAACATATGGATGGGATATAATACACCCAAAATAACTGAAATAACTAACTGAACATGGTAGTTTGAAAAGCCTCTAACTGACTGAACTGTCTGGATAAGGAGTTGATGGGACATTCCCTAACTAACCAAAACTAATAAATTAATTCATGAGATAATAAAAGAATGATCATGTTATCAAAAGATGTGGAATCACTGATAACTCTAACTACTAAGACTGGAATACTATTGATGCTCTAGAGATCGTGCTTCCAAACATATGGTATAAGATACCATAGCACAAATGTGTCAGTACTTTGAATGTACTGGTATACATGTGAGGTAGGTTGAATGCAAGGGGTTTATATGCTTGAACAATACTGGGTAACTGACAATATAAATGTGAGAATACATGCATGAATACACAGTAACTATATCTGAGATCATGATAACATGAATTTACTGATAACTAACACGACTAATGACTGAGTTCTGATAACTGATATAACTGATAACATGAGTGACTACATCTAGGAGTCTTGAATTTGATAGAACTAGATGAGTTTCGTACTTTTCTGAGTTGACTATATCTGACAGTCCTGAATTTAAAGAACTATCTATGTTCTTTTACTGATACTGATACTGATACTGATACTGTGAGAAGTAGTTATCTAATCGATATGCCCTAATTTACCTATTATAGCTAAATTGGGGTCCAATCTGGCCATGATTATAAGGGTGTCAATACCGCGCCACTAGTAAGGAAAATCTATGAGTGACCCTCATCTAATAGGTAACTCTAGTGAGAACGGTGGAACCCTCATATGACAGGTTAATCCACCTCATCTACCCTCATATAATAGGCTATGATGTCTTAACCTATGTTGTCTACGTAGTTATGGAACGCAAGGATTATTTCTAAGAATCACACCCTCATATAACATGTCAGTTCCCATCCTTGGGTTCACTCGGTGCTAATTTCTACTTCTATCTGAATAGACATTGAACATGATTAATTGAACTGACTAGAATGAGTTAGCTGATTTTAGTTGACTGACGGAATATTACTGAGGTCTGATAACTAACTGAGATTTACTAAAGTTACTGGGTTTTCCTAAATCATAAGACTGACTGAATTCTATTAAACATGGCTTGACTGAGAGTATCTTGAAAACATGACATAGGCTTTAGGCATACAGCTAAATTATCGGGTACAAGTACCTCCAGGAATCGATGGAAAGAAGTAGACAAAGCATGAATTTCTTGGATACATGACCAACATCACAATCCTTAATTCATTTATTAAGGCATTTCATCAAACAATTGATATGCATAAACTTGTATATAAATAAGGATTTCATACTATCATACTAGTAGGGCAATTTTTCTTCACATAGGAATTTAATCAAACACATGGTGAACATGGTATATGTAGACAACAACACACAATAAGTAAACATCATGATTCAACTCTAATTTCACCATTAAATGGTTTAATCATGGATTCACATGAAACTACACTTATAATAATCAATTCCACTTATGATTTATCACTAAACATGGAATAGAATTCAATTGGTCATTATCAACATGAACAAAAACAAACCCAACATGAAATTCATAAAAATCCATACACTTGAACTTTGAAAAGAGGTTCTTGGGCTTCATGGATGAAAGGAGTCCATGAATGAACACTATGCATACCTGGGTGAGTGATTTCTTAAAGATCTATGGAGGAAATCTTGAATTCTTAGCTTGGAATTAAGCACCTAGGTTTTATTATTCTTGGGGATTGATCCATAAGAGAAACACTATTTTGTTGTTGTAGAAGAATAATGAACTTATGAGCTATGGTCGGGAGTAATTAAGGGTTAAATCAGGTGGAAAAAGACCCAAATATACTTTTTAAAAATGGCTTTAAAATAACTTAATGGGATGTATGAAGGCTCGTGCGATGGTCTATCACTGGCTCGACGGTCCGTTGTTTCGACCGTCATAGGTGGACCAGGCTAGGGACTCACTTCCTAAGTAGCGACAGCTTGGGCGACGGTCTGTCGCAAGTTCAATGGGCTGTCAACCTGTCCGTCGCACCTCATCCATAAGGTTGAATCACTGCCTTGGCTGTGATGGTCAAGGCCACGGTCCATCGCTAGGTCGACGATCCGTCAACCTGGTCGTCGCACCTGGGCAATTCTGACAGCTTTGAGTAAAACATCCATAATTTTTTACTCCGATACCGGATTTGGACAAAATTGGAATCGTTGGAAAGATAATTCAATTTCCTACATGATAAAAAGTGAAAATCGTAAAAAATCCACATGCACAAAAATGTATTCATCTTTCAAAGTAAAATTCTAATATTCTTGAGACGATTTCAAGCTAGGATAAAGTGCGGGGTATTACAATATCTCCCCCTTGAGAACATTCGTCCTCAAATGGGACTAAAAGAGAGGGGAGAAGATAAACTGATATACATACTGAATATAAATAACTGGAACATGACTAAGTTGACTGA
This sequence comes from Capsicum pubescens, assembly GCA_030864215.1. NCBI lineage: Eukaryota > Viridiplantae > Streptophyta > Magnoliopsida > Solanales > Solanaceae > Capsicum > Capsicum pubescens. The sequence continues at coordinate 102,620,211 of CM061542.1, forward strand.
TCATATTGAACATAAATATCTGATGCATGCATAACTGATTATTGAATGCATAACTAAGTGTTCTAATGAACGAAGTTTCTCACAATGAGAATGCATGTATGATGCATAATTATATAACTAAATTGATACATGAATGCATGACTGAATATGCAATGGTATTTGATACCAAATTTATAATGGGATTCTAAACATGAAAGGGATACTAAGCTTGTAACTAAAATATGAACATGAAACTGAAAAACTAAAGGAGAATTATTACCTTAAGATTGAGATGAGTTGGTGGGGAAGAGGTGAGGATACTTGGTATGCATGTCTGCTTCTGTTTCCCAAGTAACTCTCTCGACAGACTGATTTTGCCAAAAAACTTTGACTAAAGGGACATCTTTGTTCCTCAGTCTACGAGTCTGATAGTCTAGGATTTAGACTAGAATCTCTTCATAAAAGAGGTTGTTCTGAACATATATTCTTTTAATAGGGACTACAACTACTGGATCACCTATGCACTTCTTGAGTAGAGAGACATGGAAGACTGGATGAACTGAGGCTAGATCTGAAGGCAACTCGACCTCATAGACTACCTTTCTAAGACGACTGAGAATTTTGAAGGGATCGACATATTGGGGACTGAGCTTTCCCTTCTTGCCGAATCTCTTTAATCCCTTCATGGGAGAGATATTTAGATAAACACAGTCACTAATCTAAAAATCAAGATCCTTTCTGTGAACATCTGCATAAGACTTCTATTGGTTCTGAGCAGCCTAGAGTCTTTCTCTAATCAACTATACTTTCTATAAGGCATTGAATACCAAGTCTGGTCCTTAATAACTTCGAACCAACCGATTGGAGATCTACATCTCCTACCGTAGAGAGATTTGAATGGAGCCATCCGAATACTGGAATGATAGCTATTGTTGTATGCAAACTCAATCAAAGAAAAGTGGTCATCCCAACTACCCTTGAAATCAATTGCACATGTCATTAGTATATCTCCTAGGGTCTGAATGGTCCTTTTTGCTTGACTATCTATCTTAGGATGAAAAGTTGTACTGAGATGAATTTGGGTACTATGACCCTTTTGGAATGCTTTCCAAAAATAAGAGGTAAACTAAGTACCTCTGCCTGAAATAATAGATAATTGAACACCGTGCAATCTGACCAATTCTTTGATTTAGAGTTTGGCATAATCCTAGGCTAAATAAAAGGTATGACTGGAAGAAAATGAGTTGATTTGGTCATCCTATCTACAATAAACAAAACTGAATTATGTTGATGACGGGTACGAGGCAAACCCATCACGAAGTCCATGTTCACAACTTCCCACTTCCAAGTAGGCATACTGAAATCCTCCATGGACCTACTAGGCTTCTGATGGTCTATCTTAACCTGCTGACATGTAGAGCCCTTAGCCACAAACTCTGCAATATCCCTCTTTATCCCACTCTACCAATAGATTTCCCACAAGTGACGGTACATCTTTGTGGACCCTAGATGAATAGAGTAGTGTGAACCATGCGTTTCTTTAAGAATTCTCTGCCTTAAGTCATCTACACCTAGAACACAAAGACGACCCTAACAACACAGAACACCATATCCCCCTTGGGAGAAAACCTCTACTCTTTGATCCTTGACTGAATCTTTCAACTTGACTAAACTGGGGTCTCTATCTTTCTTTTCTTTCACCTCAAAAACTAGAGATGATTCTGAACTACTCTAAACCCATATCTCATCCTCTTCTGTATCGACTAAGTGAACGCCCAGTCTAGCAAACTGATAGATTTCGTAAGGTAACTTCTTCTTACTGTCCTCAACATGAGTAACACTACCGATAGACAGTCTACTGAGAGCATCGGCCACAACGTTGGCCTTGCCTAGAAGATATGGATACTCATCTCTGAGAGTCTAAAGTACAATTCTAAGATGGTCTTCATGATCATGCTTACTGCGGAAATAAACCAGAATATCATCTATGAAGACTCTGACAAACATGTCCAAATACTACTTGAACAGATGGTTCATCAAGTCCATGAAAGTTGTTGGGACATTAGTAAGGCCAAAGGACATAACTAGGAATTTGAATTGACCATACCGAGTATGAAAAGCTATTTTTAGAATGTCACATTCTCTAACTCTGAGCTGATGATAGCTGAATCTGAGATCTATCTTAGAGAAATAGCTAGCACCCTAAAGTTGGTCAAACAAGTCATCAATTCTGGGAAGAGGATACTCGTTCTTGACCATAACTTTATTAAGACGACGGTAATTAATACACATCTTGAGAGAACCATCTTTCTAGTGCACGAATAATACTGGTGCACCCTATGTCGACACATTGGGTTTGATGAATCCCTTATCTAAGAGATCCTTCAACTGCTTTTTTAATTCTCTGAGTTCTGCTGGTGCCATTCTGTATGGCAGGATAGATATAGGGTGAGTATCTAGAAAAAAATCAATATGAAAGTTTATTTCCCTTTCGGGAGGAATTCCTAAAAGATCTTCAGGAAAGAAATATGAATATTCACTCACGACTAGGACTGATTCAAAACCAGGAATCTCGAAATTGGAATCCTTAACATGAACAAGATGATAATCAAATCCCTTAGATATCATTTTCCTCGCTCGAAGGTAGGAAATAAGCTGACCTCTGAAAACTGAAGTACTACCCCTCCACTCTAGGATGGGTTTATTAGGAAACTAAAACTGTACTATTCGATTTCTGCAGTCGATGGTGGCATAGCAGAAATGAAGCCAATCTATACCGAGAATGACATCGAAATTAGTCATCTCTAATTCAACTAAGTCTGCTTAAGTGACTTTCTAAAATATCATAACCGAGTAGTTCCTGTATACCCGTCGGTCTATGATGGTTTTACCCACTAGGTTAGAGACTGAAAAGGGCTTTGCTAGAATTTTAGCACTTATTCTAAAATTGCCTGCTATATAGGGAGTAACAAAAGATAAAGAAGCTTCTGGATCTAGCAAAGCATAAACATGCACATGAAAGATATGTAACGTACCAGTAACCACCTTAAGAGAATTTTCTTGATCTTGTCGGGACCGAAGAGCATAAAGTCTATTTGGGTGTTGCCCGCTAGTAGCTCTGGAGGTGGCACCCTGCTGGTTTGGATGAACGAATTGAGCTAGGGAATGGTTCTGCTGACCCTGAGGACCTGGCTGAGGATAGTCTCTGACTCTGTGGCCTGGCTTGCCACACCCAAAATAAATACCACTACCGGCTTTGTATATACCCTGATGGATCTTGCCACAAGTCTGGCAAAGAGGATCGGTGCGGGCACTGCTAATACTACCCTGAGACTTTGTGCCTGGCTCTCTATCTTTGTTACTATCTCTGAACTTAGGAGATGGAGCACTAGATTAAGAAGGAACTGGAACTGATGACTTAGGATGAAACTGAGAATAGTTTCCTCCTTCTGATTTGGGCTGAGCAAAGTTAAAACTACCTTTCCTTGCACTCTTATTATGCTTCTCCCTCATCTTAATATTTTTATATTCTATCTTCTAAGAATGAGTCATAATCCTAGCTAATGTTATGTCACTATTCAACATCGAAGACCAACACTCGTTGACCACACTATCATTTACCCCAGAAACAAACTTACTCATCTTAGCCCTGCTATTTGCAACCACATGAGGAGCATATCTAGCTAATTGAGTAAACTTAAGAGAATACTCTTTCACTTTCATATTGACCTGCCTGAGGTTGATGAATTCTAATACCTTAGCCTCTCTCAGCTCTTGAGGAAAGAATCTATCTAAGAATGTGGTGACAAACTCCACCCACTCAATAGACCCTACATTATCTAGACTTTCTGACTTCCACTGCTTGTAAAAAGTTTAAGGAACATCCTACAACAGATATGCAGTTAGCTCAGCACTCTCACTAGGATTAACCCCCATGATGTATGTAACCTTGTGAACCTGATCGATGAATTCCTAAGTGTCCTCATTTGACTTATACCCAAGAAAAAATGGAGGATTCATTTGGGTGAAGTCCCGAATCCTGGCTGCAGCTGAATTAGCCACTGGGTTGGCCAGAATGATAGCTGGTCATTCAATATAAGCAACAACTGACTGAGCAAGAGTAGTGAATGCAGTTCTAACTCTGCATGAGAGACATGTTCTCCCAAAGGATCTTCGGGCTGAGGGGCTGGCTGATTCTTATTTCTTTTTTTAGGAGATATCTTCTATAGAAGAAAGGGAGAAACAATTTAGACTAGACTGAGAGATTTACTGGAGATTATGCTCACTTCTACGACATGAATACTGAAAGAAGGGAAACTATTCCTAAAACATCTCCTAGCCTCTAATACATAAATGTGACGCGCAACACATCCATGTACAAGACTCTACTAGATGTGGGTTTCAGACTTCCCAGGACTCTATTGAACCTTAAACTCTTATACCAAGTATGTAACACCCCAAATCTGGTACCCGGAATGCTATACAATGCTTATGACCCCGAACGACCACAAGCTAACCCATGAATCATATTTGTACCTGTATACTACATAATATACTATATAATGCAGAAACATCAACTGAAAGGACATAAGGTTCAAAACTGTAATATAAGATATGATAAATCATAACATATGGATGGGGTATAATACACCCAAAACAACTTAAATAACTAACTGAACATGGTAGTCTGAAAAGCCTCTAACTAACTGAACTGTCTAGTTAAGGAGTTGATGGGACATGTCCCCAACTAACTCAAACTAATAAATCAATTAATGAGATAATAAGAGAATGATCATGTCCTCGAAAGATGGGGACTCACTACTAACTCTAACTTCTGAGACTGGAATGCTACTAATGGTTTGGAGCTCGTGCTTCCGAACCTATGGTATAAGACACCATAGCACAAATGCATCAGTACGTTGAATGTACTGGTAAGCATGTGAGGTAGGGTGAATACATAGGGTTCATATACATGAATAATATAGGGTAACTGATTATATGAACATTAGAATACATGCATGAATACACAGTAACTATATCTGAGATCGTGATGACATGAATTTAATGATAACTAACATGACTAATGACTGAGTTCTGATAACTAATATAACTGATAATATGAGTGATTGTATCTGAAAGTCCTAAATCTGATGGAACTAGCTGAGTTTCGTACTATTTTGAGTTGACTGTATCTGACGGTCCTTAATCTGAAGAACTATCTAAGTTCTTTTACTGATACTGATACTAATACTATGGGAAGCATTTATCTAACCTATATGCCCCAAATGATGCATTATAGCTGAATTGGTGTCCAATCTGTGCCCTGATTAGAAGAGTGTCAATACTGCGCCACTAGTAAGGACAATTTGTGAGTGACCCTCATATAATAGATAACTCTAGTGAGAACGGTGGGAACCCTCATATGACAGTTTAAGCCACCTCAACTACCCTCATATAGAAGGATATGATATCTCAACCTATGATGGCTAAATAGTTCTGAAACACAAGGATTGCTTCTAAGAATCAAACCCTCGTATAACAGGTGAGTTCCCATCCTTGGGTTCACTCAGTGCTAATTTCTACTCCCATCTAAATAGACACTGAACATGATTAACTAAACTGACTGGACTGAGTTAGCTGAGATCCGTAGACTGACAAAATATTACTGAGGTCTGATAACTGACTTAGATTTACTGAAGTTACTGAGTTTTCCTAAGTCATGAGACTGACTGAATTCTACTGAACATAGCTTGGCTAAGAGTATCTTGAAAACATGACATAGGCTCTAGGCATACAACTAAATTGTCGGGTACAAGTACCCCCAGGACTCGATGGAAAGAAACTGACAAAGAATGACATTCTTGAATACATGACCAACACCACAATCCTTAATACATTTATTAAGGTATTTCATCAAACAATTGATATGCATAAACTTGTACATAAATGAGGATTTCATACTATCATACTAGTAGGGCACTTTTTCTTCACGTAGGCATTTAATAATACACTTGGTGAGCATGGTATATGTATAAAACATCACACAACAAGTAAACATCATGATTCAACTATAATTTCACCATTCAAGTGTTTAATCATGGATTCAACTATAATAATCAATTCCACTTATGATTTATCACTAAACATGGAATAGAATTCAATTGGTCATTATCAATAAGAACAAAAACAAACCCAACATGAAATTCATAAAAATCCATACACTTGAACTTTGAAAAGAGGTTCTTGGGCTTCATCGATGAAAGAAGTCCATGAATGAACACTATGCATACCTGGGTGAGTGATGTCTTGAAGATCTGTGAAGGAAAACTTGAATTCTTAGCTTGGAATTAAGCACCTAGGGTTTTTTGTTCTTGGGGATTGATCCTTGAGAGAAACCCTATTTTGTTGTTGTAGAAGTATAATGAAATTATGAGCTATGGTCGTGCATAATTAGGGGTTAAATCGAGTGGAAAAAGACCCAAATACCCTTTTTAAAAATAGCTTTAAAATAATTGAAAGGGATGCGTGATGTCTTGTACGATGGTCCATCGCTGGCTCGACGGTCCATCATTTTGACCGTCGAAGGTGGACCAGGATAGTGACTCACTGCCTACGTAGCGATGGCTTGGGAAATGGTCCATTTCAAGTTTGAATGTACGTCAACCTGTCCATCGTACCTCATCCAGAAGGTTGCCTCACTGCCTTGGCTGCAATGGTCAAGGCGACGGTCCGTCGCTAGGTCGATAGTCCGTCAACCATGCTGTCGCACCTGGGAAATTCTGACAGCTTTGAGTAAAACATCCATAACTTTTTACTCCAATACCGTATTTGGATGAAATTGGTAACGTTGGAAAGCTAATTCAATTTCCCATGTGATTAAAAGTGAAAATATTAAAAATTCCATATGCACAAAAATGGATTCATCTTTCAAAGTAAAATTCTAAAATTCTTGAGATGATTTCAAGCTAGGAAAAAGTACGGGGTATTACATCATCCAAGACCCAAACTTTCACGACATTTCTACATAACCCCCATTAATCCCAATTTAAACCAAGTTTCACATAAACCATTTATTAAACAACTAACTAACCATTAAGGCACACTATTTGTATCGTCATACCCTTACGCTTGTAAGCTGTTCTCTATGCATTACTAATCACAATAACTAGGGGGAATGCCTCGGCCCCTTTGTTAATTAAATCAAATCATAGCCAACAAGGCTTTCAAAATCTATGTTCATTGTTTAATCATTAATGCAATGAAATATTATAAGTGAGTCAGTCAAATCAATTGGCAATTTCACAATCCAATGTCATTTACACAAGCGAGTTGAGGGGACACAAATATTCAAAACCAATTCCAATTTCAAAATACAAATTTTGGGGAAAACTATGACCCCTTAGTTTATTCACCATCCTTATGCACCCCATAAGTTCAAAACCACTAATAAAGAATAGACAATGCATAATAAATCATGGGAGAACAATTTAAGAATCAACCATTCAAAACTCTCAACCACATCAAAACCCACATTCAAAACTATCTAATTAAACCATTTAATTGCATGTTTTTCATAAAGTAATAATTAGGGAAGAGTAACATGCCTGAAATATCAAGAGTTATTGAGGGAATTTTCCCTTTAGATATCTAAGTGATGAAATTCTTGGAAACCCTAAGTAGCTTGCTTGAGAGAATTTAGAGAGTTGAGAGTGTTTTTGATTGTGTTATAAAGAAAAAATAACCCCTTAAAGTGTTTCAAGGTCGTGGGTTTCAAGTAATGAAAAAGGGAAATTAACCAGAATGTACTTAATGAAAAGACTGAGAATTGAACGCCCAGTCACAACTTGTGACCTTATGACTAGTAGGGTCACCTTATGACTCATAACGTCCCACTCATGATCTGGATAGTGTCTTTGATCAACACTTATTAGGCTATGAGTCGTAACATATAACTCGTACTCAGTCATAACAACTCACAGAGTCTAGTCATCATCATAGAAAAACCAATTGGTAAACACACTTTTTAGGATACGGAAGGTACCATACAAGTCATAGGGTCTAATTCATAAATAGAATAGAAAATCTAGGCCAACATACTAGCTAGGCTATGATTGGGTCCATAAGACCCATCAATACTCCCTACGCCTCGTAAGGGGAGTCGTAGTCTAGGCAATGAGGATAAAACTTCAGAAAGTTTCAAGGACTAAAAATCCGAGGTGTTACATCCTTCTCCCCCCCCTCCCCCCTCCCCAAGATCATTCATCCTAGAAGGATAATACAAGGTATCTTTTAGCATGATTAATATAGAAACACACCCACTTTTACCTTTAACAAAGACGAAAAACAAAGATAGCAAGGAATTCATAATTTTCTTTAACAAAGTTAGAAAACAAATATTCTAAGGAATATTCAACCTCTTGCATGATTTTTTGGAGTGGGAAACAAGAATGGGTATCTGGACTTCATTTCCTCTTCAGCTTCCCAAGTAGCTTCTTCTCGCTTTTGCTTCCTCTATAGAACCATTACTGAAACGACTTCATTCGCATGAAACCAACAAACTTGTGGATCCAAGATCTCAATCGAGACTTTCTCATAGGATAGAGAATCTGAGACGCCTATACCATCCAAAGGAACAAAAAAAAAGGATCACGCATGCATTTACTAAAAATCAAAACATAGTATACCGGGTGAATAAAATGCAAACTCAAAGGAAATTTCAATTCACAAGCCACACTGCCCACTTGCCTCAAAATATGATACGGACCAACATAATGAGGAATAAGTGTCCCCTACTTTCAAAAATACATCACTCCCCTCATGGGAGAAACTTTCAAGAATACCAAATTATCCATGTCAAATTCAAAGTCCCTTCGCTTTATGTCTGCGTAGGACTTTTGGGGACTATGAGCGGTCTTACGCCTATCTCGAACCACCTTCACCTTTTCCATAGCATGGTGAAACAAGTCGGGATAATACAATATATTCTCTCCAACCTCAAACTAAACAATAAGGGCCCTACATCTCCTAACATAAAAGCCTCAAACAGAGCCATCCCAATACTTAAGTGATAACTATTATTATAAGCAAACTCGATGAGATACAAATGGTCAACCCAACTGCCATCAACACAGGACCTTAGAATATCCTCCAAAATCTATATTGTCCTTTTTTATTGTCCATTCATTTGAGGGTGGAAAGTCATGCTAAGGTTCACCTTAATCCCTAAACCTCTCTAAAAGGAACGCCGAATAGCTAGTCTTTGCTGCCAAGAAGTAATCAGACTTGGTTATCCTATCCACTATGACCCAAATAGAATAAGACTGATGGCTTGACTACAAAAGACCACTAATGCAACACATATTAATTACTTCCCATTTCAACTCAGGCAACTCAGTTTCTTGAGACAACCCATCGGGTCTCTAGTGTTACATATTCACTTACTGATAAACCATGCACTTAGCCATAAAATTGACCATATCCCTCATCATGTTATTCTACAAATAAGTTTATCTCCAATCATGGTACATCATCATCGAATCATGATGAATAGTGTACCTTGACTCATGAGCCTCGACCAAACTCCTCTCATATAGTCCATTGATCACGTTCAACTTACTCCATAATTTATGGGCGAGGAAATCATTTTTAAATATATTAACCCAACATTAGTTGGGGTTAAATCCACGAAGAGCATAACTAGTATTCAAATCTTATGGTTTTTGAAAGCTACTAAAAATATACCCATAATGTAAACATAATGAAAGATAAAAATTAAAATTGGGGGGTTGGTTTGAATGATTGTTATAACAAAATCTACTCAAACTTCTAAATTAAGAAAAACAAATGTAAATAACATTCCAATAGGAGAATAGTCTTGGGATTATGTTTTTCTAGGGTCAACTAGTGCATGGGTTCATGATAATCACATACAAATTCTAGTTAATGATTATATGGGTAGACTAGATTGGGGATTTTGATGCTAGTTTTTCAACCAAACGCCAAAAATATCACCCATGGAACCTTTTGGATACCTCATAGGTGTGGCAAACAAATCCACCCAAAACCTCAATTGGGAATCCCTATTTCTAGGAAAATGTCCAAGACATTGCAAATTCACAATCCATCCTTATTTCTAAGACAATGTAAAGGAATAGCTAACATCTAGTTATTTTTCACCAATACCTTATCACACATATCCCTCTTTCAAGGATGAAATAGGATCAAAAAGCATACTCACACCCCTCTTTCAAGGATGATGTGAGATTTTTAGGAATTTGGGGTTATCACCCACAACTTTCAATTCAACAAACATGTATTAATAAAACCCAACATCATTAACCAAGAATCTAACCTAATAATCAAAACCCAAATACATTTGCACCCTATTCCAACATAACCCAAAGATAGATATTTAGCTACTCATGAAGTTTAAGCGAAGAATTATTCCCAAATTCACATTCAAGACTTCCATTGAAGTGTAAGAAAGAGTATTCTTTAATTTAACTTCAATTATAACTAAAAATCCTTGAATAATTAGACACCATAATGTTTCCTAATTTAGAAAGGTTTTTACAAAGGTACCACTTGAATTCTAGTTCAAGATATCCATGAAGTGAAATGGTTTTTCTCCTATAGAGAATTTAAACTAACCGAGGGAAATTATAAAACTAACCCTGGGCTATTTTTTGCTCCATCAAGATCGTTGATGCTTTGATTGAGATCGCATCTCCCACTATAGTAGTAAACCCATTACAATTGTGTGCCTTAATTGATTTTGTCTGGTTGCAATCACGACCCTCAGATCGCGATCACGGTAACTGAGGGTCAGATATGCTCCTGCTTTTCTAACTTTTAACCTAACTCTTCCCTTTTTGATCTCTTTTCATCTCATTTAACTTATTTTCTTCCCATCACCTGTATGCCTACAAAACATAGGAATTAGTGCATTAAAATGACAAATTTGTCTCATTAACACCTTTTAACCACAATAGCGCGCACGAATTCGGATGAAAATGAGTGGTAAATTTACCACTCATCAAAACCCCCAACTTAAACCTTTACATGTTCTAAAGCAACACTACTTCTTACTAAATGAGATTATGCAAATTTAATTCTATTTATATGACTAAATGATCACAATGACTTCGAACTTCATTAACAACAACAAGTAGTTATCAAGCATGGGCAAAGCTTTTCTCACGACTCCCGTCAACATGAACCACAATCTCAAAGACATAAAAGACATTAAATAATAGCATTACAACAACCACTTAATGTCTAGTAGTGACTCTCCATCAATAGTAAATCAACTATACTCCCTTGCCTCAGTTTCAGAAGATGATAATTTCACCTGCCTTAATTAATCTACATGCCTTGTGACAAAAAGAAAATCTCACACACCAAATTATATATTATGCAACAAGCGATTTTAGTGCAAACACTCATTCTCATAAAGACTCTCCCAATTCTAACAAGTACCACACCATATGCTTGCCCTTATTTTCAATCGTCACTACTATGAATACACTTGGTTTAAGATCTCGTAGGGATTTTTCAAGCTTGTAACATAGGTTCGGGAAAGGGTATGACATCATTTAGGAACAAAGTGACTGCACCCTCCATGACCTTCTACATTACACTATTCAACCTAATTTTTTACCATGGACCATCTCATTTATTTCTAGAATTCATACATGCCTATCCTCGCTACTTTGATTTACCCATTTCTTTGAAAGCATTTTTATTTTTGACTATTTCTTTTGCAATCTATGCTAATCCTTATTTTGATGATTCCTTTTTTAAAAAATTCACTATCTCTCATTGCTTAGATTTTTATGCATCCACTTACAATATGATGGCCCAAGGTCAGCTCTTCCAAAACTTGCTACCCCCAACTTAGGACTTTGTCCTCGAGTTCCCTTTTTTAAGTTCAAGGAGGGTAGGGTTCAAAAGAGGGATAAACTTAAATAGTTTGGGTCTTGTAATGTGGCTGCCTGAGAAAGGCTTGAAGGTTCAAAATGGATAACTAAGTATACTATTCTATGTATGGGTAGGCTTTTTAAGCTAAAGTGGGTTCCTATGTCTACAAAGAAGTCCTAAGATCATTTCACCAACCAAGCATAATCATAATTAGCCTTGAGAGACTAATGAGGAAAGTTTTAGATGCTACAAGTATACAAGAGAGTTAAACGACTATAATCACCACACATGGCACACAAACTTTTCAAGGAGGTTCAATTGCATTTTCTACTAGAGAAAAAATGGAGGTGTTTATCTTATAATACAAACTAAGGATTTCAGAGTCACAAAAAGAGGGAAAACATTGTTACAAAATTATTCGCGTCCTTGACCTTGGTTTTCAAAAAAATTGGATAGGGGGGGGGTGTTTGCTTTGCATTTACACCACGCAAAATTTGCTATTGATAGAACCAAATCACGAAGTCAACTCATATTTTGGCTCACATAAGGGAAAACCATATGGCTACTCTGACCTCACCATAGGCATAAGGGTGATCCCAAAACTCCAATGATATGGGTACTCAGACTTCACTTGTAACAATGGCTCCAAACCCGATCACAGTGCTTTTACCTCAAGAATGTTGTCACTCAATCTATCATAGGGAAAATATCATCTGATCTCATAATAAACAAGATAAAGATAAAATAAAAATCCAAGAATAAAAGAAGCAACTAATCCATGAAATATAGGCACCAGCGGGGTGCCCAATTATTACAATTCAAAAATAAAAATTATCCAAATCAACATAATATATTCAATAATATAGACCAAGGAAAAATAAATGAATACGAACACGGGCACTCCCAACTAAAAGCTTGTAGTGACCTCACTGCATAATCAAGAAAGCATAAGAAAACAGTAAAGGGTACTCCCTGTAACTTCATCAAGGACTGTCCTCTCCCTCAGTCTCTGCATTATCTTCACCACCTCCAGCATCATTCTAATTTTTCCATGGATTTGGGACCTCACCATCACTGTTAGCTCTAGGAGAAGGAAGTCTATCTTTGGGTTTCAGGTCCTTCCAAAGGCCCTTCACCCTATTCCACATCTTTGTGAAGAATTTTTCACTATTCTTCTCCTTCTTTTTCATATTCATGTATAAATCCCTTAGCTCCACATGAGAATGTGCGAAAGATGAGTAGGCTCTCTCAAGCCTAGAAATAGTATCCCTCTACTTCTTCTAGTCCTTTGGGTACTTTTCATAGTATAACGACCAACATAGGAATGTTAGGTGGTGAAAGACTCTCTCGAACACTAAGGCAACCCAACTATAAGCTCCTTTATTTCCCTTATCTTAATTGAGATCTCCTCAAACGGGCATACTGTTGATGGTCTGGAAGAGTCTACATCCTCGTCTATCAACCTACCCAAGTTGATCTTCCTTTTCTTGCTCCTGCTAGATGCTCCTTCACCCCAAATCTTAAGATAGTAAATGGGGTTCTTTGGACGCATCCAACTTTCTTCGAGATACTTCTCAACCCTGGCTCTCCTACATAGCTCTATGATAAAAGAGGGGAAAAGAGTAGTGCGCCACCTAAATTTTTGAAGTGCCCCATTTTTTAAATCACCAATTGTCCAACATTTAAAGGAATGTTTTCTAGGATATAACCAACCATTTGGGCTCGTACATCTGGAATAGAGGCCATGTGTGTGCATGGGGACACTTAGCTACAAATAATGGATAACTATATCCTTGCCTCAACTGTAAATTCATTCAATGATATCCCAATCTTTGTGGTAGCCTAAGGAATCTCCTAACCAGGACACAATTTTTCAGCCATCCAACTGCCTGGTTTGCATCATTTTCCCTCTAACTACTCCATATCTTTAATTGGCAGCCCATAAAAGTCATTTATTTACCCTTCCATAAAATGGAAATTATTCCCTTGAATCCTTACAAATAGTTTAGAGAAAGATACTATGCTAAGGTTGGCATAGAACTCCCTTACACAATGTTCATTTGTCCAATAAGGATCTGAGGCAAAAAAGTTCCACTTTATGGCTACTAGTCTGTCATGGAATCCCGAGAGCTTCTCCGGCACACTATCCAACCATATACCTCTCTTCGGGAGCAGCTTTGTCTTACTGAGATCAACATAGTACAAAGTGTGGCATTTTGAGGCCATGAACTGAGTTTGGTCAAAATCTCCCATCTTGACCCTTGAAAACCTGAAAATCACACAATAACATTAATCATCACTCATTTTCATGTGAAAACTATGCTATGTTATTTAATTAAGGTCAAGAGATAGTGTCTTAATATGTTTTGGGAAAGACATAGACTAGATATATTTTGCATTCAGGCTGGAAAACAGCCTCAGATGCGGTGATCGCGATCACGATAGCTGAGGCTTTATTGGACCAAAATTTTCAAAATGCAAAACTTCAAATTTCCATGCCAATTTTTGTTCCACATAAAAAGATTAACATTAAAAGTAAGGAACATGGTCTCTAGGTACTCAATCATGCCCTTAGAACATGGAAAATGTAATATGAATTTATTTGGGCATTTAATCGAGAACATGGTTTTCACACACTATTTTTATCAAATTTAAACAAAATTAGGGTACTTAAGGTTTCCCCATCAGCATACACACTAATCACAACAACTAAGCATACCAAAAAACACCTTTGAACCAAGGATATAGAATGAAAAATATAGTTTTATTCTATCTCTATATATTAGTCCTAAGGCCTACCCAAGTGCATCAAATAGAGAATTTGAATAACATACTAGATTAGAGATGTTGAGTGGATGCTTAAACAACTTTGGATGCTCAACACACAATCACAATTAGTTGCAATTCGAGATAAAATTGATAATAAAGTGTTGGGGGGAGATGGTAGCTGACTGGACATTTAACAAGTCCTGATCACGATCGTGATCAAAGTACCATGATTTCGGCACATAGTGATCGCGATGCTAGCGTACCACGATCGCAGTAATTGGGGCCAATTTTTGATCCTCTATTTTACCCTATTCAGACAACTACTCAAATGCACCACACATTCAATTTCTCAACCTTATTTAAAACACCTTATGGTACCATAATTTCATGGATTAGTCGCAAAGAAAAAGGAAAACCTATTCTATCAAACAAAATTCAAAGTATACGGGACACTTTCGTGGCATTTGTGGGTTGCCTCCCACCTTGCGCCTAATTTATCATCGTGACACGATATTCTTCAACTTTTAATTTGGATCCTCGAGGTGCCCATCATCCTCCTCCATGTACACTACATCAATGACAAACACCACTTGTAGTTCCATGGGTCATTTCTCAATTTTGTAAACCCGAAAGGACACTTCATTATTTTTTACCAAAAATGTCATTTCTCCTTGCTCTATATAAACAATTTCTCTTCTATTTGCAAGGAAAGGTCTCCCAAGTATAATAGGTATCTCTTGGTTGATTTTCCAATCAAGTACAATGAAGTCTACCTAAAGAATAAAGTGATCCGCCTTCATCAAAACATCAAACAAGACTCCAACCGGTCTCTTGATAGACCGATCCACCATCAAAAGTCTTATTGTTGTAAGAGTAGGAGGGCCCAAGCCTTTGGTAAATTGAATTTGGTATGAGATTGATGCTTGAAGCAAGGTCACACAAGGCTTTCTCAAATTTCTGTGTCCCAATGGTGCAAGGGATTGTGAAGGGCTCGGGATCCTACTTCTTTTCTAATATAGCACTAGTAATGATAGCGCTACACTTATGGGTAATTTCAATGGTTTCATCATAAACAAGATATTTCTTTTACATCAATGTTTTCATTAGCTTAACATATCCTGAAATTTCTTAAATGTCTTCTAGCAACGGGATACTGATTTAAAAATTGCTAATCTTGGTGAGAAACTTCTTGAATTTGACATTTCCCTACTTTTTCGTAATTCTTTGAGGGAAAGGCGAAGGGATTTTCATTTGGGAAAATGGGTAACATTGCATTTCATCACCCTCAACTACCTTGGGAGTTCCCTCTTCATCAACTATCTCTTCATTTATTATTGGTTCTTTTTATCCTCTTTTTGAGACTTTGGATCCTCATCATTAGACTCACACATATGCTTCTTCTTTGTGTTTACTAGATCATCATGAGACTTTTCTTTGACCCCAACCTCTTGTGCACCAAATTTGTCACTACTTCGGGTGACAATTACTAAGAGTTGAGCAATATTTCTTGGATTTGCCAGCATATAACTCGGAAGGCCACCCTTTGGCCTAGCATTTAGTATGGTTGAGATTTGTCCAATTTGAGTCTCCAATTACTTGATTAAAATAAAGTGTGATACAACCTTTTGGTTGATTTGAGAGAAGTGTCCTTTTAATTGTCAGACCATCTTGTCTATTCTTTCCACTCTCATCAAAATTCTAGCATGCACATCCTCAACCTTGAACTTTTTGGGATCCATGGGATTTCACTCCTTGCTTTTCACTCGGTCATGGAGGGAACATATTGATCATACTCCATTAAATTCTCTCTCCAATCACAATCTCTATCTCTATCATGCCATTCCCTTTCTCAATAACAATTGGTGTAACCTTGGTTCCCACCTTACCTTTGATAGGCCGGGCAAGAACCCCCCCCCCCAAGTTATCAACAAATATCTCATTTATTCATCAAATTTCTTGGATTTTTATTCATCATATCCTTTGGATACCATGATATTTACCATTTTTGTGGGAGCATCCATCACATGTTTCGTAAGAAGATCTAATTGTGTCACTATTTTTTCCGTGTTATCCTCTATCTGTTCTACTTTTGTTCTTTGCTCCTTATCCACGTAGGAGGTGGTAGAGGAACCTTGAGCTATCTCAGTGTCCCGGGTGTGCCACCCCCTATTTTTCTTTGTGATTTTCTCAAGAAAAGTTGAAGACACTCCATATGACAACCTCACAAGTGATCCACCGGCCGCATTGTCTACCACAGTTTTGTTGAGTTGGTCCAATGCCCTGTTGAATATTTGTAAGAGCTTCTTTTCTGTTACCTCATGGTTCGGATATTTCAGAAGCTTTTTATTAAACCTGTCCCAAACTTCATATAGAGGCTCCCTGTTGAGTTGACAAAAATTAATGATTTCATCTCGCATTTACAACATCTTTGATGGTGGGAAGTAAAGATCCAAGAATATACCAATAAGCTCGACCCATGATGTGATTGACCTGGTGGTAAGAGACCAGAAAAACAACACCGCCTCTCTCACTAAAGAGAACAAGAAGAGGCGTAGCCATATGGATTCTTGTGAGATGTGAGAAATGTCGAATGGGGCACATGCTTCCACAAAATTCTTCAAGTGCGAGTTTGTGTCTTCATGAACTTAACCCCCAAAGAGTCCTTTTATTTGAAGAATGTGTAACATTACACTTATGACATGGCAGACCCCATTCCCAGTATTTAGTAAGATGCGGATGGCTCTAGAATGCCCCACATTGTGGAGATAGTCTTCATCATCAAAGGGCCCATCAAATGTCCTGACATTACTTGCCTGATCACTCATTCTATCATGGACACTCTTGAAATCACCTAAAAATAAACAAAAACAACGACCAAAATAAATAACAACCACTACAGGTAACCCAAACCTACTATCAATATTGCACAAGCAAAAACTAAGTTTCATTCCCCGGTAATGGCAATATTTTGATCATGCTCAACTTACTCCATGATTTATGGGAAAGGAGATCATAGTCAAATATATTAACCCAACTTGAGTTGGGGTCAAATCCAAGTGTAACTAGTATTAAAATCCTAAGGGTGTTGAAAGCTACCAAAGATATACCCATAATGTAAACGTAATGAGAGTCATAAATTAAAATTGGGGGTATGGTTTGAATGATTATTTTAACAAAATCTACTCAAACTACCAAATTAAAAGCAACAAGTGTAGATAAGAATCCAATAGGATAAGATTCTTGGGATTATGTTTTCCTAGGGGCAACTAGTGTGTGGGTTCATGCTAATCAAATGCAAATTCTAGTTAATGATCATTTCGGTAGGCTAGGTTGGAGATTTTGATGCTAGTTTTTCAACAAAACACCAATAATATCACCCATGGACCCTTTTGGATACCTCATGGGTGTGGCAAACAAATCCACCCAAAACCTCAATTGGGCATCCCTATTTTCTGGAAAATGCCCAAGACATAGAAAATTCACAATCCATCTATATTTCTAAGACAATGTAAAGGAATAGCTAGCATCTATTTATTGTTCACTAATACCTTTTCACTCATATCCCTCTTTCAAGGATGATATAAGCTCAAAAAGCATACTCACACCTTTCTTTCAAGTATGATGTGAGATTTTGGGAATTTGGGGTTTTGACCCACAAATTCCAATTTAATTTGCAAGTATTAAGAAACTCAACATTATTAACCAAGAATCTACACTAGTAATCAAAACCCGAACACATTTTCACCCTATTCCAACATAACCCCAAGATAGATATTTAGCTACTCGTGAAGTTTAAGGGAAGAATTATACTTAAATTCACATTTGAAGCTTCCATTGAAGCTGCAAGAAAGAGTATTCTTCAATTTAACTTCAATTACAACTAAAAATACTTGAAAATTAACCACCATAGTATTTCCCAATTTGGTAGGATTTTTACAAAGCCACCACTTGAATTCTAGTTTAAGATATACAAAAAGTTAAAGGGGTTTTGTCCGATAGAAAATTGGAACCCGGTGTGGGAAATTAAAAAATTCCCCTGGGCTATTTTTCACTCCATCGCGATCAGCAGTGATTGATCGCAATCGTGGCTCCCACGATCATGGTGAAACCATTGCAATTGTGTGCCTTGACTTATTTGGGTTGGTCGCGATAACGAACCTTAGAACATGAACACGGTAACTCAGAGTCAGATCTTCCTCCTACTTTTCCAGCTTTTTCACTAACTCTTCCCTTTTTAATCTCTTTCAGCTCATTTCACTTTTTTCTTCCCATCACCTGTATGCCTGCAAAACATGGGTATTAGTGCATTTAAATGGAAAATTTATCTTATTTTAATATCTTTTAACCATAGTACCATGTACAAATTTAGGTGTAAATGAGTGGTAAATTTACCACTCATCACCCATCAACATTGGGGAAACACAACCTACCTTGGTACCTCAAGATAACATCACTACCAATCTTAAAGGCCATCCCTAAAATCATGTCAAATTCTGATATGTCTAATTCAATCAGGTCCATAAATATCTCCCTATAATGAATGGATACCACACAACCCATGTAGAATCTTCTAGTAATAATAGAGTCACCCATTGGGGTAGACACAGAAAATGGGCCAGGAATACACTAGGCATCAAAACCAAAATAAATAGCCATATAAAGGTTCACATAATAGATAGTAGACCCAAGATCAAGTATACAATATACACCGCAAGTGAAGATTTTTAGCATACTAGTAACATTTTAAGAGATACCTCAGAATCCTGATGAGTGTCAAGAGCATACAGACGATTCCGACAAGTGTCGAAGCCAAAAGTAGAACTTTTTGGTGTAGGAGCATAAAAACAACAACTAGGGCCTTATTATCCCTCGTAGCAACATCACCTGAAAGACAGTTCCTCTGATGTGGCCAGGATGACCACATCTGAAACACTTATTCCTCATCTCATCACAAAAGCCAAGATGCACCTAACTATAGAAATGACAAGGGGTTAAGATGGAGTCGACTAAGCCCCACTAGTGTTCCTTATTCCTTAAATCCACTATTGCTTTGAAAATGGAAATCATCAGACAATATAGGATATAGAGCACTACCCATAGGATAGGAACCAGAATTCCCCCACATCTTTTTAGACCATTTCCCACCATCTCTACCACTATGCTACTGACCTTCATCCTAATTCAAATGTCAAAACTTCTTACTCTACCTTTCACTCACCTCTACATAGTTCTTCTTTTTATCCTCCTTTTGTTGCATATACACCATAAGCCTAGAGATATCTATATCACTATTTAATAAGGTGGCCTTACACTCCATTACCAAGTCTCGAGATAAACCCAAAGAAATTTTTCTCATCTTGTCCATCATATTAGATATTAGCATAGGAGCATAATCGGACAACTGATTAAACTTAATGGCATACCTCTTCACAGTCATCTTGACTTGCTTTAGATTGACAAACTCCTCAGCCTTCGCCACTCTCAACTATTAAAGAAAAAAGCAATCAAGAAAAGCACCATATAAATCCTTCTATAAATCTACCTCCGCATCATCTCTGTTAGACTGATCTCACTCCTTATACCACTAATTCACCACATTCTTCAGCTGGTATATAGAGAACTCAACACCCTTAGTGTCAAAGCATATATCCCGCGAAGAATCTTCTTCATCTGTTCATTGAAACCTTGGTTTTTCCTCAACTTTAGAACAAGTAAAGGTCGGAGGATTCAACCTCATAAACTGGCCAACTCTAGTAGGATTAGAAGAACTAATAGAATTACCAACAGGACCCAACTGATGTGACTGAGATGTCACCAACTAGGCCAATAGATGAATAAAATGGCAAAACTCAGCATTGGTAATATCTCCAAGATATGATCTAGCAAGAGTATTACCAGTAATACAAGGATCAGTGAGAATCGGTGGAACTCCACTAGAGCAATCAGAAGTTGTAACCCTAGATCAGTTCTAAACTTCTTGACTAGGATGAGCCCTATACACTTTTTCCTCGAGTGGAATAGAGGCCTTTTCACAAGCATCAGATCTTCTTTAAGGCATGATTTGAAAATAGAACATACAGTAATTAAAGGAGATTTAAAGATCTTAGAATCAATAGATCCAAATAGAAGAAGAAAGAGAAATGTTCCTAAATTCGTCATAGCCCCTCCCTTATAAGTGTAGTGCGCTACAAACCCATAAAAGAGATTTTACTTGATACAACTTTATGGACACCCAATGACACCAAACCTAGGCTCTGATACAAACTTTGTCACGACCCAAGCTAGAACCTAGTTGTGACAGGTATCTTAAGTCCAATAAGGACTAGAGACCACCCCTTGTACCTATCCAAACAGAATATAACACCCCCAACAGTGGATGAATTCAAAATATATTACAACATAGAATAAGATAAGCTCAAAGAATTTAAGACATGTCTATAACCAATAACCGATAACCAATAAAAAATAACCAAACAATTATCACCCAAGTCCAAAGTAATCCAAAAAGCCTTAGAACAAAATATAAATAAAAAATATAAGGATATGTCCTCGACTCTAAAAATTAAAAGGACAATTATAATGTTAATATGAACTCTTCAATTCTAGTCTATGAAAGGAAAATGATGAAATGACCAAGTCTTCTAGAGAAGCTCACCACTTCACCACCAATGATAGACAAACTGAGATGATCTATCTAGCACTTTGTAGAAAAAGTAAAAGTATCTCCGGTGCCTATATCACGTGGGGAAACAGTTTCCAAAGACGGTTAGCTGGTTGAGCACTAGAATGTTACTCAAGGGTAGGGAATAAAATAATGCCATAAAATATATTTTCAAATCACTTAATCGAAGACACATAATCATATATATATATAAACATGTCATGCCGGGAAAGGGAATGAGGCTTAACATGAAATAAAACTGTATCCTGGACTATATAGCTCAATGGTCATAAATAGTATCCCTGGCTATATAGGTTCAGTTCCCCCTACTGAAATGGCCCAGTGTATGTTAGCCACATGAACCAGAGGTATTATGGAAGACCAGGGAATTCCCCAACCATATGCCAATCCAAGATACAAATATATCAATTGTGTGAACTATACACATAGGCCATCAAGATAAAACCTCATGTCGGCAAACATGAGTTTCTAGAAAAAGTCATCAAAGACCCACACCTTCACGACTTTGCTATATAACCCCCATTAAGCCTAATTTAAAGAAAGTTTCACATAATCTATTTATTAACCAATGAATCAATTGTTAAGGCATAGCGTGGGTATCATCATACCCTTATACTTGCAAGTTTATCTCTATGCCATAACAATCACATTAACTTTGGAAAATGCCTAGAACCCATTTGTTCATTAGACAAAATCATAGTCAATAAGGCTTTCAAAATCTATGTTCATTGTTTAATCATTAATGCAATGCAATATCATAGGTGAGTAAGTCAAACCTATTGGCAATATTACAATCCAAAGCCATTTACATAAGTGGGTTGAGGGGATAATTATTCAAAACTAATTCCAATTTCAAACAATAATTTTAGGATAAATTATGACACCATACACTACAAAAAAAATCGTGTTTAGCAACAGACCGATAACGTTGCTAATCAACATATATTCATCGCTAAAGCAATTTAGAGACAGATTAATGACGGAATATGTATCGTTGCTATATTGCGTGTTTATAACCATTTAGCAATGGAAAAAATAAAATCTGTTTCCAATTTTGCAACGTCATAGAGACGACCTATATCTGTTGACATTTTGTAGCAACGAATATATTTGTTGTTATATTTATAAATATCGTTGCTAATTTCATGTTGTATTTCATCATTTTGATTATTTCGTGATCAAATATTTCATTGCTAGTCCGTCACTAAAAATTTTATTATTTAGTCTCCAATTTTTTAAAATTCTTAAACTATCCAACATTCACATAAAAGAACCCACATATATAGATAACAAAATCTTCTTAAAATATCCAACATTCATACAAAAGAACCCACATATATAGATAGCAAAATCAAACATCCACAATACCAAACATAGTGCGCAACATCTAAACACATAATTATGTCCAAAACATCCATAGTACCAAACATCAACCATCTATCCTTAAAACAATCTACATCATCCACAATACCAAAGATAACAAAAGCTAAACACAATTTATGCGAAGCTGAAGATGAAGTCATTCCACAAAAAATACAAAGAGTTTGCCCGTAGTAGCCTTTTGCTTCAGATCCAAGACTAAACACTCTTCGCTTCTTTTCTCCCCCGGCATCTTGGTAATATGCTTCAATTTGATCAATATCAGATTTTGATAATGTTTTTTCTCGTAATATTTCTTCAAATCTTTCCTGTAATAGAAAAAGTTAAATTATAACGGATTGTACTTAAAAATGATTAGATGCCAAAAACTACTTTAAACTAAAAAAATAAGAATTAAGTAAACTACTACATTAAGATTTAGTCTTACATGGATGATTCAGGAACGTTCATCAACGAAAGATTTTCCATCATGACCATGTGTGTATGCAATCACATGGGAGAGAACATTCAACATTTTAAGGGGATGTAAAATTTCACATACAGACAACAATATTCCTTGTTTTAGTCAAACTCTCTTTACAAAAGAAAAGTGTATTCAAGAAATAATATATTTAAATATTTTTAGCTAATTATAGAAGTTTAGAAATTGTAGTTCATGTTTTACTAGGACAGTTGAAACCAGATGAAATTATTAATACTTGAATGATCATATGCACTCCAAAATTGTAACAACTGACCACTACTGAAATAAAACAAATAAGCAAGTTGTAGATGATCATTGTAAAGTGTGAAATTTCATTAGTAGGGTAGATAATACAGAGGATTCGTATGTGACACAATATAACGCCATATAAGACATGAATTTACCACGTAGGATGCCACACAGAATATATATGTCTATGCAGAGTTGGATCCAAGAGTTTTGGATTTTATATATACTTAATCTCTTTTTCATGATTTGCCAATTGAAATTTTCTTAACGTGTTATGTGTACACCAAAGATTTAAAACTTCATGGGAGTATCAAACAGGAAACGAACAACTAAACAAGACTATATCCTTCAAAGCTCTTACATATACGAGAAAATTGATACTAACATTTTACAACTTTAACTAAAATGGCGTGACTATTTTCTGATACATATACTATGGTCTCCTGTATGTTCAATTCATATTTGAAAGTATTGTCTGGTGGGGTAATCCAAATAAGTTGATAATTAAGTGGGACATTTTCAACCACACTAAGCATAATTACTGATTTGTTTAATGGCGATCAGTTAATACTAAAATTTCATTAAGTGAAAATAAGTAAATATGGTGGTGGTCATATAAAAATTAAGATTCATTATTGTTATTCTTTAACAGAAATTGAAGGACCCAAAAATATGTCTATAATAATATTTTAAAAACCAAAATGCTAGTTGATTTGTATTAAAGTCATATAAACTTGAAAAATCTGCTCACGATTCATCAAAGATACATATATGATACAGAGGATTCGAATAGACAACCTCAACTAGTCCGAGATTAGAGTTGAACATAAATTAAGTGGTAATTTTTTTGATCAACACAATTTCAAAAAAAATGAAAAATGTCACAGTGAGGGCAGCAAGATATAGACATGTATGCACCCAATAAATCTGGCTTAAGGTCTATTGTCAATTTCACTGTAGTGAGAGAATCATCCTCGCCTCTCGTAGCCAACACAGCTCTAGAGTCCCCAATATTAATTACCAATAACAAGATTCTTACCCTGTCAAAAAATAAAATAAAAGAGTTCATATTTAGAATAAAATGGTAGAAAAACTAGCTAGCTTCAACTTGTTGAATATTGCATTGCATTTGTAATTGATCTTCTTCCATAGATATACACATACAACATCGACGTCAGAAAATAAAGTATTTGTTCAACTTCCAAATGATTTTTCATGTAACTGTGTACTTATCCATCACAGGAACGGGAAGTAGATAGCCATAATATAACTATCTATAAAGAGTATACAATAGCCAAGCCTCTCATAACATCATTCGCCATTAAACTTCTTCCACAGATATACACTTGCAACATAAAAGTCAGAAATTAAAGCATTTGTCCAACTTACAAACAATATTTTCAATTTACTAAATTTTCTTATATGAGGTCATTCCCATCCTTCATTCATTTGCAAATATAATGCAGTAAAGTTTCACAACTATATTAAAAAAAAGTGCTAAAAAATAACTTGACGGGGTCAGAAAAAAAATTTCTGTTTAACATATCCAAACACGACTTTTTTAGGAGCAACTTAGAGAAGATAATGTCAAACACTTACAAAATTAGCAAGTTGTAGATTGTAAAGGAGTATATGAAAGACACTTGAGATATCCCACTGACCAACCCAAAAATCCTTACAATTAACATGTCCTTGGAGAAGTAGTTCTTATGTACACTCAGCAAATATCAACACATGAACAACTTGATGGTAGTCTCCATCTCTATGAACCACCCCTCTAGGTTTAGAGAAGCAATTTTTTTCTCTAGTTTTTTCCAATCTAAACTTTTAATCTCATTAATAATACTCAATTACTAGAAATAAGCCAAAATAAAGTCTGCAAACAACTTTTAAATTCAAAACAAGAAATCTAAGCAGACATGAAAATTTTCCTATACTACACTGAGATAACTAAGAGAGAAAATATGGTACATGCTATTGTCTACCGATTAACCATAAAGAAATATAATATCAACAGTAGTAAGGAAAATCTAAATGAAAGAGCTCAAACAACCCTAAACCTACCATTTACAAGTGACTTCCAACATAGTAATTAAGAAATTGAAAGAGGAAAAACAACTCACATTATGAGATTTAGAATAGTAACTCTAATTTAGACTCAAAATTGAGCGATTGACTCTGTTTTTAATTGATATTGAGTGATTCACTTTTCTCAATTGAGAGAAAAGGGAAAGGAGAGTTTGTTTTTAGAGAGAGACGGATGATACTATATTTTGGGAACAAAGTGAAATAAAAGACTTTGCCCTAATATTTAGTTGGTAGGGTGACGGATTCAGCAACGGATTTACAATCCGTTGCTAATAATTTATTAAAAATATAACGAATATATTTTTTAAAAATGGTAAAATAATTTCAGTGACAACAATTTAGTTGCTATTTCCGTCTCCACCATGTCAAAAATAATTCCCATGTTTTATGTCGCTAATTTTGTCACCAAAATAAAGGCATCAATATTTACCGCCAAAATATAGCAATAAATTTTATTTTCTTTCGCTAATCCGTCACTAATTAGGCTACTAATTTTAATTTCATTTATTTAGCGACAAAAGTTCTATTTTATTGCAATTCTGTCGTTAATTAGCGACGAAAATGTCCTTGTTACTAAAAATCCATTGCTAAACACGATTTTTTTTGTAGTGATAGTTTATACACTATTCCTATGCATCTCATCTGTTCAAAACCACCAATAAAGCATAGACAATGCAAAATAAATCCTGGGAAAATAATTAAAGAATCAGACATATCAAAACCCTCAACCGTATCAAAAACCACATTTAAAACTATATAATTAATATATTTAAATACATCCTTTTTATAAAGTAATAATTGGGGAAAAGTAAAATGCCTAAAATATCAAGACTTATGGAAGGAATTTTCCCTTGAGAGCTCTAAGTGATGAACCTCTTTGAAACTCTACGTATCTTGCTTTAGAGAATTTTGAGAGTTCAAGAGTGTTTTTTATTGTGTTATGAATGATAAATAACCACTTAAAGTGCTTTATGGACATGGGGTTCAAGTAAGGGAAAAGGTGAATTAACCCGAATGCCTATAATGAAAAGATTGAATTTGACTACCCAATCACTACGGATGACCTTATGACTTGTAGGGCCACATTATGACTCATAAGTTCCCACTCGTAGTCTGGATAGTGCCCATGATCACCAACACTGTTGGGATATGAGTCATACCATACCACTCATACTCAGTCATAATGACTCGTATAATCCAATCATCGTCAAAGCACAACCAATTAGGAATTACACTAGTTAGGCAATAGAATTCACCATATGACTCATTATGAGACCCATGAATTGTAGTGTCTAAGCATAGTCAGGACTGAAACTCCAGGCCAACATACTGGCCAGGCTACGATTTGGTCCATAAGACCCGTCAAGACTTCTGATGACTTGTAAGGGAATTCATATTCTGGGTAGTGAGTACAAAATTTTAGAAAGTTTTAAGGATCAAAAATCTGAGGTGTTACACCTATGTATGGAAATTATGATTATATACATAGTAAGGCCAGAGGATGATTATGATAATGATGGTTATGATGATAATAATTCTGATGATGGTAACAATGATGATGCTTATAATAGTGATAGTTAAGATGATAATATTATGATACTCTGATCAGTTATAGTATTCTGGATTCTATTGCATTCATTCTTGCATGCGTATTGCATATCACTAGTATGCACCTATATCTGTCATCCCATATGAAGGAGTTATAGAGGTATGGGTAATGACTATTACTTATGGTGTTTTATATGTTTATTGATCCTTCTGAGGTAGGGCGATGGTGGCACATGATAGGCTCGGCTAGGTATTTGGTTATCCAAACAAGCCAGTTACTTGCATTGTTATTGACATTTTTATTATTATTTTTATGATCATTTTTATGGCTAGTTTATGGAATATTTTTCATTAATTCAGTATCGGGACTTGAGATATGTTTTTAGCCTCTTTTATGTTATGATTATATTATTTTGAATAACCATATGATGATTTACTAAAGAGATTAGAATCCTGGGTATTCTAGCACCATATATTGTTAGGATTATGAGGTCTTAAGTAGCTAGCCTGATGATTTAGGTTGTAATTCGAGACCTTGGTTATATACTTATAAATATATATGCATACTTAGCTATATGTAGCTATGGTATTATTTTATATCCCTCTTTTCCTTCATTAACTCAGATTATATACCTATTCCTTGTCCTTGTATATATATATATATATATATATATATATATATATATATATATATATATATATATATATATATATATATATTTCAACTCTTACTTGCATATTGGCCAGTGATATGCATATAGTGTCGAGATTCCTAAGTATGGATTGAATGAGATAGTGCACTGTTACTACTTCCTTAGCCTAAATAAGTTGACTCTTGGACATGAATAGGATAGTTTATCTTTATTATTTCATTGGTTGTCTTATATGGTTTCTGGACATTTGGGTGTATTTTTATTCTATTTATATGTTGTATATATCTGTTTTATATTTGGAGCTCAATAGGCAGTAGCCTGCTAAGTACCACATGTTTGGTACTCATACTACATTTCCACAACCAGCAGATCATAGTAAGGTTTATCATCATTGATGTGTGCATTGTGCGAAGCAGCCATAGTTCGGAGACTTAGAAAGAGCTCCTGACGTTTGGAGTATTACTTATTTCTCTATTATGTACTAAACTAGTCTCTATGTTGTATTCAGAGATGAGTTGTATCAGTGTATTCATTTATACTTCACTTTGAAATCTTATTTATATAAAAACTCTTGTACTGATACCGCTAAGTTTTGGAACCATGTTGTGTAATTGATCTTTTATTTCATATATTTTGCTTTCTTTCATTTATCTCTTTAGGTAGTCCATTACTAGCCATTCTGGAATAAGAGTTTGACTTGCCTACTGGTGGTTTATAGTAGGCGCTATCATAACCTAAGAAATTGGGCCATGACATCTAGAAAAGCTATCTTGTTACTTCATCCTAATTCAGTGATATATTTGATATTTGTTTTACATGTTTAAGTGGAATTTTTTGTGCCTTGAATAGCACTACAGTGTTTTATATTTATGCCAAAAAAATGGAAGGAAACATGTGTTTATTATATATAGACGAAAGGAGAAAAGTTTGAAGCTTTATGATGGAAGGAAACATGTGTTTATTTCTTGTGAAAACTGCGAATCAAATAATCCAGTGGATTTTCTTATTATAGCATGAAGAAGGGATTTCTTTGTATTCAAACTTGACTATGTTTTCTATTTAAGTATTCAAGTTAGGTACTTTTTTGTCCTTTTTTATTTTCTTTTGGAATATAAATAATTTTCCAGTGGTTAGAAGTTTAGCTAATGCGCCATTGTACCTTGTTAACATGCTTAAGATTAGTATTTTGTCTTCATGTGTATCACGTAATGCGTATTCACATAGCCGAGATCATATTTTTTGTTTGAGTTTGAGTGACCGTCTGTTTTGCTCGACCTCGCACTAGAATGTACTCCCAAAAGAGGATGTTCTTGCCATTCATTTTGATCCGTATATGGCTAGTTATTTCTTTCTATAATATGTCCCTTCGTTTCTTATGACCTAAATATATGATGAGCTTTCATGGTTAATCTTGAAGCTTGATAAAGTTGAATCTAAATTTTAACTAAAGCTTCTAGGCAATGATCCCTAAATAAGACGGGCTTCATATTTCACTTACGATTAAGGACTTGAACATTTTATTCCCTCTCTTTTGCCTTCGCACTAATGGGATAACATGAAGGAAAGCTCAATTGAGTTTCAAGGAAAGAAGTGAACATATTATAATGTTTAAGAGTTTCAAGGAAAGAAGTGAACATATTATAATGTTTACCTTCACACCTCGCTCCTTGCTGAAATGTACATAAGATTTGCCTAACTGCATATTACTTTAAATTTATACTACCTGTGGATTCCAGTCCTCCTTGTCTGTGTCTGTGTATAAAATGGTATTCCTGTTTCTCTGGGATCTTGGAAATAAAAATAACAGATTTTGTTATTAAATATGCTGTGTCCAAAATGCTAAACTCAAGTCTAGTCTCACTGTATCATCTTAAAGAACTTTCTTTACCTTTGCGAGATTAAAATAATAAATTAGGTGTTTCAAGTTTTTGATTATTTTAACATCATTCTTTTTTTGCCAACTATGAGTTTATAAGTATCATGTTTAATTGTGTCCTTTCTTCATTGAAACTTGAGTAGCTAATCCTTATTTTTTATTTGCATAAACTCCCTCATTAAGTCCATCGGACTCCCATCTATTGTGTTCCATTGGGTTAAACCCAACTTCGATCAAGTCAAGCCTCAACTAAGTCTGCAACAGGGGCTGATATATTGGATACACTCTGACATACAGTGTGTATACACTGGGAAGCAGCATCTACACACTATTACATGGTGTATATGAAAATGGAGGGGAATATGCCCATTTTTAGACTGATATATAGTGTATAAGTGGTGGTAGACAGAAAACACAAGAAAAAAGTCTACTGATATACAACTGGTATACATGGAGAAATTGGGCCTAAGTCCAAATCTGGACAGATTTCAGCAACAGACAAGGAAGCCCAATTTCTCCTCCCGTTCTTTTATTTATTTGCAATTAATTCTTTGTGCTTTTTTTCATATTAACACTAACATTTAATCGATTAATCTAGATAAATTTTCTAAGACGTTGCCATTTTTATTTTTATCTTCATTCGCTTTCGTTCACTTTTTCAAATCTCCTTATCAACTTCATCTTGTTTAAAAAATGAATTAAAAAAAGGATTTTATGTTAATATTTTGAAAACAAGCCTTTCACATTGAGATGAATTTTATTTGTTCATGTATTAACTAATTTCATTTAGGGTGAAGGGAATTTTCTCAAGCATAAAAAGAAATAGGCTTTTCTTAAACTGGCTTCTTTTTAAATAATAATTATTTTAAAAAAGAAAAAGAAAATGGTTTAAACATTTTCAAGATTGGTTAAGTATTCCTTACTTATTTGGTTTAGTATATTCTTTTTCCTTCTAAAGATCTATTACTGTCAAAATAAATGATTTCGATTAACGTTGATTATCAAAAATAGACTTTCCTTTAAAATGACACTTTCGTTTAAACTAAATATATAAATCAATATTATTTTCCTTTAAATTGTGTTACAAAAAATGAAATTTGGTTTAGTTTTTTCTTTACAAAATCAATTCCTTTTAGCTAAAAATAGACTATTTGTATTGAAACGAAAATAAAGTTATCACTTGATTCAAGTTTGATATTATCATTAAAATTGACTTTTTTCCAAAGCTAGCCATTTTAAGTTAGTCGAAACATTTTGGTCAACCATTTTAAAATGGACGTTCTTAAGTGCCTTAAAATCCTTCTTAGGACTTTAACTGAACCCTTACCCATTTTGTCTAATCTTAAAGATTTATTTCTATTATTGAACCTTTGAAATGATTTGAGAAGTCAAAAATTATTTTCTTTTAAATAATTCATCTCTCTTTTGACAAATTCGAAAAGGGATAAAACAGACTCGTCTTCTTGTATCTACGCCTAGTTACCAGGGTCCAACCTTCTTTATCACCTTCTTCAACTGAAGACTTGTCATGCTCTGATGATCCCTCCTTATGCTCTTGAAAGAATATCTGGACCAGATCAAGTGATCCACTAGTGATAGAGATTCGATAAGAACTGACCTTCTCATCATCAAAGAAAATCTTTGTCTCATTTTTCAGTTGCAAGAATTTATTTTTGAAGTCAAAATATTCTCTAAAGGGATTCCCACAAGCCTATGATATTTGCTATAGTTTGAGTCATTTGTCCTTCCAGTCTCATTGCATCACTTCATCTCTATAGATCAATGAGTTTATGCTCTAGATGTTCATTAAAAGATTTCCAAAACATTAGAACGGAGGTATTTCTTTTCTTACATCTCCTTCAAAGTCAACTTCTGATTTGGGCGTGGTTGAGAAGTTGTCTTCACGTTTTTCTTCTTGCTCACCTTTGTGGTGAACTTCACTTGATACACGTCGACATTCATGGATTCTTTGTTGTCACTTTTAGGGAAAAACTTACTCCATCCTATATGTTCCTACTTATCCTTTCCCCTTTGAGAGTCACAAAGAGGCGCTACTTTCGTTTTGATAGAAGACATGATCAACTCCATATTATGAGCACAAGTAGCTCACTCTTCAAAGATTAGGTTTTAATTCCTTTCAAGAAACAGAGAAGTTCCCAGTGCATTTTTTGGATGCACATCTCTATTGCAGAAGTTTCACTAATCTTATATTTAAAGTTTAGTCTTGTGTTTCTCCATCGATTAATGATATTAACGATTGGTTCATACTTTCTTTGACGAGTATTTATAAGATCTACCATGCTCACTGTATTCCTTATGCTATAGAAGCGATTCAGGAACTCATGCTCTAATTGCTCACAACTATCAATGGAAATGGGATCAAGGTTGGTAAACCAATTGATGGTGTTTCCATTTATAAAATAGAAAAATTATTTGACAAGATAGTCATCGTAGGTTCCAGCATTATTAAATGTCTCAACAAAGTGCACGACATATTGCTTTGGATTTCCTTTGCCCTCAAATTATTGTAATTTAGGAGGTTGATAGCCGATGTACATTTTTAAGATATCAATCCTTATAGTATAGGGCTTGGAATATGTTATGTCATACTTGTTGGAAACATCTCAATTGTCTTTGGGGGTCCCTTCAATGAACTTTTTTAATTGATCAATAGAGATTGTTCCCTTAGAAGAAACTTGTACCTCCTTAGCTGGTGGTGTTTATTTTTTAGGATGCTCTATCTCATGAACTTCTACAACTTTCCTAGGTGAATGGATAGAATATCGTCTATTAAGCTATCTATCCTATCCACCAATTTATCAATCCAAGCATCTTTATTATGCATATATTTGGTAAAAGCTAAAATTTCCTTTGCCTGGTTTGCAAGTTTCTCCTCCTTATATAAGGCATTAGTTACTATATCTTGCATGATTATTGGAGACGTCAGAAAGTAACACGAATTATCGCATAAGTTGATTTTTGAAGTTCTCAACTTATGCGGTGTAAGTGGAGATTGTACATTCATTTAACACCATTATTCTTTACTCTAGAGTTTTTTGACCCAGAGTTCTCATGTAAAGTTAGAGTCTTCTTAATTGTCTATGCCACATTGCTTCCTTCTTCTGAATCACTTGCATGAGACCTCTCTCCTTTTGGGGTTGAAGTCCAAAAACTAAAGTTGGTATGGATG
The DNA here is from genome assembly GCA_030864215.1 of Capsicum pubescens. NCBI lineage: Eukaryota > Viridiplantae > Streptophyta > Magnoliopsida > Solanales > Solanaceae > Capsicum > Capsicum pubescens. The sequence goes on from CM061542.1 coordinate 102,653,007, forward strand.
ACACTAGATATGTTTGTTGTCCTGACATGCTAGGTTTGCTCCATATAAAAGTTCCATAGCTTCCAAAAATAACATCAAGGATGCTTTCTACTTTCATAGAGAATTTAGAATCAACAACTTTGAAGGCAGTCGATTAAGAGTTGACCTTCCTAGAAGTCATTTTAGTGCTCTTGAACTTTGATATTGGAAAAACTGAGATGAGAGGTAGAGGTTATCCTACTGGGTATGCTAGAATTAATTAAAGAATAAAATTTGTGATGGGAAAATAATAATCGGAACAAAAAAATAATGTAACAATCATTTTTTTGATTTCAAGTATGTGTATGCTACAATCTCTATGAGTCCTCTGATTCGCCTTTTCAAAAATAAATTTAAGGGCATCGATCTTGATATTGAATGTTGCTGAACTTGATGCATTTGATCTTGACTTATACTTTAATTAAAGGGAATTTGAGCTTGTTCATGAATCTTATGGTCTTGATCTTGAATCTTGATAAATTAGATCTTGATTTATGGATTTGTTGAACTTGATCTCTACTTGTACATGAATTCAAGGACCTTTGAACATGTTCTTGAATTTTGTGGTCCTGATCTTGATTCTTGATGAACTAGATCTTGAATGGTTTAATTTGTAGGGAAATTTATAGTGTTTCATCCACGATCTCTCTCTTGTTTCTTGTTCGAATTGTTGCTCCATTTTTGAATTATGAGAGCATTATTTATAGTTGTAGGAAGGAAACAGTCTAGATGATGTTGGGCTTCATTTGGCGAGTCTTATTTAAGTGACATGGAAATGTTTGGTTGGTCAGAACATGACACTTGTATACATGGCACATTTTTTTGGGACTTTGATTTGGTTGGGTATGTTGTATCATTTTTACATATGGCATGATCCTATTGACTCCTTCACATAACTTGACATGCCACGTCATTTGACACACGACACCAAATTGGGCCTCTAGTATGAGATGACATCTTGGGCTTTGCAAAGTAGGTTCCTCATTCGTAGCCCAATGAAAATCAAAATTTTATTAAATCCACATTTATTGAACGTAAATAATTATCCATACTATTTAATTAGATTAATATATATTGAATTTAATATAAGCCAAATTTCTTATGAATTTAAATACATAAAATTTCATTGCTCACGAGGTCCTTTTTTTCGAGAGGGAAGGTGTATTATATTTATAAGTACCTTGACCTTTAATATATTCTTAGTCTTATTTTTATACTAATTTTAGAATATGCCCGTTTGATATCGCCCAAAGCTACACCTCCAATTGAATATAAAGAAGTTGAAGAAAAATATAGTAACCCAGCTAGGTTGGGGTCAAACCCACAGGTAATACGTGGAACTATGTCTCTAGATTGCTAAAATCACTTGGCAATACATAAAGTAAATGGGGGAATTTAAGGTTAACAGTAGAAAGCAACAAAACTCAGATACTTTTGTTTGTAAATAGTCAGAAACAAACACTAGGATTGTGTTCTCCCTGACTTCTAACTCTGTAGGTTTATCGTGCTCAATCCAACTATCAAATAACTGTGGATGTAGAATCTAACAAGTTATGTATCACCAACAGCCTCTCGACATACTTTGGTGAATTTCAATCATTTTTTCTCGATCTAAGAGTATCACATTGTTAACTCTTTCCTTGGACACAGTTTCAACTATCTTCTCTCGGTCTCAAGTTGATTAGATGAAGTAATTATCTTAATTAGATAAAAATGATTAGCTTATATCGATAACTAACTGCAAATCACTGTTGTGATCTCCTTTTCTAACTACCTTCTTGTTAGGTTTGTAGTGAATACAGGAGGGATCCTAACATTTGCATCCGTTAGGAAATCAATAAGTGCTAAGAAAACCACAATACATGCAACAACAATATCTAGAAGGCTTAAATATTTCCCCGAATTGGCTAATCCGTCAAGGTTCCCACAATCCTAGCTAATGGAATTAATACCTCATCATCGTGAAACTCTCAATGGAATTCATAACTGAAAGCATTAAATCAATCTCACAACAATTAACGAATAAAATATAAAGTCTCGAATTGAATAATAGACTAAAATCAAGAACACAACCATTCTAAGACCAAAATCAAATATCAGAATAAAACATATTCTTGTAAGTATTAAGAGTGCATAAACTAGCCCCCATGGGTATAAACTAACTAAAAAACCTAAAAAGTGTATTTATATATTGCATGTAAATCGTAGAAATTCAATCCAAAATGATCCGAGAAAGTTGAGTTGATGGCCACCAATGTACCCACTTACGGGTCGTAGGTGGTATCTATGGCCCTTAGGTGGGTGGCCGTAGGTGGTGCCCAATTTTTGTCTCTATGGAATTCACTTTCTAATGCCTGGCCACCTATGCCCAGTAGGTGGCACCTACACCTAGTAGGTGCCTAGCTGTAGGTGACAGGGTCAAAACTTCTGTTTTTGATTCTTTGTACTTGTTTCTTCTTATACTTATGGTCTGCCACTTAATCTAGGTAGGTGGCATCTTCTCCAAGTAGGTTCCCAAGTTTTTAGTCAATTTTCAACTTTCAACTCTTTTTTCCTCGGTTAGCTTCCAATGCCTAGTTTCCTGCAAAATAACTCAAAAACAGATCAAATCCAAAAAAATAGCCTTAATTACATGCATATTTCTTGCTTTTAAGTGTCGTAAGTTCTATGAAACCATAACACATCAACACCCTCAACTTAGAACATTTTTAAGTACTCGAGAATAAAAGAACAACTAAACAACATAGTGATGCTTAACCAGGAGAAACCTAAGATATCTAAGGCAGTCAATTATCACTTAAGCTCAAAATTATTAACCCCTCTTATTTTTATCTTTTCTAAACGAACTGTGTATATAAATAAAGCATAATAGTGTGACAAAAGGTAATGAAGATATGGCATTATATTATCAACACACAATCATGCATAAGTACAAGTTACAATACCCGAACATATAAGAAGATGGAAACACAACCCATGTACCCTCACAATAAAGAAATCCCACTTACTCAATGGAATTATGCATTTCAATGTAGGGACGATCAAGATACACTCGCACACACTCACAAGGAAGTTCCAATAATGTACATAGAATACCATAGGCTTGCTCTTATTTTTTTACCTTAGTTTTCAGACAGTCGGGTTAGGATTACTATAGGACTCTACTTGGCTTATAATGTAGACTTGGGGATGGTATGGTACATACGGATATTTAGTGACTTAGCCTCCTTGTCACTACACTTATTTTTGGGTCAAATTATCTATCAAATTTTTATTCCACCCTGATTTATCCATTTTTGTTCTTTTATTACACATTTAGGTTGGGTATGGTTTCTTTCATTCTTTCTTTATCTTTTCTTTCTATTTTATATTTTGTTTTTCTACCACACCCAGGCCTACTTTTTTTTTCTCTTATTTACCCTTCTTCATATTACGTACGCCTATGATAGCCATCCTCAATTTAGGCAATTTTCCTGAGTTGAGGAGTACAATGTCCAAAGGGGACCGGGGCCAAAATATGTTCATAGTAACAAAAATGTGAAGGTGAAAGGTGAAAAAAGAAAAATAGTTTTTACTATCTCATAATAGGGATCGAGGGATACTTATTCACATTTGGAAGGTCGTTTAGTCTATAAATGTACTGATTTCAAGAGAGGCCTATTATCGTTTCCTAACTGACTATCCTATAACCTAGGAAATACAAACTGGGCAAGTTCTGAATTCAGCACACAAAGGGAACAAAGTAAGCATCTCATGCGTACATGGTACAGGGTTGCATCACAAGTTATTACCTATCTGGTTCATACAATTGTTAGCTATGATTATTATGTCCCTATTTTTGATGCCATAACGCGATTCACAATGATCACACATATATACATATCACAAAGTTCAAAAGTAAATTTTTCAGAGGGGTATCACTTTTGTATAATCAAAACCCATGAACTGCCTTAGGTGTTTATTTCTCTCCTAGTTAAACTGAACACCATAATACAAAACAAAATACAATACATCCTAAGCTTGTTGGCTCTACTAAGAACAAACTCCGGGGAAAAGAAACATGATAACAAAAAACCCAAGAGGATATATAGACCCATAAGTATCCCCACCCTAAAATAATAATCATGCATTATCCCTAGTGCATTAAGCCGCAAAAAAACAAGGGAGTTAGGAACATACCAGCGGCACCATAGGCACAAGGATCTACCATCAATCATATGAACTCAAATATATATATAACATAATACCTTTGGTTTCCTCCCAAGAAGTGCTTGATTTAATGTCGCAGCACGACATTTCTATTCTTGTTACTCATACTTCACCAACAAGCCCATGGATTGGCTTTCATGCAATGCCTTATTTAACGTCACGACATTATGTGGGTACCTTGGTTACTCTGAATTCATTAAGGTAACTAAAGGAATGACCTCCAGGATTATCAACACAATTTATTACTGAGACTACCCTTATGTTAGTTGGCTACTTTATAGTTCTGCGAATATTGAAGTGACCTATTTATTATTCAATAGGAATTTAAGCTCCCCCTTCTCCATATATACCAATGCTATACCCGTGGCCTAAAACGGTCTCCCCAGGATTATAGGCATCTCAAGTCAATTTCACAATCTAAAACAACAAAATCGACTAGAAATATGAAGTTGTCTACCTTGACCAAAACATCATACAATATGCCCACAGACTTCTATGCCCCCGGACTTCTTCACCAAATGATTTTCCATCAACAACTGCATTGTCATTTATTTTGGAGTGTTCATACCCAACTATTTATAAAAAGCCAGTGACATCAAATTAATGTTGTCCCCCAAGTCACACAATGCTCTAGCAAACCTAGATGTCCAAATAGTGCATGGGATCATGAATGCTCCGACATCACCCTTTTTTTGTGCCAGAAATCAAGAAGTGATAGCACTACAATGGTGAAACCTATCAATATCCTTAGAAATAACTTCTCTCTTCTTCCCTATTGACTTCTTCTTAAACTTGGCATACCTAGGCATCTGCTTAAGAGCCTCGAGAAGAGGGATATTCAAGCTCAAATCTTTCACCATAGCAATGAACTTCTTGAATTTCCCTTCTTCTTTCTTTTGTTTCAACCTCAAAGAAAAAGGTGGAGGAGGTTAGGGTATTATCTTTACTATTGGCTCATCAACTTTTCCCTTACCTTTGTCTTTCTCTACATCATAATCAACACTTGTAGCCTTTTATGACTTCAATTCAAGCGTCTCATAAACCTCAAAACTATATTTCTTTGGCTCATAAATAGTAGGAGTAGGGGGATCAACAGTTGTCTTACCACTCCAAGTGGTGATGTCTACATAATGGTCGTTGTTTTTAGAATTCAGAATTGTGTTTCTTGTAAGGGTAGCCGGCTACCTATAATTCAAAGTTGTAGACTTTTTTTCCAAATTTTTGCTCCAATTTCTTTATCATAGTAGCATACAACTCTACCATCTAGGTCAACACTTAAATATCTACCATATTTTTTTAAGGAAATTTTCTTGACCCTTTAATAGCTTGGAAAACATAGCCTCTATTCTCAACATAGTGTCATGGCTACCTTGTGGAATATAAATACCACTCTTCTTCTTATAATCATCTTTGCATCTACAGTCACTGTCCTTCTCTTTACACCTATCTCTGTACCTATCCTCGTAGTAGTTTAGACCTTGGTTTCCTTGCCTCTTGGTTCAAAAAACCACCACCAACTCTCTATCTAGGTATTTTTCCTCTTCTTCTAAATTATAATCATACGATCTAGTGGTTTTTCCCTGTGACCCTACTAGATTTCCCTTATCAGAATTCATCATCGTAAACTGCTTTGTTAGTAAGCCAATCTTAATTCTCAACTAAGCGACCTCTTGTGCCACCATGTCATCAACAACTTTATTCTTACTGGAATCCCTAATGGTATAAGTTTTAGCTTATCTCTCTACATCCCAACTATGTGGTGAGATATATTTGGTGAAATATCTCTGATGCTACCTCCCAGCATAGTCATATGAATACTCCACTTGTAATCATGTCTGCCATAGCTCTAAAACTAGAATTTTGTGCTTGATAGAAAATTTAAAGCAAATTAGTCCCTAAAATTTGATGATTGGGTACCATCATTAACTTCTTCTTAAACCAAAACCATGCCTTGTGCATCGATTCAAAATGTAATTACTTGAAAGTATATATTTTTTCCTTCAATTGTAACATTCTGGACAGAAGGAAGAAATAATCTAAAAACTATCTCCACAACTCATTCTAAGTTGTAACAGATACCTGATAAAGTTCCCCTAACCACAATGTATCTTCACCAGTTAAAGAAAAAGGGAACAACCTCAGTCTGAGAGCCTCTTAATTTACCCCTCAGTATAGTGTATGAAGTGAAAATTCAAAAATGTTTATGAGATGGATGTTTACACCATCAGTCGGTTGGACTGCAAATACACCCTTTTCAACTACTAGATCATGGCACTAGTTATATCAAACTTCACATCCGATCGTACCGTAGAAGGAATGATAGATCATGTCTCGGTAGGCTCAACGTACCCTATATCTTTCTCTAGATCATCGTATAGTAGAAAGTATTGATATTCTAGGAGTACTTAATCTCTAACCTTCTATCTCTAATTCGATTTCCATCAAGTGTTGCTCGAAGATCATCTCTATGGCTTTGCCTTACTAGCACTGCCTCCCGATCTACATGCTGGGCATATGCTATTATCCTTTGTTAGAAGCTGCTTCAACTATTAATTTCTCAATTCTTTGATCAACAATGTCCTAAACTGCTCTGGGTAGAGGGGGAGGCAAACCAGAAGGATCATCTCTAACCCCTTCAAGATGGCTTTCACATACGTGTTTTATCATCATATGATTCAGTTGTAAGATTCTCTCTGGGTCAGGATTTAGTGGGAGTAAAGGGTTGCCTTGACTCCTAGTATTAGGAATATACTGACATATATCCAACAAAGAACAGAAAAATAAAACACAAAATTTTCAATAACTTTAATCAACTATCACACTACATTCCCCGACAACGGTGCAAAATTTTTTATATCACCCAAAGCTACACCTCGAATTGATGAACGATCAAAATACATATAGTAACCTAACTAGGTTGGGGTCTAACCCATAGGAAATATGTGGAATGATCTATCTATATTGTTGAAATAAATAGGCAATACATAAAGTAAATAGGGATTTTAATGTCAACAGTAGAAAGTAACAAATCTCAGATATTTTTTGTTGCAAACAGTCAGAATCAAACACTAGTCTTGTGTTCCCCAAGGCTTCAAATTTTGTAGGTTTATCATACTTTATAATGCCCCGAGAGTACACCTTGGGTGCCACATGGTGCTTACAGTCCCGAGGAACCACAAGCTAACCCATAAGCTGGTACCTACTATGAGCACTGAATAAAATACTGATGATAAGTCATATGCAAAAAATAACTAAAAAAATCCATAAAGTTTTAAATCATAGTTCTGATTATATCTATAAAACAATACTGACATTACTGATAAAATGGCTGATAATAACAACTGAAAACTAACTGACTGCCTGTACTAGTCTGAAAGCCTCTAAACTGTCTGACTGTAGAGTTGAAGGGATAAGCCCCAAACTAAATCCGACTGATTAAATGGCTGAACTACTAACACAGTTGAATATAAGGTAACTCGTCCTCGAAGGATGAGGACTCACCATGGCTGCTATTACTAATGCACTGGATAGTCTAAATACGATCAGGAATTCGAGTGTCCAAACCTATGATATAAGACATCATAGAGCATGAAATGAATATTCGATCAGTACTTTTAATGTACTGGTATGCTGAATGAGGTAGGCTGATATGCATGGTTTCTTGTACAGGAGTAACTAACCGATATAATGAATAACATGAAGTACTGAATAGAATGCATAAAATTTATAAATAGTGAGAACGCATGACCAAGCATTAATATATTCTGAATATAATCTAAAAACTGAAATACTGAAATACTAAAATCTGAATAATAGATAAATTATATGCCATGGTCAAGAAAGACTGAACTAAATTCTGAACTGAGTACTGAAACTGAAAATATAGGAGGTATCATCTAACCGACATGCCCCAGTCTGAGCTGATCAGGATCCAACCTGTGACCCCAGTTTGAAGGGTGCTAGTACCTTTTCACGGGTACTAAGAATGGCTGTGGAATCAGTCCTAATCTGTGAGTGACCCTTGAGATCAGTCCTAAACTAACGGGTGATCCCTAAGATTATCAGTCCTAAGCGGTTGGGTGACATCTCATAACCTACGTTAGCTATGTAGTTCTGGAACTTAGGGATTGCTTCTATGGACCTACTCCTAACTGTCGAATGAGCCCCCATCCTTAGGCTCACTCAGTGATGAATCCTAGTCCCAACTAAACTGACACTGATTATGGAACTGAACTAAGCTTAACCGGACAAGAAATTGGTCATGATAGTTAAATGGCTGAATATGCTCATGGTTTATCTGAAACTATTCTGAAGCTACTAAAACTATGTAGACAGCTAAATTTTGGGTTTTCATAACCCCCTAGACTTAATAGCAATAACAACAAGACCACTTGAAAGCTTTGAAATCCATAATAGGGAATCATTGTTCACAATTATTCACTTAAGCATTTCCTCAAACGCATGGGGACTAAGACTTTAACATGAGGATGCTTTATAAATATGAAAAGATCACACAATCACATGACCCAATCATAAGCTGAGGGTTTTATTTTGAATTCATATGAACACAATACGTACATTACAATAGTTAAAACATACTATAATGCATTCCATGTGAACTCAGTTGATAACATAACAAGGGTTATCATTCAAAACTCATTCTTTGAGGCATTTAATCAAGAACTTGATATTCGTAGTTTAAGCTAAGTATGGGAATAATGTAAAGTTTGTAGTAATAGCATGATTTAAACACCACCATCACTAATTATGAATTAAATCAGTGAATAATATTATTCAAACGTGTGGGGTTTAATAACAACAACATTTTCATGTATACATGGTGTAGAATCAAAATTCATAGGGATTCATGTATAAAATCACAATAACTTGTAATACTCATAACTTTAAATTTGAAACTAGATTCTTGGACTCCATGGGTGGAAGAGACTCATGGATGAACATTTAACATACCTTGGAGATTTAATTTTGAAAGAGAATTGACTTTTCTTGAATGTTCTTGCATTGGGAATTACAATTTCTTAGTTGTCTTGAATAAGGAATGGTTAAACCTTGGATTTATTTTAGTAAAATTTGAAGCTTTAGGGTTTATTAGAGAGAAAATTGATGAGGAATGAGTGTATTTTACTTATAATAATGTCTAATACCTTATTTTTACGACTTAGTGGCCGTAGGAAAAGACAAGACTGTCCTTCAGACTTAAAAGTTTCAGCAGAATCCCGGTTTTAAGGCTTATCACTGAGCGATATTGGTACCACTACTACAGAACCTCTAAGCGGGATAATAGCAGTGACCTACTATTTTTAGAAAACTCAGATTAGGAGGTTTAACGCTGAACGGTATTAGCTCCACCGCTATTGCACCACTGAGCGGTGTAATCGCGACAGCTCACTGCCTCACACAAAAAATACTATAACTTTTCACTCGAGTATAGGATTAGGGAAAAATTGGTAGTTTTGGAAAGATGACTCAATTATCTATTTGTTGGTGGGTCATTAGCTAAAAAATTCTTAGTAAAACGAAATATATGCTCATTTGAAGTTGACTATAACATCATCTTTCTCAAGAACTCAATTGATAAGGGATATTTTGATTTATCTTATAGCTAGGAGTTATTTCAGGCCTTAATATACATAAAACTCACTCATAAAACAATGAAAACACTATAATTTATTTCTCATGTTCTTGAAGCATGGTTATAATATTGGTTTGGCTTTTTGAGGTATTATAATATCTCCCTCTTGGGAACATTCATCCTCGAATGATATTGGTTATACTGAGAGTACTGTAATAAGGTAACTGAGAGAATATACTGAACATACATGAATCTGGATATGATTGCATAATTGAGTCTGGGCATGATACCTAAACTGAACTGGCCTCATGAATACATGCACTGAAATGAGAATAGTTATAAGGCTGAGATAGAAATGAGAGAGTCAATTTATGAGTAACTATTACCTCAAGTTGGATCTGATTTCATGTAGAAAAGATGAGAGATTTAGGATATGAAAACTCTGGGGTATCTCAACATCTCCCCCTTAGGATAGTTTGTCCCCCGAATGATATTCACTTGGCTGAAATACTAAGAAAGAACTAAGATGATGTACGAAACACTTACGGACTGAATCAAGACTGGACGTCTAGAGTGTGAAACTGAGGTCTGAAGAATAAAGGGTCAATGACATGAGTTCATCAAAGAGGATTAAAATGAGGACATGCATGGCATAAATTCTGAATTTTTTTTATCATTAAGAGTGTAGCATGAGTAATGGAACTGATCATACCATAAAGTATGAGCGCATGAGTCATGAGCTACATGACCTGAGTTTGGAATTTTCAGAATTTATGCAACATGATTCATACTGCTGAGTGGACCGGAATACCTCATACTAGGAACTAGGAGAGTACATGATTTTCGATAAGGTGCACGAATATGAGCTATAATCATAGATCCAACGTGTACGTCTTGAGTATATATCATGATAACTGAAGTACAAATCCTGAAATAAGCGTGGGTCGGGCATCTTCCTCCTTTACTGATGTTCTACAATACACTGGCATCACTACTAGAATCTGATAGCCTAACTTGGTTACTTGTTCTATCATCTCCCCCTTAGCTTAATTTTATCATTATAAGTCTAGGAACAACTTAATCAACACCTCTAATTGAACTACCACAACTTTACTCTAGAATCTGGGGTATAATAATACACATAATTGGTAAACTCACCCTGAATGACTATGCCCTATAATGTAAAACTTGTTGCTAGCACTTTCTTCTGACGCACAATACTTAGATTTATATATCTTCAACAATCATCATACAACAACTTAACCAGTGACTAACTTGGAATTCTCAACTCTTATTTCTATTAGCTCAACCTTCAAAGATTCAAACTTAGATTCTAACACTTAGCATGCATATCCCCAAATCTTTAATGAACCATTCTACTTTAATGATAACCAACAAATATCACATGTCTAAACTTACATTTTCCCCTACACTATGAGAATTATTACTACACCAACATCAATAACACATAATTCTGAATCACCAAACTTAAATTCTTGCATACACCATTTTAAGCCTACCGATTCACCTTTCGTACAACTAGCCTCATGAATGCAGAATCTACTAAATTCAGATAACACTATCCCCGCTCTACAACTGCGAAACTCCTAGGTTCATGCTTATAACTCTAGGTTATATGCTATAATAGGATTCTGAGAAGGAATCTGATGCATATCTTACTTTGGGTTTTGTACGTGATTTTCATTAACATGAATAAAATATTTCAAACTTTGGAACTGAAAAGAACTTGATGGAACACTCTCGAGCTTGTGTGCAATCCTACAACTATCTGTGGGGACTATTTAAGAAACCTCTATATGTAGGACTTTGAGCTTCACAGCTTCTGTTACCTTGAAATTAAGGTAGAGTTGACATGAGTGGAGCATGATGAGAATCTACATAAGTTTCTTAGAGAACCTTTCTATAGAACGTTCTAAGACATGAAAGAAGGGAAACTTTTCCTAATACGTCTTTTAGCCTCTTGTCCATAAGTGTGGCGCACATCACACCCATGCACAAGACTCTACTTGATGCGACATTCAGACTTTCTAGGACACTCTAAAACCTTAGGCTCTGATACCAAGTTTGTAATGCCTCTAGAGTACACCATAGGTTCCATATGGTGCTTACAGTCTCGAGGGACCACAAGCTAACCCATGAGCTAGTACCTTCTATGAGCACTGAATAATATACTTATGATAGAATTCATAAGCATAATTTAACTGAAAAATACCATAAGGTTTTAAATCATAATTTTGATTATGTATGCAAAACAACACTGACATTACTAATAAAATAGCTGATAATAACAACTGAGAACTGAATGACTGCCTGTACTAGTCTAAAAACCTCTAAACTGTCTGACTATGGAGTTGATGAAAAAAGCCCCCAACTAACTCCGGCTGACTAAATAGCTGAACTACTGACATAGCTGAATATAAGGTAACTCATCCTTGACTCAGCACGGCTGCTACAGTTGGTGCACTAGAAAGTCTAAGTACAACCGGCAATCTAATCATCCGAACCTATGATATAAGACATCAAACCTCAAGAAACGAGTATGTGATTAGTACTTTGAATGTACTGGTATGCTAAATAATGCAAGCTGATTTGCATGGTTTAATGTACAGGAGTAACTAACTAACTGAATGAATAGCATGAAGTACTAAATAGAATGCATGAAATCAGTTAATACTGAGAATGCATGACCAAGAATAAACATGTTCTGAATATAATATGTGGACTAAAATATTAAAATACTAAAATCTGAATAACAAATAAACTGTAAGACTGAACTAAATTCTGAATTGAGTACTGAAGTTAAAACTGTAGGAGGTATCATCTAACTGACCTGCCCTAGTCTGAGCTGATCGGGATCCAACCTATGAACCAAGTTGGAAGGGTGCTAGTACCATACCATGGATACTAACAATGGTTGTGGATTCATTCATAATCTGGCGGGTGACCCCTAAGATCAGTCCTAAACTAGCGAGTGATCCCTGAGAGTGTCAATCCTAAACTAGAAAGTGACATATCAAACCTACGCAGGCTACATAGTTCTAGAAGTTAGAGATTGCTTTTAAGAACCCTGTCCTAACGGTCGGGTGAGCCCTCATCCCTAGGCTCGCTCGGTGCTAAATCCTACTCCCAACGGAACTGACATTGTTTGTAGAACTAATCTAAGCTTAATTGGACAAGAAACTGATCATAATGGTTAACTGGATGAATATGCTCATGGTTTATCTAAAACTATTCTGAAGCTACTGAAACTAAGTAGAAAGCTAAATTTTGGGTATTCATAACCCCCCGGACTCAATAGCAATAATAATTGGACTTATTAAAAACTTTGAAATCCATAATAGGGAATCATTGTTCACAATTATTCACTTAAGCATTTTATCAAACACATGGGGACTAAGACTTTAACATGGGGATGTTTTATAAACATGAAAAGATTGCACAATCACATGACCAAATCATAAGCTGAGGGTTTTATTCTGAATTCATATGAACACAATATGGACGTCATAATATTTAAAACATATTATAATGCATTCCATATGAACTCACTTGAAAACATAAAAAGGTTCATTATTCAAGACTCATTCTTTAAGGCATTTCATCAAGAACTTGATATTCGTAGTTTCAGCTAAGTATAGAAATAGTGTAAAGTTTGTAGTAATAGCATGATTTCAAAACCAACATCACTAATAATGAATTAAATCAGTGAATAACATTATTCAATCGTATCGGGTTTAATAACAAAAATAATTACTTGTATGCATGGTGTAGAATCAAAATTCATGGGGATTCATGGTTAAAATCACAATAACTTGTAATACTTACAACTTTGAATTTGAAATTAGATTCTTGGACTCCATGGGTGGAAGGGACCCATGGATCAACATTTAACATACCTTGGAGCTTTAATCTGAAAAGAAAATTAACTTTTCTTGAATGTTCTTGGATTGGGAATTATATTTTATTGGTTTTCTTGGATAAGGAATGGTGAAACCTAGATTTCTTGGAGTTAAAGTTGAATCTTTAGGATTTCTTTGAGAGGATCTTGGTGAGTAATGAGTGTATTTTTCTTAAAATAACGTTTAATTCCTTATTTTTATGACATGGAGGCTGTAGAAAAAGACAGGACTACCCCTTGAACATAAAAGTTTCAGTAGAATCCTGGTTTTAAGGATTACCGCTGAGTGGTATTTGTACCACTACTATAGCATCGCTGAGCGGGCTAATAGTGATGACCTACTATTTTTGGACAACTTTGGTTTGGAGGTTTATCGCTGAGTGGTATTAGCTCCACCGCTATTGCACCGCTGAGCGATGTAATTGTGGCAACTCACTGTCTCACATAAAAAATGCTATAACTTTTCACTCGGGTATCACATTAAGGAAAAATTGGTATAGTTGGAAAGATGACTCAGTTATCTATCTATTGTGAGTCATTATCTCAAAAATGTTCAGTAAAATGAAAGATATGCTTAATTAAAGTTGACTATAGAATCATCCTTCTCAAGAACTCAAATATTTGATTCGTCTAATAGCTAGGAGTTATTTGAGGCCTTAATATACATCAAACTCACTCATAAAACTACCAAAACACTATAATTTATTTCTCATGATCTTGAAGAATTGTTCTAATATTGGTTTGGAATTTCAGGGTATTACATACTCAATCCAACTATCAATCTTTAGTGCATGTAGTATCTGGCAAGTTATGTACCACCTCAGCCTCTTGACATACTTTGGTGAATTTCACTCATCTTCTCCCAATCTTAGAGTGTATCATTAGTAACCCTTGCCTTGGAACTAGTTTCAACTATCTTCTCTCGGTCATAAGTTGATTAGATGAATATAACTATGTTAAGTAGATAAACATGATTAGTTTATATCAAAAATTAACTTCAAATCACTATTCTAATATCCTTTTCCCAATCTCTATCTCCCTAATGAATTAGTAGTGAATACAGGTTGGATCCTAAGTTTTGCAACTGTTAAGAAATCAATAAGCGCTAATAAAACCACAATACATGCAACAACAATAATCTATAAGGATTGAATACTTCCCCTACTTCGCTAATTCACCAGAATTCCCACAACCCTAGTAAAGGGAATGAGCCTTTAATTATTGTGGAACTATAAATTGAATTCATAATTGAAAACATTAAATCAATCTCACAACAATTAACGAATAAAATCCAAAGTCTCAAATTGATAATCAACAAAACTCAAGAACATAACAATCCCAAGATCAAAATCAAATCTCAGAATCAAATATATGTTTGTAAGTATTAAGAGTGTGTAAACTATCCCCCAAGGGAATAAACTAACTAAAAACATCAAAAGGGTATTTATAGATTTCATGGAAATACTAGAAATTCAATCTAAAATGATCTGATAAAGTTGAGTCGGTGGCCTCCTACAGACCCACTAACAGGCCGTAGGTGGTACCTACAACCTGTAGGTGGGTGGACATAGGTGGTGACTAATTTTTCGCTCTTTGGAATTCACGTTCTGACACTTATGCCAGGCCATCTATGCCCAGTAGCCATCGGTGATAGGGTCAACTTCTACTTTTGATTCTCTGTACTTGCTTCTTCTAATACTTATGGTCTGTCACTTACTCCAAGTAAGTGGCACCTACTTAGTAGGTAGTCAATTTTAAACTTTCAACTCTTTTTTTTGGTTAGCTTCCATCACCTAATTTCCTACAAAACACTCCAAAATATATCAAATCCAACAAAATAGCCTTAAGTACATGTGTATTCCTTGGTTTTAAGCATCGAAAGTGCTATGAAACCATAGAATAACAACGTTATACATATATCGTATTTTATGAGAATAATCTCTTAAAAAATAACATAAATAATATTTAAAAAATGTGTTTGCATTATACAGTAAAAATTAAATACAAATTTTTGAAGATGATAATGTTAATTATATTTAAGGCTCTGAATCATATTCTTTTTCTTCCTCTATTTTATTTTATTATTTGTTTTACTGTACAATAATATTATACAAATAATATTTGGCTAAAATGTAAAAAGAATGAGGTGCATGTGTCGCATTTATATTTCATTTCGTGACTACGAAATGTGTATATAATAATTTACTAAAAATTTTAAGAAAAAAATACTAGTATTTTACTCAATTAGTCTATGTAGATGTCTCACAAGTAAAACTCTATAAATAAGAGTATAAGAATGAAAATTATTATTAGTAAATGGGACAAAACCAAATGAAGGTTACATGGGGCTATGAGATAAAAGTGACAAAAGAGTTTGAAAATGAGGTGTAAGTGACTCAAGTCTTAATAATTGAGTGGAGGTGACAATTACTTTATTATGGATGAAGAAAGTTGGATAAGTTTGAGAATAGCCCACAAGTTTTTAAATTTATACTTTGATCCAAATATTTACCTAATATAATGGAAAATAGAGGGAAAAAGGGCATATTTCTCTCTCTTCTCAGCTGTTGTTGTTTTCTCTCTCTTAGCAATTTTTTTTGTTCATTATTGCTGCTTCTCTATTCATCATCTTCTACTTCATTATCATCATCTTCTACTTTATTATGATCTTTATCTTCTTTTGGTTGACCATTGTTGTTGTTGTTGTTGCTACCGCTACTACTGCTATTTGACCAATTTCTTAGGTCAAATTTTGTTTAATACATCATTTTTTTACTTTGGCATTACTTCATATGAGACTTTGGTAACTAAAATTCTGATTTTTAGTTGAATTTTTCATTGGGATAACTTTTATGATGTTGTTTTTTCAATAATAGATAGCATGTTAAAACATAAATACAACATAAGAGTCATCTGTTTAAATAGATCAATCATCTGATGCGATAGATGAGCCATATGTTGCAACGGAAGACTCATATGTTGGATTCACATTTATGATTCTATAGTTCCGTAACGTGAATTGAACATATGGTTCATATGTTACAAAATATGACCCATCTATTACTATAGATTAGTTATTTGTTGCAACAGATTAGTAACCTGTTGTAATAGAACCTGAACTCGAATCCAACAGACGTATCATCTGTTGCAATAGGATCAATATATGTTGCAATAGATTTGTAACCTACTGCAATAGAACCTGAACTTGATTCCAACAGATGTGTCATTTGTTGCAATAGGTAAGTCATTTGTCGCAACAAGTTAATTATCTATTGCAACATGTCACTCATCTGTTGGAATCAGCTTTAAATGTTCCTACTATAATATGTATCCCAACAGGTGCTTCATCTATTGCAACATATGTATAGTCTGTTGTAACATATGATTCACTTGTTACAACAGATGACTCATCTATTGAAATTAGCTTCAGGAATTTAACATGAATTCCAACAAGTAAGTAATCTGTTGCGACTGATCACTTACCTGTTGCAAATTATTTTTCACCTATTTCAATAGATTACATATATATTGGGATTCATGTACGGCACTATGAAATCACTATTAACTTTTTTAACAAATTACTTTATTTAGGTACCACTAATGGAGGGATCAATAACAATAGGGGTGGATTGTCGTGGTAAATAGATTGAGAAGAGCAATTGATATATATAGCATTGGAAGGAGGGTGACATGCTAGAAATGATAGCTATGATAGTCTAAATTGATGTTTCAAATGATGATTTTTTTAACTTAATCATTAGCTATTGTGGACTGAATTGTCAACCGGAAGAACTCGCCATCAGCTACATACATAAATCCTTTGAAAATCAGTGGGTACTACCTTTCAAGATAACCGATCAGGTTCGGTTGCGTGCTTATCTTAGTGATTCATCCAGGCTGATGTTAAGGGTGTACATGGTTGAAAAGACGAGAGAGAATTAGAACTAGAATGTAGAAAAAGAACAACAACAAAACATCTTTAATGATAGGTTGGATGATCTAGATATAATATTCTAGATGATGATCAAACACCTATGCCCATTGATGCGACCAATATGGTGGGTAGTTCTTCTCGATCGACATAGTCTAGCAATCTTCAAGATAACCGAGCTGACTTTTCCAATGGAATATCATTCAAGTACAAGTAAGAAGTATATACTACATTGTTTATTTCTTGCTTGAAAAAAGATTTTAGAATAATGAAGGTGATTAATTTGAGCAAAGTATTTTGCTACAAATGTGCTAATTCAAACTGCAAGTTATGGTTGAGAGCGGTGAAGTGCTTAAGTTCTGACAGATTCATCATTCATAAACATGAACAGTATAACACATGTGGTTCGAAGCATATATCGGGTGAAAATACTCATGCCACATCAAAGGTCCTTGGTGAATATTTCAAGAATAGATTCCTCGATGGCAAAGGACCTTCTACAGGGGTTATGGTCAATCAACTCCTTTCGGAATTGGGTGTCCTAGTCAGTTATTAAAAGATATATACGGCCATGGGTATTGCCAAGGACTTGGTTAGGGGGACACACAAAAATGGGTATGTAGTCCTCAATACCTACCGTTACATGCTTGAGTCCCCAAATCCCAGAAGTAAGATGGCATTACATGTTAATAAAAAAGGAAGGTTCAAGTACTTTTTTGTATCCTTTGGTGCTTGGATTCAAGATTTTCGACATTTGAGAAAAGGCATAGCCGTCGATGGTATCTTCTTGAGGAGTAGGTATAATAGAGTTCTGATAGCGGTGGTGGCACAGGATGCGGAGAATCACATCTTTTCTGTTGCTTTTCATGTAGCGTACAAGGAATGTGATGCCTCTTATGGATTTTTTTGAAAAACTGCGAAGCTGCATTGAAGATACCTAAGATTTATGTTTTGTTTTGGATAGGCATCAAAGTATTCCAAATATGGGTTCAACTTTCTTTATTTCAGCTTACGTTGGTCGTTGCATCAATCATTTTGGAGAGAACATTCAGACCAACTTTCACAGTGGAAGGGTCGTGACTCTTTTTATAGAGTAGCTAAAGAATATAGTAAAGAGGAGCTTTTAGACCATTTCAATTAAATAGTGGATATTCATTCCAAGGTAGCAGAACATCTCATACGTGTCAGTTTTGAGAGATGGAGTCGGGCATTTTGTCCAACAAATAGGTACATTCATATGAATTTAATGTCTTTTTAGAGTTATAGTTTAGTATGATGTCATACTAAACGATTCTTTTGAATAGGTACAATATTATGACATAAAAACATAGCTTAATTGGTGAATTCATTGTTTGGTGATGAAAGAGAATTTTCCATCAAGGCTCTATTTGAAATAATAAACAAGAAATATGGCCAATTTTTTAGCGAAAGGTGTGTGGAGTTCAAGGACGCAAGAACCCTATTTTTTCTAAAAGTGGAAAAAATAATATCAACAAACATTGGTCTGGGGAATAGATTATTATCTCATCAAATAGAAGATTACAAGTTTAGTATAAATGGTCATGGTGATGTTGCCACGATCGATCTTCAAACAACATCTTGTATGTGTAGAGTTTTTGATTTGGACAAAATACCATGTCAACTTACTATGGCAGCGCTTCGAGCTTAATACAGTGAAAAATATGGAACTAAAATTTATTAGTAATCCTCCCCATATTATTCGGTGGAAAAATATACAATGGCATATAATTGGCATATTACTTCGGTGCCTCCCGAAGAATCTTGGGTTGTTTTTGTAGAGATTTTTGGGAGATTAATACCTCCTCCATATATTGACCCAAGAACTATCAACTGGGAATAAAGTCATATAAGAGGAGATGTGGAGTCGGAGTATCATTTCCATCAAGAAGAAACTAGTGTTCCGTATGTAAGAGAGCTGGCCAGAAAAGAACTACATGCTCGGATCGTAATCCACCATAATCATTGTAATTGCAAAAACTTGTGTTGTTCTTTGTTGTGGACTTTTATATATTTAAATCATTGTTGTAAATGTAAATGTTATCATTTATTACATATAAAATATCTTTTTTAATTACTTATGTATCAATAAAAAGAGGCAAAACATAAACTAAATACAACAGACCACAAAATTATTTTCAACAGATTACCCATCTATTGCAACAGATAGACATTAAATGGAAGAACATAATATAGTCCATCAAACATGAATATTTTCCTCCAATAAATGACACATCTGTCGCTACAAATAGATAATCTATTGACAAAAACCCAACTGATGACCAATCTGTTCCAATATATGGTCCATCTGTTGAAAGAACTTAGAAGCCAAAATTTCTATTGCTACTGGATTAAAAATTGCTCCTTACCTCAAACCGTCGACATGTTAACATGTATGTTTAGAAGAAGAAATAGGCAAAATGAAAATTGAATAAGAATTAAAAAGCAAAAGTCGACTAAAAATACATTTTTTATTAAACAAAAATAAAATACATTAGGTATAGATCTGATATAGAAAAATTAAAATACATACACTAAAAGAAAAAACACATTCTAATTATTATTTTAAACATAATTATCATTATTATTATCAAACAACAGTAGTAGGGCCCTCATCAGCCTCTACATCTCTCTGAACATCCTTGCTCTCACAGCGAACAACTCCCTCTGCAGGTCATTAACCTGCCTCTGATGTTCCCACATGATGTCATGCAGAATAGCAATATCCCAAATAGGATCAACCATATCTAGAACATACATTAATTGAAAAAAACATAAACACAAAAGAGTCTAAATATAATAAAATGTATATTACCTACTGCTAGATTTACACATAAAAAAAACCTACCTTAACGAAAAAGGAATATGCTCTTTGAATAGAAGTGATTGATGATGTAATATGAAGAGACAAAATATAAGAAATAAATAATAGTGTAGTAGAATAAAGATTAAGAAGGGACCTATTTATAGAGGATTGAATCTGAATATGTTAGGTAAAAAGGCACGACTATTTAGCTCCTCTATATTGATTACATTCATACTGCTGGCTTTTTGTTTTTTGTGAAAATTCATGACTTTTTCTTTTACATTCAAAATTTCTCACCATTTCAAAATGGTTTGACACTTAATAACATCATTTATTATTGAGCTGCAACATATCGTCCATCTATCACAACAAATAACCCACTGTCGCAATAGATTTACCATTGTTGCAACAGATGATCCGTATGTGTAACAGATGATACATCTATTGCAACATATGGATTATCTATTGTGACAGATGGACCATCTGTTGGAGGAGATTTTTTTATTTATTCTAATAGTTGATTCATCAGTTGCAACATATAAGGGATTTGATTCATCAACTATTTTGAATGTGTTAGACAAAAAGTCACGACTATTCACCTCTTTTTTAATAGTCATCACATACCTTAATAAATTCAAATTGGTGAATTATTAGACAAACATATTTAAAAATAAAAAAGGTGAAAAGTCACGACTTGTAGCAATTATTTTTTCTTGACGGCCAAGTAGTCATCTGATATTGAAAATGGTTACCCTTTGAGCCTCTGTAGTCTTGTACACTACTTAATGATGGGATGTGAAGAATAAACATTGTCTGACATTGATGGGGTAGGAATAATAAGGTGCACGGAGATGAATGGATTTATTTTCAAGCGTTGGAATTATGTATTACTGATCAGGCTATCGTGATAGACACACATAAAGTACAATGATTTTGTGAATGCAATTTTTTACCAATTAGAAATTGATCCTTTAAACAAGATCCTGTATTTTACAGTTTAGTTTGATAGGTGCAACTAATAAGGCCAAAGGGTTCCAAGATGGTGTGTCAATACCCTGTTACAATTTAATGACGGTTTTTCTCATGTTTATGTGTCAAGTTTGGAGAAGGGTTTAAGTTTTTGGTGGCAGTGTAAATATCTATTAGTGATTGGACCAATTTTAATGGTGCAATGGACTTTTGAAAGGACTCCAAAGCCTTACACTGCAGCAAACAAAATTGGAAAACCAATCGAAATTCCCATGGTCTAAATTTATATGGATGGGTTTCCCGAGAAGACTATTATACAGATAAAGGTTCTTGGGAGAATACCTGTGATGGAAGGGGGAGGTGGAGAAGACCATAAATCATCTCAGACCTTGTTTAAGAGAAAACACAGGGAAACAAGTAAGGAACTTCTAGCGAATCTGGCCAATGAAATTGACTTGAGAGATGAAAAAATTGAATGAGCTTCAAAAGTTGAAGTGTATCCAAATATTAAAATCCATCAGTCGTTCTTGAAAAAGAAAATGTTCAAGAGGACTGGATCTAGAGACATTGCTAGGGATTGCGACTAGCAAGCGTGCCCTCAATGATGAACCACAAAGTTCAAGACCAGAACTCTAAGGAAGTATCTTGGCGAGCACAGAGGATTGGTAAGATTTTCAGTCTAGAATGAAACATGAACCAACAATTCCAGATGTAAAAATAAGGGAAGCCAAGGCAATAATTTCTAAATTCTAACTTGTATCTCATGTCTTGGATTTGTGGTTCTAATCTGGTCAATCGCAGTAGAAACATAAAGGTCTAAAGTTGGGAAGAAATTCCATGCCTTGTTGTTTCCACTACCTTGGACTAGATCAGAGCCATAAACAGGAGGCATGGGATGCAAGTTTAACTTGAGAAATTGATACCTTGGCTTGATCCCTTTGTTTTACTTAAGGAGTTATTGGTTCAGTTTTCATTCCTGACCAACAATCTTACCACCATCGGTGCTCACAAAGATAAAACCTTAGAGTTTTGGTCCAACATTTTGTGGGTCGTGATTCAAGCCATGCTAGCTTATTGCAGTCCCCTAACAAAGTGCACAACTCCAATATTTTTCTTTTCAAAATGGACTAATGGAATTTTATTTTTGGATACACTTAAACATTGCAGCTCATTCAATTTTTTCATTTTTTATGTCAATTTTATCATCCAGTTTTTCTATACTTTCCTTCCTACACTGTGTTTATTCTTTAATAAGGTCTGAGTTGATGTATTTTCTTCTCCACCTCCCCCTTCCTGCACAAGTATTCTTCTAATCACCTTCCATTGTATAATAGTCTCCTCGAGCAACCCATCCAAATAAATTTGGACCAGAGTAATAACTATATTCATTTCCATTCATAAGCAGGGAGAGGCTTCAGAGGCCTTTCATAAGTCCATTGAAACCTTAAAATTAGTCCAATCACTATTTGAATGTTTACACTGACACCAAAAACTTGAACCCTTCTCCAAACTTTACACATAAACATTAGCAAAATCTTTATTAAACAGCAGTAGGGTATCAACACTACCTACTTGGTCCCTCAGCCTTACCAGTTCAAACCTAACAATCTTAACTGTAAAATGCCATATCTTGCTTGAAAGATTAACTCCTAATAGCTAAAGAATCAACATTCACAAAATCAGTGTACTGGTATGTGTTTTCATGATAGGTCGATCAGTAATACATACCTCCCACATATGTAGTGGTTCTATCTACAAGAAGCTTATTCCTCTAAAACCCTCTTTACTCTAGCCTTATGTACTGGTCAGGAAAAAGTTGATCCAGTTTCACTTTCTTTTATTTTCAAAAAAGAGAAAAACATTTGATGTCAAACAAGAGAATATGAAAAAGAACATTACAAAAGGGTAAAACAAATTGAATGAAATAACAAATGACCCATCTGATGTATCAAATTCCTCATTTGTTCAACCGATGAGTCATCAGTTGTAATAGGCTATGTATTTGAGGAAACCAATGGATGACATATTGCAACAGATGGGTCATTTGTTTGAATAAATCAAACCAGCCTTGCTACTGGTTTGATTTCTTCCAATAGTTACTCCATCTATTCCAACAACTAATTTATAAGTTTCAACAGTTGAGGAAATTATTGCAACACCAACAACAACATCAACAAAAAAAAAAAAGAACACCATATGTTCCAACACCATTAACACCATTAATAACACAAACACCAAATGTTCTAACAACACCAACACCCATTTCTCAAAAAATAGGAAACTGGTAATGGGTAAATCAATAATGACAATAGATGTAAATATCTAATTTAAATAACATACAAAGAAGAAGATGAGAAGAGAAGATCAATAGTGAACCATACCTGCAATGTCAAAAAAGTAAAGGTATCAGAACACCCATTTCAGTCGATCAAGGATATTGGGGGGTTCGATTGATATCTGAAACGATCCTCATCCGAAAGAGAAGAGAAAAAAAGAAAAAAAAGAGGTGGTTGTGAATACCCTAAATAGGAGAGAAAGAGAATTCTGAATCTAAATAAAAATGAGAGATGAGTTTAGTTAAGTTATGATTGAAAGAGAGAGAATTCTAGAAATAGGTTTTAAATATTCATTAATAACTTTTGAGGGGCACAAGGAGACGGTGACATTGAAAAGACAAGATATGACTACTCAAGGAGGAGATTTTTGAGTTATCCAAGTAATATTTTTTACCGCCTTAGTATTTTATCCTTTTTATCTTGGACAGGAAATTAGGAAATTGCTTTAAAATGATAAAAAAAATCTTAAAACATATAAGTCATCTATTGCGACAGATGAAAATTTATGTTTGAAAATTTCCAACGGTTCAGTCATATGTTACAACAGATGACAATTTTTGTTTGAAAATTTTCAACAACTCAGTCATCTATGCCAACAGTTGGCAACTCGTATTTGATAATTTACAATAGATAGTTAATCTTTTGCAACAGATAGTTAATCTATTGCAATAGATGACTTAATATGTTTGATAAATTCCAAAAGAATAGTCATTTATCACAACAGATGGCAGCGCCTATTTGATAATTTGCAACAGATAGTTAATCTGTTGGAATAGATGACTTAATCTATTTGGTAAATTCCAACAGATAAGTCATCTGTTATAATAAGCTGAACATTTATTTTTATACAATTTCAATTGAGTTTGTTCAACTACAACTTAAATTGATCTAGGTACAACTAAGGATGAGTTGATAAGGACAACTACAACTTTAATTGAGTCTTTGCAATTACATGATTTTGGTATTGTATTCCTTCCAACCTGAGTCATTGATCAATCACTCTGAGTTAAAACGATTCTTATTAACTCATTATCAAGGTAATACTTAATTAGATTTATCTAGAACTAGGGGTGAATTCATGGGGTCAACTATAACTTCAATTGATTCTTTGGAAATTGCATGATGTTGGTATTAAGTTCCTCTCAACCTGAGTTGTCAATCAATCACTCTGAGTTGAAACGATTCTTATTAACTTATTATGAAGGTAATACCTAAATTGATTTAGCTATAACTAGGGGTGAGTTCATAGGGTCAACTACAACTTCAATTGTGTCTTTAGTAATTACATGATGTTGCTATTGCATTTCTCCTGACCTAAGTCATCGATCGATCACTCTGAGTTGAGACAAATCTTAATAAATTAATTAATTATCAAGATAATACCTAAATTTATTTATCTAGAACTAGGGGTGAGTTCATAGGGTCAACTATAACTTCAATTGAGTCTTTGGAAACTGCATCATGTTGGTATTGTATTCCTTCCAACATGAATCATCGATCGATCACTTTGTGTTGAAACAATTCTTATTAACTTAATAAATTATCAAGGTAATACCTAAATTGGTTTATCTAGAACTAGGGGTAAGTTCATGGGGTCAACTACAACTTCGATTGAGTATTTACAATTGCATAATTCTGGTATTGTGTTCCTCCAGACCGGAGTAGTCGACCGATCACTTTGAGTTGAAATGATTCTTATTAACTTAATTAATTATCAAGGTAATACCTAAATTTATTTAGCTTGAACTAGGGGTGAGTTCACGGGGCCAGCTACAACATCAGTTGAGTCTTTGTAATTGCATGATATTGGTATTCGTTCCTCCCGACTTGAGTCGTTGATCGATCACTCTGATTTGAAACGATTCTTATTAACTCATTATCAAGTTAAAAACTAAATTGATTTAGCTAGAACTAGGGGTGAGTTCATGGGGTCAACTACAACTTTAATTGAGTCTTTGTAATTGCATTATGTTGGTATTGCGTTCTTCCTGTCCTGAGTCATCGATCGATCTCTCTAAGTTGAAATAATTCTCATTAACTCATTATCAAGGTAATACCTAAATTTATTTAGCTAGAACTAGGGGTGAGTTTATGGGGTCAGCTACAACTTCAGTTGAGTCTTTGTAATTGCATGATGTTGGTATTAGTTCCTCCTGACCTTAGTAGTCGATTGATCACTCTGAGTTGAAACGATTCTTATTAACTCATTATCAAGGTAAAACATGAATAGATTTATCTAGAACTAGGGTTGAGTTCATGGGGCCAACTACAACTTTAATTGAGTCTTTGCAATTGCATGATGTTAGTATTGCGTTTCTCCTGGCCTCAGTTGTCGATCGATCTCTCTAAGTTGAAATAATTCTTATTAACTCATTATCAAGGTAATACCTAAATTTATTTATCTAGAACTAGGGGTGAGTTCAATGGGTCAACTACAACATTAATTAAGTCTTTGCAATTACATGATGTTGGTATTGCGTTCCTCCTAACCTGAATCATTGATCGATTACTCCGAGTTGAAACTATTCTTATAATTGATTTAGCTAGAACTAGGGGTTATTTAATGGGGTAAACTACAAATTCAATTAAGTCTTTGGAAATTGCGTGATGTTGGTATTGAGTTTCTCCCAACCTGAGTCATCGATCGATCACTCTAAGTTGAAATGATTCTTATTACCTCATTATCAAGCTAATACCTAAAATTCATCAGTGTTTCAGTTGAACTTAATACACTTTATTATGATGAGATAGTTAAAAATTATGTTTATCTTTTAATATTTAAAAAAATAATTAAGATCAATTCGGACCAAATTAACATTTCAAAACTTGTCATTCTTTTTCAAAATACAAATCAACCCATACAAATCATCAATTTGCGGAAAAAATATTTCATCATTTAAAATCTCGAGTTCTTGCACTATTCTTTCTCTCTAAACAATACAGACAACAACTACTCAACAAATTTCTCAAGCCTTCACAGCAAATCAATTTTCTTCCCATTTTACACTACATAGGTGTTATTGTGGACTTTATTCTTGCTTGAATCCATTGTTTTGTCTGTTTTCATAGGTAACTAAGTTTGAGATGAGTTCTATATTTTTTATTTTTTCTAAAAATTAAGGCTTTTAAGTTATTGATAAAAAAGAAGTCTTTTAGTTGTATTAGAATGGGTTTACAATTTTGAGTTTTGATGGTATAATCGTAGGAAGAACCCGAGAAAACCCTAGTTTTTTTCACAGTGTTCCATTAGCTGTCATGGCATCGGTGGTGGTGGATGTTGGTGGTAGTGTTGGTGTTCGTGGTGGTGGCACTGTTGTTATTTATGTGGTGGCTGTTGGTGGTGGTATTGTTGGCAATGGTTGGTTGTGTTTGTGATGGATGTTGGTGGTGTCGGTATTGATGATGTTTGTAATGTAATCTTTATTTTTCTATTGTTTATAGTTAAAACATGTCTCCCGAAAGAAAAAAAAAAGTGAAAGTGGATCAACTTCTGACCACCAAACAAAAAGGCTATAGTACAATGTGATTTGGATGAGCATTCTAAAAAATCTCAGCCAGGGAATAGTAAATATAAGGAAAGATATGAAAATGACATTGAGAAAGATGGACAAGGGTCTGTAGATGGTGATTAGGAAAATGAAAGTAAGCAGGAAAAATAAGAGGAGGAAGTAAAAACTGAGAAAGAGGATGATCATCAACATGATGATAACAATTACCAATAGGACGTGAATTAAGATCGAAATCCTAGCGTGCGGATGTCAAAACTCTTAGTATTAATAGGTTCCAAGTTATGATGTCGATAGGTGACCCTGCAGAACTAACTAGTGATCTTATACTTAAATTTTAGTTGGGAAAACCCTTTGATGAACTTAGGAAAACTATGAAAAATAAAAACATAGATGAACTTTTTAAGAAGAGCTGTTTTGGACACTTTCTTGAGCTGCCTGAGGACCAAACTGCCCATTTCCAAATGAACATAGTATATGGTCTTCTCAAGTGCAGGATCAAGTACGTGGGGTATGATAAAGATTCAATGGAGGGTAAAAAAAAGATGGATGAAATTTGGATCAACTATTGTGGCATGCCGGTTTGTTTTGGCTTGAAAGAGCTTGCCATAGTGACAGGCTTGAGATGAAATCATCTAGAAGAACCTCTCACTAATGAAACACCACACAAAAGGTCTGAGTCAAGAAGGATAGCCAAACTACCACCATCAAATACAAGGAAGTCATTATTCCAGCGACCACCCACCAAAACCAACAAATACAAGGAAAAAATAGATGGGTTGTTGGACATTTATGGATGTAGGTACAAAGACAATAAGTTGATATAACATCTCAAGAATAAAACCATATCAAAGAATACCAAGGATCAATTGTTCTTAGTTTGGTTTTCCCATTCCGTTATATTAGCAAGAGACGTCTACAAAGTCATAGAAAATGATTTGTTGAAGCTTGCTGAGGATTTTGAGAAATTCAACAACTATCCCTTGGGATATAACAGCTAC
Source organism: Capsicum pubescens (assembly GCA_030864215.1). NCBI lineage: Eukaryota > Viridiplantae > Streptophyta > Magnoliopsida > Solanales > Solanaceae > Capsicum > Capsicum pubescens. The sequence goes on from CM061542.1 coordinate 102,681,313, forward strand.
TACTTGACTATCAAATATTTACTGACCAATCTATCCCCAAAGACAATCACATTATACGGCTTTCCTTGGGCTTTCATAGTAAGTTTAATCACTATTTGCTTACTCATCCATTAATTTAAATTGAATAATTATTTTCTTGCCTCCTATTTGCATTTTTTGGATTGGGAATTTAAAGCCATTCCTCACCTCCGAAAGTAGGTCATGGATTACTTGGATGAGGTTTCTCATCTAAGGATCCTTAGGTAGTTGACTGCAAAGAGCAATATAAGAATCAAGAAGGCTGATCTCTTAAATCCTCTGAATGATGCAGTCTTTTGAGTAATATAATTTGACTCAAAGAAAGATATTAAAACAAATGTGTCATCTGTTGTGACAGATGGGTTATCTTTTGAAACAGATTACCCATCCACTATAACTGGTACAACTGATGGGTAATCTATTGCGACAGACGATTCATATTTTGCATTAGATTACCCATCTATTGCTTTGGTTCTCTAAACCTGACTCAACAAATTACCCATCTACTATAAATTATACAACAAATGGGTAGTCTGATGCAACATATTATTAATCTATTATGACAGACAGATCAACCATTGCAATAGAAAGATCATTTGTTACATAAGTTGTTTGTGTTAACTTGTAACCCAACTGACTACAAATTATTATATGATTTAAATATACCTGTATTTTTTATAGATTGAAATGAAACTGGTACAATAGATGGGTAATCTGTTGTGACAGATGATTCATACTTCGCATTAGATTAACCATCTATTTCTTTGGTTCTCTAAACCCGACTCAACAGATTACCCATCTACAGCAAATTATGCAACAGATGGGTAATCTGATGCAACATATTGTTAATCTATTATGACAGACAGATCACCTGTTGTGATAAAAAAATTACCTGTTGCATAAGTTATCTGTGTTAACATGTAACCTAACTGACTGCAAATTATTATATGATTTAAATATATCTGTCTTTTTTTATAGGTTGTGCATTCATGGATCGTGCCTATTGAGAAGGAGTTGGGGATGACTTTTATTATTACTCTAGGTTTTGTTGATACAATAGTAGACCCAATAAAGGAGTTAATAAAGAAGAAATTGGCTAGAGCAACAACCATAAGAAGAGCAGTTAGGCAAGGTCAGCCAATGTTGAGGCTCTTCATAACCAACCTGCTGCAACAATCTGGGTGCTTCTTCCGGGGGTGTTGCTAGTGTAGTTGTTGATGTTGGTGGCAGGCATGTTGATTCTACTTCCATTCATGATGATGAGCATATTTATGCTAAAAAAAATATGTTTGAAAATACCCCTGTCATAGGTTCCTCTCACCCTTACAAATGTCCTTCTCACTCTTACACCGGTCCTCTCACCCCTCTTCACCCTCATGTTCTCATTGTAAATGTAAAGAGTGTAAGGACAGCCAAGATAAACTCTTTTAAAAAGTAGAGGCTATCATTAAATTTGTTGAGGAATTGAAATCCAAAAGGGGTGTCATAATATCTAAGAAGGTAAGGGATCCATACACTCCTACAGTGGATGTTGGGAGGAAGAAAAGAGTAATTAGCCAAGTACTCTCTAATCGAAAATAAAAAAAAATTACAATTCCTCCCTCTCTAGAAGTTGTTGAAGTTCAGGGGCCATTCAAGAAGGTGGACATATATGTGGAACTTGGCGCCAAAGAGAAGAGAAATCTGCGACGGGCCAAGAATTCCAAGAAACACGCACAAGATTACCCCATACATACCTTTTCCACCCAAGACTTCAAGAGTATGACAGATATATGTATGCAGTATGTGGAACGGGTAAGTTTACTTTTCCTAACCTAGCCTTCTAATCTACTCCATGAAGAAGAAAATACATAGTAGAAGTGTCATCTATTGCGATAGCTGTGTATTCTGGTGTAACTTATAGTAGTTCTGTTGAGACATATTACCCATCTCTTGCATAAATTACATTAGATTGGCAATCTGTGAACAGATTAAGAGAACCATGTGTAATAGATAAACCATCCATTGTATCTTTCCACTATGTTTTTCTTTGTTACAATTACTAACCTACTTAAAAATTGACTTCTTATATCACAGTATGTTTAAGAAATTCTCTGCCTCATGAGCGGCAGGCAATTAGCGTACCCATAGCCTTATGATGTTGCCGATAGGATAATGGACCTTGAATTCTACAAGAATTTCAAGGATAGGTACGATGATCTCTGTAAGCGAGCATCAACACCCGATGGTTTAGGATTTTATTCATTTGTTTCTAGATTCCAATGGGATGAAGAAATGATAAAATATATTAGAGGGGAGAAACCAAATCAATACGACAAGATCTGGATCAGGGAAAATAGGATTCTTAGAGTCATAAACATGGACAATATATGTATCAGACTGTTGATATACTACTCCAGGAGGGAAAGATCAAGGTTCATGACTGCAACTTACCTTTCTTGGACGAAGATAATTTTTTCACCCACATGCAGCCACTATTAGAGTTCTTCCCTCTATTGTTGAGGCATAGTAAACTGATGGGTCATTTGCCAGCGAAAGTGTTGATGAATCAACAATGGTATTTTGAATGTCAAAATAAGGACATGGGCCTTCCAAAAAATAAGACCGGTGCCGCATGCGGGTCGCACGTGCTTGCGCACATCGAATATTTACTGACCGGCAAAAAAATGTCTGAACCAATGACATTTCTATGCGACAACGCTACTGCAAACATGCAAGAGGTCTAGGATTATGGGGTACTAATTGGTCTCTTGGAGCCTGTGTATAAAGAATAGCCTGTTAACTAACAATGTTTTATTTCGCCACTTCACTTTACACATGTAACTACCTATGTAGTGATAATTTTTTGATATTATACCACGATTACGTTTGAATATCCATATGCTCAACAACACCAAACCAGTAGCAAATACAAATACACCATCATAAAAATTTTAGCAATTAGGCTTAAATATTCATGTGCCCCACAACACCAAAGTAGTAGCAATAACGCCAACAATGTAGTATCTTCTTGCTTGATTTAGTTTCTCTTCAAAAGCCTTGACTTTCTTCAACAAATCCCAGATTACATGATTTGCTGGTGAAGTGTGTCATTCATCATACCAATCAAAGTAATCACATCCACCCAACTTCTATAAAAACAAGACCACAATAATAAAATAATTTTGAGTTAATAATTAATCAACTAATTAAATAAAAAAATATTACCTTTGAAATTTTACAAGTAAAAAATCTACAACCTAGATTTTATTGAGTCCAAGAAGTCTTCAATAGAGCTTTATGACCACACTTATAATATCAAAAATCTTTATCACAAAAAACTGTGGAAGATGAGCTCAACATTGTCAAGCTTAGTTGGAAATAATGAAAAAAATATGCGGAAAAACCAAATACAAATAATTTGAAGAATTTGGATAGAGAATAAAAGATGGATAAGAAGAAGAAGATTTGGGAATTTAGGGTTAATTTTAGAAAGAACATGAATATATAAGAGGAAAAATAACCGTTGGGGGCCAAGTCAGCAAAAATAGGGGTTCAACGAGCCTTGGCTACGTGAATTACATGTGAGCTGCCAAAGTGAAAGATTACTGCAACTTTAGGTGCTTGTCGATGGGCTCCGTATTTTTTATTTCAAGTCACTTCACTTTACATGTAGTGGCAATTTTGTATGTCTAATGTTAGTTGAATTTTTTATAATGCAACAGATTGTCCATCTATTGTAACATATATTCTACCTGTTCTGACAAACAGTTTATCTTTTGCAAAAGGTTGGTCATTTGTTGCATTATGTCAACATTTCTATCTAAGTCTATCTATTTTAATAGTGGGAAGACCTGTTTGATAATTTTCAATAGATTACCTACATGTTGCAACATATGTATAAATTTGTCTGATATTTTTCAACAGATATGTCATCTGTTGCAACAAACTTGCAATATATGAATCTAGTATTCCATTTCAAATAATAAGTTTAAATCTAAGGATATAATAAAATTTATAGAAAAAATAAAATAAATCGAAGCCTTCATAAATTACATGAAATAAATCAATAAATAAATGAAATGAAAAAATATTGTTATAGGTACAGATCTCAATAAATAAATCAACAATTTATGTTTGGATGCCTACAATTCCTAAGGAGGGGTGAGCTTATTACTTTGACAGACTCAAGCTATAAAGATATACTCAATATGGACAAGTTGTTCTTCATCCAGTTCTAGGGAATTCATCTTTGGTCATCATGGATCTTTAATGTCACTTGCATATAGTTTCTACACTTTTGCTTCTCCGTATTTCTATAAAAAGAGTAGCATATTATCAATATTGTTCAACATTAGATTCTATAGTGACATCCACCCTGAAATCTAGAATTGGTCAAGTAAAACAGATGAGACATATGTTGCAACAGATATTGTATCTGATGCAACAAGTTAGTCAATGTTATAACAGATGTATATATATTTTCGATAATTTTCAGCAGATGTGTCATCTGTTGCGACAGATATGTGTCTGTTTTTTAGTTGGAATAGACTATATATATATTCACTGTCTTCAACTCGTTCTACTGTCCTATGGCCCTTGTACATTGCTCAATAGTGCAAAACACAAACAGGGGAGTAGAAATTTTGCTTTTTTGGATTCTTGTTAATGTCTTGGAAATTACTTTCCTTCTCTTTTTAGCCTTAATCTCTAATGGAGTGGATGGATATAAAATCCTCTTTGATGGAATAAAACCCCTCTTAGATGTCAATTCCTTTACAAAAGCAGTAAATACATTAATAGCATTAATCACTACAATATGTTTTGCCTTGCAGTCTTGACATTTGAATGAAAAACATTTGTTAGGAGAGGCAAATCTGTATAACCAGTATGATCATACTCATAATGGTTTGTTTTAGAAAATGTAAGAGGAACATCATTAGTACTAACAACACCACCACTACCACCATGAACATCTCCATCACCACTAAGACCATCAACAACAACAATAAGTCCACCCTCCAAAATTATTTTTCTTGTAATAGTTGTTGCTCCAAACATTTCTATTTTTATTATGTCAATAACCTTAGGGTATGATAAAGTTTGCACAGACCGTAAAGTAAAAAAAAATGACATCTTTAACTCTTGATTGATCGGAACAAGCGATGGATGAAAAATCTAACATAAATTATTACATATATTAGAATGATGATTAGATCATTACAAAAATCATTAATTAAAATAAAAACTTAATGATAATTATATTTACTATATCCTTTAAGGGGTTGAAGATATTAAGAAATTATGCATTTTTATCAGTTTTGGCCGACAACCATCTCAAGATTCTTGTACAGGAAACTTCTTCCTGGTAGTTCACTTGTTGTCTCAAATAAGGAATGGCTTCAAACGCCCAAGCCTATAAAATCACGCCAATAAATCAAAAGCATTATTGAATAAGAAAATGAATCATGTCATAGTAAAAGAAATATTTACCATGAAAGCCCATGGAAAGCCATATAGGTTGACTGTCCTTGGCGTTAACGGAGAGGGAAAATATTTGGCAGTCATTTTAAAGCTTTCATAAACCTAAGGATAGTTGTTAAATGCCTCAAGATCCTCGGAGAGATTTATCAAAACAAGTGGTATGTTGTTGTTAACGTCTCTCACCCTAAGAACATTATGTATAAACCAAACCAAGCACAATGAATGTTTGTGCTTCTTTGAAATTCTTTTACCTTTCAACGTTTCTATCAATTTTTTATTTTTGAACCTTGGACCAACAATGGACACCAGGTCATCATGATCACTCGACTTGTCTTTGCCTTTTTAGGGTGTGCGAGGTGCTTTTTTGCGTTAGAATAGGTATAACATGAGAAGGAAATGGAGGATAACATTTTAGTCCAGTAACTATGGAAAACTCCTTCCAACCAAAAAAAAAAGGCATGCCGCAATAATTTTTCCACAACTCATCCATCTTATCTTTGTTTTCATACATAAAACTATGCTTTAGAAGATCATATACCATTTTCATTTGGTAACAATCACTATTGTCCACCAGCAAATCAAGATATTACTTAAAGCAGTTGTCCCTAAAATAAACATCTAATTTTTGTTCTCGGAGTATTTTTTTGAAGTAGTCAAAAGATTTTCCCATGGCTTAACCAAGAAATCACTCATAAAATTAGTGATACCATCGCACTGCATTTTCACAGGATAATGATCAATGCTGAAGGTTTTGACCAACTCTTCATTGGAAGGGCTATTAGCATATCTATCATCTCTTTTGAAATATTCCTTCACCCTATGTTCATCATATTCTTCTCCTGATTTAGATAACCCTTGTAAAGCAAGATCGTAGAGGGGTAGATGTAGCCTAGCTGCTTCACTTGTTCCTTTACTTGGACTTTTGGGAACGATATGATCTAAAAATAACATGAAATAAAATAGATTATAACTGAATAATGCATCATTAAAAAAGGATAACAGTATATCTAATATGTACAATAGTAAAATAACAGTTCCAGTAGATCACATATTTTTTGCACTAGGTAGGTACTTTCTTGGAATATATAACTAACCTGTTGAAATATATTTGTAATATATTGCAATAATAAAAGCAGATCACCCTTCTTTAGAAATAGATGACTAGTCTTTGCAATATATCACACTTCTATTGTAATATATGAGAGATTTGTTGGAACTGTTATTGTAACACCCCAATTTTTTGAACCAAAATGCTACACAGTGCTCATGACCCCGAAGGACCACAAGCTAACCCATGACAGATATCTGTACCTGTATAATGCATAATATATATAAAATATAGAAACATGAAAATGAAAGGCCATAAGGTTCGAACTGAATAAATGTCAGATAACAAAATATATGAAAAAGGTATAACAATACCAAAACATGTCATAAATAATGAAAATAATGAGATCTGAATATCTAATCTGACATCTAGTCTGAAAGCCTCTAACTGAACTGAATAAGTAGTTGAAGGAATATGTCTCCAACTAACTCCATCTAGCAACTGAATAGTAAATATAGAAATAATCATATCATCCTCGAATAAGAAGGACTCACTGCAAACTCTGAACGCTGGAATGCTAGTGCTGATCTGGAGCTCGTGATTCTGAACCTATGGTGTAACATAAGAGAAAGCACCATAGCGCAAATGCATCAGTACGTCTGAATGTACTGAGTATATGAGTGAGGTAGGCTAAATGCAAAGGGTTATATGTATGAATAATTCTAACTAATATGAACGTGAGAATACATACATGCATCAACAACGATAACTGAACTCGTGATGATGCTGACTACTGAGTTTGAATGCTGACGACATAAATTTACTATTACTGAGGTACTAAATAAATTATTGACTATTTCTAACAGATCAAATTATGAAGAACTAGTTTGAATGACTGTGTCTAACAGTCCTGAAATAGAATATTGGTAATATGAGCTATGACAACTGATATAGCTAATATAACTGTAATGATCGGACTAATTGATATAAACGAAACTAAGAGACTGTATCTAACAGTCTATGTTTAGATTGAACTATCTGAGTTCCATTCTACTAGGAGTAACTAAATCTGAGATCAGTCCTATCTAGCGGGTGATCATGGGTATACTTATAATAAGGATGATTTGACTTAGTCTGAGATCAGTCCTATTTAGCGGGTGATCTTTAAATGTAATGATTGTGATATTGATCAGTCCTAGATAATGGGTGATCTTGAAGTCTATTTACAATGATAAGCATTGACTGTATCTAACAGTACTGAATATGTACTACTAAGCTGAGTTGACTGTGTCTGTAAGCCCTGATTCTGTAACTTAAACTGTGGGATATATTCATCTAACCGACATGACCCAAGTTAAGCTGACTGGGGTCCAATCTCTTCCCTGACTGGAAGTATGTCAGTACCGCGCTACCAGTAAAGACATCTGCTGTGGAGTCAGTCCTAATCTAGCGGGTGACTCCTGGGATCAGTCCTATACATATAAATCTGCTAACGGATGACCCCTGAGTATGTCATTCCTATCTAACGGGTGACATCTCATACCTATGCTGGCAACGTAGTTATGGAACTTAGGGATTGCTTTTATGGATCTCAATCCTATTCTAGCCGGTGAGCCCCCAACCCTAGGTTCACTCGGTGCTGAATCCTACTCCCATCTAAAAGACACTGAACTGAATAACTAGGCTGAACTAAATAACTTAACTAAAATGATTTACTGAACTGATACTGATTAACTAAACTGATACTAGTGGTATTGTTTAGCGTAGCTAAAACTGAGTTTACTGGATTCCGATGATGGACGGAATATAATGAGTTTTGAATACTGATTAAGAGTATGGAAATTACTGAGATTTATTGTGATTACTGAGGTTACTGTGCACTGAAATTACTGAGAATACTGAACTACTGAGATTACTGAGTTTTCCCGAGTCACATGACTGACTGATTTCTATGGATCATGCCTTGAATGAGAGTATCGTGAAAACATGACATGGCTCTAGGCACACAGCAATATTTTTTGGGTACAAGTACCCCCAGGACTCGATGGAAGGAAACTAGCACACATGAATGACTTGATCATAAGAGTAGAGTCCATAATCCACAATATCATAAATAAGGGATTTCATACTAAGCATGGTTGTCAACAATCTATTTCATGGAAGGGAATTTCATACAACATATATATACTTGCAAAGATTTCAATATCATGCTCATTAGATATTACAACCACAATCCATAATATCATAACTTGGGGAATTTCATGAAGTACATGGGTATTCTACATCTTGTACATAAGTGGGTTTTGCAAGTAAGCATAGCATAATTCCATAAGACTAGTTCATGAGTAATCCAGTAGTGTTCACAAGATACATTATCAACATGGATGACATTGAATCATAGAGGCCTATCATGAATTCTTCACTTAGCCACAATTTAGTTATAATGCATGATTTCTAGTCTCTTAGGTATTTTATCAAACACCTTACGTGCACTCTTTAAGGCATAGGTGTATGCACAAACATACACCACTTTAATCCACCCAAATTCATGGGTTCCAACTATATGATCACAATCTTCCTGGAAGTTCATCAAATTCCCACTCTATAACACAAACCATAAACAACAACATGAATACAACCATATCACCAAAAAACATTCCTAATTTTGTTATCAAAGATTGATTTTTGAACTCTACAAACGAAAGGGATCCGTGGATGAACACTATGCATACCTTAATGGCGATGAAATTGTTGAAAGATAGAACCTTCAAGATTGATTATGCAACCCTAGTAGTTTTTCTAATTTTTGTTCTCTTGGATAATGAACTTAAGATGTTAATAGGGTTATAATATTATTAGAAGCTATAAATTTTGTGAGGTTAAGTTGGGACATGTAAGGAGTGTTAAAAGACTTAATTATCCTCAAAATAACCCATAACTAAGTGTTTTTCATGGATGAAATCATAAGTGTGCGTCGCACACCTCATAGCACATGCTAAGGTGTGCGCCGTAAATCCTATTGAATAAGCTAAGGTGTGCGTCACACATGCTATCGAACACTTGAGGGTGTGCGTTGCACAACCTGCCGCACACTTCTTCGAGTAGCTATGTGCGATTATTTTTGCGTCGCACTCCTACTTTGCAGGGCCATAACTTCTTGCTCGGGTGTCATATTTTTATAAAATTGGAATCGTTGGAAAGCTAATTCGATTCTCTACAATTCAGTGGGTCAAAATATGCTAAAATTTCACATATAAACCAAGTTATCCTCATTCAAAGGTCACTCTTGTGAAATCACACACTAAAACTTGATGGATCCAAAAGCTATTAGCTTGCCTTACTCTGAGTGACTCACATGAGCATGCTTAACACATCATAAGCTATATTATATCTAGAATACTTATTTTAAATCATATACACAAATATGAATCACAAGATATGAGGTTTCATACGTAGGAGAACTGGTTTATTTCCTAGCTTGGAAACGTACGGAGTATTACAATATCTCCCCCTTGGGAACATTCATCCTCGAATGATACTGGTTGAGATGAGAAAAAAGATAACTTACATAAATATATAGCATGAATGACTGATCATGATTTCATGGCTGACATGACTGAAAACTGAGCATATCATACTGTACATGCATATCTGATGCATGGGTAGCTGATTTATGAATGTAGCACTGAGTGTTCCGATAAGCTAAGTTTCTCAAACTGAGAATGCATATCTGATGCATGGGTAGCTGATTTATGAATGTAGCACTGAGTGTTCCGATAAGCTAAGTTTCTCAAACTGAGAATGCATATCTGATGCTCAACTGATAAGTTGAATCCATGCATATCTGATGCATGATTATATGACTGACATGATATGTAAATGTATGACTGAAAGTACTAATAAGATGACAATACATATCTGATGCGTGAATACATAACTGAACTGACTCACGAACATATGACTGAACATGTAATAGTAAAGGCACTAAGATTAAACTGAAATATAAGAACATGATTGATTCTACTACGTGACATATGTACTGAACATCATGAACTGAACCTCTGAATACTTGACTTACAGCTCAGGTCTAACTTGAAGGTCAACTTATGAGTACCCTCTATTCTAGACTGAATTCGTTATGCAAGGAGAAATTAAAAGATCTAAGGCATGAGAGCGTTAAGAGAAAGTGGGGTATCTCCCCCTCGGGACGCTATATCCCTCTAAGAACGCTTAACTTACGGAGATATTGGGTGTTGCATAGGGAATATATGAACTAGATTATAACTAAACTTTGGGAGTCTAAAACTAATGCATGATGCATGATATGAACTGAACTTGCAACTACTAGGAGGTTCTGAGATTTTGGATAGCATGAATAGATGCAAGGATGAGAAAACAAGCTATAAAAATATAACTGCTCGATTGCTAAACTGACTTGCTGGCTTTACTAGCTAACTCATAATGAAACATATGCTTGAATGAGAGAAACAGATCTAACAATGCATACTATGAACATAAAAGACTGGTAACATACCCGAATCTAAGTCAGGGAAACTTTCTGGATTAGGACGGGTCTGGAGTGCATAAAGTCTATTATGACGCTGACCACTATTGGTACCTTACTGACGCAACTCCTTACCCCTCTGTTCTAGAACTCTGCACTTTCGCATCCTATGGCCTGGATTGCCATACCCAAAGCATACATCACTACCTGACATACATGCACCTAGATGATTCTTACCACACTCTTCGCAAAGCGGATAAGTAAGACCTCTATTTTCACTACCCTGGGCCTCGGATCCTAGCGCTCCATCACAACGGTCATTTCTGGACTTAGGTGTTGGTACACTAGCTGAGGATGGAGCTGGGACTAAAAATTTCTGACTATGCTGAGAACGGTTACCACCCTATGACTTAGGATGACCAAAGATGAAACTACCTGTCCTTTCTTTCTTACTCTCTCTCTCTCTCATCTTAATCTTATACTTCTCTATTTCTTCACATACTACTAATATCACATTTACACCTTCATTCTTAATTTCAAGTCAATAAACTTAAATTTCTAACTCGCACTGTTCAAGCCTACTGATTCATTCTGGCACAACTACCCCCATGAATACATAATCTATTAAATCTGGATATAGTATCCCAACTTATCTATTTCTAGACTCCTAGTTTCATGCTTCTAACTCTGGGTCACATGCTATCATAGGATTTTGAGAAGGGATCTAATGGAATATCTAAATCTGGGTTCGAGAATGAGTTCTCATGATCAGGAATGAGATCCGTACAACTTTGGAACACAACTTAACTGATGGGATATTGTCTGAGAAAGCCATATCTTTAGGAATTGAGCTTCACTATTTTTGTTACCTTAAAAGTAAGGTGGAATTAACATGAGTGAAGCATGATGAGAATCTACATGAGTTTTTAGAGAACCTTGTTATAGCATGATCTGAGATATGAAAGAAGGGAAACTGTTCTTAAAACATCTTATAGACTACTGCACATAAGTGTGGTGCACAATACACACATGTACAAGACTCTACTAGATGCGGCTTTTAGACTTCCTAGGACTCTATTGAACCTTAGTCATTGATACCAAGTTTGTAACACCCTGATTTTCTGAACCGGAACGCTACACGGTGCTCATGACCCTGAAGGACCACAAGCTAACCCATGACTGATATCTGTACTTATATACAGCATAATATATATAAAATACAGAAACATGAACATGAAAGGCCATAAGGTTTGAACTGAATAAACGTATGATAATAAAATGTCTGAAAAAGGTATAACAATACCAAAACAAGTCATGAATACTGAAAATAATGAGATCTAAATATCTAATCTGGCATCTAGTCTGAAAGCCTCTAACTGAACTGAATAAGGAGTTGAAGGAACATGTCTCCAACTAACTCCATCTAGCAACTGAATAGTAAATATAGCAATAATCATATCGTCCTCGAATAAGAAGGACTCACTGCAAACTCTGAACACTAGAATGCTACTGCTGATCTAGACCTCGTGACTCTGAACCTATGGTGTAACATAAGAGAAAGCACCATAGCACAAATGCGTCAGTACGTCTGAATGTACTGAGTACACGAGTGAGGTAGGCTAAATTCAAAGGGTTATATGCATGGACAATGCTAACTAATATGAATATGAGAATACATACATGCATAAACAACTATAACTGAACTCATGATAATGCTGACTACTGAGTCTGAATGCTGACGACATGACTTTACTATTATTGAGGTACTGAATAGATTATTGACTATTTCTGACAGTTCAAATTATAAAGAACTAGTTTGAATGACTGTGTCTAACAGTCCTGAAACTGAATATTGGTAATATAAGCTATGACAACTGATATAGCTGATATAATTGTAATGATCAGACTAATCAATATAACCGATACTGAGTGACTATATCTAACAGTCTACGTTCTGATGGAACTATCTGAGTTCCATTCTACTTGGAGTAACTAAATCCGAGATCAGTCTTATCTATCGGGTGATCATGAGTATACTGATAATAAAGATGATTTGACTTAGTTTGAGATCAGTCCTATCTAGCAGGTGATCTTTAAATCTAATGATTCTGATATTGATTAATCATAGTTGAGATCAGTCCTAGCTAATGGGTGATCTTGTAGTCTATTTACAATGATAAGCATTGATTGTATCTAACAGTACTGAATCTGTACTACTAAGCTGAGTTGACTATGTCTGAAAGCTCTGATTCTGTAACTAAAATTGTGGGATGTGTTCATCTAACTGACATGCACCAAGCTAAGCTAACTGGGGTCCAATCTCTGCCCTGACTAGAAAGTTGTCAGTACCAAGCCACCAGTAAAGATATCTACTGTGGAGTCAGTCCTAATCTAGCGGGTGACTCCTGGGATTAGTCCTATACATATAAATGGGCTAATGGGTGACCCCTGAGTATGTCAGTCCTATCTAACGGGTGACATCTCGTACGTACGCTGGCAACGTAGTTCTGGAACTTAGGGATTGCTTATAGGGATCTCAATCATATTCTAGCAGGTGAGCCCCCATCCCTAGGTTTGCTTGGTGCTGAATCCTGCTCCCATATGAAAGACACTGAACTGAATAATTAGGCTAAACTAAATAACATAACTAAACTGATTTGTTGAACTGATACTGATTAACTGAACTAATACTAGTGATATTGTTTAGCAGAGCTAAAATTGAGTTTACTGAAATTCCAATGACGGACGAAATATAATGAGTTCTGAGGACTGATTAAGAGTACTGAAGTTACTGAGATTTTTTATGATTACTGAGGTTACTGTGCACTAAAATTACTGAGAATACTGAACTACTGAGATTACTGAGTTTTCCTGAGTCACATGACTGACTTATTTCTATAGATCATGGCTTGATTGAGAGTATCGTGAAAACATGACATGGCTCTAGGCACACAACTATATTTTTTAGGTACAAGTACCCCCACGACTTGATGGAAGGAAACTGACACACATGATTGACTTGATCATAAGAGTAGAGTCCATAATCCACAATATCATAAATAAGGGATTTCATACTAAGTTTGGTTCTCAACAATCTATTTCATGGAAGGGAATTTCATACAACATGTATATACTTGTATAACTTTCAATACCATGCTCATTACATATTACAACCACAATCCATGATATCATAACTTGGGGAATTTCATGAAGGTCATGGGTATTCTATATCTTGTACATGAGTGGATTTTGCAAGTAAGCATAGCATAATTCCATAAGACTATTTCATGAGTAATCAAACAGTGTTCACAAGACACATTATCAACATGGATGACATTGAATCATAGAGGCCTATCATGAATCCTTCACTTAGTCACAATTTAGCTATAATGCATGATTTTTAGTCTCTTAGGTATTTTATCAAACACCTTACGTGCACTCTTTAATACATAGATGTATTCACAAACTTACACCACTTTAATCCACCCAAATTCATGGGTTCCAACTATATGATCACAATCTTCTTGGAAGTTTATCAAATTCCTACTCTATAACACAAACCACAAACAACAACATGAATACAACCATATGACCACAAAACATTCATGATTTTGTTATCAAAGAATTATTCTTGAACTCCAAGAATGAAAGAGATCCGTGGATGAACACTACGCATACCTTAATGACGATAAAATTGTTGAAAGATTGGACCTTCAAGCTTGATTATGCAACCCTAGTAGTTTTTATCCTTCTTGTGCTCTTGGATAATTAACTTAAGATGTTAATAGGGTTGTAATGTGATTAGAAGCTATTAATTTTGTGAGTTTAAGTATTGGGATGAGTAAGGAGTGTTAAAAGACTTAATTATCCTCAAAATAACTCAAAAACTAAGTATTTTTTATGGCTGAAATCATAAGTGTGCGTCGCACACCTCATCGTACATGCTAAGGTGTGCGCCACACATCCTATAGAATAAGCTAAGGTGTGAGTTGCACATGCTATCTCACTCTTGAGAGTGTGCACCGCACAACCTTTCGCACACTAGTTCTAGTAGCTATGTGCGATTGTTTATGCGTCGTACTCCTACTTTGCAGGGCCATAAATACTTGCTCGGGTGTTGGATTTTTATAAAATTTTAATATTTGGAAATATAATTCGATTATCTACAATTTGGTTGGTCTATATCTCCCAAATTATCACATATAAATCAAGTTATCCTTATTTAAAGGTCACTCTTGCGGAATCACACCCTAAAACTTGATGGATCCAAAAACTATTAGCTTGCCTTACTCTGAGTGACTCACATGAGCATGCTTAACACATCATAAGCTATCTTATCACTAGGATACTTATTTTAAATCATGTACTCAAATATGAATCACAGTATATGAGGTTTCATATGTAGGAGAACTGATTCATGTCCTAGCTTGGAAATATATGGGGTATTACAGTTATCAACGGGTCAATATTGATTAGATTTCTTCCAATAAAAGGATCATCTATTGCAATAGATGAATGATCAGTTGGAAAAATCAAGTCTTGGACATATACTGTTGGAATAGTTGATAGGATTTTAACCATCAGAAGGTTCAGCTGTTGCATTTGATGATTTATCTATTGTATTCGATTTGTAATTTGATGGTCCCTATATTGCCTCAGATGGTTGATCTGTTTCATCAGAAGGTTAATTTGTTGCATCAGATTATAAATTATTTGGTTTCTCTATTACATCTGATGGTAAATCTATTACAATAAATGTTAAATATGTTGCATTAGATTATAAAACTATTAGATCAGATGATTAATTTGTTGCATCAGATGGTTAATCTGCTGCATTAACTGGTTAAAATATTGCGTCAGATGGTTAATCTGCTGCTATAAATAGTTAATTTATTGTGTCGGATGGTTAATCTATTACATCAAAAGGTTAATTTGTTGTGTTAGAAGGTTAATCAAATGCATCAGATGGTTGATCTATTTCAAAACAAATAGTAGCATGATTTTTTTAATAGAACAACATCAATATCACCATTGTAACCAAGAACAAGAACAGGAACAAATCAACCCAGCAACGGGTGCAACACCAAAAATGCAAACATCATTGTTTTGTTTGTACAAAACACATACAATGAAAATCAAACTTTAAAAAATGCAACAAACAATAAAAAATTATATTTCACTCTGAAAAGAGAAGAGAAGAAATACCAGAAATTAGGGTTTTATTCATACCACATATCAAATAAAAGCAACAAATATTAAAATTGTTAATCAATACTAGAAGAGAAGTTGGCTCAAGTTTCTCTTTTCCTTCAAAATTAAAAAGGCTATAATTTTATACCTATGAAAGAAGAAAAGGGACGATAAAGAACTCAAAGTTGTTGTTGTCGGAGAGCAAGGTTGTCACATTGATTTATGGTTGAAATTCGAAAAGGAACTCGAAGCCCAACTATTTGTTGTCTGAGGTTGAAGTCGCTTGGGATTGAAAGGAAAAATTTACAGAACAGTTGGTTGGGAGAAATCGTCGAGAGAGACAGAAGACAGACGGTTGATGATTTGGAGAGAAGAAAAGATTAGAAAGTTTTGAAAATATTAATCAAGTTCATAATTAACTTAATCAAGTTTTCTAATTATGTTTGACCCTTTAAGTTGGTCAATGTCATCAATCCTTCATTCATGACTTAAATTACACCTTTCCTTTAATTTTCTCAGGTTACATGGATAGGGGGCGAAAGAGGGACGGAATAGGAGGGATGGAACATTATTTATAATTGATGGAAGCTCTTATTCAACTCTAGTGGTCAACAACATCTGCAGTTTCATCTGCAAATCTCTAGGGCTTTGTTTGGAATGACTTTTCATTTTCTGCCTTCCTCTTAAGATTATTGTCTTTTTAGTTTTCTTTTTTGTGTTTCTTTTTGTTGATCTTTAATTTTTGGGCCCGAGCCAATTAATATTTGGTCAAACTTTGTACATATACTCGTATTTGATTTCTAATAAATGGCTTTTGACCACATTTAAAAAAAGAACCGGGTCTTTATTGGATTGTTATTTTATTTTTACAAAAAATGTATTTGTTTAAATATTTATACATTAAAATAGAATTTTTATATATCTAAGTTTATATGATAGAATTCACATTTTGAGAGTCAACACTTTTAATTTTGATCTTGTTCCAGAATCTTTAAAAGAATTTGAAAAAAAAAAATATTTTCTAGACAACTATAAGTTACAATAATTAATGATTTAAAATATTTTTTAAAATATGAAAAAAAACATGATAAAAAAACTTATTTCACTATCGAAATCGAAACGTGCCACAAAAAATGGGTTAGGAGAAGTATAAAGGGATGATAATAAGATATATGACTACATAAGTTTAGTAATTGATAATTTAAAATAAATTTAAAGATTTATAAAATTAAAAATTCAAACATACAAACATTATTTTTCTAATTTAATTAAGTAGGACTAATAAGGATAGGGGATGAGGTGGTAAGGGAGAAGGAACTTAAGGGGATATATAAGGAGATAGAGAAGGAAGGGGAGGGGGATATAAAGGATGAAAAATTACTAGTCCCATCCCATCCTACTAGCTTACGGGGGAGATATCTTATTCTCCCAGACAAACTTATGCATGCATTAAAATGACAAAATGATTTTAAAATAACATAAAAATACACCTTAACTTACAATATTTACACAAAAATCCACCCTTACAAAGTAATTACGAAATCCCAACTATCTCCTTCTTTCTCTAAAAATCTGATACATAACACTCTCTCCAAATCCTAAAGTCAATTAATTTTTTCCTTAATACCAGTTGCCCAAAATATCAATTTTGATTCAAACACCCTTTTACTTCTCAACCAAAATATGTGTTTTCAGTTTCTAAAGAATTTTTAGTAATGTTTCTCGAGAGGAGGTTCGTAGTAACTGATACAAAGTTTTTCATAGGAACTAATACAAGGTTTTGTCAATATTGAGGAAGGTCACTTCCATCGCCATCGAGATGACAATATGGTTGAGAATCGAAAGATCAAGAAAGATGTAATGACTTGAATTTATGAATTTTTTATAGCCTTTGTTTTGATCATTTTGTCCTTTATTGTAGTTGCTATATGCTAATTTTGATATTTGGGATGGTTGACACGGTTCTCGATACAATCAAAGATAAATTGTGTGTTTTTGTAATTTTTAGAGGTTTAAGAAGTCATATTGTTGATTTTGATTAATATTTATTATTTTGAGTGTCGAATGGAAAAACAGATTGCGCCAGCAGATCCAAAATGCCAAATTTAGGTTAGTAGCAAGAATGGTTTAAATTTGAGGCTTTTAAATCTCATTTCGATCCTTGATTTAGAAATAGTAGAATTGGGATTCTGGGGGTTAATCTTGTGCAAATGACCTATTTTTTTGAAAATAAGACAGTGTTATTGAGTCCAAAACATTAAAATTAGAGTAGTAGCAAATGTGGTTTATTTGTAATGAGTTCTGAACAAATCATGAGGGTCTATTCAAATTATTCAAAAACTTAGAAAAATTAGCATAATATTGATATTTGGCGCAAATTAAATGCTTCATCACAAACATGATCATCTGTCCATGAATGTGAAAGAGGATGTTTTTCCACGTCACGATCACGAGGAGGGTGCCACTTTCATGAAGGGTTATGGGGTTTGGGTCTTATCAAGTGTACTTTGCGAATTCAACAAGGTTATCGCGAACATGAAGGTTCGAATTTGAAGACCTTCACAAATGTAAAGACTTATCCATGAAAGCCAAGGACAATAATTGTCTAGTCAAACTTTGACCCTCACTATCATAAGGTGGGGTCTGCGATCATGAGTTATTATTCACTGAACAATATATAAGGTCTAGTTTTATGTTTTCCTAGTATTTTTGGACATTTGAGCTTTAGGTTTGGGTAATTCGTAAAGATTTCTTCATCATTTGAGCTTGAATAGGCTCCAAAACCTTATTACCATTATTTTTCATCGATTATATCCTCAAAGAATACTTTAAATCATGGTTTTAAAATGGAAAATTGAGGTTTCTATTGGTAAAGTTTAAAAAGTATTTTTTTCAATTTGGACCTTGTTTTTAATCCATTTTAATATAGGTTTTCTCCTATATACTCCTATAAACTTAGGCAGTAGATTTTTAAAATAAAATCTCAATTTACCCCTTTCATTTTTAACTTATTTTTTAAACCTTTTTTGTATCTGCCTCGAGTATAGGTAATATGGGTACCGTTAGCTTCTTTTTAATGTATAGATTCTATATTTGAATGCTGTAGTTGATTTTGAGTATGTTTGTGAGAGGAAGTGTAACAACCCTTTATGTTGTTATGTACGAGTCGTACATTTAAAATCTCATGTCAAAATTCTTCTCGATTTGAAAGGTACAAATTTCAAGCTAGGTTAGTTTTGATCAATTTTGTAGTAAGGTGTGACCTAAGGATATTCGAGAATGATTTTGTTCATATTAGTGGTATTTATCTTAATTTATAGTGAGCTAAGACGATAAGAAACTCATAGAAATTTATGAAATTTAATTTGGGTAAGTAGATTTCTTGAAATTGGTCTTAGCATAAAGAGCACTGTACGAAATATCTCAGGTTTAAGGTGTGTTGTAAGAAGTGGGACTTTTGAGAGAAAACAAACATCTATCCCATCAATGCCTCAATAGCAATCGGTACATTGCTATAGCGGCAAGCACCATAGTGGAGAAATTCTCTCTATATGTCAATTAGCGACTGCTACAATAGTTGTTACCGCTATAGAGGCACCACTATAGTGTTTAGGTAATGCTATAATAGTGAAAATTTAAAATTTATCAAAATAGTTTTTTTAAACTCGTTCTAAGGCAAAGAAAGGGCGACTTAGGGAGAAACACACCTGAATTTCTTTCTTTGGCTTTGTTAAGTAAGGAATTCATCCTAGTTAACTTGTCTTTTATAATAAAGCCATAAAATTATTAATTCATGAAGTTTAGGGAGGGTTTTAGAGTGGATTTTTGTTTATTGATTGTGCAAGTGGAAACTTTAGGAATAAGTTAATGGATTTTGATTTTTAATATTTAATTTAATCTTGTATTTTGTTAATTCACTAATTTATCCATGAAATTTATAGTTTTAGGTGAATTACGGTGGAAAAGTCCTAGAACGGAAAGGGAATGATCATGAATTTGACCTTAGGAGTTAGGTGTGAGTTATAAATCTTGACATTTTAGGTCATTTCTTTAATTATGTATTTACATGCATGTTCTAGACCACAAGCAAGTAAAAATTACATAAAAGGGTAAATCTCTGACATAGAAGAGTTGTGCAATCTTGGTTAAATGTAAATGATGGTATTGTAGTTTAATCAAATTTATGTTATATATACATGTTAGCTACCTTGTAGTATGGCTTGTTAGTGCATAATGTTTGGTGTGGCCATTATAAATTATTTGTGGTTGTTATATGATTTTTACCTACCTTACTTGCTAAATGTGGAATGTTTGGTATTTAGAACGTTCTCACATGATTTTAGTGGAACAAAATTGGAAGACACTTGTATATGGAGTTTTAGTACATAAATTGTAATTTTTTCCTGTAGGTCATAGCTAGAGGGTGGTTGTATATCCCTTAGTATATATGTATGAAGGTTAGGTAAGTTTGATGCTCCCATGAATGAATCAAAGAAATATATTTTTTTATAATCAATAAATTTTCCTAACCTATTTATGGCCTGGCTTGACTAAACTTTACTTGGTAATAGTACATGGACTATTTTTTTGTTCATTATTACTTGTTATGCTAAATGTATGTTTGATAAGCATAGATTAACTTGTTGTACTATAACTTTGTTATATGTTAATATTCTCATCTTGGGTTGGAAAAATGACCCTACTAGTGCATTGTTGTTTTTGTGTGTTGATACTACACCTACGTTTACTTTTGTGAGGGCAGCGTACATTCCAGCATCTCCTACGAGACCTTGCTTATGATTCCAGTCGTTGAATCTAGATTTCAAGGTGAATAACCTATCTAGGATACCATGGAATATTTCATTATTGGCATTGTTTTATAGTTCTAAACTTATGTTATATTTTAGTTTTGGGGTGCATGCGCTTCTTAACATTCTTAGATGTTTTAAAACGAATTGATTTTGGGTCCTAGGGATGGTTTTTTCATAAGTACTTTTTCTCCTTCAGTTGTGCTTATGATTTGGTTTTAGATTGGATGATTTACTTCGTTTATTTCTTTTAAGTATGAATTATGCGATTGTCGTCTAGGATAGTTGGTTCTCCCACTAGATGAGTAGCATGGGTTCCACTTATGACAGGTTTGGATCGTGATATGAAGGTTGGGTTAAAGTACTTTAGATTGGGATTTTATTATTTTGAGGTAGGTTATGACTTAACTTCTTTTAGATTAAGCTGGATAGTTAAAAATAAGTAAAGCATGCAACGAGTTGGGTAAATTACTTGTGCAGTATTTATATTTTGAGACTATTTTTATTGTTGTATGCCTGTGTGGGGCTCTATATTCTATTATGGTTGGTTTATGATATCTAATATTGTGTGTTACCCTATTTAGGGCCTTTATTTGGATCATTGGCCTAATCTATGCATTTAAATGCCTTTATTATAGATATGATTCTTGTGGGGGAGGCTTATTTCACTAATATAGGCCTTATTTGAAAATTGATTGCTTTGATTATGATAAAAATAGCTAAGTTAGTAGTTGATATGATATTAATGATGTATTGCATGCATATTTATTCTGATGGTGCCAAATTGGAGTTGATAATCATGAATTATGGACATATTGAGTTGATTTATAGGCTCACTTGTTTATATATACAAGTGTTGTATGTATTGAATACCATCATATTGAGTTGATTTTGAGCATTACATACTCATTCTATACATATATATTAAAGAGATACAGGTGCCATTGAAATGCTATTTCAAAAAGAGAATGAGATAATTTTATCAAAACTCTCTTCATGAACATAAGCCAGAGAGGTGAGATAAGTTGATATTAAGATTGAGATATAGTATATGGGATTGCAAACCTCCCATGTGTCCTACCTGGTAGCTATGAGCTTGATGCATTTACAAAAAGTCATGAAAAGACTTTCATCATTCATCCCATCCATATTGCACTGTATTGAATTTCCACACAGATTTTGCTTAAATTCCATAGTTTTCTTGACTTTTGCTTAGTTTCAGTGTATTTTCATATATATATATATATATATATATATATATATATATATATGTTATTTCTATTTTTGTATATATATATATGTTATTTCTATTTTTGTATACTTATATATTAGAGCTGTTAGAAAAGATGGTGTAAGTTACCATTTAGGAATTTTCTAATTTCAGGTGATGCGTCCATAGTGTATTTTACTTATCTTATTTTTTCTTTACTCAGCAAGCCAATGATACCTACTAAGTTTAAGTGGATCTCTAGTGTTGGGTTTATTTATGCAATTTAATGTTGTTATCCAAGCTTATTTAGACTTATTTCAAGGATGATTCATGTGATTTATTTGTTAATAATGATAAAAATAAGCATCTAAGTGTTTAAGTATGTAATTTTGATGTTTTAAGGTGTTTTCAAAAAAGTTTGGATTCAAATTGATCATTTAGAGACGAAATGAGAAAACTAGTTTAACTAGCTTAAGATAGGTGTCATTCTAGTCTATCGTGGTGGTTTCTAATGTGTTGAATGAGTTCCTAATGGTTTTATTGTGTATTTAAGTTTTTCACAACTTGTTAATAATGTACAAAGTTCAATTGTATCAATCCAAGAGTCGAAACAATAAGTTAAAGATCAATGTGGGCGAGCCTAGTCTTAGCCCGTGTTTCTAGTTCACTGTTTTTGATATTGTGTTGTTTTGAGATCTAATCCGTGGTGTATGTTGATTTATTACACTTTATGATTTGATTTTAAGGATATATGAAGAATATACAAGATTTAAATTAAAGGAAAATAACACCACAAGACCAATAATGGAAAGGAAAGCACAAAGTGAAGCTTAACATCTAATGGGTACTTTCTAGAGGGCCCACATGAATTAGCCACAATGCAGACCACTCCTTGGTGGAATAGGAAATGTGGCACGATTCTATATCTAGTGGAATAAGCTACGCAATGCACCACTCCCTCCATTAGGCTGGACCAACGCGACACACCCCTTAGTCCCTACATGGCCAAAGTGCACTACTATAAACAGGATTCCTTTGCTTGTTATATTGACTTTTAGACGTCTTGGCATCTTGGAGATCACATTTAAAACTCTTATTTTAGGGTTTGTTTTTATTTACTTTAGCATTTTAATGGATTATAACATGTATTCAATTATGTTGATTACAGTTATGTCGATTAGTGGCTAAACGCCCCTTTTTGGGGTTAAGATCAACAACATGATTGCTTTTGATTTGAATTGAGTTTTTATGAATTTCTTATCATATTTGGGTGTTTATATATCCTTGTTTCAACTATTTTAAGGAGTATATAGCCTTAGAATACATATATTGTCGACTTTGTGATCTCGAGAGGGGGAATAAGATGATAGAACGTGGGGGTAAATCTAGTAGGGTTCTTATTCTTTTATGAACTAAGGAATTTGAATTAGAATCTAGGATAGAGATATACCTAGAAGCCCTGCTTGGTTTTCTATGGGATGAAATATAAAAGCGTTTAGCTTAGTTCGCATATCCCTACTCAATGATATAGGTGTGGGGATATGTTAGATAGGTAATTATAGGATCGAGAGAACATGATCATAAAACCAACCCCGTGAATCAACAACCATGATAATCAATCTAAAGAATGATGTCCAATAGCGTAGTATGCTTGTTCGAAGTGCCTTTACACTGGGCTTTCATCTATTCATTGTCTTAATTCTTTACTTTACGCACTATTAACTTCACTTTTAGTTTATAACTTTCAAAACTCTATCGCTTATATTTCATCAATTGAATCTCGATTGTGAAATGAAATTGAGTAGTTGTTTAACACAAGTCCCTTTGGGATTGATACTTGGCTTCTAAAGGGCAACTTTACTATTTGGTGAGACCACATACACTTGTATGTGCGCTTGAGCGCAACAAGCTTTTGGCGCCATTGTCGGAGACTTGTAAATTGAAAACTATTTTTGTATTAGTTTTACTTTTAGATTTCTTTGGTACTTTACGCTTGTTCTTTAGTATTCAATTTGCAGAAAAAAGGTTGATAAATTAGTTGAATGGAATGGGATAGGGAATTGGTCAAATCAAACCCTGAACTTCTCCACCGATTCCCATAAATTCATGAGGAGCAAGACAATCCTGCTCTCATGGCTGAAGAACAACTAGCTTACAGGACAGTTCTCGAAGTGGCAATCTCACTTCCAATAAATTTGACCTCCCCTTTTCAGAAATAGGTTATTGAAGGTAATTTGAGCTGAAACAGAACATGGTGTAGTTTTTGATCAGTAGTGGACAATTTTTGGGGCTTTCACATAAAGATTCACAATTCCATCTGTGAAACTTTCTGGAGCTTAGTGACACATTTATCCTGACGGGCCTGTCAACTAATTATGTAAGGCTGACACTATTCCCCTTTTCATTATTAGGGGAAGCTAAAAAGTGGTTGAACATTAAGCCAGAAAATTTCATCACAACCTGGGATGACTTAGCCCAAAAATTCCTCATCTGACTCTTTCCATCTGGAAAGACTACAAGACTGCACAGTGAGATTGTGTACTTCAAACATAAGCTAGATAAGAATTTATATCATGCTTGGGAGAAGTTCAAAGCACTTATTTGAGATTGTCCTCATCATCAGTAGTCCAACAAGGTATTAGCTCACACTTTTATTGAGGCACTTGACCAAAACACAAAAAAATTGATGATTCAGCTGCAGGTGGTAAAGCTTTGGAGTTGACATATGATGAGATTTTCTACTTTGTTGAATTGGATTACACAAGGTAATCGCAAGTGGCATTCAGACAGAAGAAATTCCACAAAGAAGGATGTAGGTGTATTGGAGGTGGACAAATTTACTACTATTTTTTCCCAGATTTCTGCACTGCAAAATCAAACAAGCAATATGAAGTGGGGGGTTACACATCCTGTAGTGCACAGTGAATGCAATTCAGTAGATGAGCACTTGGTCTATGGTGTGTAGAAATAGTGGTCATTCTACAGAGATGTGTACTGCAAATCCTGAGTCCGTGATGTTTTTGGGAAATGCTCAAAGACAAAATTATAGGAATGCCTATAATCTGATATGGCAGACTCCGCTACCAAATCATCCATGGAACGCCCAACAGTAGCAGGTTCAAAAAAATCAGGCTACAACTCAAACTAGCAATGTGGGTTGGCAGCAGATATAAAGAGCTAGCAAGTAGCTACAAGGAGCTTAGAGTTGCAGATAGTTCAGTTTTAGCAGGCATAAAATACCAGGCCTCAGGGTGGTTTGCAAAGTGATTGAAAATCCAAATCAAGTAATGGCAATCACTTTTAGATATTGTGAAGATCTTTGTGAATAATCTCCAAAGACAACTAAGGAGGTACATGCTGATTTGGTTCCTAAATAGGTAAAAGACAAAGTTGCTAAAAATTTGAGGAAGTTTGAGTACTCAAAAACAAAAGTTCCTAAATAGGAGAAAAAGATATTACCACCACCATTCCAAAAGAGGATGATACCAGAGGAGGATGCATGGAAAAAGTTCTTTGACACGTTCAAAGAGCTTCATATTAACATTTATCTTCTAGATGTTTTTTACAGGGAATGCCCAAGTACATGAAGTACTTAAAAGATGTTATCACTGACAAAGTTAAGTTGTACAATATTGAGATAGTAGGACTCATTGAGGAGTATAGCTCTGTGGTGATGTAAAAGATTCCTAAAAATCTCAAAGATCCTGGGAGTTTTACTCTCCCAATTCAAATTGGCGATAGTGAGGTGGTATATGCAATTATCAATATAGGGGCAAGTATCATCTTGATGTTTGTCCTTCTTATTCAACACTTTAGGATTGGGGAAGTCGAGACTGAGAATTTTGATACTCCAATTAGCAGACTGGTCGCTAGCCCATCCTAAAAGAATCATAGAGGATGTTCTAATCAAGGTTAGTAAGTTTATTTTTCCTGATGACTTTATTATTTTAGATTTCCAGGCAGATAAAAGAGTACCAGTCATCTTGGGATGTCTATTCTTAGCGACGAGAGGAGCTTTGATAGACATGAGAGAGGTCACACTCACAATGAGGATGAGTGATACAGAGGCATTTTTTAAAGTATACAAGTTTCTTAACATACTATCCCACTATAAAGATTTGTGCATGATTACAATTATTGAAGGGTATAAGTGTGGGGTGGTAGAGTCTATTCACCCAAAGGCCTCTTTGAAATTCATCATTGAGCAGGCAAAGCCTCAAATACCTAAGCCCGGCATAATGCAGATTGATGATCCTGAAAAGGTTATTGTCAAAAAAAGTTGTTGACCATGATAGTTCATACTCAAGAGGTTAGAAATGAATAAGAAGATGGCCTCCAAGTTGGAGGAAAAGGATGAAAGAGAATGGATGAATTGTAGTTGGGTTATGCTGCGACACTAAATCAGGCGCTACTTGGGAGGAAACCCAAGTTAATGTAGGTTTTATTTTTAGTGTTTTAGTTTTTTACTTCATGTAGTTTTTGTTTTTGTCGAGTCACAGGTTGATAAGAAGTCTGAGTACCAGAAAACCTAAGCTAAGGAGCATGGCGAAGACTAAGTGTGGGGTCCCCGGACTATCTTAATGTATAAAGATGCTACTAGCTATGCCTAAAGCCTTCAGAGAGTATTTCTATCTCTACTTTTTAAAGTATACTTTGGGGAAAAGTATATTTTTAAGCGTGGGGTAGGGATATTCCCATTTTTAGGGTAAATTTAATTTTTTTTGTGTTAGGAACAAATAAGATATTCTTGTTGGTTCAATATTTGACTGCATGTTGCAAGTGTTTTGATGGTAAAAAGAATGATTATTGTGTGAATCGCTACTATTGAAACTCCTAGGCTCATGTTTATGACTCTTGTACTAGTTGGCTTAATTTTGAATTCATGAGATTGCTGGTTAAGCATCAATAATTATCCTACTTGAGTTGAGCGTGTGCCATGTGTGATGTGAGGTGTTTGTACATTCCTTGTTGCATATGTTGACTAGAACTTGCCTGGTGTGTATGCAAAGTAAAATAAAGAGTGTGGGTTTAGGAGATGATATAAGCATTTCCTTGATAGCCTTGTTTCATACCATAGTAACCTGCCTTGTACATAATCCTAGTAAGCCCTGTAGAGCCTTTATCTTTTTCTTTGGCAGCCTCATATGTAGCCTAATCACCTTCTTGATTGACATGAATTTTATCCAGAAGCTCCTAAGCGCTTTAGTTAAATATGAATTAAGTTGAGGAGTTGGAAATTCAAGAAGAAAAACATAAAATTGAAGCCCCTAAGTGATGTTATTGGTGTGTCCAATTTTTAAGTGTTGTGGTTGGGAGTTAGAGAAATTTGTTCTAAAAAAGTTCCCATTTTAAGCCCAGTTGTGCTACAATGAACCTATTCTGGCCCTGGTCCTTCTTGGACATTGTGTACCTTAACTACGAAAAATCATTGAAGTTGAGGGTGACTATCATAGGGTTGTATAGCATAAAATAGGTGCAAAAAAGGGTAAAATTGAATGATATGTACATATCATACTCCTACTATAGGGTGTGTGAATGAGCTTAATGAGATGGGGTAAAACAAAAGATAAGGGTAAACAAAAGTGGTGTAATTTGGTTGTTGGAGATTGGTTTTAACTGTATAAGGTGATGTATTAAAGCTCTTAGGGAAGATAGTCTCTATTATTGGCAAAAATGGTTCCTACCCATCCCTTAGCCTACATTTCAAATATTAAAGACCTATTTGATCCTAAGATTAATCATTATGATATTAGTGGAGTACTACACTAAGGGTAAGCCTATGGTTCATTATGTGTAACTTGTGAATTCCTTGTGAGAGTGAGTGTAACTTGATTCTTATACCCATTCTATGACGAATTACATTTATGTGAGTGATTATGGGTAACTCTCCTGTTATGAGGGCACATGTTTGTTGATTGTTGGGTGACTTATATGATGTCTATTATTAAGCAACATGCAAGAGTTATCCAACTAGGTGAGTTAATTCTTAATGCTAGGATGTTTTTGAGTAGTGTTCTTGAATAGTGAATTGTGTAGATAGCATGTTGAGCGTAGAAACTTGGACTATATGTAGTCATTGTAGTACAAACTGAGTTCCATACTTGTAGTAGAAGTTTAGAGCCTCCTCAGCTTATGATGATTATAGTGAAGAATTGTTCGAGGACGAACAAGGCTTTAAGTGTGGGGTGGTGATATTGGGTGTATTTATGCACTTTAGTGTTTTTATCCTAGCTTATTTAGCCCCTTTTATGACAATTCGTGTTCTTTATGTGTTAATGGTGATATAAATAAGCATTGAAGTGTTTAAGTATGTAATTACAATGCTTAAAGGTGTTTTCAAACAAGTTTGGATTCAAATTAATCATTTAGAGACGAAATGAGAAAACTAGTTTAACTAGCTTAAGCTAGGTGTTGTTCTAATCTATCGTGGTGGTTTCTAATGTGTTGAATGAGTTACTAATGGTTTTAGTGTGTATTTGAGTGTGGAAAAACTTATTTATAATGTGTAAAGTTCAATTGGATTATGCCATGAGTCAAAACAATATGTTAAAGATCAATGTGGGCAAGCCCAGTCTTAGCTCGTATTTCTAGTTCACCTTTCTTGATATTGTATTGTTTTGAGCTCTAATACATGGTGTATGTTTCTTTAGGAAGCTTGATGATTTGCTTTTTAGGATTAATTATCTATATACAAACTGGAAATTGAAGGAGAATAACACCACAAGACCAATGATGGAAGAGGAAAGCACAAGGTGAAGCTTAACGTCAAAAGGTCACTTTCCAATGAGCCCACATAAATTATCCATAATGCGGACCTCTCACTAATTTAATAAGAAATATGGAGATCTTATCTATCTAGTGAACTAATCCACGTCATGTGCCACTCCCTCCAGTAGGTTGGACCAATGCGACACACCTCTTAGTCCCTACACGGCCAAAGTACACTACTAGAAATAGGATTCCTTTACTTGTTCTACTCACTTTTGGATGTCTTGGAATCTTGGTGAGGGCATTGAGAACACTTCTTTAGTGTATATTTCTCTTTACTTTATATTGTTAATGGATTATAGCATGTATTCAATTATGTTGATTGCGGTTATGTTGATTAGTGGCTAAATGCCCTGTTTCAAGGGTTAAGGCCTAGAACATGATTGCTTTCATTTTGAAATGATCTTGTTTGAATTGATTATCATATTTGGGTGTTAATTTATCCTTGTTTTAACCATTTTAAGGAGTAGGTAAGCTTATAATACATATATTATCGACCTTATGATCTCGAGAGGGGGAATAGAAAGATAGAACATGGGGGTAAATAGAGTAGGGTTCTTATTCTTTTATGAAATAAGGAATTTGAATTAGCGTCTAGGATAAAGATATACCTAGAAGCTTTACTTGGTTCGCTGTGGGATGAAATATAAATATGTTTATCATAGTTCCCACATTCCCACTCAATGATGTAGTTGTAGGGCTAAGTTAGATAGGTGATTAGAGTATTGAGAGACCATGATCATAAACTCAACCCTGTGAATCAAAAACCAAGAAAAGAAATCTAACAAATGTAGTTCAATAGTGTAGTATGCTTATTCAAAGTTCCTTAACCCTAGGTTTTCATCCATTGATTATCTTAAGTATTTACTTTACACACAATTTACTTTACTCTTAGTTTATAACTTTCAAAACTCTATTGGTTATATTGCATCAATTGAATATCGATTGTGTAGTTGTTCAGCACAAGTCCCTGTGGGGTCGATACTTGGCTTCTAAAGGGCCACTTTACTACTTGGTGAGACCACGTACACTTATGTGTGCTCTAGGGAGAAACAATCACACTCATCCCTACTATGCCTTTTTAGTGTAGATCCTAGTATGAGAACTATGCGAGGTGGTTGAGTTTGTACATAAGAAAGTTTGATACTCGAGGTACTACTATACTATAGGCATTTAGAGTCATTTCCAGGCCTTATCCTATGTTTATTTATGTCTTTAGTCATTTTAGAGACAGATGATACATATTAGACTCAGTGGTATTATTAGATGTTTTGTACTTATGACACCAGGTTTAGGGAATTAGATAGTGTATTTCTTTTAGACTTTTACTTTGTCGTATGTTTTAGGGCCTGACTTTGTTCTAGATGTCTCTCCATGTTCTGCTCTATTAATGTTTGGGAATTTTCTTAACTCTTGTTATTTGGTTTTACTTATAGAGGTTAGGTCATGATAAGTTCCATTAGGACCTCAAATTTTAGGTCATGACAAATTGGTATCATAGCAACCAGGTTCACCAATCTCCTAAATATAAGAGTAGGATATCTAGTAGAGTCTTATCGATCGGTTTGCCATACTATCTTTGAGATGATATTAGATGTCTTTAGGAAAAACTTATTTATTTTTATTCCTAAGTCATGCTGGCTATTCTTACCTAATGTTCTAAGTTGCGTCTGCTCATTACAACATAGATATTGAGGACAAGATCTCAGAGGCTAGGGATGTTGATCTAGCACCTGAGGACGAATCCAAGACTAGAGGGATAGGCAGGAATCAAGGATGGTGTTGTGGTATAGGACAAGCACAAAGAGCTTCCCTGTTAATGGTATTACTAGGGGGACATCCCTCATGCCCAATATTGAGCGTGCACAGGATGTGGGGTTGGCTCAGGTCCTACAAGGCTTAGTTGCCACCCTAATTTTAAAGGGTATGTTAGTTTGATAATTGACTTATTTGGAGTGTATCCTATGAGTGAACCATTCCTCTAGTTCCTCCACATATAGTTATGTCTTCTGATAATTAGTAGAGGTTTGGGAGGTTTATTCACTTAGGTCCGCCCAAGTTCAGTGATGTTATTGGTGAGGATGCCTATGAGTTTTTTGTCAATTTCCAAGAGAAGTCATATAATCTTGGGTCCCTCGAGTCATATGGAGTTGCTTATACTACTTATCAGTTAACGGATATGGCTAAGAAGTAGTAGAGGTCATTTGCTAGTTGTAGACCTTTGGGTTTGCCTTTTATGACTTGAACATAGTTTTTTGAGGCCTTCTTGGAGATTAGGTGGTAGTTTGAGATATCAGATGTATAATGGGTGTGATCACTTTGAGTAGGGATCTATCACTATTACTGAGTATGAGGATTGTTTTCACACTTTCTTTAGGTATTCAACAGCTAGCATATCCACTATGTCTGAGTGGATTTAAAAGTTTATGATGAGGTTAGATGGTTATTATTAGTTGGCTACAGCTCAAATGGTAGGTTTTGGGGTTTCTTTCTAGAGTATTCTTGAGCATGCTAAGATGACCAAGTCTATTATCTAAGCTACTTAGTAAGGCACCAAGAAGGTATGTTATTATGTTAAGTTTAGTAGACACGTCTTTTGAGGTAGAGATTTCTTTAATAAAGGTTCTCATAGTTTTCATTGTAGGCTGGTTTAGGCCATTTTGTAGGGATAAGGTGGTAGACCTTTAAGTTCAGCGACTTCAGGTAGCCATACTTTGGCCCGAGGGTCATTCTAGTTTAGCTATACCTTTTTATATTGTGCCAGGCCATATAATATCTAATGAGTTCGTCCATATAGCAAAGGGTTATGATCTGTTCTCAGACCTATTCCTATATATGCAGAGAGATATAGTTCATAAAGTAGTAGCGGTACTGCTAGAGGTGCTCGTAGTAGTTGCGGGGTTGCTCAATTAAGAGAGGGCATGGTCAATTCTATGTTATACCTTCTAGGATCGAAGCAAAGACCACTGATATTATTATTAGAAGTATCTTATAGGTTTTCTATAAATTTATTTTTGTGTTATTTGCCCCCAGATCAACTTTGTCGTATGTGTCTACATGTTTTGCTTCTGGGTTTGGTATTTACTATGAGTTCTTTTCTATGTCTCTTCATGTTTCTACCCAGAAGATTCTTTAGTGGTGAATTGGGTGTACCAATCTTTTATGGTTACCTTTGTAGGCCGTGAGACTTGGGTAGATTTGATTGTTCAAGATATATTTGATTTTGATGTTATCTTGGGTATGAATTGATTAGTTCCTTATCATACTATTTTGGACTATTATGCCAAGACCGTGACCTTATCAACGTCGGGTATGACAAGGTTGTCTTATAAGGGTACATTTAAATCAAGTACAAAGGGTGTTATATATTTTCTATGTGCTCATTGTATCACGGATACTAATGTTCTCTGACCATCGCCTATGGATTCTCTTTGAGTTGTTCACGAGTTCAAGGAAGTGTTTCCTATGGATTATCCTAGTGTGTCTCTAGATCATGATACTGATTTAATATTAATGTGGATTCGGGAACCAATCCTATTTCTATTTCTCCCTACAGGATAGCCTCGACAAAGTAAAAAGAGTTGAAAGAGTAGTTGCAGGATTAGACCTAGTATGTCTTTTTAGGGTGCTCATGTCTTGTTTGTGAAAAAAAAGATGGATCTATGCATATGTGTATTAATTATAGGTAGTTAAACAAGGTAAATTTTAAGAACAAGTATCCTCTTCATCGTATTGATGATCTTTTTGACCAGCTTTAGGAAGATTAGATGTTCTCCAAGATTATTTTAAGATTCAAGTATCATTAGTTTAAGAATAGAACTTTAGACGTTCCAAAGATGACTTTTTGAATTTGATACAGTCATCATGAGTTCTTAATCATATCTTTTGTATTGACCAATTCCCTAGCTGAGTTCATGGATTTGATGAACCAAGTATTTTTACCATATGTCGACTCTTTTGTGATTGTATTTATAGATGACATCTTAGTTTATTGCAAGAATAAGGTTGACAAAGAAAAGTATTTGAGGATCATACTTCAGAGGTTGTCTGATGAGAGTTATATGCAAAATTTTATAAGTATGAGTTTTGGTTGGATTCTATCTTTTTATTGGGTCATGTGGTGACTAAGGGTGGTATTACAGTCGATACGGAAAAATTAGTGGCAATTCGTGCTTGGGCTAGACCTACTTCTCTTATCGAGATTTGGACTTTTATTGGTTTAGCAGGTTATTATCGGCATTTTATAGAGGTTTTCTCATCTATTATAGCTTTTTTGACCGATTTGATTTAGGAAAAGGTGGTATTCAGTGATAGAATGTATGTGAGAAGATCTTTCAAAAGCTTAAAGAGTTTTTGATTTCAACACCTATCTTGACTTTTCCCAAAGAAAGTGTTGGTTTTACCATGTTTTGTGATGCTTCTGGTGTTGGTTTGGGTGCATTATTAAGGCAAGAGGTTAAAGTGATTTCTTATGCATATCGTCACATGAACTCATGAAAGAAATTACCCTACGTATGATTTAGAGTTTGATATTGTAGTGTTTGTGTTAAAGTTGGGCCCTATTACTTTCTTGGAGTTCCATGTGAGATTTTCTCAGACCATCATAGATTTTAGTATTTCTTCAGACAGTAAGATCTTAATATGATGTTGTAGCATTGGCTTGAGTTTCTTAAGGACTATGACCCTTACAAATTTGTATCATCCAGGCAAGGCTAATGTGGCTTTTAGATTCCTTAACTCAG
Source organism: Capsicum pubescens (assembly GCA_030864215.1). Lineage (NCBI taxonomy): Eukaryota > Viridiplantae > Streptophyta > Magnoliopsida > Solanales > Solanaceae > Capsicum > Capsicum pubescens. Next base: position 102,715,064 of record CM061542.1, read on the forward strand.
AAGTCGACTAGTATGGAGTGTTTGGATCATCTCTTTACCCAGAAGTGGCCTTTAGCCTTGGAGGTTCAGTCCTTACCTAACCAGAAGGTTAGGCTTGCTATTTCGACAACTTATCATGTTCTACCCATTGTTAATATTATATTTTCTTTAATGAAGCAGATTCAAGATCACCAAATTGATGATAATAGTTTGAGGGTGATTCAAGATAAGGTGTTGAATGGCGAGGCTAGGGAAACATCTCTTGGTTCTGATGGGGTTTTAAGGATTATGGGCAGAGTTTGTGTGTCAGGAGTTGGTGATTAGGTGAGACTAATCTTAGAGGAGGCTCATTGATTGGATATTCTATCCATCTAGATATGACCAAGATGTATCATGATTTGAAGCAGCTTTACTATTGGGCTGGTATGACGAAGGATATGGCAGATTGTGTAGTTTTTTATTTGTGTTGTCAGTTGGTGAAGGCCGAGCAACAAATATCGGGTGGTTTACTTCAAACATTACCCATTCTTGAGTGGATGTGGGAATGAATCACTATGGATTTTATGACTAGGTTGGCTAGTAATTCTTGTGGTTCTGATAATATTTGGGTCATCATGGTTGATTGACCAAATCATCCTATTTCATCCCTATTTAGATCTCATCCAGTTATGAGAAGTTAGCCTGTATCTATGTTTATGAGATAATTCATCTTCATTGGGTACCTATGTCTATTATATGAAATAGAAGCTCAATGGTCACTTCTAGATTCTGATGAGCATTTCAGTAGGAGTTGGGTACTCAGGTTGACCTTAGCACAACTTTCTACCCCAAGACTAATAAGTAGTCAGAGCGAACTATTTAGTCTTTAGAGGATATACTCTATGCATATGTTATAGACTCTGGAAGTTAGTAGGAGCAATACTTGGCTTTGGCGGAGTTCTCTTATAATAATAGCTACCATTTAAATATTGTGATGGCCCCTTTTGAGGCATTGTCAATCTTCTATTGGTTGGTTTGAGACCTCAGAGGTTATACTCATGATACCGACTTGTTTTTCAAGTCATTAGACAAGGTTTGGGTGATTTAGGAAAAGCTTTGGGTAGTTCATAGTAGGAAAAAGAGTTATGCAGACCATAGGCTTCATGCTTTAAAGTTTGGGATCAGTGATCGATTCTTCCTTCGTGTGTCGCCCATGAAGGGCTTGATAAAGTTTTGGAAGAAGGGCAAGCTGAGCCCCAAGCATATTGGACCATTTGAGATTCATCGATCAATTAGGGAGGTTGCGTATAAATTGGCCTTAGCTTTAAACTTTTCAGCCATTTATTCAGTTTTTCGTGTATTTATGCTCCAACTATATATTTTGGATATGTCTCATGTGCTTTATCGGGATTTGGTTTAGTTGGATGAGATTTTAACTTTTGTTGAGGAGTTAATCTCCATCTTGGCTGGAGATGTTAGACGATTGCATTTTGGAGATATTCCCATGGTTAAGGTTTAGTAGAGACATAGTCTTATCAAGGAGGACACTTAGGAGGTCAAATATGATATGTGTAGTAGTTACCCTCAGTGTTCTACCGATGTAGGTATTTCTTGCCTTTTAGTTTGAGGATGAACTAAAGGTTTAGTGGTGGATCTTGTAATGATTTAAATGTATGAATTTTCCAATTTGATGTTTTATGAATATTTTTCCCTTCCCCATAGTTTCTACATGTTGATTTTGATATTTGAGATAGTTGGCAAGATTTTTATGCGATCGAGAATGAATTATGCGACTTTGTAGATTTTAGAGGCTTAAGAAACCATATAGTTGACTTTGATCAACAATTGGTATTCCAAGTGTCGGGCACAATGGACTATGCAAGTAGATCCAGAATATTTAATTTGGGTTATTACGAGGTTGGTTCATAATTGAGGGTTTTATATCTCATTTCGATCCTTGATTTGAAAATAGTGAAAATGGGGTTCTAAGGGTTAATTTTGTGAAAATGACTTTTTTCATAAATCTAACATCTCTATTAAGTTTGCAACGTCAAAATTAGCCTCATAACATATATGATATATTTTTGAAAAGTTCTTAACAAATTTTGAGGGTCCGTTGGGAGTATTCAAAAACTTTAAAAAATCAGCAAAATAACTCTATCTAGTGCAAACTAGATGCTCCTTTGCGAATGTGGGCCTCTATCCATGAATGTGAAGGATGATGTTTTTCTTATCTGGATCAAAAGGAGGGTGTGGCGATCACAAAAGGTTTAGGTATTCAGGTCGGGTTGAGTCAACTTTGCGAATGTGACATGGTTGTCGTTAATGTCAAGGTCCGAATTCGAAGATCTTCATGAATGCGAAGCCTTGGCCGCGAACATGAAGTCTACTTATTTGACTGGTCAAAATTTGACCCTCACAATTTTGGGGTGGGGTTTTTAGTCATGGGATACTATTCATTGAACTGTATATAAGGTCCATTTTTACGTTTTTTCTCTATTTTTGGACCTTTGAGAATTAGGTTGGGCGATTATTGAGGATTGCTTCACCATTTGAGTTTAAGTAAGATCCAAAACCTTATTCCCATAATTTTCATCGATTATATCATTAAAATCAACTTTAAATCATGATTTCAGATTGGAAAACTAGGTTTTAATTGGTAAAGTTTAAAAAGGATTTTTCTTTCATTTAGAGCTTGTTTTTAACCCATTTTTACATGGGTTTTCTCCTATAGGCTCCTATAACCTTAGGCATTGTTTTTTAATAATAAAATTCAGATTTTACCCATTTCATTTTTGAACTAATTTCTTGAATCCATTTTGGATCCTATCTAAATATGGGTAATATGGGTATCGTTCACTCTTTTTTGATGCATAGATGTTATATTTAAATATTGTAGTTGATTCTGAGGTCTTATGTTAGGGGAAGATTCTCGACTGAATCACTTTAGACCGATACTTTATTGTTTCAAGGTAGGTTATAGCTTAACATCTTTTAGATTGAGATGGGTAGTTAATAAATAAGTAAAGCATGATATAATTTAGGGAAAATAGTTATGGTTTTTATATTTAGAGACACTTTTTAGTATTGTGTGCCTTTGTAGGGTCCTAATATATTGTGGTGGTTTATGATATCTGATTTTTTGTGTTGCCCGTATAGGGGCATTATGTTACATCATTGGCCTTATCTGTGCATTGAAATTCCTTTATTCGAGATATGATGCTCGTTCTAGATCATATTTTGCTAATATTGGCCATATTTGAGTATTGGTTGCTTCTATCATGATAAAATACGTAAGTTAGGGGTTGATATGATATTAATGATGTCATGCATGCAAATTTATTCTAAGGTGCCTAATTGGAGTTGACAATCATGAATTATGGACATATTGAGTTACTTTGTTGGATTACTTGTATATATATGTGTTGGATGGATTGGATATCATCAAATTGGGTTGATTGTGACCATTACATCCTTATTCCCCACATATACATTTTTGAGATACTGATACCATTGAGAAACACTAGTTTAGATAGAAAATATGACACTTTTATAAAAACCCTCTCTATGAACATGATCCAGAGAGGTGAGAAGAGTTGAGGTTGAGATTGATATATAGTATATGGGTTGTGAACCCCCCATGGGTCCTACATGGTATCTACAAACTTGGTGGGTGTATACATAAAGTCATACGATGACTTTCATCATTCATCTCATCTACATTGCATTGCATTGCATTTGCACACACATCTTCCTTGATTTTGTTAGTTTTCTTGACTTGTGCTTAGTTTTAGTGTAACCTTAGATATGAGTGTGTGTGTGTGTGTGTGTTATTTCTATTTTTGTATAAATATATATTAGAACTGTTAGTGGAGAAGGTGTTAGCTATCATTTGGTACTTTTATACTTGCAGGTCACGTGATCATAGTATATTTTTCTTATCTTATTTTCTACTTTTGTCAGTCGGCCTATGATACCTACCAAATACAAGTGGACCATACTCATTCCTATTGTGCTCTTTCAATGTAGATCCTAATATGAGCACTACTTCAACTAGAAAAGTTTGTTCTTGAGAAAAGTGGAGACTCGAGGTACTGCATCTTATAGGAATCTAAGAGTCATTTTAGGGATCATCATATGTTTATTTATTCCTTTAGTCATTTTAGATATATATGTTAGATGTGCCATGATTTCATGGCACTTTCAATGCTTAAAATAAGGAAATTATCCAGGTACTTAGGTATTCCTTTTAAATATGATGTGTGTTTATGTTGCTTATGCAGGAAAATAGGGTTCAGAGCAAATAATGAGAAAAAAAGGATGAAGAGTAGCTGAAAAATCTACCCATATATCAACCTACGACTTGTGGGTAGTACCTACGATCTGTGAGTACCCTTCCTGGGTTGATTTTCAAAGATGGGGGAATGTTTTTGATTTCCATTAGCCTACCCACGAGTTGTAGGTGCAACCTACAACTTCTAGGTTTCAAATATGAATTGATCTTTTACAATATTGAAGTGCCTCTGATTTCCATGACCCAAGGCATGATTCGTGGGTTGTACCCACAAATCATAAGTTGATGCCGACTCAGGATTCCTACACTATTTAGGATAGATTTTCTTTTGTGTCTATAAATACCCTTTGGATGTTTTATTCTAAGTTTATGCACTTTATAAACTTTGACATTTTTTTGAGTTTTAAGATACATTATTGATCTTGGACTTACTATTCTTTAAGGTTTACAAATAATTTGAGATTTTAGGTTTTCATTCTTATTATTCATAAGTTCATCATTATCTTTTCATCAATAAAATCTATGTTTTTTCTTACACCATGAGTTGCTAAGCCCTATAACTAGGGTTGTAGGAACCCTGATGAATTAACAAAGCAGGCTAAGTGCAAAGTCATTCTAGAATGGTGTTCTTGCATGTATTGGGATTTCCTTCACTTTGATTGCTTTCTTAATGGTTGCAAACATTAGAAACTTTTTCGTATTCGATACTTGTGCGAGAGAGATTAGGAAAAGAAGATCACTATAGTAATTTGAAGCTATCAACCTTCATCTAATTAACTTGAGACCAAGAGGAGATAGTTAATTTGAGATCATAGAACAAGGGTTTGTCATACAATGCTCTAGGACATAAACGAGATGAGGGAAATTCACCAAAACCAAAGTCAACAAATGGTTAGGTGATACATAACTTGTTAGATTTTGCGTGCAAGGCACCAACATAGTTTGTAAAGCACAAATAGTCTGTAGAATAATAAAGTCATGGGAATACAATCCTAGTGCTCGTCATATATTGATAACATTCCTAATTTTCCAACATTGTTACTGTTACTCTGATTATAACAAAAAACCCTTTTACATTATGTAATTTCTATTTACATCAGCAAGCCATGGATATATTTTTGACCTATTCATCATGGGATCAACCCCAACCTGGCTAGGTTTTATTTTTAACAGATAACCGCAATGTACTTCCATAAAAGTGTAATTTGGGTGACATTAAATTTTTTCATCATTGCATAGAAATACGGATAAGAATTGATTTATTAAGTTTGCTGAAATTATTGGTTTCGTTTGTTGATTTCTAGTTTTTTACTATTTTTAGGGCACACACCGAAATATGCCCAGTACTCGGAGGCAAGTTTATCCCCTAATTTTGTTTGATCCCAAGCATGAATGAACCTTATGACATAATCATAAGATAGAGAGAGAATACAGTTACGATTATGGAGCCCTACATGAAGGGGTTCAGGATGACCCAACTGCATCAGATTAGTTAGCTTAGCATGGTGTTCAAGAAATTTCTTAGAAAACCACTACCTAATTAATGCCTTAAGAAAATGCTAGGCTATTAGTTTCAGAGCGTGCAGTTGTGTAATACCCCATATAATTCATAGCTCTGTTCAGCTTCTAGTCTTATGCATAATGGGCTAAGACCTGAAAATTTCATTAAGTGTTAGGAACTTAGTCATTTTTAAGGATTCTAAAATTGGAGGATTTTTAACTTGGTGTTCCCGACCCCGAGATGTTAGTTTTGAGTTAATTTATGTTCAGGGATATAAGGAGCATGTCTTGGTGAGATTTTAGATTTTTTGAATGGGGTTTGGGTCATGTTTGGATCACGAAGCCAGAGTATTATCGCAATAAGCCCACGACGTGGTGTTATTCCCATCATCATGCAGACAACGTCGTGGTGAGGGAAATGAACTACCGTGATAAGGTTGGTTCATTGTAAGCTTATTCGCTCCAATATTGAATTTAAATGCCTGAGGGGCAATTGGGTCTTTTTACTTAAACCCAATCGTTCTTAACATAAATTAGGATATTATTTTGGGCATTATTTGCCTTTTTTCTCCAAATCCCTCTCAAAAAACCCTACCCTCTTCACCAAGAAAACAAATTCAATTCCTTTCTCCCCAAGAATTCAAGTTCGGCAAGTTCAAGAACCTTCAAGAAAGCATCAAGATTGGTGTTTCTCTTTTAATTTAAAGGTTTAAGGTATATATGATGTTTATCCATGGTTTTCTTTCACCCATGGAGTGAATCCCTTTTTGGTTTAAAATTATGAGTTTTTCATGTTTAAGTTTAAATATCTCCATGAATCTTTTGTTAATTCAATTACAAGTTACGTCTGTAAGTGTTTTTCAAGTGGGATGAGCCATTACCTATTTTAAATGTTGTAATCTTCATATTAAATCCCTAAGTTATGTTTTTAGTCTTGTTATCATGTTATTCTCACATGTTTTACCAATTTCTATGCTTAATTTCATGACTCTTATGTCTTTGATAAAATGCCTAAGTGTTGGGTTTTGAATAATGTTACTCTACTATGGTTTTAAAGTTATTATATGGCGTTATTGTTTATTCCATTCAGTGTTGGTGGGTTGTGAATACCCGATACCTATGTGATTTACATAAATTCAGCTTTCCAATTAGACTGATAGTTAATCCATTAATCATATTAGTATACTTAGATATTCATATTCATGATGAGCACTATCAATTTTATAATAACATTCAGATGAGTTTAGTTCTTTCCAATACTAGTGTCAGTTCAGTTAAGAGTAGGATTTAGCACCGATCAAACCTAGGGATAAGGGCTCACCCGCCAATTAGGACTGGGTCTTTAGTAGCAGTCCTTAAGTTCTAGAACTATGTAGCCAACATAGGATGATGAGATGTCACTTCAAGTTTAGGACTGACACTCTCTTAGGAGTCACCCTCCAGTTTAGGACTGACTCCCTAGTCCTTTGAGACACCAGATTAGTGGATCCACACAGCTAGTGTTAGTACCCGTGGCATGGTACTGTCACCCTTCCAACTAGGGTTACAGGTTGGACCCCAATTAGCTCAAATTAGGGCATGTCAGCTAGATGATACCTCCCACAGTCTCAATACAGTATTCAGTGTATTTTCATTTTAGGTTTGCTTTCCTAAATGTATAGACCTTCAGTTATTCAGTTATACAATTTGCAGTTTTTAAGATTACAGATTTATCTCACTAACATAACAGATATACACTTACTTTTTCATTCTCAGATATTACATTTTCATGCATTTATGTTCGGTTATCTAATGCTATTAAGTTAGTTTTTACTTCATATGAACAGTACCCCATGCATATCAGCCTGTCCCCATCTCATATACCAGTACATTCAAAGTACTGACTGCATACTCTTCTTTGTGTTGTAATGTCTTATATCATAGGTTCAGACACACAGTTTCCAATCGTAGTTAGACAACTTATCTTAATCCAACAGTCGTAGTGGTGAGTCTTTATCCATAGAGGACATGTTAAAATTATTCAGTTATTTTAGTATTTTATTGTATTCAGTTAGTCGGAGTTAGTTGGGGTCTATTCCATTAACTCCTCAGTCAGTTTAGAAGCTTTTAGACATTCAAATAGTTAGTAAGTTTTACCAGTCTTATCAGATGTTTCATACTTATAATTCATTAGTATTTTCAATATTCAGACTTTATGGATTTATCAGTTGTTTTTCGAACATGTCCATTATTATTATTTTATTCAGTGCTCTCAGTAGGTACCAGCAAATGGGTTACCTTATTGTCACTGTGCCTGTAACAATCGTTGTTGCAACTTCAGGGTAGCCTCATGTCATGATAAAAATTGGTATCAGAGACCAGAGTTTTAAAGTGTCCTAAGGAGTCTAAAAGTCGGGTAGCGCGCCACATTTATGGACAAGAGGCTACAAGATGTTTTAGGAATATTTTCCTTTATTTTTGTATTTATGTCATGTGAAAGAGCATGAGCTCTACTTAAGCTCACTTTCTAACTCATCGTTTATTACTTTTACAGATAATGCCTTCCAAAAGAAACAACAAAAAAGGAACAGGAATTAGCCCACACCTGAATGAGCATGTCTCTTACGCTGAATTTAGAGTTTTTTCTCTACCTTAGCTTAATGAATAACAACTCAAAACAATCATCAGGTTGTTACCCCATCTAATCCAGTGGAAAATACAGCTACTGCTAGGATTCGGGATTTCACCCGAATGAATCCCCCTTCTTTTTTGGGATCCAAGCCTGAAGAGGATTCGTAGGAGTTTCTTGATATGGTTTATAAAGTGACAAATATCATGGGTGTAACTTCAAGTGAGAGTGTGGAGTTGGCTGCATACTAGTTGTGGGATGTAGCTCACACCTGGTGTAAGCAGTAGAAGGAGGATAGGGGTTTTGAGGCTGGTCCAGTAGAGTGGGAGAAGTTTTCCACGACTTTTTTAGACATGTTCTTTTCGTTAGAGTTGAAGAAAGATAAGGTATAGGAGTTCATCAATTCGAAGAAAGTTAATATAAGTGTGAAGGAATACTTTCTTAAGTTCACTAAGTTGGCGAGGTATGCTCCTTCGATGGTGGAAGATAATAGGTCTAGAATGAGTAAGTTTGTTTTTGGTGTATCTAATAGTGTGGTCAATGAGTGTCGGACTACTATGTTGATTAAGCAGATGGACCTATCTAGGATTATGGTTCATGCTCAGTAGATTGAGAAAGTGAAGCTTAAGGAGAAAGAGAGTGAGAGAGAATAAGAGGGATAGAATATGTAGTTTTAACTTTTCTCAGCCGAGGTCAAATGGTGGTAACCGTTCGTAGTTTCGTCAGAAATTCTTAGCTCCATCTCTATCTTCAGCTAGTCCGCCAGTGCCAAAGTTTGGGAATGACAGTCAGGATAGAGCACCAGGCTCTAAGTCACAGGGTAGAGTGAACAGTGGTCGTACCAATCCTCTTTGAAGAAAATATGGCAGGAATCATCAGGGTATATACAAGGCTGGTAGTGATGCATGTTTTGGGTAAGGAAATCCAGGAAACAAGGTTAGAGAGTGTCCAGTAGCTGTTCAGAGGGGAAAGGATTTGCACCACCAAGGCAAGTCCAATCTGTCATCAGCTCCAGCAGGTTACCCAACTCAGTAGGGCACCACTTCCAGTGCCACTAGTGGTCAGCGCTAGAACAGATTGTATGCACTCAAGTCCCGACAAGATCAAGAAAGCTCTCCTGACATTGTTACGGGTATGTTATATGACTTTCATATTTATGTTTATGCTTTATTAGACCCCAAACCTTCACTTTCTTTTATGACTCCTTATATAGTCGTTAACTTTGGTATCAGTCCTGAAACATTAGCAGAACCCTTCTCAGTGTCTACTTTAGTAGGTGTCTCTATTGTATCTTGGCAGGTATTCAAAAACTTCTTGATCACAGTATCCCAAAAAGTCACCTTAGTTGACATCATGGAGTTAGAGATAACTAATTTTGATGTCATTCTCACCATGGATTGGCTCCACTCATGTTATGCCTCAGTTTATTGCAGAAATAAAGTCATTCAGTTTCAGTTTCTCAATGAACCAGTTATTAAATTGAGGGGTAGTACCTCTGTGCTTAGGGGTCGAATTATTTTATATCTTCAAGAAAAAAAAAATATCTAAGGTGTGTATTTACCATCTTATTTGAGTCAAGAACTCTAGTTCTGAGACTTCTAGTCTCGAGTCATTTTTAGTAGTAAGGGAATTTTTAGATGTCTTCCCTACAGACCTTGCCGGAGTTTCTTCCGAAATGGAAATTGACTTCAGAATAAATCTCCTTCCAGATACCCATCCTATCTCTATTCCTCCCTACAAAATGGCTCCAGCTAAGCTTAGGTAATTGAAAGAATAGTTGAAAGGTCTCTTAGATAAGGGATTCATCAGGACCAATGTTTCCCCATTGGGCACTCCATACTTGTCCGTGCATAAGAAATATGGTTCTATCAGAATGTGCACCGAATACCATCAGTTGAACAAAGTCACAATCAAGAATAAATATACATTCCCCAGGATTGATGACTTGTTCGACCCACTTTAGTGTGCCAGTTATTTCTCTAAGATAGACCTCAGTTCCGGCTATCATTAGCTTAGAGTCAGAGAATGTGAAATTTCGATGACAACCTTCAGAACTTGGTATGGTCACTATGAATTCCTACTTATGTCTTTTGGACTAATGAATGCCCCTATAGCTTACATGGACTTGATGAACAGTGTTCAAGAATTACTTAGACATATTTATTATAGTCTTCATTGATAATATCCTTTTCTATTCCTGCAGTGAGAATGATCATGCAGACCATCCGAAGAATATGTTTTAGACCCTTAGAGCTCATCAGTTATTTACCAAATTCAAAAAGTGTGAATTTTTGCTAAGATCAGTAGTTTTTCTTGTCCATACTATTTCCTATTATAGCATTAGAATTGATACTCAAAAGACTAAAGTAGTGATAAACTAGCCCAGACCTATCTCTACATCAGATATCAGAATTTCTTGGGTTTGCTAGCTATTACAAATGGTTTGTTGAAGGGTTATCTTCTATTGTATCCCTCATGTCTCGAATGACTTAGAAGAAAGTCAAATTTGAGTGGTTAGATTTATGTAAGAAGAGTTTTTAGGAGTTTAAGGGTTGACTTACCTCATCCCTAGTCCTGACCTTGCCAGATGGTTCAGAGTGATTCGTAGTTTACAATGATGCTTCAAGAGTTTGTGTTGGTTGTGTATTAATGTAAAGAGATAAGATCATAGACTACACCTCTAGATATCTAAAACCCTATGAAAAAATTATCTTGCCCATGATATTGAGTAGGAAGCTGTTGTTTTTGCCTAGAAAATTTAGAGGCACTATCTTTATGGGCTTCATGTGGATGTGTTCACTAACCATAAGAATTTTTAGTATATTTTCTCATAGAAAGATTTAAATCTCCATCAGAGAAGGTGGCTTGAGTTGTGCAAAGATTAAGATATGAGTGTGTTGTATCATCCGAGCAGGGCCATTGTAGTGGCAGATACCCTTAGTAGATTTTCTATAGGTAGTGTTTCTCATATTGAGGAGGATAAGAAGAAGTTAGTACTGGAGTTTCATCGGATTGCTTGATTAGGTGTTCGGTTAGTTGATTCAGCAGAAGGTAGTATATGGGATCAGAATGGTTCGAAATGTTCTTTGGTTGCCGAAGTAAAGAAAAACCCAGATAGGGATCCCAGTTTGGTTAGGTTGAAGGAAATAGTTAGAGATCAGAAAGTATAGGTTTTCTCCCCAGGGGGAGATGGTGTGCTTTGTTATCAAGGCAGCTTAGGTGTTCCATGTGTTGATGGTATGAGGCAGCAGATTTTGGAAGAGATGCATAGTGCATGATATTCCATTCATCCAGAGCCACTAAGATGTACCTTGACTTGCGGGAAATCTATTGATGGAATGGTATGAAAAAAGACATTGCGGAAATATTGGTTAAGTGTTCAAATTGTCAGCAGGTTAAAGTTGAGCATTAGAGACTTAGTGGTGCATTGGAAGAGTTCATCATCCCTACTTAGACTGGGAAGTGGTGAACATGAATTTTGTGATGGGTTTGCCTCATACCTATCATCACCATTATTAGATATAGGTCATTGTGGATATAATGACTAAATCGGCTTATTTCTTGCCAATTCATAGTTCGTACTTAGTTGAGGATTATTTCAGGCTTTATATTAAAGAGTTGGTTAAGTTGCATGGATTTCCATTATATATCATACAAGATAGAGGTACCCAGTTTACCTCTCACTTTTATAAAGCTTTTCAAAAGGGTCTTGGTACGCAAGTTCATATTAGTACAACTTTGCATTCTCAGATAGATGGTCAGTAGAAAGGATCATTCATACCTTAGAGGATATGTTGAGAGAATGTGTTATTGATTTTAAAGGTAGTTGGGATGACCACTTACATTTGATTAAGTTTACCTACAATAAAACTATCACTCCAGTATCCAGATGGATCCATTTGAGGCTCTCTATGAGAGGAGATGTAGATCTTCTATTGGTTGTTTTGAGCCAGTTAAGACTATTTCGATTGGGCTATATTCGGTGTTTGATGCGATAAAGAAAGTTTAGTTGATTAGGGAGAGGCTAAAGACAGCCCAAAACCGTTAGAAATCTTAAATATATGTGAAGAGGAGAGATTTTCAGTTTGATGTTGGTCACTTCATCTATTTGAAAATCTCATCCATGAAGGGAGCAAAGAGATTTGGAAGGAATGGGAAGCTCAGTCCCCGATATGTTGGCCCTTATAGAATTTCAACCATTTTGGGAAGGTAACTTATGAGCTAGAGTTGCCTACAGATTTGGCATCAGTGCATCCGGTGTTTCATGTTTCTTTGTTAAAGAAAAGTATTGGCAATTCAACTTCTTTTTTTCCATTAGAAAGTATAAGTGTTCAGGATAGCCTTTATTTCGAAGAAGTTCCAGTTGAGATCCTAGATCATCAGATTCATAGACTAAGGAGCAAAAAAGTTCCCTTGGTTAAAGTTCTATGGTGGAATCAGTCGGTTGAGAGAGATACATGGGAAGCATAAGCAGATATGCTTACCAAGTACCCTCATCTTTTCTTCGCAAACTTAAACTCAGCTTGAGGTAACAATTATCCTTATATTTACTCTTTTCCATTTTTAGTTCCAGCTATATAACTATTCTCATGTCATTGCATGCATTCACGAAACCAGTTCAGTTCAAGTATCATGTTTCAGACTCTGTTATGTAATCATGTTTCCAGTCATGCATGTTAAGTATGTGATATCAGTTACCTTAGTTCAGTACTCATAGTCTAACCAGTCTCATTCAAGGATGAATATTCCCAAGGGGGAGATATTATAATACCCCGTACTATTCTTAGTTTAGATCAGCTTCTAGTTGCATGCATAATAGGCTTAAGGCCTAAAAATTTCACGAAGTGTTGGGGACTTAGTCATTTTTAAGGCTTCTAAACTTAGAGGATTTTTAACTTGGTCTTCCCGACCCCAGGATGTTGGGTTTTGAGTTAATTTATGTTCGGGGATGTAAAAAGCATGTCTCGGAGAAGTTTTAAATTTTTTGGATAGGGATTAGGTCAGCTTTGGATCAGGAAACCAGAGGATTATCACAACAAGCCTGCGATGTGGTGTTATTCCCATCATCATGAAGACCGCGTCGAGGTGAGGGAATTGAACTACCGTGATAAGGCCACCTCATGGTAAGCTTATTCCGTCCAATTTCAAAATTAACTGCCTGAGAGGAAACTGGGTATTTTCCCCCTCAACTCAATTATTCTTAACACGAATTGGGACATCATTTTGAGTATTATTTTCCCTTCTTCTCCAAATCCCTCTCAAGAAAATGCTCCTATCATCCCCAAGAACACAAATTCTATTCCTTTCTCCCCATCAAATCAAGAATTCAAGTTCCTCAAGTTCAAGAACCTTCAAGAAAGCATCAAGAATGGTGTTTCTCTTTCAAGTTAAAGGTTTAAGATATGTGTGATGTTTATCCAAGGTTTCTTTTCACCCATGGAGTCCAAGAATCCTTATTGGTTTTAAATTATGAATTTTTATGTTTAAATTTAAATATCTCAATGAATCTTTTGTTAATTCAATTACAAGTTATGTTTATAAGTGTTTTTCAAGTGGGATGAGCCATTACATGTTTTAAATATTGTAATCTTTACGTTTAATCCATAACTTTTGTTATTAATCTTGTAATTATGTTATTCTCGCATGTTTTACCCATTACCGTTCTTATGTTCATGACTCTCACGTGTTTTGATGAAATTCCTAAGTGTTGGGTTTTGAACAATGATCCCCTACTATGCTTTTAAAGTTTTTACATGGCATTATTATTAATTCCATTTAGTGTTGGTGGGTTATGAACACCCGATACCTATATGATTTACATAAGTTCATCTTATCAAGTAGACAGACAGTTAATCCATGAATCTTATAAGTATACTTAGATATTCATATTCACGAAGAGCACTATCATTTATATAACAACTTTCAGTTGAGTTTAGTTCAGTCCAGTACCAGTGTCAGTTCAGTTGGGAGTAGGATTTAGCTTCGAGCGAACCTCGGGATGGGGGCTCACCCACCAGTTAGGATTGGTTCCTTAATAGCAGTCCCTAAGTTTGAGAACTACATAGATAGCATAGGATTATGAGATGTCACCCGCCAGTTTAGGACTGACACTCTTTTAGGGGTCACCCACCAGTTTAGGACTGACTCCCTAGTACATTCGGACACTAGATTAGTAGATTGACACAACCAGTGTTAGTACCCGCAGCACGGTATTGACACCCTTAAGTGTTTTTTCAGTTTAGGTTTGCTTGACTAAGTGTACAGACCTTCAATTATTCAGTTATATAGTTTACAATCTTCCATATTATATAGTTATCTTAGTAACATAATAGATATACACTTAGTCTTGCATTCTCAGATATTACAATTTTTATGCATTCGTGTTTAGTTATCTCTTGCTATTCAGTTCGTTCTTTTTTTATATGCACAGTACCCCATGTATATCTTTCTATCCTCATCTCATATACCAGTACATTCAAAGTACTGACCACATACTTTTCTTTGTGCTATGATGTCTTATATCATAGGTTTGGACACATAATTTCCCAACTGTAGTTATACAACTTAGCATAATTCAGCAGCTGTAGTGGTTAGTCCTCATCCATCAAGGACTTTTATAATTATTTAGTTATTTCAGTATTTGATTTTACTAAGTTAGTAAAAGTTAGCTACAGGTCTTTCCCATCAACTCCTCAGTCAGTTTAGAGGCTTTCAGACAGTCAGTTAGATAGTTAGTCAATTTTATCAGTCTTATCCGATGTTTCAGACTTGTGATTCATTCAAATTTTTAGTATTCATACTTTATGTCTTTATCTATGTTTTTCTGCACATGTCCATTATTATTATTTTATTCATTACTCTCAGCAGGTACCAGGACATGGGTTAACTTATTGTTACTTGTGATCGTAAGAACTGTTGTCGCAACTAGAGGGTAGCCTCGGGTCATGACAAAACTTAGGATCAGAGCCCAAAGTTTTAAAGTGTCCTAGGGAGTCTAAAATCTGTGTAGTGCGCCATACTTATGGATAAGAGACTACAAGACGTTTTAGGTAAAGTTTCCTTTATTTCTGTATTCATGTCATGAGAAAGAGCATGAGTTATACTTGAACTATCTTTCTAACTAGTCCTTCATTCTGTTTATACACAATGCCTCCCAAAAGAAACAATTAAAGAAGGATAAGGAATCAACCCGTACCACAGCATGTTCAGGAAGTTCCCTGAATAAGTATGTCTCTCACACAAAATTCAGAGATGCTTTCACTACCTTAGCTCACTTAGTAGATGCTCAGAACAATTATCAGGTTGTATCCCTAGCTAATCCAGTGGAAAATACAGCTACAGCTAGGATTTGGGATTTCACCCAAATAAATCCCCCTTTGTTTTTTTGATCTAAGTTTGAGGAGGATCTGTAGGATTTTTTTATATGGTTCAGAAGGTGACAAATATCATAGGTGTCTCTTCGAGTGAGAGTGTGGAGTTGGAATAATACTAGTTGCAGGATGTAGCTCATACCTGGTATAAGCAGTAAAAGAAGGATAGGGGTATTGAGGCAGGGCCTGTACAGTGGGAGAAGTTTTCCATGACTTTCTTACACAAGTTCTTTCTGATAGAGTCTAGGGAATCTAAGGTATAGGATTTCATCAATTTGAAGCAAGGTAATATGAGTGTGAAGGAATACTCTCTTAAGTTCACTAAGTAGGCAAGGTATGCTCCTTCGATGGTGGTTGATAATAGGTCTGGAATGAGTAAGTTTGTTTATGGTTTATCTGATAGTGTGGTCAAGGAGTATCATACATTTATGTTGATTAAAAATATATACCTATCTAGTATAATGGTTCATTCTCATCGGATTAAGGAAGAGAAGCATAAGGAGAAAGAGAGAGAGAGAATAAGAGGGCCAGAACAGGTAGTTTTAACTTTTCTCAGCCGAGGTCATATGGTGATAACCATTCTCAGCTACATTAGAAATTCACAACTCTATCTCCATCTTCAGCTAGTACGCCAATGCCAAAGTTCAAGAATGGTAGTCGGGATAGAGCACTTGGCTCTAAGTCACAGGGTATCATAAACAGTGGTTGTACCAATCCACTTTGCAGAAAATATGCCAGGAATTATCAGGGTGTATGTAAGGATGTTAGTGATGTGTTTTTTAGGTGTGGCAATATAGGCCATAGGGTTAGAGAGTATCCAGTAGTTGCTCAGAGAGGAAAAGATTTGCACCAACAAGGCTAGTCAAATCTGTCATCAGCTCTAATAGGTCGTCCAACTTAGCAGCGTACCACTTCTAGTTCCACTAGTGGTGAGCAACAGAACAGATTGTATGGACGCCAATCCCGAAGATATCGGGAAAGTTCTCGTAACATTGTTATAGGCACATTACAGGTCTTTAATATTTATGTTTATGCTTTATTAGACCATGAAGCTTCACTTTCTTTTGTGACTCCTTATATATCTGTCAACTTTGGTGTCAGTCCTGAAACATTAGCAAAACCCTTATCAACATCTACTCCAGTAGGTGTCTCTATTGTAGCCAGAAAAGTATATAGGAACTATCTGGTAACAGTATCCTAGAAAGTCACCTCAGCTGATCTCTTAGAGTTACAGATGACTGATTTTTACGTTATTTTCTGCATGGATTAGCTCAAATCATGTTAAGCCTTAATTAATTTCATTAATAGAGTCGTTCAATTTCAATTTCCCAATGAACCAGTTATTGAATGGAGTGGTAGTACCTCTGTGCTTAGGGGCCAGATTATTTCATATCTTAGAGTAAAAAAAGATAACATCTAAGGGGTATATTTACCATCTTTTTTGAGTCAAGGACTCTAGTTTTGAGACTTCTAGTCTCGAGTTAGTTTCAGTTAAGGGAATTTCCAAATGAGTTCCTTGAAGACATTCTCAGATTTCCTCCCAAAATGGAAATTAACTTCAGAATAGATCTAGATACCCAACCTATCTCTATTCTTCCCTACAGAATGGCTCTAGCTGATATTAGGAAACTAAAGAATAGTTGAAGGATCTCTTAGATAAGGGATTCATCAGTCCTAGTGTTTCCTAATGGGGCGCACCATTTTTGTTCATATGTAAGAAAGATAATTCTCGCAGAATATGCATCGGTTACTTTCAGTTGAACAAAGTCACAATCAAGAATAAATATCCACCCTTAGGATAGATGATTTGGTCAACCAACTTTAGGGTGGCCGTTATTTCTCTAAGATAGAACTCAGATTCAGCTATCATCAGATTAGAGTTAGAGAATGTGACATTTCGATGACAGCCTTCAGTACTTGGTATGGTCACTTCAAATTCCTTGTTATATCTATCAAACTAACGAATTCCCCTACAGCTTACATGGACTTGATGAACAGAGTATTCATGCAGTACTTGGACATGTTCGTCATAGTCTTTATTGATGATATCCTTGTCTATTCCCATAGTGAGAATAATCATGCAGACCATCTAAGGATTGTGTTGTAGACCCTTAGAGCTCATCAGTCATTTGCCAAATTTAGTAAGTCTGAATTTTGGCTAAGATCAGTATCTTTTCTTGGCCATACTATTTTTGGTGATTTCATTAGAGTTGACCCTCAAAAGACCAAAGTAATGAGAATTGTCCCAGACCCATCTCTTCGTCAAATATTAGGTATTTCTTAGTTTTGGTTGGCTATTATAGTGTTGAAGGGTTTGCTTCTATTGCATCCCCTATGTCTCAATTGACTCAGAAGAAAGTCAAATTCCAGTGGTCAGATTCATGTGAGAAAAGTTTTCAGAAGTTAAAGACTCGACTCAACTCAGCCCCAGTCCTGACCTTGTTAGATAGTTCAAAAGGATTCACAGTTTACTATAATTCTTCTAGAGTTGGTCTTGGTTGTGTATTGATGCAAAGAGCTAAGGTCATATCCTATACCTCTTGATAGTTTAAACCCCAGGAAAAGAATTATCCTACCCACGATCTTGAGTTGGCAGCTGTTGTTTTTGCCTTGAAAATTTAGAGGCACTATCTTTATGGTCTTCATGTAGAGGTGTCCACTGACCATAAGATTTTGTAGTACGTTTTCTCGTAGAAAAATTTAAATCTTCGTAAGAGAAGGTTGATTAAGTTGTTAAAAGATTATGATATGAGTGTGTTGTATCATTCAGGTAAGGCCTATGTAGTAGAAGATGCCCTTAGTAGATTGTCTATGGGTAGTGTTGCTCATATTTAGGAGGATAAGAAGAACTTAGTCCAAGAGGTTCATCAGTTTGCTAGAGTAGGTGTTCAGTTGGTTAATTCAGTTGAAGATAGCATATGGGTTCAGAATGGTTTGGAATTTTCTTTGGTTTCCGAAGTAAAGGAAAAAAGAGATAGGGATCCCAATTTGGTTAGGTTGAAGGAAACAATTAGAGATCAGAAAGTAGAGGTTTTCTCCCAAGGGGTAGATGGCGTGCTTCATTGTCAAGGCTAGTTATGTGTTCCATGTGTTGATGGTTTGAGGTAGTGAATTTTGACACAGACGCATGGTGTGTGATATTCCATTCATCCAGGAGCCACTACGATGTACCGTGACTTGCAGGAAATCTATAGGTGGAATGGTATGAAGAAAGACATTGCAGAATTTATAGCTAAGTATTCATTATCATCAAGTTAAAGTTGAGCACCAGAGACTTAATGGTGCATTATTGGAGTTCAGCATCCCCACTTGGAGGTGGGAAGTGGTGAACATGAATTTTTGACTGGTTTACCTCATACTCATCATTAGCATGATTTGATATGGACCAATGTGGATAGAATGACTAAATCATCTCATTTCTTGCCAGTTCATACTTTGTATTAAGCTGAGGATTATGCTAGGATTTATATTAGAAAGTTTTTTAAGTTGTATAGAGTACCATTGTCTATCATATCAGATAGAGATACCCAGTTTACCTCTCACTTTTGGAAAGCTTGTCAGCAAGATCTTAGTATCAAGGTTCATATTAGTACAACTTTTCATCCTTAGACATATGGTCAGCAGAGAGGACCATTCAGACTTTACAGACCATATTGAGGGCATATGTTATTGATTTTAAAGGTATTTGGGATGACCACTTACCTTTGATTGAATGTTCCTATAATAACAACTATAACTCTAGAATCTAGATGGCTTCGTTTGAGGCTCTATATAGGAGGAGATATAGATATTCTATTGGTTTATTTAAGGAATGTGAGGCTACTTTTATAGGGCTTAATTCGGTGTTTGATGCGATGGATAAAGTTCAGTTGATTAGGGAAAGGCTGAAGAAAGCCCAAAGCCGTCAAAAATCATATGCAGGTATGAGGGGGAGAGATCTTGAGTTTGATGTTGGTGACTTAATCTATTTGAAAATCTCTCCCATGAAGGGAGCGAAGAGATTTGGCAAGAAGGGGAAGCTTAGTCCCCGATATATTGACCCTTATAGAATTTTTAACCATTTTGGGAAGGTAGCTTATGAGGTAGAGCTACCTGTAGATTTGGCATTAGTGCATCCGGTGTTTCATGTTTCTTTGTTAAAGAAATGTATTGGCAATTCAACTGTTGTTATTCCATTATAAAGTATAGGTGTTCAGTATAGCCTTTCTTTTGAAGAAGTTCTAGTTGAGATCCTACATCATTGGATGCGTATATTAAGGAACAAAGAAGTTACCTTGGTTAAAGTTCTATGGCATAATTAGTTTGTTGAGGGAGCTACATGGGAAGAAGAAGTAGATATGCGCACCAAGTATCCTCATCTTTTCTCCGCAAACTCAGACTTAGCTTGAGGTAACAGTTTTTCTTATATTTACTCTTTTCCATTCTCAGCTCCTACTATATAACTATTCTCATTTCATTACATGTATTCACAAAATCAATTCAGTTCATGTATCATGTTTCAGATTCAATTATGTAATCATGTTTACAGTCATACATGTTAAGTATGTGATCTCAATTACCTTAGTTCAGTACTCTTAGTCTAACGAGTCTCATTCGAGGATGGATGTTTCCAAGGGGGAGGATGAATACCCCATACTATTCTTAGCTCAGTTCAGATTCTAGTTGCATGCATAAGGGGTTTAAGGACCAAAAATTTCACCAAGTGTTGGGAACTTAGACATTGTTAAGGCTTCTAAACTTGGAGGATTTTAACTTGTTCTTCCCAAACTCGAGATGCTGGATTTTGAGTTAATTCATGTTCAAAGATGTAAGGAGCATGTCTCGAAGAAGTATTGGGTTTTTTTGGATGGGGTTTGGGTCATGTTTGGATCAGAAAACTAGAGGATTATCGTAATAAACCCACGATGCGGTGTTATTTCAGTCTTCATGCAGATCGCGTTGTGGTGAGGAAAATTAACTATTGTGATAACATCGTGTCGTGGTAAGATTATTCTATTCAGTTTTGAATTTAAATTCTTGAGGGGAAATTGGGTTTTTTCCCTCTCACGGGATTATTTGGGACTTCATTTCAGGCATTATTTGCCCTTCTTCTCTAAATTGCTCTCAAGAAAACCCTCTCGTCTTCCCCAAGAACACAAATTCAATTCTTTTCTCCCCAAGAAATCAAGAATTAAATTTCCCCAAGTTCAAGAACCTTCAAGAAAGCATCAAGATTGGTGTTTCTCTTTCAAGTTAAAGGTTTAAGGTATGTGTGATGTTCATCCGTGGTTTCTTTTCACCATGGAGTCCAAGAATCCCTTTTTGGTTTTAAATTATGAGTTTTTCATGTTTAAGTTTAAATATCTCGTTGAATCTTTTGTTAATTCAATTACAAGTTATGTCTATAAGTGTTTATCAAGTGGGTTGAGCTACATGTTTTAAATGTTGTAATATTCACGTTAAATCCATAAGTTTTGTTTTTAGTCTTGTAATCATGTTATTCTCGCATGCTTTACCCATTTCCATTCTTATGTTCATGACTCTCACGTGTTTCGATGAAATGCCTAAGTGTTGGGTTTTAAACAATGATCCCCTAGTATGGTTTTAAAGCTTTTATAAGGCGTTATTGTTAATTCAATTCAGTTTTGGTGGGTTATGAACGCCCGATAACTATGTGATTTACATAAGTTCAACTTATCAAGTAGACAGACAGTTAATCCATAAATCTTATTAGTATACTTTCATATCCATATTCATGATGAGCACTATAATTTATATAATAACATTCAGTTGAGTTTAGTTCTATCCAAGACCAGTTTCAGTTCAGTTGGGAGTAGGATTTAGCAACAAGCGAACCTAGGGATGGGGGATCACCCGCCAGTTAGGATTGGGTCCTTAGTAGCAGTCCCTAAGTTTGAGAACTACGTAGACATCATAGGTTTATGAGATGTCACCCACTAGTTAAGGACTGACACTCTCTTAGGGGTCACCCACCAATTTAGGACAAACTCCCTATTTCGTCGGGACACCAGATTAATGGATCCACACAACTAGTGTTAGTACCTGTGGCACGGTACTGTTACCCTTCAAACTGGGGCTACAGGCTGGAACCCAATTAGCTCAGATTAGGGCATGCCGGTTAGATGATACCTCTCAAAGTCTTAGTACAGTCTTCAGTGTATTTTTATTCCAGGTTTGCTTGACTAAGTGTACAGACCTTTAATTATTCAGTTATACATTTAACAATCTTTCGTATTACAGATTTATCTCAGTAACATAACAGATATACACTTAGTCTTGCATTCTCATATATTACAGTTTTCATGCATTCATGTTCAGTTATCTCATGTTATTCAGTTAGTTCTTTTTTCATATGCACAGTACCCCATGCATATCAGCCTGTTATCATCTCATATACTAGTATATTCAAAGTACTGTCCTTATAATCTTCTTTGTACAATGATGTCTTATATCATAGTTTCAGACACAAAATTTCCTAACCACAGTTATACAACTCAGCGTAATCCAGCAGCCGTAGTGGTTAGTCCTCATCCATCGAGGACATTCTATAATTATTCAGTTATTTCTATATTTCATTTTATTCAGTCAGTCAGAGTTAGTTGGGGGTATGTCCCATCAACTCCTCAGTCAGTTTATAAGTTTTCAAACATTCAAATAATCAGTTAGACAATTAGTTAGTTTTATTAGTCTTATCAGATGTTTCAGACATGTGATTCATTTGTATTTTCCGTATTCAGACTTTATAGCTTTATCATTTGTTTTTTGCACATGTTCATTATTATTACTTTATTCATTGCTCTCAGTAGGTAGCAACAAATGGGTTAGCTTGTCGTCACTTCTGACCATAAGCACCATTGTCACGACTAAGAGGTAGCCTCGGTTTATGACAAGATGTTGAGGAGAGGGATAGATAGGATGAGAAAGATCATCGAGCATCACTAGATAGCGATAGAATCAGAAGGAACAAAGTTCATCCACCTATTTATCAGTACTTACCAGTTTATGATGATCCAAAAGAAGATTGGGGTATATTGAACTAATTAATATAGGTGCTATCTTTCCACCAAAAATTATCCAAGGAACAAAATTTCATATTACGAGCATAATGATATAGTTGTTGAACTTTAAGAGAGAGTGTGCGGGTTTGTCTACTAATGATGCAAACATGCACCTTATGAACTTTGTGGGGATTTGCACTTCATACAATCTGTCTGGGGTGAGTCAGGAAGCTATATAACTTAGGTTGTTCCCATTCTCTCTTATGGGCGAAGCTACTTTATGGTTAGAAGAGCTGCCTGTTAGGCCTATTACCACTTGGAATAAGTTTTGGACATAGTTCTTTGAATAATTTTTCCCACCCTCTAGAATGTCCCAGTTGAAGGATGAGATCTTTAATTTCAATTAGTTACATTCAGAGGCACTTTACGAGACATGGTTGTGAGTCAAGAAGAAGCTAATGAATGTTTCAAATCATAAAATTACAGGGAGAAATTTGTTTGAGATATTCTACAGGGACTTGAATGTAAATACCAAGGTTGTAGATGATACTATTAAAGGTTGAGCTTTCATAAGTCTTCGATGGGATTAGAATTCAGAAATCTAAGACCAAATCACTAAAACCAATCAAGGGTGGCATATTTGAGAGGCAGATTGACACAACCCGACCAGGGGCTTTGTCGTAATGGACATCCCAAGTCCAACTAGGACTGGAGACCACCCCCAATACCCTACCCCACCAACCTGCGCATATCCTGAGTTGGATGAATTTCAAACGTATAACAATATAGAGTTATTGTGTAACCTAAGACTCTGGGATAGGTTTACAACCGTTACCACCCAAGCGAGTCCAACTATCTGATACCAACCAACAACCATAACCAAACCAAACCATAAGCCAAAACAAATATAGTAACGAAACTGAGTTTCATAACATAACATAAAAGGATAGAACAGTGTGAAATTTAGTCCAATGGTATCATCCCCAATACCAATGCCAATACTAAGGATGACACCAATACCAATCCCGCCCATACCAACCCATAGTTGCTCCACAAAAGCCTCTAACCTAAAAAAAACAATATCTAATTGGGACATTCC
Source organism: Capsicum pubescens (assembly GCA_030864215.1). NCBI lineage: Eukaryota > Viridiplantae > Streptophyta > Magnoliopsida > Solanales > Solanaceae > Capsicum > Capsicum pubescens. Next base: position 102,738,891 of record CM061542.1, read on the forward strand.
CCCAACCATATCCAAAACCAATATACATTAAATATCCAAAATAAATAAAGACATCCATGAACATGAAATGGAGCTTTCCCAAATATGGAAGCTAACCACTTCAATACAGTAGTTAATCCTGTATCCGAGCACAAAGCAAGAGGAGTATAATGGTCAGTTCCTGCATCATGTGGGGATACAGCCGCCCTAGGATGGGTTACCGGGTAAACACTAGTAAGTACTAAGGATAAGGATAAAATAATTCCATCTAGTAAAACCAAGCAAACCAACCATAAGCATACAAACCATACACACATATATATAAGCATGTCAGGAAAGGGAATCGGGTTTAGCATGCCTTTAAAACTAACATAGGTATGTGTAGCTTAACTGTATTAGAACCACCCAAGGGATATATGGATCCAGTGTAACCCCCTGAATGGGCACCGATACGTGTAGCAGCACAGACCGGAGATACTATAAGAGTAGGGGATTCTCGAGTACACTTCGCTCTCCATAATATATATGTATAGTGTACTTAGAGGATTCCCATGTACCTCAAGGTATCATATATGTGGTTGCTATGACCAACCTCTTATTCTGGAAAACATGAATTTCCAGTGTTCATCCATTGGACTCGCACCTTTACGGTTAGCTATCACACCCCGCCATTATTACCCAATTAAAACCATTTCCAACCAACCAAACCATTATTCCATTATTATTAACAAAGGCTATATGGAGTGGTGTCGTCATACCGACTATAGCTTGCAAGAATTGTCCTTATCCAACCTTTTTATGTAAAGGAATTCCCATATACCCATAGATTACATTGTCGACTTAACTTGGAGGATTCCTATGTACTCCACAAGTTTTCCATTATTAAGTATACATGGGGGATTCCATTGTACCTCACAAGAAAGTTTAACTAACCATAACCATGACTACCAAACCCTCCCATTTAACCATTCCAAACTATTTAAACCATTTATACAATTTAGAGTTCCATTACCAAACCATACCATGCAATAGTTCCATTAGAAATCCCATAGTATAGTAAAAGCATTATCATAGGCATTTTTATCAAACATGTTGGGGGCATAGTGCTTCCAAAACCAATTCCAAGTACCAATAAACCATTCCCATGCAACCAATTATCCAAAATACAATTAAAGCATGTAAAAACATATTTAAAACATGGAAAAAACATAATCAAGCATTTAATACCAAAACCCCAACACATATTTGAAAACCCCAAAATCATACAATAATTGTGCCATGAAAACATTGTATAAATCATGCCTTTAGTTGGAACTAACAATGAGGGATAAGTATCTTGCCTTAGATGATGAAGATGGTGGAGAGAAATCACCAAGACAAGGCCCAAGTGATTACCTTAGTGAAACCCTAGCCTTTCTTTACCCAAAATTTGTAGAGAGAATTATAGAGTATTTAAGAGAGTTTTCTAAGTTTTTAATGATAGAATAAAAGGGTATATAACCTCCCAAGTAGTTTAAAATTCATGGGGACTTAGTAGGTTAAGTGGGGGAAATGTCCAGATTGCTTTCACTTAAACTACATAAAAATCCCATCATTGGGTACGAATATACCATACTAGTCGTGCCCTCTAATACGAGAGGTACCCACCACTCGTACCCTATGCCTACTCCTTGGACACAACACTATCCAACATATGATTTACCCAAACCAAGTCATACCCAACCATACAACTAGTACCTTCAAATCATATCCATGGTAGAATAGAATCAAAGGAAGTTTGAACACTGTCCACTATACGAGTCAATGGTATGACTCGTACCCTTGCTTACGGCTTATGGTGAGCCACTCGTACTTATATCCAATCTAAGTTACTAAGTCTCAGATTAAGTGAAGGAAAAACCGAAACCAAATTACCCGTATCCAACCATATGACTCGTACCAACCCAAGTCGTACCCATTTCAGAAACCAATCCAACCTACCAACCAACACTGGTCAGCGTACGACCAAGGCATACCACTCTACCCTTTTATACGACTGGTACCCACGCTGTCCAGACCCAAAAATCCAAAAAAAATTCTAAGGTCCCAAACCTAGGGTGTTTCAGTCTCCCCCACTAGGATTATTCATCCCCGAATGACAGACAAGGTGGGTCAAACACAAGAATAATTCATTTCCATTATCATATATCAATCCAACCTTTAACCAAGTTAGAAAATAAAGATGCAAGGATCTATTATAACCTTTAACTAAGTTAGAAAATTAGGATGTGATCAAGAATATATACCTTCCACATGAATATTCAAAGCAGAAAACAAATGCAGATATTTGGACTTCATGTCCGCTTTCGCTTCCCATTTAGTCTCTTCCACCTTGTGGTTCCGCTATAGAATATTAACCGAGGATACATCCTTAGTACGTAAACAACGAACCTGCCGATCTAATATCTTAACTGGGACCTCTTCATAAGATAGAAAATCCGAGATATCTAATCCTTCCAAAGGAACTACTGAAGAAAGATCACCAAGACACTTCCTCAACATAGAGACATAAAATACCGAATGAATGGAGCTCAAACTAGAAGGCAACTCCAATTCATACACCATGTTACCAATGCTTCGAAAACCATATAAGGACCAACATACTCAGGACTGATCTTCCCTTTTTTACAAAATTGCATCACACCTTTCATGGGATATACCTTTAGGAACACCTTATCCAACCACAAACTCCAAGTCTCTGCCTCACATCCACATAGGATTTTTGGCAACTTTAGGCAGCTTTAAGCCTATCCTAAATCACCTTTACCTTTTTCATAGCCTGATAAACCAAATTTGGACCAAACATATCTTCCACACCAAGCACGAACGACACAACAAGAGATCTACACCTCCTACCATATAATACCTTAAAAGAGGTCATACTAATACTAGAATGGTAACTATTATTGTAAGCAAACTCTACCAGTGGTAGATTCTCAACCTAATTGCCACCATAATAAATCACACATGCCCAAATCATATTCTTCAATGTTTGATTAGTCCTCTTTACTTGTCCATTCGTATACGGATGAAAAGTAGTACTCAGACTAACCTTAGTACCCAACCCCTTCTGAAAAGTATGCCAAAAGTGAGATAAAAACTCCACACCATGATCAGGGATAATCGAAATAGGTACCCCAAGTAGCTTCACAACCTCCTGAAGATACAACCTCGCATAGTCCTCAGCCAAAAAATTGGTCCGCATCGATAAGAAATGAGTGGACTTTATCAAATTGAATTAAATTGGTTCCGAGATCAAGAAAGACCGGTAACGAAATCCATATTGATAACCTCCCATTCCATTCTAGCAACTCTATTTCCTAATACAACCCACCTAGCCTCATGTGCTCAACTTTGACTTGTTGGTACACTAAGAATTTGGACACAAAATTAGCCATATCCTTCTTTATACCATTCCATAATACAACTCTTTGAGATCATGATACATTTTTGTTGATCCAGGATGAACAACATAGCACGATTCATATTCCTTATCCAAAACTCTCTGTCTCTAACCATCGACATTAAGAATATATAACCGCCCATGGTACCTCAGGGTACCATCGCCACTGATCTCAAATACCATCCCCCTTTGCCCACCAACATCATTCTTGATTTTCATCAACATAGGATCTATTATTTTATTATCCTTGAACTTTGCGTCAAAAGACTTCTAAACCACTTCTTGTACCATCACACCACCATATTTAGAGTCCAAGAGACGAACTACAAGGTTATCCAAGAGGTGATTATCTTTCACTAATTCACACTTCTACTTTTCCACATGAGCTAAACTCCCCATGGATAACCTGCTAAGGCATCATCAACCACGTTCGCTTTATGTGGGTGGTAGTAAAGACTCATATCATAGGCCTTAAGAAGCTTCAACCATTTCTTCTGCTTGAGATTTAGATCCTTCTGGGTGAACACATATAGTAGACTCATATGATTAGAAAAGATGTCAACATGCACCCCATATAAATAATGTCGTCATATTTTTAAAGCAAAAACCACTTTTAAAAGCTCTAAATCATGAGTAGGATAATTCCTCTCATGCACCTTCAACTGCCTGGAAACATAGGTAATCACCTTTCCATGTTACATAAAATCACAACCAAGTCCCACCCGAGATGCATCACAATAAACCACAAACCCCTTATAATCTTCAGGTAATGTCAAAATCGTAGTCGAAGTTAGCTTAGCCTTCAGTTTCTAAAAACTCTCCTGACAAGTAACCGACCAAGAAAACTTTACCTTCTTTTAAGTCAACTTAGTCAATGGGGAAGCTATCATTGAGAAACCTTCCACAAACCGCCTATAATACCCAGCCAAACCCAAGAAGCTCCAAAGGTCAATTGGAGTCGTGGGTCTAGGCCACATTTTAACCACAACCACATTTTGTTGATCCACCATGATCCCTTCACTAGAAATAATATGACCAAGAAAAGTCACAACGTTTAGCCAAAACTCACACTTGGAGAACTTGGCATACAACTATTGCTCCTTTAAGGTCTGCAATACCACACAGATATGATTAGTATAATCCACCTCACTCTTAGAATACACTAAGATGTCATCAATGAACATAATGAAAGAATGATCCAGAAACTACCTGACTGTTCATCAAATCCATAAATATTGTTGGGGTATTAGTCAAACCGAATGACATAACCAGGAACTTAAAGTGCCCATACCGTTCTTGGAAAGTTATCTTAGGGATATCCTCCTCCCTAATCTTAAGTTGATGATACCCATACCGAAGATCTATCTTAGTAAAGAACTAGGACCCTTGCAACTGATCAAATAAGTTATATATTCTCGAATGAGAATACTTGTTTTTAATCAATACCTTATTAAACTGCCTATAGTCAATGCACATCTGAAGGGAACCATCCTTCTTGCGCACGAATAATACCAATGCACCCCAAGGGCATACACTAGGATGGATGAAACCCTTATCTAAAAGATCCTTAAGTTGCTCCTTGAGTTCCCACAACTCAGTCAAAGCTATTCTATAAAAAGGAATAGATACAGGATGAGTGTTTGAATCATAATCAAAACCAAACTCAATCTCCCTATCCGAAGGAACACTGGGAAGATCATCCAAAAAAACTATAGGAAACTCATTCGCCACCAAAACCGAATAAAAAGAAGGACCTTCTAAGTTAGAATCCTTAACCTAGACCAGATGATAGAGACACCTCTTGGAAATTAATCTTCAATCTCTAAGATGAGAAATAAACCACCCCCTAGGAACTAGGAAACCACCCTCCCACTCAATAACTGGTTTACCTAGAAAACTAAAAACAACCTTATGGGTCCGACAATCTAATGACACATAACAAGAGTATAACCAGTCCATCCCTAGAATAATATCAAAATCTACTATTACTAGTTCAAACAAATCCACCAAAGTCTGCCTATTACCAACAGATACCACACACACCCTATAGACCCTTTTTACAATCACAAAGTCACCTATCGGGGTAAAAATAGAAAAAAGATCTAAAATAACCTTGGGATCAAAACCAAAACACATAGCTACAAATAGGGTCACATAAGAAAGAGTGGACCCCAGATCAGGCAAGCAATACACATCACGAGAAAAGAGTTATAATATTCCAGTCACGATATTAGGTGATTTCTTAGATTCCTTCCAATTAGAAAGATCCTCTAACCTATTCTGATATACACCAGTACCAGAAGCAAAAATTAATGTAGAAGTAGCACCATTTGGTGCAGGAGCAGAAGATAAAGCAACCAAAGCCTTGAACACTCCCGAAGCTCCCTTACCAACTAAAAAATTCCTAAGAATATGTCCTAGCTGGACATATTTAAAACATCTGTCCCTTCCTCCATTGTAAAATCCCTGATGAAAACGACCATAGAACCGGCAAGGAGGGCATGAAGAAGCCGACTAAGCCCGACTTACCTGACATTGGGCGCCTTATGCCGAAAAATTATTGCCACCCCACTGATACATATCACCTGAATATTTTAGGTAAGGAGCACTAGCTATAGAGAAGGAAAAAGAACTCCCCACTTCTTTTTAGCCACTTACCACCATCCCGACCACCTTATTGTTGAGCAACACCTTATTTAGATGACCTAAACTTCTTACCCTTCCTTTACCTAAACTCAGCCTATTTTATCTTTTTTCCTCCACCTATTATATATGAACAATCAACCTACAAATGTACATATCCTTAATCAACAATATAGTCTTACTTTCAAGGATCAACTCCCAAGACAGTCCAAAAGTGAACTTTCTTATTTTTGCCTACATATCAGACACCATATTTGGAGCATACCTTGACAACTGATGAAACTTAAAGGCATATTCCATAAAAGTCATCTTTCCTTTCTTTAAATTAATAAACTCCTCCATTTTTACTTTTCTTAAATCCTGGAGAAAGAAACAATCTAGAAAATCATTAGAGAAAGTCTCCCACAAAGTCAACTCATCAACATCACCCCTCACCCTATACCATTCCTTATACGTTTGGTATGCCACATCTTTAATCTAGTAAGCAGCAAAATTCACTCCTTTCATATTCATCGCCTGCATCATCAAAAAGATTTTCACTATTTTATCCAAGAAACCTGAGGATCCTCCTCCACCTTCACACCAGTAAAAGTAGTAGTATTCATCTTCAAAAACTAGTTAATCTTTGTGGCCTTAGCAGATGAAAAACCAGATACACCCTACTAAGCCTTAGCAGCAATCAACTGAGTAATAATATTAATCGATTAGCGAAATTCTACATTAGTCACCTCACCCTAAAGAAGACTAGTAGCCACCAGTGGAACTCTAGAAATATCAAGAATGGACCCTTAGACCAAGTATGGATCCCTTGAGAAATATGCATCCCATAAATATTATCCCTAGTTGGGACAGAAGAGTTACCTTGCATCTCAGATCGTCGAGGCATGATCTTGAAAGAAAACAAACTAGGATTTGAAAGAACCTTAGACCTTGCATCTTGAAAATAGAATACCAAGAAATTAAAATTTTCCTAAATGCCTTGTAGCCTCTCCCTTATTAGTAAGGAATGTTACACACCTCTAAAAGAGACTCTACTCGAAATGACTTTGTGGACTCCAAATTGACCATGAATCTAAATCTCTGATACAAACTTGACACGACCCAACTAGGGGCCTTATTGTAATGGGTATCCCAAATCCAACCAGGATGAGACCACCCCTGATACCTAACCTAACTAACCTACACATATCCTGAATTGGGTGAATTCCAAATGTATAATAGGATGGCATTATTATGTAACCTAAGACTCTGGGATAGGTCTACGACCATAACCACCCGATAAAGTCCAAACATCCGATACTAACTAACAACCATAACCAAACAAAACCATAAGCAAAAACCAAAACAATAGCCAAACCAAGTTCCATAACATCACATAAAATAAAAGAATGGAAAAGTGATAAATTTAGTCCAATGGTATTAGCCCCAATACCAATACCAAGGCTAACAACAATACAGATCTCGCCCATACCAACCTATAGTAGTTCTATAAAAGCCTCTAACTAAAATAAAACCTATATCTTATTGGGACATTCCCCCAACCATAGCCAAAACCAATATCCATAAAATATCCAAAATATATAAAGATATCTATGAACATGAAATAAAGCCTTTCAAAAGATGGAAGCTCACCACTTCAATCCTGAAGCTGATCCCAAATCCAAGCACTAAGAAGAAGGAGTAGAAAGGTTGGTTCTTGCATCACATAGGGATATATCTGCCCAAGGAATGGTTAGTGGGTGAACTCTAGCAAGTACTTAAGATAAGGATAAAATAAAACCATCCTGTAAAACCAAGTAAAACAACCATATGTATACGAACCATACATATATATAAATATGTTGAGTAAGTAAATCGGGTTTAGGATGCCTTTAAAACCATTAACCTAGGTATGTGTAGGTATGTGTAGATTAACCATCCTAGAACCACCCATGGGCTATATGGGTCTAGTGTAACCCCCTGAATAGGCCCCAATACGTGTAGACACACGAATAAGAGATACAATAAGAGAAGGAGATTCCTGAGTACCCTTCTCTCTCCATGATACATGTGTAAAGTGTACTTAGAGGATTTCCATGTTTCTCCAGGTATCATATATGTGGTTTCTATGACCAACCACTTATATTAGCAAACATGTGTTTCCAATGTCCATCTATTGGACTCGCACCTTCATGATTAGCTATCACACCCCTCCATTATTGCCCAATCAAAAACATTTCTAACCAAACCATTACTCCATTATTATTAACCAAGACAATAAGAAGTGGTATAGTCATAAAGACTATAACTTGCAAGCAATGTTCTTGGCCAGCCTTTTTATCTAAGGGATTCTCATATACCCAAAGATTACATTATCGAGTTGACTTGGAGGATTCCCCCGCACCCTACATGTGTTCCATTATTAAGTATACTTGGGGGATTCCATTGTACCCCCATAAGGAAGTTTAATTAACCATAATCATGACCATCAAACCCTTTCATTTAACCATTCAAAACTATTTAAATAATTTATACTATTTAGGGTTCCATTACCAAACCATACCATGCAATAATTCCATTATAAATCCCATAATACAGTAAAATCATTATCGTAGGCATTTTATCAAACATGTTGGGGGATAGTGTTTCTAAAACCAACTCCAATTACCAATTCACCATTCCCACGAAACCAATTATTCAAACCACTATTAAATCATGTAAAAATATAATTAAAATATGGGAAAATCATAACCAAGCATTTAATACAAAAACCCCAATATATATTTGAAAACCCGAAAATTATACTATAATAATGCCATGAAAACATTGAATAAATCATGTCTTTAGTTGGAACTAACAATGAGGGATAATTATGTTACCTTAGATGATAAAGATGATGGAGAGAAATTGCCAACATACGCCCTAATTGATCACCTTAGTGAAACCCTAGCCTTCCTTTACCTAAAAGCCTTAGAGAGAATTGTAGAGTGTTTAAGAGAGTTTTCTAAGTATTTAATGATAAAAAATTAGGGTAAATAACCTCCCAAGTGGTTTGAAGTTGTGGGGACATAGTAGGTTAAGTAGAGAAATATCCATATTTTCCTCACTTAAGCTTCATAAAAATCCTATCATCGGGCACAACTATACCATACCAGTCGTACCCTTCAATATGAGTAGTACCAACCACTCGTACTCTAGGCCTCCTCTTTGGACCCAACACTCTCAAACATATGATTTACCCTAAAAAGATTCATCCCCAACTATATGACTTGTACCCCTAAATCGTATTCCTGGCAGAATAGAATCAGAAAAAGTTTAAATACTGTCCACCATATGAGGCCATTGAATGAATCGTTCCCCATCTTACAGCTCATGGTGAGCCACTCGTAATCAAATTCAATCTAAGTTACTAAGTCTTAGATTAAGTAAAGGAAAAACTAAAACCAAACGACCCGTATCCAACCATAAGACACATACCAACCCAAGTCGTACCCATTCTAGAAACAAATCCAACCTGCCAACCAACACTAGTCAACATATGACCAAGGCATACCATTTGTACCCCATTATACAACTCGTACCCATAAGTCATATGCTATCCAAAACATAAAAATTCAAAGAATTTTTTAAGGGTCCCAAACCTTGGGTGTTTCAAAAATAGATTAACCAGTAAGTATGCGATTGGTACTTCCAGTGAGTAAAGAGCATTGGATAAGACAGTGTCTCTAGAGGTAGCACAACTAAGGATTGTGATTAGTTTACTGATGAAGCAGTTTATAGCAATAGGGGCAAAAAATCTAAATGTGGTAGGCTCTCGAGGTAAGGCTTCTAGACATAAAGAATTTAATTCTGAGGAAAAAGCAAAGTATTAGGATAAAGAGATAGTGTGTTTTTAAGACAAGTTCCAAGGGTATTATAAAGACTTTTAAAACTAGAGGAAAGAGAATAAAGGTCAAAACTACTATAAACATAGGTATAAAAATAAGAGTAGAGAGAGATATAGTGACTGGAAGGGGAAAGATTATTACAAGGAAAAGAGCAATCTTTATATTCCACCAAGGAGCCATGATGCTGAGTTCAAAAGTTCGAGATAAAGAGTTTCTTGCTAATCTTGTGAAACATCTAGAGAGACAAGAGAGTTGCATTTAGAAGATTAAGGAAGACATATTAGGGTTGATCTAGAAAGAAGAGTCACATTCAACCACTAATAAGAAACTTGAGTAACTGTTTGGGTAGATGCCTACCATATTAAATCAACATCAACTAGGCACTCTTCCTAGTAATGCTATTTAGAATCTAAAGAACGACAATCACTGCATAGTTATCACTACTTGGAGTGGTAAGACAACTATTGATCAACCTATGCTTTTGGTTGATGAGGTGAGTAATAATAATTTGGATGTTTATAATTGTAAGACCCTACAAAGTTCCCTCGTAGTCCGGGCCTTAGAGCGTGTCAAGTAAAGTGTAATTCTGGTACTAAAAGATTGAGAAGTGACTTCCCAAGTGATTGGTATTTAAACCATATATAATTTCCCTAATATCAACTTATTTTCATGTAGAGAATTTAATTATATTTCCAATGATACCAATTTCATCCAAATCTGGTATCGTGGTGAGAAGTTATGGCCGTTTTACTGAGAGTTGTCGGAACTACCTAGGAGCGACGGATGATCCGACGGATAATCGAGTTTGCGATTGACCGTCGCTCAGACCATCACAAACAAGGAATTAACTCTCTTTCCTAGTCTAAGTGCAATGTCTAGGACGACAGACCGTCTAGGTTGCAACGGATTGTCACTGTGACCGTCTCCACTGAGGTAGTGTGGTCTCATCCTGGTCAACGTGCGACGGATGATCCAACAACACATCAAGACTATGACAGACCTTCGCTTTGACCATCACACCAAGGCAGTGTGTTCTTTTTCTGAATGACATATGACAGACGATCTGACGGACCGTCAGACTAGCAATGGACCATTGCTTCGATCGTCGCAGCCCTCATTCAGTATTTTTAACTCATTTTAAGAAGGGATTGTTGGTATTTTCCACTCTTTTATCAACCAGATATATTCTAAAGAAAGTAAATGACTTCATTCATCATCCAAAACACAAGAGATCTAGGGTTTCTCTCTCAAGATCAAATCTAAAACCCTTCTCAAAAAAATCCAAGAACTCAATATAGATTCTACAAATTGAGTTGAGATTTGAGTTCCCCAAGTTCAAGGATTGCAAGAACCCTCTCTCAAGAGTAAGAATAATAGTTTGAAGCAATCTTGCTCACTCAATTTCATAATCTAAGGTATGTGGGGTTTTGAACAAGGGTAATCCTTTCACCCTTGTGCCCAAAGGCTTATTTAAACTATAATTTTCTGCAATCTATGAAATTTTACATGATATTGAATTAGGGTTTTTCACCCATTGTTATTGATTGCAATATCTTGATGTTTCCTATGAATTGAAAGTCGAATAGCATGATTTTGCATGTTTTCTTAAGAAATTGAAGCTAGGTTTATACCCTATGTTGTTACGCCTTGAAAATTTAAGAGTTTCAATGTTCTAGAAATTGAAGTATATGAGTATGTTTATATTTTGAGACAAATTGCTGTAACTTCCAAATTTCTACATGAATCATGAATCTATATACTATCTATTATGCATTATGATGAGTTTTAACTTGAGATGTGATTATGGGTCATTAAGCCCTACTTGACACTTGCAATGTTATGAACAATTGTTCTATAATCATCCATGATTTGAGAATTTTGAGAATATTGAGAAATGTTTTAACCTAATGGTCATAGAGTTTTGAAATCCACTCTACCACATGAGATTACAAATTTGATTGTTGGATTCTTATGAACCATGATATTATTTTGAAAGTGGATTTCCATAAGATGATTGAGATAAACTAAAGGGAGTAGTACTTAGCACCGAGTTGGGTAAGTTACCATGGTTTCTTACCCCAGAACTACGTCTCACCATAGGTTTGAGATTTTAGGTCTGAGGCCGAGATGATTGGGCCTGAGGCCGAGATAAATGATCACTGAGTTGAGGTTATACTCTTTTTCAAGAGTATGATGCCTCTCCCCAATGTGAGGTTTCTTTCTTAAGAGTACAAGGCGCTGGACTCCATGTAGCTCGCATGGTATATGTCGGTTAAGAGAACCTCCCTAAAGCTAAAGTATTTTTTGTCAAGATAGAATATTTTCCCTAAAACAAAGGTATTTTCCATTGAGATAGAATGTTTTCCCTAAAGTTTGGGATAAGATATTTTCTAAAATGAATGAACTACTTTTGAGTATTCTCCAAAGAAGGAAGTAGTTTTCTCTACTAATACGAGTTGATCACGAGTTTTTAAACCAAAGTTATATGATTTCGAGTTCCAAGTATTTGAGTTCAACAGAGTTATAAGTCCTTGAGAATTAAAGAAGTTTTACTCTCCATGAGATCTATGCATGAGTTAAAAGTATTGCCTAAAGTTTCCTTCATCCTATGAGTAATGAGAATAAGAGGAGAGCATATATTTTAAAGCAAAACTATAATGACTCACAAGATTTGTGTTACATGCTTCATTCTACATGATTTATGAGCTTTACATTTTAGACTTATTCAAGCCACGTGACTCATTCCTATTTGCATTCATAATTTGATTGAAGAGTATTGATATTGTTTTATGTAAATGCATACACCCCCATATACTCAGTACATCCCCAAGTGCTGATCCACATATATGTCTATGTGCTACATTTTCTTATAATATAGGTTCAGGTGCTCAGTCCCAGCCACATCAATGATTTTTGAGTACCTTGTCTATATCTCTTCAGTGGTGAGTCCTTATGGTTCGAGGGACTTTCTTCAGATATCTTAGTATTTCAGTAGTTATGTTATTGTTTCCAGTTCAGTTTGAGTTAGTTGGGGACATTTCCTAATGGATCTCTAGTCCATGAAGTAGTAGAGGTTTTGTTAGACTAGTTATCAGACTGTGGTTGTGTTAAGATTTCCAGTTTTGGGGTCATTTAGACCGAGTATTACCTTTGTATTTCCTTTCATTTGTTATGACAGTGCTAGTTTTTTGTGTATTTTTTATTGAATGAGTTATTATGAGAAGTGGTAGGCTTAAAGGTTTTGCTTGGGGATACCTATAACCCTAAGCACCGTGTGACATTTCGGGACCCATTTTTGGGGTGTTACAAACTTGGTATCAGAGCCTAAGGTTTTAAATGAGTCCTAGGGAGTCTGACAAGCCACATTGAGTAGAGTCTTGATCATCGGTGTATAGCACATCATATCTATGAGCAAGAGGCTATAAGATGTTTTAGGAAAAAGTTGTTTCTTTTTATTAGATTCTATCATGCCTACAGTTGTCCCTCTTATGCTATGTTTTGGGAGGCCTTTTAGGCGTTAGCCCAAGCATTCACTGCTAATGTTCGAGCCAATAACCAAGCCGTAGTTGAAAATTAGTAAGGAGGTGATGTAGCTGCGGCTAGGATCTGTGATTTCATGTGGATGAATCCACTAGAATTTTATGGGTCTAAGGAAGGTGAGGACCCACAGTTGTACCTTGAGGAGGTGAGAAAGATCACACAGGTGATGCATGTTTCTAAGGAAAAAAGTGTTGAGTTGGTGTCTTACAGGTTAAAATACATTGCTTATCACTGGGTTGTGTCGTGGAGGAAAGGTAGAGGTAAGAAAGCTGCTCCTATGACTTGGTAGGTGTTCCAAGAGGCATTCTTTGACAAGTTCTTTCCGCTTGAGATGAGGGAAGAAAAGATTGAGGAGTTTATAAAGTTAAACCAGTTGGCTAAGTATGCTCCTTATTTGATTTCTGACACCCGAGCTAGTATGATCAAGTTCGTGATGGTGTTTTTTTTTTGGTGCTAAAAGAGTGTAGGAATGCGATGCTGCATAGGGATATGGATCTATCTAGGTTGATGATGCATGTACAGCAGATAGAGGATAACAAGATTAGAGAGAGAGAGTAAAGGGTAATAAGAGAGCTAGATCTGAGCAGCGTGAGTATGGCCAGGCTAGGTCCCATGGAAGGAACCGCCCTCAGTTCCAGAGTCATTCATCTATGCTAGTACCTTCATCAGCTAGTGCTGCCGTACCTAGAGGTAGGCAGGAGTAAGGTAGCAGGTCTTTTATGTCTAAGTCGCAGAACAGTATTGGTAACAGGCCCCGTTATTCTCCTTGTGCTAATTATGGTAGGGATCATCCCAATAAGTGTTTCACAGATTTAAGGGGTTGTTTTGGTTATGGCAAGAAGGTCCACAGACTTACAGATTGTCCATATGTTAGGCAGGGGACCAGAGATGCCCAACCTAAGGTACAGACTACTAGTACACCAGCTCCTGTCCCTCGTCCCACCCCTGTTCAAGTCGCTTCATCTAGCACTACTGGAGGTTATCTCCAGAATAGATTCTATGTCTTACCATCCCATCAGGAGTAGGATGACTCTCCCGATGTTATTACTAGTATGCTCCGCATATTTTGTTTTAATGTTTATGTGTTGTTGGACCCCGAGTTAAGTCTCTCCTATGTGACCCCACTTGTGGCAGTGAATTTCAAAATGAGTCCCAAAAAGATTCCTGAGCCTTTCCTAGTCTCCATACCAGTAGGGGAGTCAGTTATTGCTAAACAAGTGTATAGAGATTATGGAGGAAGGGTAGAGGTAATAAATATACTCCTATGACTTGGTAGGTGTTCTAAGAGGCATTCTTTGACAAGTTCTTTCCGCTTGAGATGAGGGAAGCAAAGATTGAGAAGTTTATAAAGTTAAACCAGTTGGCCAAGTATGCTCCTTATTTGATTTCTGACACCCGAGCTAGTATGAGCAAGTTCGTGATGGGTGTTTCTTTTTTGGTGCTGAAAGAGTGTAGGAATGCGATGCTGCATAGGGATATGGATCTATCTAGGTTTATGATGCATGTACAACAGATAGAGGTGAACAAGATTAGAGAGAGAGTGAGGGGTAATAAGAGAGCTAGATCTGAACAGCGTGAGTATGGCCAGGATAGGTCCCATGGAGGGAACCGCCCTCAGTTCCAGAGTCGTTCATCTATACTAGCGTCTTCATCATCTAGTGCTCCCGCACCTAGAGGTAGGTAGGAGTAAGGTAGCAGGTATTTCATGTCTAAGTTGTAGAACAGTATTGGTAACAGGCCCTATTATCCTCCTTGTGCTAATTATGGTAGTGATCAACCTAATAAGAGTTTCACAAATTTGAGTGGTTGTTTTGGTTGTGGCAAGCAGGTCCACAGACTTAGAGATTGTCCATATGTTAGGCAGGGGACCAGATATGCCCAACCTAAGGTACAAACTACTAGTACACCAGCTCCTGTCCCTCGTCCCACCCCTGTTCAACCCGCCTCATCTAGCACTACTGGAGGTCATCTCCTGAATAGATTATATGTCTTAACATCCCATTAGGAGTAGGATGACTCTCCCGATGTTATTACTGGTATGCTCCGCGTATTTTGTTTTAATGTTTATGTGTTGTTGGACCCCGGGTTAAGTCTTTCCTATGTGACCCCACTTGTGGCAGTGAATTTTAAAATGAGTCCCGAAAAGATTCCTGAGCCTTTCCTAGTCTCCATACCAGTAAGGGAGTCAGTTATTGCTAAACAAGTGTATAGAGATTGTCTTATTACTGTTCTTCATAGAGTCATACTTGCTAATTTGATAGAGTTAGACATGGTTTATTTTGACCTTATTCTGGGTATGGATTGGCTTCATTCTTGTTATGCATTTATAGATTGTCGTACCCGACTGGTCAAGTTTCAGTTCCCTGATGAGCCAGTTTTTGAGTGGTGCAGGAGTTCGATATCTCCCAAGAGTTATTTTATCTCCTATCTCAAAGCCAAAAAGTTAATATCCAAGGGTTTTATCTATCACCTAGTTAGATTTAAAGACACTAAGTTTGAGGCTCCAACTATTTAGTCAGTCGAGATTCTTAATGAGTTTCTAGATATTTATTTAGAAGATCTCCCAGGGGTACCTCTCGATAGAGACATAGAATTTGGGATTGACCTTTTTCCCGACACTTATCCTATTTTTATTCTGCCATACCGTATGGCACCTACTAAGCTTAAGGAGTTAAAAGAGCAACTCAAAGATCTTTTAGACAAAGGTTTCATAAGGTCCAATATTTATCCTTGGGGCACAACTATTCTATTCAAGCGGAAGAAACATGGTTCTTTGCATATGTGCATTGACTATCGTTAGCTTAACAAGGTCATAGTCAAAAATAAGTATCCTCTTCCAAGAATTAATGACCTATTTGATCAGTTGCAATGTGCAAGTTATTTCTCCAAGATAGACCGTAGATCTGTCTATCATCAACTTAAAGTGAGGGAATGTGATATTCCAAAGATAGCCTTCCAAACCTGCTATGGCCACTTTAAGTTTCTAGTTATGTCTTTTGGGCCAACCAATTACCCAACAGCTTTTGTGGACCTCATGAATTGAGTGTTCAAGCAATATCTTGATATGTTTGTCATAGTGTTCATAGATGACATCATTGTCTACTCCCGTAGTGAGCATGATCATACAGATCACCTTAGAATTGTCTTGCAAACTATTAGAGGTCACCAGTTGTTTGCCAAATTTAGTAAGTGATAATTTTGACTAAGGTCTATATCCTTTCTGGGTCATATTGTTTTAGTTGAAGGTATTAGAGTTGTTCCCCAAAAGATAGAAGATATAAGAAATTAGCCTAGACCTATCTCTCCATCTGATATCAGAAGTTTCTTAGGTATAGAAGGTTACTACCACCAATTTGTTGAAGGTTTCTCCTCTATTGTCTCTCCCATGACCTGGTTGACCTAAAAGAAAGTTAAGTTCCAGTGGTCAGAGTCCTATGAGAAGAGTTTTTAGGAGTTGAAGACTCGACTTACTTCAGCCCCTATGTTGACTTTGCCTGATGGTACAGATGGTTTTGTGGTGTATTATGATTCCTCTAGAATTGGTTTGGGTGGTGTGTTGATGCAAAGAGGTAAGGTTATAGCCTATGACTCTAGGTAGTTAAATCCTCATAAAAAGAATTACCCAACCCATGATCTTGAGTTAGCTGTTGTGGTCCTTGCTTTGAAAATCTTGAGACACTATCTTTATGGTGTTCATGTTGATATGATTACTGATCATAAGAGCCTGCAATATGTATTTAATCAGAGGGAGTTAAGTCTTAGGCAGAGTAGGTGGTTAGAGTTATTAAAATACTACGATATAAGTGTGTTGTATCACCCGGGAAAGGCCAATGTAGTGGTGGATGCCCTTAGCAGATTGTCTATGGGTAGTATTGCTCATCTAGAGAAAGGTAAGAAAAAGTTAGCTCATGATGTGCATTGTCTAGCTAGATTGGGTGTTAGGTTACTTGATTCAGCTGAGGGAAGTACTTTGGTGCAAAGTAGTTCTGAATCCTCTTTAGTTTCATAAGTAAAGGAGAAGCAAGATAGAGATCCTAGTTTGGTTATACTGAAGGAGGCAGTTAAGGACCAAAAGGTAGAGGTTTTCTCCCAATGGGGAGATGGCATATTGAGATTGCAGGGTAGATTGTGCGTTCCATGTGTTGATGATATGAGGCAGAGGATTATGGATGAAGCGCATGGCGCGCGGTATTCTATACATCCCGGCACTACCAAGACGTACCATAACTTATGGGAAATCTATTGGTGGAATTGTATGAAGAAGGATATAGTTGAGTTTGTACCAAAGTGTGCAACATGCCAATAGATTAAGGTAGAGCACCAAAGACCTGGTGGTGTGATGCAAGAGTTTGGTATACCCACTTGGAAGTGGGAGGTGGTGAATATGGACTTCGTGACCGAGTTACCTCTTTCGCATCATCATCATGATTCTGTTTGGGTTGTTGTAGACAGTCTAACTAAGTCCACGCACTTCTTTCCCGTGCATACGTGTTATACAGCTTAGGATTATGCTAGATTGTATATCCAGGAGTTAGTCAGGCTGCACAGAGTTCCCTCATCTATCATTTTGGATAGGGGTACTTAATTTACTTCTTAGTTTTGGAGGGGATTTCAGCAAGGTCTTGGTACCCAAGTTCTTTTGAGTTTTACTTTTCATCCGCAGATAGATAGTTAGGCTGAGAGAACTATTCAGACCCTAGAAGATATGTTGAGGGCGTGTACTCTTGATTTAAAAGGTAGTTGGGATGAGCATTTTCCATTGATAGAGTTCACCTAAAACAATAGTTACCATGCTAGCATCGGGATGGCACCATTTGAGGCCTTGTATGGTAGAAGATGTAGATCACCCATAGGTTAGTTTAAAGTAGGTGAAGATGTCGTGATTGCTCCTAATGCAGTTTTTGAAGCTATGGAGAAAGTTAAGTTGATGAGAGAGAGAGGTTAAAGATAGCTCAGAGTCATCAAAGTCATATGCCGATGTGAGGACAAGATATCTTGAGTTTGAAGTAGGTTATTTGGTGTACTTGAAGATTTCACCCATGAAAGGGGTAAAGAGGTTTGGTAAAAAAAGAAAGCTTAGCCCCCATTATGTTGGACCATATAGAGTTTTGAGTTGTGTTGGGAAAGTAGCCTATGAGGTTGAGTTGACTGCGGAGTTATCAGTCGTTCATCCTATTTTTCATGTCTCCATTCTAAAGAAGCATATTGGTGATTCCGTTGTAGTAGATCCTTCAGAGAGTGCTGATATTCAGAACAGTCTTTCATTCGATGAGATTCCCATTGAGATCCTAGATTTTCAGATCCGTAGACTAAGGAACAAAGAGGTTCCCTTGGTCAAAATTTTGTGGTGGAACAAGTCAGTTGAGGGAGCTACTTGGGTGGCAGAAGCAGATATGCGATCCAAGTACCCGCATCTCTTTTCCGTGAGTTCAGATCGATCCAAAGGTATTATTCTTCCTTAATTCAGCCCTTCTAAATCTAAAGTTCAGCTATATATCTATTCTTGCATGATTTCTTGCAATTTCTGAGGTATTCAAGAGTTTAGAGAGATTTTTATCCATTTAGCAAATTGCTTCAACTATTTGTACTCAGTTTTTCCTGTGTTCTTGGTCTAATATGCGACATTCGAGGATGAATGTTCCAAAGGGGGAGATATTGTAATACCCCAGATTTTCTTTAAGTCGAGTTTCATCTTTAAGAAGAGTAAGGGCTGACTTCCTAGGTGATAAATATTTTAAACCATGTAGAATCTCCCAAATATCAACTTTTTTCCATGTTGATAATTCAATTAGCTTTCCAACGATACCAATTTCATCCAAATCCGATATCGGGGTGAGAAGTTATGGCCGTTTTACTGAGAGTTGTCGGAATCGCCCAAGTGCGACGGATGATCCGATGGATCGTCGAGTTTGTGATGGACCGTCGCTCGGACCTTTGGAACCAAGGAAGTAACTCTCTTTCCTATCCCAAGTGCGACGTCCAGGACGATGGACCATCGCTGTGACCGTCCCCACTGAGGTAGTGTGGTCTCATCCTGTCAAATGTGTGACGGGCTGTCAAGACTACGATGGACCGTCGCTATGACTGTCACACCAAGGCAGTGTGTTCTTTTTCTAACCAACGTGTGACGGATGATCCGATGGACAGTCAGACTAGCGATAGACTATTTCTTCGACCGTCGCAGCCCCCGTTCAGTATTTTTAACTCATTTTAAGAAGGGTTTTTTGGTCTTTTCCACTCTTTTATCAACCAGATATATTTCAAATGAAGTAAATGACTTCATTCATCATCCAAAACATAAGAGATCTAGGGTTTCTCCCTCAAGATCAAATCTAAAACCCTTCTCTAAGAAATCCAAGAACTCACCATAGATTCTACAAATTGAGTTGAGATTTGAGTTTCCCAATTTCAAAGGTTGCAATAGCCCTCTCTCAAGAGTCAGAAGAAGAGTTTGAAGCAATCTTGTTCACTCAATTTCATAATCTAAGGTATGTGGGGTTTTGTACAAGGTTAATTCTTTCACCCTTGTGCCCAAAGGCTTATTTAAACTATAATTTTCTACAATCTATGAAATTTTACACGATATTGAATTAGGGTTTTTCACCCATTGTTATTGATTGCAATATCTTGATGTTTCCCATGAATTGAAAGTCAAATAGCATGATTTTGCATGTTTTCTTAAGAAATTGAAGCTAGGTTTATACCCTATGTTGTTACTCCTTGAGAATTTAAGAGTTTCAATGTTCTAGAAATTGAAGTATATGAGTATGTTTATATTTTGAGACAAATTGCTGTAACTTCCAAATTTCTACATGAATCATGAATCTATATACTATCTATTATGCATTATGATGAGTTTTAACTTGAGATGTGATTATGGGTCATTAAGCCCTACTTGACACTTGCAATTTTATGAACAATTGTTCTATAATCATCCATGATTTGAGAATTTTGAGAATATTGAGAAATGTTTTAACCTAATGGTCATAGAGTTTTGAAATCCACTCTACCACATGAGATTACAAATTTGATTGTTGGATTCTTATGAACCATGATATTATTTTGAAAGTGGATTTCCATGAGATGATTGAGATAAACTATAGGTTTGAGACTTTGGTCCTGAGGCCGAGATGATTGGAATTGAGGCCACGATAAGTGATCACTGACTTGAGGTTATACTCCTTGCCAAGAGTAGGACGCCTCTCCCCAATGTGAGGCTTTTTCCTTAGGAGGACAAGACGTTGGACTCCATGTAGCTCTCATGGTTTATGTCAGTTAGGAGAACCTCCCTAAAACTAAAGTATTTTTTGTCGACATAGAATATTTTCCCTAAAGCTTTGAGATAAGTTATTTCCCTAAAACAAAGGTATTTTCCATTGAGATAGAATGTTTTCCCTAAAGTTTGGGACAAGATATTTTCTAAAATGAATGAAATACTTTTGAGTATTCTCAAAAGAAGGAAGTAGTTTTCTCTACTAATACGAGTTGATCAACGGTTTTTAAACCAAAGTTATATGATTCTGAGTTCCAAGTATTTTAGTTTAAAGGAGTTATAAGTCCTTGAGCATTAAAGCAGTTTTACTCTCCATGAGATCTATGCATGAGTTGAAAGTATTGCCTAAAGTTTCCTTCATCCTATGAGTAATGAGAATTAGAGAAGAGCACAGCTTTTAAAGCCAAAGTATAATAACTCACGAGATTTGTGTTACATGCTTAATTCTACATTATTTATGAACTTTACATTTTAGACTTATTCAAGCCATGTGAGTTATTCCTATTTGCTTGCCTGATTTGATTAAAGAGTATTGATATTGTTTTATGCAAATGCATACACCCCCATATACTCAGTACATTCCCAAGTGTTGATCCATATATACGTCTATGTGATGCATTGTCTTATAATATAGGTTTAGGTGCTCAGTCCCATCCTCATCGGTGATTTCTGAGTACCTTATCTACATCTCTTCAGTGGTGAGTCCTCATGGTTCGAGGGCCTTTCTTTAGACATCTCAGTATTTTAGTAGTTATGTTATTATTTCCAGTTTAGTTTGAGTCAGTAGGGGACCTGTCCCAATGGCTCTCTAGTTCATGGAGTAGTATATGCTTTGTCAGACTAGTTATCAGACTGTGGTTGTGTTGAGATTTCCAGTTTTGTGGTCGTTTGGATTGAGTATTACCTTCGTATTTCCTTTCATTTGATATGACAGTGCCAGTATTTTGTGTATTTTTTCTTGAATGAGTTTTTATGAGAAGTGATAGGCTCAAAGGGTTAGCTTAGGGCTACTTATATCCCTAAGCATCGTGTGATGTCCCGGGACCCATTTTGGGGCATTACAATAATGCACCTAAAACTGAAACTAAAATGTTGGTGACTAATAATGAGGCATCTCAAAAACCAATAGTTGTAGAGAAATAAGCTATTAATGAAAAAAAAGGGTAAGGAGGTCGAACTAGTATTGAAACCCCTTTAATAATCGCCCCTACTTTTTCTTCAAAGGTTGAAGAAGAAATCTTAAGAAGTCAAATATCAAAAATTTATATAGATGTTGAAAGAATTGTCTATGAGTATCCATCTTATGGAAGCTTTGGAGTAGATTCCTAGTTATGCAAAGTTCATAAAGGATTTGGTATCCAAAATATGAATGGTGAGTTTTGAGCCTTCTACTAATATGTACCACTGCAGTGTCATTGCATCGTGATCTTTAGTTGAAAAGAAGGAGGATCCCATAGCTTTTACTATTCCTTATACTATTAGGATTTTAATTTTTCACGAGCATTATGTGATCTGGGAGCAAAAATTAATCTGATTACAGTAGTTGTATACAATAATTAGGGTTGGCGTTGCCTAAGATGACCTCTTTGATACTATTGATGGTTAATAGTACTAGGAAGAACCCGGTTGGTATATTGTGTGATGTGTTGGTGAAGGTGGCTTCTTTTATATTCTCAATTGACTTTGGGATTTTTGATTCTGAGGTTGATTTTGATGTCTCTCTCATCTTAGGAAGGTCCTTTGAAGCCACAATTAAGGTATTTGTTGACATGGATATAGGACAGATAAAATTCAAACTTAATGATGAAAATAGGTCACTTTCAATGTGTGTCAATAGATGAGGCAGCCAAAAGTTATGTCAGTAGTTTTTGTGATAGACATCATAGATGAAGATTCATTGGTTGTACTCATTGAAGAGTGGATTGACGTTAAAGAACTGGCAGCAATGATCATGGATTTTTATAGCGACGATATCGATAAGTATGATGAGATGGTAGTATACCTATTAGTAGAGGTTCTTATACTTATGCACAAAAGAAGTTGGACCTTGATTTGAAGAATAGAGAAACCCCACTGACTCGTCCATCCATTGAAGAGCCACTAGTTTTGGAATTGACAGCCCTTCCCTTCATTGAAGTTATGCATTCTTTGGGGCCAATAATACATTGCCATTTATTATTGAAGTAGATTTGTTAGAGTCACAGGTTGAGGCCTTAATATCAGTGTTATAGAGGTTTAAACAAGACATTGGATGGTCTATTACATATATTGTTGGAATTACACGCGAAATTTGCACTCATAAGATTCAGCTTGAATCAGAATGTGTTCCTAGTGTTTAGCATCAACGTCATCAAAATCCACCTATACAAGTGTTGGTGAAGAAAGAAATTATTAAGTGGTTAGAGGCAGGTGTGGTTTACCCTATTCCTAATAATAAATGGGTGAGATCGATTCAGTACATGCTGAAGAAGGGTGGGATCACTGTGGTCCCTAATGAGAAGAATGAGTTAGTTCCTATGAGACTAGTGATGGGATGGTGAGTTTTTATGGATTATCGTAAGTTGAACACTTGGACTCAAAAGGATCACTTTACTATGTCATTTATGGACCATATGTTAGACCGACTCATAGGTAGAGCATGGTATTGTTTTCTTAATGGTTATTTAGCATATAATTAGTTTTTTATTGCATCCCGAGGAACAATAGAAAACCACTTTCTCTTTTCCATATGGAACATTTATATTTAAGAGGATGCCTTTCATTCTTTGTAATCCTCCCACAACCTTCTAGCATTACATGATGTCCATCCTTTTTGATATGGTGGAGGATACTATCGAGGTCTTCATAGATGACTTCTCTATTGTGTGTGACTCATTTAATGATTGGTTTGCTTACTTGTACAATGCACTACAATGATGTGAAAATTGCAACCTAGTTCTGAATTGGGAGAAGTGTCAGTTTATGGTAAAAGATGGGATCGTTCTTAGGCAAAAAAAATTGAAGAAATGGATAGAAGTTAATAATTCTAAAATTGAGGTGATTGAAAAATTGCCTCCACCGATTTGTATGAAAGGTTTTCATAATTTCTTAGGTCATGTAGGTTTTTATAGGCAGTTTATCAAGGACTTCTCTAAAATTCTAAATCCCTTGTGCAGGTTGTAAGAGAAGGAGTTGAAGTTTGTTTTGATGATGCTTGTCTCAAGGCTTTTGAGTGCCTGAAAGAGAGGTTGATCTCATCTCCTATTATTGTGTCTCTAGGTTGGACCCTCCTATTTTAAGTGATGTGTGATGCTAATAAATATTCCTAGGATCCATTTTGGGACAAAGATGTGAGAAGATACTTCACCTTATTTACAATGCTAGTTAAGAACTCAACCCCACATAGAAAAATTACACAGTTATTAAATAGGAATTTCTTGTAGTAGTGTTTGATTTTAAAAATCTTTGATCCTACTTAAATAGTACCAAAGTCATTATGCACATTGATCATGCTTCTCTAAGGTACCATACGGTGAATAAGGATGCTAAGCTTAGATTAATTCGATTGCTACTATTGCTACAAGAATTTGACTTTGAGGTAAAGGACCGAAAGGACATTAAAAATTATGTTTCAAACCATCTATCCCACCTAGAAGAGTAGGTGATGCTTAAACTAAAGTATGGTACTGAGATTGATGATATTTATCCAGATGAGCATGTCTTGGCAACATCACAAAACTTAATCCCTTAATTTGTTGACTTTGCCAATTATTTGGCAAGTGACCTCATCCCAAAAAAATATCTTTTCAGAAATGAAAATGATTTATGCATGAGTTAAGAAAGTTCTTTTGGTATGTGTTGGACTTTTTTAAAGTGTATGTGGATGGCGTTATTAGAGGGGTATTCCCGAAGTCGAGATAATGAGTATTTTGGAGGCCTATCATTTGTCTCCAGTTAGGGCTCACCGTGGAGGTACTCAAACTGTCCACTAGATTCTGCAACGTGGTTACTATTATTTGATGATCTATAAGGAAGAACATGATTATGTCAGAGACTGTGGCCAATGCCAAAGGCACCACAGTATCTCATGAAAGCATGAGCTCCCTATGATGCCCATCCTTAAACATAAGTTGTTTGATATATGGGGTATTAACTCTATGGGTCTATTCATAATCTCACATGGGATGATATACATCTTTGTGGATGTTGACTAGATATCCAAATGGGTGGAAGCAATTATGCTTCCCAATAATGAAGGTCGGAGTGTCACAATATTTTTTAAGAAGAATATTTTCTCTCAATTATGTACTCCACAAGATATCATCAGTGATGGTGTGTCCCATTTTTGTAACTGTTTGTTTAAAGCCTTACTTGTGAAATATGTTGTAAAGAATAAGGTGGAAACACCTTTCAATCAAAAGAAAAATGGGCAAGTTGAGGTCTCCAATCGAGAGATCAAGTCCATTTTGTTGAAGATTTTGAATGCCAATCGGACTGACTGGTCAAGAAAGTTAGAAGATGTACTTTGTGCCTACAAAAAAACTTACAAGATCCTTATTGGTGCCTCTCCTTATCAGCTTATGTATGGCAAGGGATGCCACTTACCGGTTGAACTTGAGCATAAGGTACTATGGGGATTAAAGACGCTAAATTTTGAGTGGAATGATGTCACACACCTGGGATTGAACAAGATAAATGAGATCGATGAGTTTTTCCCCCATGTTTATTAATATTAATCCTTGTATAAAGAGAAGATGAAATTGTACCATGACAAGAGAATTGAGAGGAAAGTTCTTGTTGTATAATTTGAGATTTGTCTTATTTCCTGGCAAGTTAAAGTTTAGGTGGTCTAGACCATTCATTGTGGTAAGAGTATTTACACATGGTGTGATTGAGTTACAATGAGATGGGGATGCCCGATTCAACGTGAACGGGCATCATGATAAGAATTATATGGGAATCATGGAGGAGTTAAAAGTGTGTGAGATTGTTAGCCTTGCCGAAGTCTGAGTAGCCAAGGGATTTGAGTGGTCCCACATCATTAAATTAGGTGATCTAAGGGAGGTAACCCATAGGCTTGTTAGAGAAGTATAGGTACCCAACATAGCCACATCATGTCGTGACATTAAATTAAGTGTTACTTAAGAGGCAACCCAAAGTTTTAGTGTTCACTTAGTTTTGTTTTGCAGGATAGGAAGCATAAGGAAATCACTGTATTATGAGAAAATTACAAAATTTCAAAAGTCCAATTAAGTGGACTCACGATTCCTACCCATGAATTGTGAGACCAACCCACGACTCATGTGTTGAGTTATAGAAATCAAAAATTAAAGGTGGGTCTAGAACCCTACTCACAATTCCAACCCATGAATTGTAGGTACAACCCATAAATCATGGGTTGATTTGTTGAAATCAGAAGCAAAATAAGGTTACAAAATCTAACTCATGAATGAACCCACGATACATGAGTTCGACTCAAGAATCGTGAGTTGGGTCATGGGTCACCACTTTCCCAAATTTTGAATTTTAATTTAAAAACTCATTGGTCCAACACGATCCAACCTAGATTTGCTATTCCTTTAAATTACAACCCTAAACTAGATCCAAACCCTACTCATATCAAACTCCCACTCAAATTCAAACTCTTATCCTTCCATATCACATTCAAATAACCCTACTTCAAATTACAATCCCTATGCATTCTAAGGAGTTAAAATTATGTAAAGTCAATTGGTCTTTATTTTTCTTAGAGTTTTCTCTCAAGGTAAGGTTTTGCATGGTTACAATTCAACTGATATATTGATCTTGATTATTTAAACTTGTGATAACACCTAGAGTAGAATAGAACTTGATTAACTCTAAGAATTCCTGGATTACTTGACACTCAAATTTGTGAGTTCGATTTGATTCATGTTGCCTTAGCCTAATATGATCGAAATTGACCTATCGAAGGGAACACTTTTTGATTTGGAGTTGAAATCTAGAAAAATTTTGTCCCTTCATGTTTGGACTTACGAATCCAGCCTATGACTCATGAGTTGCAGTCAAGGGGCGTGGGTTAGACTCATAGAAATCAGACACAAAGTCCTAATGTTCAGAGGCTTCGTCTGATTTCCATAAGGCTATTCATGACTCATCACTAAAACCCATTAATTTTGGGTTGAACTTGTAGGTTAGTTTCTTAACCCAAGAGTGACACGTCTCAACCAGGGGCCTTGTCATAATGGGTATCGCAAGTTCAATTAGGACCAAAGACCATCCCCGATACCCAACCCAACCTACCTACGCATATCCTAAGTCGAATAAATTTCAAACATAAAATAAGATATCATTATTATGTAACCCAAGACTCTGGGATAGGCCTACGACCGTGACCACCCAAGCGAACCCAACCATACAATACCGATCAACAAACAAAACTAAACAAAATCAAAAGTCAAAATCAAAATAATAACCAAACCGTGTTCCGTAACATAACATAAAAGGATGGAACAGTGATAAATTTAGTCCAACGATATCATCTCCAATACCAATGTCAATACTAAGGCTGACAGCAATACCAATCCCGCCCATACCAACCTATAGTAGTTACATAAAATCATCTAACCAAAATAAATAAAGACATCCATGAATATGAAATAGAGCCTTTCAAAATCTAGAATCTCACCACTTCAATCCAGTTGTTGATCTCATATCTGAGCACTAAGTAGGAGGAGTAGAATGGTTGACTCCTGTATCACATGGGGATACAGCCTCTCGAGGATGGGTTAGTGAGTGAATGATAAAAAGTACTAAGTATAAGGATAAAATAATGTCATCCAATAAAAGTAAGTAAACCAACCATATGCATACATACCATACATATATATATAACTATGCCGGGAAAGGATGATAGGTTTAGCATGCCTTTAAAACCATTAACCTGGGTATGTATAGATTAACTGTCCTTGAACCATCCATGATCTATATCATTCTAGTGTAAGCCCCTAAATGGGCCTCGATGTGTGTAGCCGCATAAACCAAAAATACCATAAGAGTAGGGAATTCCCAAGTACCCTTGTCTCTCCATGATACACATGTACAATGTACTTATAGGATTCCCATGTAACTCATAGCATCATATATGGTCACCATGACCAACCTTTCATGTCGGTAAATATGAGTTTCCAGTGTCTGTCTATTGGACTCGCAAAGAGAGAGATCTTCAGTCCATGTTAAACTTGAGATAATCGTCATGGCTAGGTTCTAGTTTGGGTCATGTAAAGTTGGTATCAAAGCCCCAGGTTCATGGTTAATTAGGTGTACACAAAGTCATGTCAAATATAGTCTATTTTATGAGTGTGCAGCGCGCCACACTTATAAGGGAGAGGCTATGACACATTTAGGAATATTTGTCTTTCTTGTGTTCTACTTTTGTGATGTAGAGTCCAGGATGTTGAAATATCCTATTATTCTAATTTTTTTGCAGTTTAGATCATTTCTCCGAGAAGATATGATGCTCATCAGACCTTCTCTATCCTACCTGAGGACAATATGGGTGGAAATTGCCCTATTTGTGGAGTTCAGACCCGATATAAGGTCCCAGATCTTGATTGTATTACACCACATGAAGTTCCCCGGTCCCTACCAGTCTTCCTCGGGCTAATGATGATCATACCCCACTGCCCCCAAGAAGATATTTCTAATGTTGAGTTTCATTGGTCTATTCATCTTTTGACTCAATTGTTGACTTTTCAGTCTCATTAACCTGATCGTATTTATTCTGTTTCTCTATCTTTTGAGTTCACTAGAGTTTTCTAGTTCATGAAGATGAATCTGTTGACCTTTACAAGCTCAAAGGTACAGGAGGACCCTCAAGGTTCCATAGATGAGATGGAGAAAATATTCATGGTGATGCATGCTACTAATTCTAAAGGTATGGAATTTTCTACATATCAACAGAAAGATATAGCATATCATTGGTATGAGGAGTAGGATCAGTCAAGGAGTGATGATGCGGAGTTGGAATTAATAGATGAGTTTTCTCATGCCTTCTTGGATCATTTCTTTTTTCAGGCATTTAGGTGGGCTAAAGTTTAGAAGTTCATGAATTTGAAATAGGGTAGGATGATTTGAAGAAGTATGCCTTGAAGTTTCATCAGTAATCCCGCTTGGCTCTAAAGTTGGTGTCTTTTATGAGGGCTGAGATAAGGAAGTTTTCTTCGTGCTTATCTCGGGACTTGGTGTTGGAGTCCTTGGTTGCATTGCTGAATAATTACATGGATATCTCTAATCTTGTGGTGTATATGTAATAGGTTGAGGAGAAAAAAGTAGGCAGAAGTGGGGGATAGACAAAGTAAGAAATCTAGGTATTCTAAGCAAGGTAGAGGCCAGCAAAATAGTGGTAGAGATGGTAGGTAGTGACCTAAGAATAAGTGGGAAAATTATGGTTCTTATTCTACGGCTAGTTCTCCATATCCTAAGTCATAAAGTGATTTTCTCTTTCAGAGAAAAAGTGGATTTAAGTCACAAGGTGTATGATCTCAGGATAGTGGGGCCTAGTTGCTCCATCATATCCTCTTTGTAGGTTTTGTGGACAGTTATGCCATGGTTTTTATGATGGGGAAAGAAATACGTGTTTCATATGTGGCTATCCTGGCCATATTTAGAGGAACTTTCCTTCAAGATATGTTGCTACTAGGCTAATAAGGTCTCTGTGGCTACTTCTTCAGCTCTATCACCAAAGGGTGTTACTTCAGGCATCGGCACAAGTCAAAATTATCTGTATGCTCTTGCCACCTGTCAGGAATCTGTGGCTTCTCCTAATATTGTCACTGGTATTTTACAATGCTTCTCTCATGATGTGTATTTCTTACTTAATCTAGGGTCAACTCTTTCTTATGTGACCCATTATATGGCTATTCATTTTGTTTTTGGTCCCGAGTGTATTCCTAATCCATTTCCTATGTCTACATGGATGACTCTATTGTGGCTAGAAGGGTTTATAGAGGTTGTGTAGTATCTATTTGTGGTAGTGAGACACTGGTGGATATAATAGAGCTGGATATATTAGACTTTGATGTTATCTTTAGAATGGATTAGCTCTATTCATGCTATGCATCTCTTGATTGTAGGACCCAAAAGGTTAGTTTCCCATTCCTAAATAAACTAGTAATTCAGTGGGAAAGGAGTTCCCTATTGCCTAAGGAAAGGTTCATTTCTTATTTAAGAGCCCAAAAATTGATATCCAAGGGATGTTTATATCATTTAGTTTCGGTTAAAGATTCTAATTCTGAGGGTCCTTCTTTGTAATTTTTCCTTATAGTCAGTGAGTATCCTAAAGTGTTTCTTGAAGATCTTCCTAGTATTCCTCCTAATAGTGAAACAGTCTTTGGGATTGACCTTCTTTTGAATACCCATCCTATCTCTATCCCTCCTTATAAAATGGATCCGACTGAGTTGAAAGAACTTATGGAGCAGTTGAAAGATCTTTTTGATATAGGTTTTGTTTTCCTTAGTGTTTCTCTATGGGGTGCCTCTTTTATTTTTATGTGTAAGAAAGATAGGTCCTTTTGAATGTGTATAAACTACTACCAGTTGAATAAGGTGATAGTAAGAAATAGTATCCTCTTCCCAAAATAGATGATCTCTTTGACCAGCTTTAGGGTGCTAAGTACTTTTCTAAGATTTATCTTTGATTGGGTTATCATTAGTTGAAGATTAGCAAGGTGGATATCCCTAAAACTTTTTTTCATACTTGGTATGGTCATTATGAGTTTTTAGTTATGTCTTTTGGGTTGGGTTGACTAATACTCCAGTTGTATTTTTATATCTCATGAATTGAGTATTCTATCAGTTTATGGACCTATTCATCACTGAGTTTATTGATGACATATTGGTGTATTCAAAGAGTAAGGAGGATCATGCCAATCACCTCCGTATAGTGTTGAAGGCTCTTCAGGATTAATGTTTGCATGTTCAGTTTTTTAAGTGTGAGTTCTGGTTGAGGGTTGTGACTTTCTTAGTCATGTTGTCTCTAGTGAGGGGATCATGGTGAATCCACAGAAAGTTAAGAAAGTGAAGAAGTGGCCTAGAACCACGACTCTAATCGATATTTAAAGCTTCTTGGGTTTAGTCAGATATTATAGGAGATTGGTGGAGAGTTTCTCTTTGATTGCTGCTCTATTTACTAAGTTGGCTCAGAAGAAAGTAAAGTTTCTGTGGTCCGATGCTTGTGATGGTAGCTTGGAGAAGTTGAAAGATAAGTTGACTTCGGCTCCAATTTTGACATACTGATGGCTTAGTTGTTTGTTGTGATGCATCTCGTATGGGACTTGTTTGTGTGTTTATGTAGCATGGTAAGGTTATGGCATATACATTTAGACAGCTTAAGGTGCATGACAAGAACTATTTGACTCATGACTTGGAATTCTTTGATGTGATGTTCACATTAAAGATTTGTCACTATTATTTGTATAGGGTTCATGTTGATATGTATTCTGATCATAAGAGTTTGCAATATGTGTTCACCCAGAAGGAGTTAAATCTCAAAAAAAGGAGATGGCTTGAGTTACTTAAGGACTACGATATGAGTCTTTAGTATCACCCAAGTAAAGCTAACGTGGTTGTTGATGCTCTTAGCAGGTTGTCCATGGGAATCGTTTCTCATGTTGGTGATGAGAAGCAAGGTTTGGTAAAGGATATTCATCATTAGATAATATTGGATTTCATCTTTTAGACTCTGAGGATGGAGGTGTGATTGTTCAAGAGATGGTGAAGTCATCTTTTGGTGTTAAGGTGAAGGAGAAATAAGTTTTGGATCCTATTTTTATGCAAATCAAGGATGATGTGGGTGACTAGAAGGTGATGGCTTTTGAGATTAGTGGTAATGGTATCTTGAGGTACAAAGGTAGATTATGTGTTCCTGATGTTTATGGGTTATGAGAGAGGATCTTAGTTGAGACTTATGAGTCTAGGTATACAGTTCATCCTAGTTCAATGAAGATCTACCATGATTTGAAAGAGATCTATTGGTGGAATAACATGAAGAGAGATGTGGCCAATTTTGTGGCTAAGTGTATGGTTTACCAGCAAGTGAAGGTGGAGCACTTGAGGCCTGGTGGTCTATCTCAAGAGATTAAGTTGCTTGTGTAGAAGTGAGAAGTGATTAATATGGATTTCATTACTGTTCTTCTGCGGTCCTATAATTAGTTTGATTCGATTTGGGACATCATAAATAAGATGACCAATACTTCTCATTTCTTGCCCGTGAGAACTAATTATTCTGTGGAGGATTATTCTAAGTTTTTCATTCAGGAGATCATCAAGTTTCATGGAGTGCCTACTTCTATTATTTTCTATTGGGGTATGCGGTTCTCTTCTCACTTCTGATATTCTTTTTAGAGATGTTTGGGGACTAAGGTGAACCTTAGCACTGCTTTCCACCCTCAGATAGATGGACCGGCGAAAAAGACTATTTAGACTTTGGAAGTTATGCTAAGGGCATCTGTGTTTGACTTTTGTGGTAGTTGGGTCGATCATCTTCCTCTTATAGAGTTTTCATATAATAACAGTTATCGCTCAAGTATTCAGATAGCTCTGTTTGAGGCTTTGTATGGTAGGAGGTATAGGTCTCTATTAGGTAGTTCAAAGTTGGTGAGACTAGGTTGTTTGGCCCGAACATGGTTCACCAAGTCATGTAAAAGGTAAATGTGATTTGGGATAGACTTAAGACTACTCAGAGTCGCCAAAAGTCCTACGTGGATGTGAGTCGTAGGGAATTAGAATTTGATGTTGGTGATTGGGTGTTCTTAAAGATATCTATTGTGAAAGGGGTAATGAGTATTGGAAAGTGGGAAAACCTCAGTCCCCTCTTTGTTGGCCTATACATGATTTTATAGAGAGTGGGAAATATGGCTTATTAGTTGGAGTTACCTTCTAGTTTGGCTTCTATCCACCCGGTTCTTCATATTTCAATGTTGAAGAAGTGTGGAGGGGATCACTCCTTGGTTATTCCTTTGGAGAGTGTTGGTGCTTTGGATTCCTTGTCTTATAAGGAAGTCCTTGTTGAGATTTTGGATAGGTAATTCTTTCATTTGAGGACTAAGAATGTGACTTCAATGAAGGTTCTTTAGAGGAACCATAAGGTGGAAGAAGCCACTTGGGAAGCTGAAGAGGACATGAAGTCCAAATATCCATTCTTGTTTCCTATTCCGGATAATTGTGCTTAAGGTATGTGTATTCCTAAAATTCTATGTTTTCTGTCTTTTTTAAAGGAAATTGTGGTTGTGTTATGTGTTAAATCGTGCTAATGAATGTGTTGACTCATCATTAGTGGATGAATGATCCTTGGGGAGAATGTAACACCCCAGATTTTGGACCCTGAGATTTCCTTGATCTTAAAGCTTACTGCCCATACTACGACTTATCATACGAGTCGTAGGGTGTTATTACGGGTTATAGGACCCTAATCATAGCCTGACTAGTTTGTTTGGCTAAGACCTTATTCTGATCACGATTGGCACTCAATGAGTCATAATTTCTGAGTACAAGTTGTATGGTACAACTTGTAGTCAAACAAGTGTTGGTGACCATAGACACTGTCCAGACTAGTAGTGGAGCCTTACGAGTGTTAAGGTCACCCATAGCGGCTGGGTAATAGTTTTTAGTATTTTATTAAGGGCATTTTGAATATTTCCCTCTTTCCCTAAACATAATCCACAAACATAAATCAATATTGGGACCCCATTCTCATTCATAACACATCAAATACACTTTCTAAAACTCTATCAAATCCCTAAGTCAAAAACACTAGGGTTTTGAAGAAGTTGAAAATTAGAGCGTCCAAGGGTTGATTTCTCTCCAAAATTCTCGATAGCTCAGACATGTTACTCTTCCCCAAAAGCTTATTTTGTTGAAAGCATGTATTTAAATTATTATTCATATGATTCAATTGTGGTTTATGAATATAGGATAAGGGTTTTGGAATGAATGTTTCTTGAATTAGATTCTCATGAATTTACATGCATGGTTTATGTTTTATCTTTGTTTTTAAACTCTTTGGGGTGCACAGGTGTGGGGATTGGAATGGGGTCGAGGCAATTCCCTAATTTTTTTTATTTTAGAACGGAAATTTGTTTGTAAAATTGTGTTCCCTCAACCCACTTGTGTAATTGACTTTGATAAATGATTTGTCATTTGGTTTGACTTATTTACTAGTACTATTGCACTGCATAAACAGTTAAGAATATGAAAAGAGTTTTAAAGGCCTTTTTGGACATGTTTTTTATCTTAAACTTGTTTTAACAAACAAAGGTGCTTGAGGAATTTCCCCAAGTTAATTTGATATACTGAAATAAGGGGTCAAGGCATTCCCAATTTTGAGTTAATGAACAAAGGGGGTCAAGGCATTCCCCCAGGATGACGAAATGGTATTGGCATAATGACAAGCTTGCAAGTGGTATTAGTATGACGATACTAATGGTATGTACCTTAATGTATGGTCCTTGATTTAATTAATGGGACTGTCCAAATATTTTAATTAGGCTTAATTGGGGTTGTGCAGTTGGGTCGTAAAAGTGTGTTTCGAAGGACTAATATTGGAAACTCACATTTTTGACGTGAGGTTTGGTCTTGATGACTGTGTTCTTATCTCACACCATGTCTATTTATATTTGTATATTGGATTGACGCGTGATAGGGTCATTCCCTGTTCTTCGTGATACCTTCGATTCGTACGGCTAACACTCACTAGGGCCCTTTCAACAGGGGGTGCTAGACCCATATAGTCTGTAGGTGTTTGTATGACAGTTAAGCTACATATTCCAGGTTAATGTTTTAAATCTCATGCTAAACCTTTTTCTCTATCCAAGAATCTATTATATATTTATGTATGCATGAATGTGAAAATGTACATTAAGTATGAAATTGAATTTTGAACTGTCACTACTTTATCCTTATCTTGAGTTACATGCTAGATCTCACCCCGCTAACTGTCTTTGGATTCTATATCCCCATGAGATAAAGGAAATGGAGACACTTCTGCTTTTCCTACATAATGATAGGTGGTTCTTGGATTGTTCATAAGTCAGCTTGAAGTGTTGAGACTCCCTCTTCCGAAAGGCCGATTACTTCATGGTCTAGTTTATGTCATATATTGTTTCTTTGGTTTCCTTTTGGATATTTTCGGGGTCATGTCCCTACTTAAATTGGTTTTGGTCGGCTTAGAGGCTTTGTGGATTACTTTGGACTGGGTTGTTTTTGAAATTCCTAAATTTATATTTTGTGTTGCCTATCTTGTTATATGTTTCGAACTCAGTTTAACTTGTTATATGTTTGGAATTTGCTCGCTGCTAGCTGTATCATATTCTATTTGGTTAGGCAAAGGGAGTGGTCTCCGGTCCACGATGCACTTGAGATATCTGTCATGGACAAGACCTTGTTTGGGTCGTAACAATAGGCAATTGCTGACTGAGCTCCATAGATAATGAAGATATATACAACATATAAACAAAAATGGAACTACACCCAAGTGTCTAGCAATCACATAATAAAGCTAGTGGGACAGTGAGGGAAACTATTCTACTCATAGCCAAGAAACTATCATAATAAGGCTAAGGAAGTATCAAGGATGAACTACCCTACTCCAGTCGTACTCAGAAATCTTAAAAGTATACCATATATCAACGGCCAATGCACGAATAAAACGGTGAAAGTAGAATATATAACAGTATACATGGCCAAAGAATGAGTATAAAATCTGAATAAATGAAGGAAGGGATATAGGTAATACCTTAGCTATGTATAGCTAGATATATACATATATACACATATGAACGAGGCCTACTCGAAGTACATCCTAACTTATCAGACTTGCATTTTAAGACCTTATAATTATAGCAGGAACTAGTACTAGAATACTCAGGGTTTGTTACTCACACGTCTAATCATAAATTAATCATGCATGATAATAAAATCATAAGATAGAAAATTCTAGAATCATACCCCAAATCTTCATACCGAATCAATAACCAATCTTCCACAAACTATCCATAACAATGATTGTAACAATGATAATAACAATATAAATAGCAATGCAAGTAACTGGCTAGTAACGTACAACCAAATACATAGCTGAGACTATCACGTACACCTACTGCCCCAAGCTTAGAAGGTTCAATTAACATACACCATACCACAAGGCATAGTCATCTCCCAAACCTATGTAACCCCCCACCCCCCTCATATGGGCTGATAGATATAGGTGTATACTGGCAATAGGCAATGTGTATGCAAGGATAAACGCAATAGAATCCACATTACCATAACCGAAAAAGTATCATAATATAATAATTATGGCCATCACCATCATAACCATCCTCAAAATAACCATCATAATCATAATCACCCTCCGGCCTTGCCGGGTATATGATTTCCATACATAGGTCTAGCCATACACGAATCGGTAAACGTACACATAGGATCATTAATATAATCATCATCCGGTCTTCCCGTGTATCAATAATATCATCACAATATCCTTTGGCCTTGTCGAGTATTAGTATATTGTCATAATATCCTCCGGCCTTGCCGAGTATATAAGCATATCATTATAATCAACCTCCATCCTTACTGGGTAGATACTTAGTATCAAGATAATCATCAACACATATATATAACATTAATACTAAAAATTTTCATCAGGTTTTACTCAAAAGTTATATAATAAATACAAAATAGAAACATAACTGATAATGCGGTATAACAATACCAAAACTAAAATAACTGTCTGAATATGCTATAGTCTGAACATTTAGTCTGAAAGCCTCTAAACTGTTTGAATAAGGATTTGATGGGACATATCCCCAACTAACTCCATCTACAGAAAAATGAACTAAAATAATAAAATGATCATGGTATCCTCGAATAATGAAGAATCACTGTAATCTACTACTGCTGGATGAATTTGAACTGCTAAGGAAGCTATGGAGCTCATATATCTAACCCTATGGTATAAAACACGATAGCACAAAAAAAAACTATGTGCCAGTACATGTGAATGTACTGGTATGCAAAGTGAGGTAAGGCTGAATGCAAGGGTTCATATGTATGAACTATATCTGACTGAATGTCATGAGAATAACTAAATCAAAATACATGCATGACTATATAGACTGTAACTGAAATCATGAGAATTCTGAATACTGAGATTTACTGATAACATGGATTACTGATAACTGATATAACTAATATTGGGTGACTGTATCTGACAGTCCTAATTATGATGCAACTAGCTGAGTTCCGTACTGAACTGAGTGACTGTATCTGACAATCTTAAAATCTGTAGAACTATCTGAATTCTATTACTAAGACTAAGACTGGGACTGTGACTGTGGGAGGTAGTCATTGAACTGACATGCCCCAAATAAAGCAATATAGTTGAGTTAGGGTCCAATCTGTAACCCCATTTGAAAGGGTGTCAATATTGCGCCACTGGTTAAGACAAGTGATGAGTAACCCTCATATGACAGTGTCCCCAAAGTAGAATGGTGGGAACCTCAACTATCAGTATTAATCCACCTCATCAACCCTCAACTATTAGTGTTGATGTCTTAACCTATGTTGGCTATATAATTCTGGAATGCAAGGATTGCTTCTAAGGGTTACACCCTCTACTATCAGTGTGTTCGTTCATCCTTAGCGTCGCTCGATGCTGAATCCTACTCCCAACTAAATAGACACTAAACTTATTATACTGAGATGAATTGGACTAAGTTCACTGAGTTTTGTGGACTAACGGAATATGAATAAAGTCTGTTAACTAACTGAATTCATGAGATTACTAAGCTTTCCTGAGTCATGTATCTGACTGAATTCTACTGAGTTCTGAAACTGACTAAGAATACTACTGATCATGGCGTGGCTGAGATTATCTTGAAACAGACATTGGCTCTAGTCACACAGCTAAATTATCGGGTATTGAATACCCTGAGGATTTGATAGCATGAAATAAATAGGACATGACACTTTTTGAGTTCATAACAATTGTTAACAATTCATAATACAACCATTGAGGGATTTCATGATTGAATTGATACTCATACTCTTGTACATTAGTAGGAATACATTCCAACATATCATAAGTTCACAATCTAGTCTCATGGACACTCCATCAATTCATCACAAGACATAACATTAGCATGGGAGTCATTTTGAACATGTAGTTAAAGCCTAAGTTCATCATGTAGATCAATAAAGGTTCATTAAACACAATTCTACTCACTTAGCCATTTTATCATACACATGGAATGCATATACTTAGGCTTAGGCATGAACATTAACACTTTTATATCATGGCTACATTGATCAACCCAATCTCGTGAAATTCAATCAACATGCTAACACAATATCATGAAAACAGACTAAAGATTCCAACTTGGGAATCATACAACACATCAACATGATCATAATCAATCCACAACATTAATATCAAAATTTATAATTTAAAATTGGATTCTTAGACTTCAAGAATGTAAGGGATCCTTGGATGAACACTTTACATACCTTAGAACATAAATATTTAAGGTTTTTTTAAGGAATTCTTGAGCCTTGTTCTTGAATTTTGAAACTAGGATTTCTTGCTTTTGAGAGAGAAAGATGAATTTTGGGGAAACTTTTGTGAATAATGAAATATTTAGGTCATTTAGGGATGAATTTCGTGTTTGGGACTGACCTGTTTCATTGGAAAATGACCTATGTACCCTTAAAGATACGGTCATTTAATGACTGAAAAATAGGCATCGACGCGATTGGTGATGCGGCACGTCGATGGCATCGACGCAATACCCGATGCATTGTTCCATGATCGCGCTAAGCCTCAGTTATTTTGACTCTATAAACCGGAAATAATGTTAACCAATGCGATAGGCGATGCGGCGCACCAAGGTCGCATTGGTCCACTATTTTGAGACACCAAACATGGTCTAAACGAGTTCTGAAAAAATCCAAAACTTGTTCGGAAACACCTAATGACCTTCCTGATCATGAATCAACAAAAATATAAACTATTAAAGGATATTAAGGTTGCAAAATGAGATTTCCAACCTTTGAAGGCCAAAAATAAACCAAGTTTCAAAACTTAGCTAGGATTTTCTAATTCTAGAACCCCTTGACAAGCTTAAAGGACATGATTAATATTAGGAATTTTCCAGGGTCTTACAATATCTCCCTCTTGGGAACATTCTTCCTCGAATGAGACTGACTGGGATGGGAGAAATGAAAAGCTGAAATACATACTGAACATGAAGAACTGAAACATGACTACATGACTGACATTACTGAGATTCATACTGAGCATGCATATCTGATGCATGATTTCATGACTGAGCTCATACATCAATACATGACTGAGAGTACTGATAAACTGATAACGCATATCTAATGCATGAATACATGACTGAACTGACTTATGAACATGCGCCTGAATATGTAAAGGTAAAATACCAAGTTTAATATAAAAACTGAGCATAGAGCTGAATACCAAGTTTGTAACTGAAATTTGAACATCAAACTGAATAAGTTTAAGTAAAGTTATTACCTTGGGTTGAGTCTGAGTTTACGGAGAAGAGGTGAGTATACTTGGTCTACATTTCTGCTTCAGCTTCCCAAGTAGCTCCCTCAATAGACTGATTCCACCAAAGAATTTTGACTAGAGGGACATCTTTGTTCCTTAGTCTACGAGTCTGATAGTCAAGAATTTTTATTGGAATTTACTCATATGAGAGACTGTTCTGAATATCTATGCCCACAATAGGGACTACGACTTCTGGGTCACCTATGCACATCTTAAGCAAGGATACATGAAAGACTGGATGAACTGAAGCTAGATCTAAAGGCAATTCGAGCTCATAAGCTACCTTGCTGAAACGACTGAGAATTTTGAAGGGGCCAATATACCGAGGGACTGAGCTTCTCTTTCTTGTCGAACCTCTTCACTCCCTTCATGGGAGAGATTTTCAAGGACACAGAATCACCAATATTGAGATCGAGATCCTTTTTGTGCACATTTACATACGATTTTTGTCGACTCTAAGCTATCTTGAGCCTCTCTCTGATAAACTAAAATTTCTCTAAGGTATTGAAGATCAAGTCAGGCCCTACTACTGTGGCCTCACCAACTTTGAACCAACCGATTGGAGATCTGCATCTTCTACCATAGAGAGCTTTGAATGAAGCCATTTGGATATTGGAATGATAGTTGTTATTGTATGTAAACTTAATCAAAAGCAATTGGTCATACCAAATACCCTTGAAATCAATTGCACATGCCCTTAGAATGTCTTCCAAGGTATGAATGGTCCATTCTTATTGACCCTCTGTCTGAGGATGAAAGGATGTACTGAGATGAACTCGGATACCAAGAGACTTTTGGAATACTTTCTTGAAATAAGAGGTGAACTGGGTACCTCTATCTAAAATAATAGAAAACAAAACACCGTGTAATCTGACCAACTCCCTGATATAGACTTTGGCATAATACTCGGCTATAAGAGGTATGAACCGAAAAAAATAAGTTGACTTGGTCATTCTATCTACAATGACCCAAAATGAATCGTGTTGACGAAGAGTATGAGGCAAACCTATCTTGAAGTTCATGTTAACTTTTTCCCACTTCTAAGTAGAAATATTGAACTCCTGCATGGACCTACTAAGCTTCTGATGCTCAATCTTAACATGCTGATATATAGAGCACTTAGCCATAAATTCTGCAATATTTTTTTTCATCCTACTCCACCAATAGATCTCCCATAAATCATGATACATCTTAGTGGACCCTGGATGAATTGAGTAACATGTACCATGCGCTTCTGTAAGAATTTGCTGCCTTAAGTCCTCTATACCTGCCACACATAGATGACCCTAACAACGTAAAATATCATCTCCCCCTTGGGATAAAACCTCTACTTTATGATCTCTAACTGATTCTTTCAATTTTACTAGACTGGGATCTCTATCTTATTTTTCCTTAATTTTAGAAACTAGAGATGATTCAGAACTATTTTGAACCATATACTATCTTCTGTTGAGTCAACTAAGCGGAAACCTAGTCTGGAAAGTTGATGAACTTCCTGAGCTAATTTCTTCTTACTGTCCTCAACATGAGAAACACTACCCATAGATAATCTACTGAGAGCATCATCCACTACATTGGCCTTGCTTGGATGATAAAGGACACTCATGTTGTAATATTTCAAGAGCTCTAACCACTTTATCTGACAGAGGTTAAGATCTTTCTGAGAGAATACGTAATGAAGTCTTTTGTGATCTGTTAACACATCTACATTCACCCCATACAAGTAATGCCTCCAAATATTTAAGGCAAAAACTATGACTGCTAACTCAAGATCATAAGTCGGATAATTCTTCTCATGGAGTTTAAGCTGCCT
This sequence comes from Capsicum pubescens, assembly GCA_030864215.1. Taxonomy (NCBI): domain Eukaryota; kingdom Viridiplantae; phylum Streptophyta; class Magnoliopsida; order Solanales; family Solanaceae; genus Capsicum; species Capsicum pubescens. The sequence goes on from CM061542.1 coordinate 102,780,036, forward strand.
GGAGGCGTAGGCTTTGACCTTACCATGCTGCATGAGGACACAACTCAAAACTACTCTGGATGTATCACAGTACACTACGAACCCATCTAAACCATCTAAAAGAACCAAAACTAGAGTTGAGGTGATTCGAGTCTTCAACTCCTAAAAACTCTTCTCACAAGGATTTGACCACTGAAACTTGGCTTTCTTCTAAGTCAATCTGGACATATGGGATGCAATAGAAGAAAATTCCTCAAAAAACCATCAGTAATATCCAGCCAAACCTAAGAAAGTCCTAATATCTGATGGAGAGATAAGGAAAGGCAAGTTTCTTACTACTTTGGTCTTTTGAGGATCAACTATAATACCATCACCGGAAATGATATGGCTAAGGAATGCTGCTGAACTTAGCCAAAATTCACACAAACTGAATTTGGCAAACAATTGATGATTCCTAAGAGTCTGCAATACTATTCTGAGATGGTCTGCATGATTACGCTTCTTGCGGGAATAGACAAGAATGTCATCTATAAAGACTATGAAAAACATGTCCAAGTACTACTTTAACACATGGTTCATCAAGTATATGAAAGCGGCTGGGGCATTGGTAATACCAAAGGACATGACTAAGAATTCAAAGTGACCATGCCGAGTTTGGAAGGCTAATTTTCAAATGTCACATTCTCTTACTCTGAGCTGATGATAGCCTGATCTGAGGTCTATCTTAGAGAAATAACTGGCACCCTGGATTTGGTCAAATAAGTCATCGATTTTGGGAAGTGGATACTTGTTCTTGACTGTAACCTTATTGAGCTGATGGTAGTCTATACACATTTTGAGAGAACCATCTTTCTTTCGCACGAATAGAGCGGGTGCACCCCATGGGGACACACTGGTTCTGATGAACCCCTTGTCAAGGATATCCTTCAACTACTCTTTTAATTCTCTGAGTTTTATTGGTGCCATTCTGTATGGCTGAATAGATATAGGCTGAGTATCTGGAAGAAGGTCGATGCCGAAGTCTATTTCCATTTCGGGAGGAACTTCTAGAAAATCTTTGAGTAAGACATCTGAATATTCATTCACTACTGGAACTGATTCAAGACTAGGAGTTTCAAAACTAGAGTCCTTAACTTAAATAAAATGACAGACACATCCCTTAGATATCATTTTCCTTGCCCGTAGGTAGGAAAAAAGCTTACCCCCAAAGGCTAAAGTACTACCCCTTCACTCTAAATAGGTTTATTTGGAAACTAAAACTGGACAATTGTGTTTCTACAGTCGACTAAGGCATAGCAAGAATGAAGCCAATCCATGTTGAGAATGACATCAAAATTAGTCATCTCTAATTTGACTAAGTCTGCTGAAGTGGATTTTTAAGAAATCATAACCGAACAGTTCCTGTATACCCTTCGGGCTATGATAGTTTTACCTACTAGGGAAGATACTGAGAAGGGCTATGCTAGAATTTTTGGACTGACTCCAAAATCAACTTCTATATAAGGAATATCAAAAGACAAAGAATCTTCTGGATCTAGCAAAGCATAAACATGTATATGAAAGATCTGCAATGTACCAGTGACCACATCAGTAGAATATTCCAAATCTTATCAGGACTGAAGAGCATATAGTCTATTTGGGTGTTTCCCACTGGTGGCTCTGTAAGTGGCACCATGCTTGTTCAGGCAACCGAACTGAGCTAAGGAACGGTTATGATGACCTTGAAAACCTGACTGGGGGCAATCTCTGACTCTGTGGCTTGGCTTGCCATATCTGAAACAAACATCGCTACCAGCTCTGCAAATACCCAGATGATTCTTGCCACAAGTCTGACAAAGACGATGAGTGTGGGCAATGCTAACACTGACCTGAGACTTAGAGCCTGGCTCCCTATCTTTGTTGCCATTCCTAAACTTAGGAACTGGAGCACTGGCTGACAAAGAAGCTGGAATGGATGACTTTGGGCAAAACTGAGAACGATTTCCACCCTCTGACTTAGGCTGACTGAAATTGAAACTACCTATTCTAGCTCTCTTATTCTTTTTTTCCCTCTCCTTAACCTTCTGCTTCTCTATCTGTTGAGCATGGATCATAAGCCTAGGTAGGTCCATCTCACTAATCAACATGGTGGTCCTGCACTCCTTGACCACACTATCATTCACCCCAAAAACAAACTTACTCATCTTAGCCCTGCTATCTTCCATAACTTGAGGAGCATACCTGGCTAATTGAGTAAACTTAAGAGAATACTCTTTCACTGTCATGTTTCCCTGCCTAAGGTTGATAAACTCTAACACCTTATCTTTTCTCCGCTCTAGGGAAAAGAATTTATTTAAGAAGGCAATGGAAAACACCTCCCACTCAACGGACCCTGCATCTTCGTCCCTCTCTACTTTCCACTATTTGAACCATGTGTAAGCCATATCCTACCACTGATATGTAGCTAGCTCAGTACTCTCACTAGAAGTAACCCCCATGATATCTGTAACCTTCTGAACCTGATCAAGGAATTCCTGAGAGTCCTCATCTGACTTAGACCCAAAAAAGAATGGAGGATTCATTCGGGTGAAGTCCCAAATGCTAGCGGCAGCAGTTTTAGCCACTGGGTTGTCCAAAATGGCAGTTGGCCGTTCATTTTGAGAAGCAACTGAATTAGCAAGAGTAGTGAATGCAACTCTGAACTCTGCATGAGAAACATATTCGTCCAGGGGATCTGCGTGAATGGGCTGAGGGGCTAACTGATTTACATTTCTGCTCTCATTAGTCCTTTTGGGAGGCATGTTCTCTAAATGAAAGGACATGATACTGAAAGAAGGAAATCTTTTCCTAAAACATCTCATATCCTCCTATACATAAATGTGACGCGCTACCCACCCATGTGCAAGACTCTACTAGATGCGGCTTTCAGACTTCCTAGGGCTCTATTGAACCTTAGGCTCTGATACCAAGTTTATAACACCCCAAGTCTGGTACCCCAGATTCTACACGGTGGATTTAGACTACTAAATAACCCATGACTGGTACATGCTACAATAATTGTATAGTGATACCGAAATATGCAGAATAATAGGCTGAAATACCATAAGGTTCAAAACAGAAACATAACTGATAATGCGATATAACAATACCAAGACTGAAATAACTATCTAAACATAGTATAGTCTGAACATCTAGTCTGAAAGCCTCTAAATTGTCAGAATAAGGAGTTGATGGGATATATCCCCAACTAACTTCATATACTAAAAACTAAAATAAAATAATAAAATAATCATGGTATCCTCAAATGATGAGGACTCATTGCAATCTACTGTTGCTGGCTGAATCTGAACTGCTAAGGAAGCTCTAGAGCTCGTACATCTGAAACTATGGTATAAAACAACACAACGCAAAAGAAAAGTATGCGTCAGTACGTATAAATGTACTAGTATGCAAAGTGAGGTAAGGTTGAATGCAAGGGTTCATATGCATGAACTATATTTGACTGAACGTCATGAGAATAACTGAATGAGAATACATGTATGACTATATAGACTGTAACTAAAATCATGACAATCCTGAATACTGAGCTTTACTGATAACTAATATAACTGATACAGGGTGACTGTATCTGATAGTCCTGATTCTGATGGAACTAGCTGAGTTTTGTAATGAATTGAGTGACTATATCTGACAGTCCTAAAATCTATAGAATTATCTGAGTTCTATTACTGAGACTGAGACTGTGACTGTGGGAGGTAGTCATATAACCGATATGCCCCAAATATAGCAATGTAGTTGAGTTGGGGTCCAACCTTTAACCCTAATTCGAAGGTTGTCAATACAGCGCCACTGGTAAAGACAAGTTGTGAGTAACCCTCATCTAAAAGTGTCCCCAAAGTAGAACGGTGGGACCCTCAACTAGCAGTGTTAATTCACCTCATCAACCCTCAACTATCTGTGTTGATGTCTCAACCTATGCTAGCTACATAGTTTTGGAATACAAGGATTACTTCTAAGGGTCACACCCTCTACTGTCAGTGTGTGCCCTCATCCTCAATTTCGCTCAGTGTTGAATCTTACTCTCACCTAAATAGACACTGAACTAATTATACTGAGATGAACTGGATTGAGTTCACTGAGTTTTGTGGACTAACGGAATATTACTGAAGTCTGTTAACTAACTGAGTTCATGAGATTACTATGTTTTCCTGAGTCATGTAACTGACTGAATTCTATTGAGTTTTGAAACTAACTGAGAATACTACTGATCATGGTGTGACTGAGATAATCTTGAAACAGACACTAGCTCTAGGTATATAGCTAAATTATCGGGTATTGAATACCCCTAGAACTTGATAGCATAAAAATAAATAGGACATGACACTTCATGAGAACATAACAATTGTTAACAATTCATAATACTACCATTGTGGGATTTCATGATGCACATGATACTCATAGTCTTGTACATGAATAGAAATACATTCCAACATATCATAAGTTCACAATCTAGTCTCATGAACACTCCATCAATTTATCACAAGACATAACATTAGCATGGGAGTCATTTTGAACATGTAGTTATAGCCTAAGTTCATTATGTAGATGAATAAGGGTTCATAAAACACAATTCTACTCACTTAGGCATTTTATCATACACATGGAATGCATATACTTAGGCTTAGGCATTAACATTAAAACTTTTACATCATGGCTACATTAATCAACCTAATTTCATGAAATTCAATCCACATGCTAACACAATATCATGAAAATACACTAAATATTCCAACTTGGGAATCATACAACACATCAACCTGATCATAATCAATCCACAACATGAATATCAAAATTTATAATTTAAAATTGGATTCTTGGACTTCAAGGATGAAAGGGATCTTTGGATGAACACTTTACATTCCTTAGAACGAAAATCCTTAAGGGTTCTTGAAGAAATTCTTGAGCTTTATTCTTGAATTTGGAAACTAGTGTTCTGGATTTTGAGAGAGAACGATGAATTTTGGGGAAACTTGTGTGAATAATGAAATATTTAGGTCATTTAGGGATCAATTTCGTGTTTGGGGATGACCTGGTTCGTGGGAAAATGACCTATTTACCCTTAAAAATGTGGTCATTTAGTGACTGAAACTTGGGCATCAACGCGACTGGCAACGTGGTGTATCGATGGCATCGACGCGATACCCGATGCACCACGCCATGATCGCGCTAAGCCTCAGTAGTGTTGACTCTGTCAACCTGCAACAATGTTAACCTACGCGATAGGTGACACGGCGCGCCAAGATTGCTTTGGTCCACTATTTTGAGACACCAAACTTGGTCTAAGCGAGTTCCGAAAAAATCCAAAACTTTTTCGGGTACACCTAATGACCTTCCTTATCATGAATTAAAAAAAATATAAACTATTAAAGGATATTAAGGTCGTGAAATGAGATGTCCAACCTTCGAAGGTCAAAAATAAACTAAGTCTAGAAACTTAGCTAGGATTTTCTAAGTCTGGGACCCCTTGACAAGCTTAAAGGACTTGATTAAACTTAGGAATTTTGCGGGGTGTTACAAGAGAAGGCAATAGGATTATTAAATTTAATAAGCATTTTACCTTACGGGTCAAAACTCTCATGTAAACCCCAAACTTCAATAATCAAGACTAAGTCATTCTACCTATAATCAATCTTAAAATTTACATTCATATGCAATATATAACATGCATCATCTTACAAAGAAGAGTAAATAGAAGCCTACCTTAATGTCGAACTACAAAGCCTTAATTCACTCACTAAATGTCCGTTTTCACCTCACGATCCCAAAATGTTGTCATGCCATCAAAATCATAATCTACTCATCTGTACGAGAATAACGATACCCATATTGCACCATTATGCTTCGTGTCCAAAAATGATATCAAAACCCCATGTGGGTTCAACTTATGGAAAACAAGTTTTTGAGACCAACCCAATGTTCATACCTTCTCAAGGAATCATAACCCCCAAAAGTGGGTGAAACCAAGCCAATTCAGGACTAAAATCAAGCCTTCAAGCTATTGGGGTTTTAGGTCAAGAACCAAGAAAATTCACCAAGAAAGGGATGAAATCTTACCTTAAATCAAAAGATAATTGTAAAAATATATGTTAATCAAGCTCCCAAGTCACCCAAAAAGTCTCAATTTTGAGTTATAACACTCCTTAGGTCTTTTTATCACAAGGTATGGATGAAAAATAGGTTAAATCATGACCTAAGGAGTCTCTTTATACCTCTTCTAGGTAATTAGGTGTGCAATTGCACATATAGGTGTGCAATTGCACATATAGGTGTGCAATTTCACATCCTGGCATCAAGAGCAGATGTGGCGATCTCCACAACCCTTGGTGCAATTTCACTACCCTTCCTGCACATACAGGTGCGATAATAACTCAAGTGGTTCAATCACAGAGGCACCAGTTATCTATTGAAACTTGGAAATTTTTCCAAGTTTCCTCTAAGGCCTCAAGATTAGTTCAGAATTTGATATATACAAATGAACTATGTAACTACACTATATTCAATGTTCCAGACTTAATGGAAAAGTCAATTTTTCCATCTGAGTCATTGCAACAAATTGGGTCTCACACCCATATTTATAATTTTCCAACTTTCCAACCAATACGTCAAAATGAGCTTAGGTGCATCGAGACCATAAAAAAAGGTTTACCTAGCCTAAAATTGATATTTTGGGGCTATTTATACAGTTGGAATTTGCATACGAGATTGTCTTACTAAAAATTTTCTCGATTGCTATTTGGAACCAGTGAAGACTTGTAAATAGGGAATTGGCTCTAAAAATCAAATGAACTATCGGATAACCATACTAGTAGTCCCAGCAATTCATAAATGACTTGGGGAATCTATGGGAAATCTCTAATGGAAAAAATAAGCAAAAATATGAAAAATGATATGGAGGGTCATTACAATATCCACTACTAAAAGGACTTTCATCCCCAAACGTCAATGGATAGATAGATCTCAAAAGCTCAAAAGGATGAGGTACTTAGTATGCATTCTCCAAGCACGACTTCTCAAATAATCATTAAGAAGAGACAAGGTTTCCAAGTAATCTTTCCACAGGTTCCCTTTTTCAACCAACCCTCTCACTTCTCTTCGAAATAGCAAAAACTTAACTTCAACCACCATTTGTCCTCTAATTGACCAAAAAAATCCTGATGTATACAAATTTAAACCACAACACACTAATACCATCTTGATACC